>CM038676.1:570190690-570865523 GCA_021605205.1 Aegilops longissima | reverse complement strand
TGGGTCGTACTATCTGATTGATATTCGAGAGCATAAAGACTCACGTACATCAGAGGAGGAGACCAACAGGCCGTGGAACATAGCTCATCTTCAGCCCTACTATACTTAAGCCATAGGCTTTACTTATGTACATATTATGACAATGTATATATTATGATCAATACAATAAACCGGAGCCTTAGCTAAAGTGGGGTATCTGTTATTTTTTACATCATGAGAGGTTACACGGAGTTTTTGTCTTAAAGCGGTCTCCGGTTTACCCCTTGAGTTAGCTTTTTAACAAAGCTTTATATTATGTCACTTGGGGGCTTGGTCGTGTCCGAACCAATGCAACACCTTTTGACAGGCGAAAGCCACAAGATCACTTGGGGACTTGGTCACGTCTGAACTAGTCACGCCTCTTGGCCGGCCTAAGGCCACAGAATCACTTGGGGGCTTGGTCGAACCCGAACCATTGCTACACCTCTTGATCGGCGTAATGCCACTGCATCATTTGGGGGCCTGGCTGACATGAACCATAGCTACGCCTATTGGGGGCTTGGTCGTGTCCGACCATGGTAATGTCAATTGATTGGCTCAAAACAGCCTTTTTTCCGCAAAGGTTTTTGTCTTTGCCTTTGCTTGCAATTTGTTTGTCTTTTTGCATATTTATCTTGTTGTGTTCTTAAACTGACAATTGTTAACCCGAGTCGACTATCAGTTGACGGGACACGATTTGTTTTTCATCCGGAGACACTTTTTGCCCGGTTTGATTTTTGATAAACATCCTGTTATGGAGTAACACCGGAGTTCATCTTAACCCGGAACGGTTTACCTAGTAAACCGAACTTATGTAGGAAGGAGCTGTTTTCTCCTTCAGTAGAGCGGATTTCTTACAACTCTGCTTCAAGATTGGCACAGCCAACTTCATGCCCTACGATGGCAGGTATCATATATTCCCATATTTTATCATATGTTTCATTTGAAGTATTATCTTTAATTTCATATGCATAGATATGATGACCTGCCTGGTGGTACAACCACAATGGCGTTTTAAGCTTTTTGTTGCAGACAATAGTTTAAGGTTGATGATTCAACAAAAGCATAAATTGCAATAAATATGCACGAAGGCATATCAACATAAAGTGTGGCAGCTAGTCTATTACAAGGCAACACAGTGCCCAGATAAGATAATTGTTTTTCGGCATAACATAAAGGCAGAAATAATGTAAACCGGCCTCCAGTTTATGCTTGATCGCCAGCTTGGCCTGATGGTTGCGGGTCATCCTGCGCCGCTTCAGCTTCTGATTCCCTACCCAGCGGCTGGAAATCAACAGTCGTCCCGGCGATTCCCATTAATGCTTGGAATACGGCTTCATCATTGATCAGCAATGACGGTTCAATATCAGGAGCGTAATTATGCTTATGGATTGGCAGTATAAGGTTCTCCGCTTCAGGAATCGGTGCAGACACTCATTTATTTTCTCCATCATATTGGGTCTGATAGTAAGACAGGTTTGCCTCTTCAACCAGCTGAAAGGCCAAAGGGCGCACCTCCCGGTTTATAGCTCGTAGATCTTCTTCGTTGAATTCCGTCCCGTCTTCCTTCAAGCTTGGGAAACCTTGGGCCGCTTCAACAGGATCAAAATCCGGCACCCACGCTTTGGCCCGGATTAAGGCATTTATGGCGCCGGTTCAAGCAGCAGATTTCTTTAATTCTTCAAACCGGGCAGGAAGCATTGACAGCCTTTTAAGGGTATCCTGTATCAAGGTCGGGGCCGGGTTGTTGTGAGAAGCGGTGCTGATGATCCGTTGCGCACCGGTATAGAGTTGCTCTATCAATGTATAAGAAGCTTTCAACTTTTTCCGCACGTCTGATCCCAAGTGGCCAATACGTGTCCCTGTATCATTCAAAGGGTTATTAAACTGGCAATTTTATGAGAAGGCCTTATTACGGCAGAAGTCAAAAAGGGCTTACGAAAGACAGCAGTGGTCATGGCATGTACTTGCCGCTTTACACTGGACAGTTCATCCACCACCGGTTTAAGGGCAGCTTCAACATTTTCTGCCCGTTGAGTTAACGCGGCCTTTTCAGTGGCCCAATCCTCCTGCTCCTTGTTGAAACCTTCCTTAAGCTTTTCCATGACGCTTAAAGCGCTGGTTAATTCATTCTTTGCTTTCGAGGTTTCAGCTTGTTGGGATTCCAAGTTCTCTTGAAGATCAGCAATTTGACTGTCTTTCTTGCTCAGATCAGCCTACATACAGATAATCATTTGATAAGGGTAAAGGTGAAGAGTTGAAGTACCAACCCCACAACAAGTTATGCCCTTGGTACTTGGGGGCTAATGCATATTTTCTTTTCATCCTACAATTTATATATAAAGTCCCAAGCTCAATACAAGTATTCAACTTGGCACTTGGGGGCTAATGCCTATTTGCTCTGTCATTAAGTAATGCTGGAATTCTTATGTTATTCAAGTCCCGGTTTAACTACATTAAGTTGAACCGGCCCTTAGGGGCTATCAGAGTTGACAGTTTGCAATATACAAGTAGAGAGTTATGGAGTTTACCTCATATTTGTCCTTCATCATGTTCACCAAACCGGCTTTATAATCACGGCTGGTATATAACCGGTTCAGATAACCGGAATGAAGATCTTGTGGATTCAAAGTGGCGTAAGTTGCCAAATCGGCACTCCACTTGGCTTTACCAAATGCAGTAAATTCATCCTTGGCAGTATGCTTGGACAAGGCGACAGGATTACCTGGCTCGGAATGGACAAAGCCAGTAATCACAACATCATCATCCTTGGCTTCGCCGGTTCACACTGGGGTCGCCGGTTTATCCGTCTGCTTTGGTGGGCTCGCTGTCTTGTCAGTTTGAGCATGACTTGTGGGTTGACTTGAAGGACCGGTGGTATCAACATACGCCTCTTCAACAGTAACCTCATGACCTTGCAATGGTGGATCAGTCAGTATATCATCCTGGATGTGTTCCTCGGGATTTGGCGTTTGGGTCGGTTCAGGAGCATCATCTTCTGCCACTTTGTCTAGGCGAGCTTTCTTGCTTAGCCTAGGCTTGGCCCTGAAAGGAAAAAGACGGATCAGTACAATGAATATTGAAAGTGGTATACCATACAGCATTATCAGCAATATGGCTCACCCAAGTACCGTCTTGAGTGGTGGGAGTTGGGTGCCTGTCGACTCACCAGAGGAAGAATGAGAAGTCACCTGATAATCGGAGTCAGATGGATTAAGAGGTTGACGAAAGCAGACCGCTTTAGGATAAGCATTGACGAAACAGTTAGAGACCTCTGAACGGCGTTTCCGAACCGGACTGTTCGGTAAACCGGTGGAGGTGACTACCTGGCCGCTGTGCCAGGTTGCGCGATGAGCTTCATGTTGTTGTGTCTTCATACGAAAGTTTCGATCCAAGTTAGCAAGAGGATGAGAAAATTTAACTTTCCGGTTTGCCCGACGGATTTGTACTGAAGGTAAAAGGTTTGGATCGGAAGAAAGAGCGATTACCTCTACAACATCAGCATGACTAGCTTCAGCATCATCCTGGCAATAATCATTATCAATAAGGTGTGTAAAAAATAGAACAAGTGAGTCAAGTTCTACCACAAGGTCCGGATTACCCACATCATCGTCAGCTGGTGGATCGGAGGAGGCAGTGGTTTTCTTTCTATAGGCTGGTTTCTTCACAACTTTGGTCTTGGGCAGGGTTATTGCCTCCGGTTTCTCCTGTGGAGTCTTCCTGCTCCAAAATGGATCATCACCCTGTTTGAAATATGTTAACATCAACAAAGAGTACTTGAACATAATCAGATTTTATAAAGGCATAAGATATGAGTCTTACGGCTGGCGGTTTGTTAATGGCAGAAAAGGGAGCCAGGCTGGTTTGGGCGCAAGCAGCTTCCGGTTCGTTCAACATCCTCTTAACAGCTTCAGTAACTTCATCGTCTGTCAGCTGGATCTCAATATGCCGTAGAGGGTCTTTCACATCTTCTGTATATTTTCACATCAAATCGGAGCGCAGGCTTACGGGCAGTATACTCCAAGATATCCAGCAGCGAGCAAGATCAATACCTGTCAACCCATTGGCCATGAAGGCCCGGATCTTGGATAATTGAGGAGCATATTTGCTTCTCTCCTTAGCGGTCAGTCTGTGAGGGAGGGGATGCATGTTGCTTAGCCGCTCCGGACGGTAACCTGGTAATGGATTCTCTCCCTCAGGAGAGGTATCTTTGCAATAAAACCATGTTGAATTCCACTCTTTGGGATGGCTGTGCAGTTTGGCGTGAGGGTAAGTGACCTCTTTCCGCTTCTGAATCGCCACACCACCCAACTCAGTGTTGGGACCGTCAGAAAATTCAGTGCGGCGGTTTAGATGGAAGCAATCTCTGAACAATTCAACCGTGGGCTCCTCTTGAAAGAACACCTCACAGAGCACTTGAAAATGACAGTTATTGGTTAAGGAGTTGGGTCCAATGTCTTGTGGACGTAGCTGGAAGCTAGCCAAGACATCTCGATAAAACTTTGAACCGGGCGGACTGAAACTCCGGGCTAGGTGGTCAGCAAAAACAACAACTTCTCCATCCTTGGGTTCTGGAGAACTCTCCGGACCAGGGACCCTCAAGTGAATGACGTCTTTCTGGCCTAAAGCGCCGGTGCGAACTAAGTTATCCAGTTGAGTTTCAGTCACTCGAGAAGGGACCCAGTTACACTCATACACTTGCTTGGCCATGATGCAATCTGCAAAGCAGTAATACCGGTTCAAGAATATGATGGAAGGCTATAGATTGATGCATTCATTGTTAAACCGGAAGTAGTTGCTTATAAACCAGAGTTCTGCAAGGTGGCAATACATAAACCGAAAAAACCTTGGTGGTTCAACAAGGGGACTAATGGTATATGATGAGTTGTCAATCTCTCTACAAAGTTAAACCGCCTGGTCTGAGACATTGATGAATCAAGAGTGGATGTGCGAAAACAGGTTTCATAAAAGCTTGTCACAGTTTTGGATCTGGAGCATATTCAGAAAAGAAATAAATATTCAAGAGCCAAAACAGAGCGGTAAATATTCAAGAGCCAAAACAGAGCGGTACCTAATCAATAAACAAGGGTGCAGGGAGATCTATGATCTTGAGATGCGCAAGTGACAACAGATGCTAAAAAACTACCGCTACACAGAACAAAGGTTCACAGATTTAACTAAAAGTTAGCATATGAGCAACAAGCAAGCGACGAGCACCGAAGAACAGGGAAACCCTAGAACAGATCTATGGTGAAAGGACAGAAAGCTTACCGGTGATGAGGAAGAAGCAGAAGGTCGCCGCGATGCTCTGGTACGGTCAGGGTGATGCAGCGGCCAAGGTTGGTGCAGAAGTTGACAGCGGCGGCGGAGCTCCGAAGCTGGGCGGCGCGAGGAAGACGAAGCAGAGGGGCACGAAGGGGAAAAAGAAATGACCCTTCGGTCTATTTATAAAGGCAAAGGACATGTGTCAAGCGCGAGAATCAAGGAGCCGCGAGTTTGGAAACGGAGCTGTTGCCTCGATTGTCGCAGGTCTATTAAACAAAAGAGGTATTGTGGATAGTCTTTATGACAAATGATGTCATGCCGGTTCACCACAATTTGAGAATATGACGTCACGGCGGTTCAACCAAGAAGATGTTGAAGACGAAGTTTTTACTAAGGATTGACATGAACCTGTTCAAATCAATCGGGGGCCTAATGTTGGGGATATTACTACTGGGCATAAACCGTCCAGGAGAGGCCGGGTTAACTTCATCAGTAGTCAAGTATGCTTGAAGCCCATGAGGATATTCTGTAAGGGCTAAGGCCCAGAATCGGTCTAAGGCTTGTGGCCATGAACCGGCATTAGTATGTAACTTGTGTTGTAAGTTAGAAATACTAGAGACCGAACCAGACACGTCTATGAGCCGGTCTCGGGACTCTGCAAACCGACGGGCGCCACCCGTATATATAAGGGACGACCAGCGCGATTCGTAACAGACAACAACTCGAGACTTAGGCAAAGCTTGTTTGCTCCCTAGTCATCGAAACCCCCATCAATTCCATCACAACTAGACGTAGGCTTTTACCTTCATTGAAGGGGCCGAACTAGTATAAATTCTCTTGCGTCCTTGTATCCGCTTTAACCCCTTTAAGCTAAGCCGTAGCGATGGCTCCACGACTAAGTCCTTTCATGAGGGCATCTACCGTGACAAAACCATGACAGTTCCTTTGTTGCACAGTACCTTCTGACGTTGGACATAATCATGCAGTCCGCCCAAGGCCGGGCTCGACGCTTCGTCGAGCGGTTCCCTGGGTTCGTCAGATGTGAACAGGACTTCACTTCCGACCGCCTGCTCTCCACGTGCCGCGGATGACGCCGAGGTGGCGTCCCAAAAGGGGCCAAGCCAGGAGGAGATGGTCCTGGAGGCGCCGTAAGGCGACCTCCCGGACTCCAGGCGAAAAGGGGATAAAACCCCTAAGGGTTCTAAGTTCGGCCCTAGGCCGGACACCGCGCCAGAACCTTCAATGGTTCCGGCATCCGGCAGGCGGCCCCCTACTAAGAAGGGCAAGCCTACGACGCCGGTGACCTCCGTCCAACCGGAGGCACCGGATAATCTGATGGAGGTGCTTAACGGCGCCTCCATCGATGAGCACCACACTATTATGAGTGTGGTGATCCGAAGGTTCGATCCGCCAAGAGGGCTGGCTGACCAAGCTGTGCCGACCTCCTAACAGGCTTTGAGGTGCGATTTAAGATATGTAAAATATTACCGCATAGATCAGAGCCCCCGATGCTCAGTTTGGTGTTCGGAAAGAAAAGCCGAACTGAGGATCAAAAAGATATACTGGAGTCGACATAAGTGCGTCAATATGGGAATGCAGGCTGTCTTTGCTGACCCCGCCAGACCGACCGCAGAGGTCAATGTATTGAAGCGAGCCTCGGCGGTCCGAGGATCGAGCTCGGCCTTGCCAAGAAGCAGCTCGAGGACAAGGAAGGTAAGTAATACCTTATGTAAGTATATATATAAAAAAAGATGTGGTTGTAAAGAAAATGACAGGATCAACATGGGTATGCAGGGGCCACGAACGAGGTGGAAACCCTGAAGGAAGCGCTGTCCAAGGACGAAAACAATGCGACCGTGGAGCGCACCGACCGAGAGAAGAAGGAGGCGCGGGTGGCGGCGGTGCAGCAAGAGCTCCAGGCTCTCATGGAAAAACACGAGAGTTTGGAGCGTGACTCAAAGACTCGAGAGTCCGAGCTCGCCTCGGCGCTTGAGAGCACCAAATCTGCCAAGGCTGAAGCCCAAAAAGCCCTCCAGGAAATTGAGGCGATGAAGAAGATAGCGGCGGGTAAGGCATTCTTTATGCAAAGCAAGATGCGAAAGTGAATTACTTGTTACTTACCCGAGTCCGGAGCTCTCCAGGAGTGTGTCCGACGCAGCCGCATTCTACCGAGCCAAGGAGGGAAGCTCGACAGAGAAGGTGTTCTGGTCTCAGTATGCTGAGGCCGGACACCCGGTGCCCTTGAGCGACCAGCTGAAGCAGCTGGTCGAGCTCCATAAGGTGGCCGAACAGGCCATGAAGGGTCTCGCAGTCCGGCTATGGCCCGGGGAAGCCATGCCTGGAAGCTACTTCGGGCTGGTAAGGCGGCTGGTGGATGCCTATCCAAGGCTTGAAGTCATCAAGGGCTCCCTATGCATCGAAGGTGCCCGTAGGGCCCTTGCCCATGCTAAAGTGCACTGGGGCAAGATGGACGCTGAGAAGCTTGTGACGGACGGACCACCGCCAAGCAAGGAGCATCGCAAGCCCGAGATGTAATATGAGGGCGTCCTGAAGGGTGCCCGCCGTATAGCGGATGAGTGCTACAAAGATGTAATTTTTGAGTAAACTCGCATTTGTAATCCTGTACGATGAAAACTTGTTTCATATGTGCTAAGCAACGCTTTTGAATTTAACATATTTCCTTCTGTGCGGCCATTTATCAAAATTGAGAGATGGCGAGTTGTTGGCTTCTGCCCCCATGCCGCGAGTGCTGGGGTGTTCGGGATAAACTTGAGCGCTCTTTTTCCCATTATTGGGTCCTTCGAGGGAGGCGCTCAACGCAACGAACAAGCCAATCGGACTATAATGCTTGAACACTCTCACTTGGCCATAGAATTTTATAATTTTAAATTTCGGCGAAGCCCCTAGTATTCGGAAGACCGAGTTCGGGGCGCTATCCACGCCTAGGCCGGACAAAGCTGACTCCTCGCTCTAAGCGGCATAAGTCTTAAGGGACTCGAAAACCTCTCGAACAGCGACAAGCTCTCGCCCTATCATGACGGTCAGTTTTATCTTTCTCCACTGAGGTGCTCAGCTCGGCTCAACCGGGGCACAATCGCAGTGGTTCTCCCGGTGCTACCTTAGCCGATATAACGGAACGTAAGGTACCAAAACATGGGAGCCCGACAAACCCAACTATTGACCCAAGACATGATTCAGAGCCGATGCATATAATGCTATAAGTTCGGGGTGCGGCACTCACGAGAGTGTTCGGACTTCTCACACCATACTCTGGGGTGCGTAAGCCCCTGGTGTATTGGCCGCACCAAAGTGTACGGTTGCATATTGTCATAACTGAACATATTTTTATATATAAAAAAGGTAATGCAATAATAGACAAAAGCTATGCATTGTTTATTCGAAAAGTCTGCGGTAAAAGCAGAACGATACAAATAGTGCGATAAGCAAGAGATGGGACTATTTAACATGTCCCCCCCTCCAGGGGCGAGCTGCAGGATTATATGTGAAACAAGTATACTGCTCGTTATAGAGACCACCTGGACACTCGACGTAGCTTTCTGCCTCCCTGGTTGTTGCATCGTGTGTTCGGCAATTATGCTGCCGGTCAGGCCTTCCGGAAAGTGGAGTCCTGAAAGAAAGAAGAAAAAGGAAAAAAGGAATGACAAAATTGGGAGCCCCTTGTGCGGTTGAGCCGTATTTTGGGCGTGCCGTGGTCGTGTCCCTCCCCCTATGCCCATGGTATTTCCAGAGCGTAGTTATGTACGTGCAACACTGGTTTCGCAATTTTGCGAGGGCTGGGATTAGGGCCGCATTGCTACGCATGCTCGGAACATGTCAGGTGGTCTTGTAGTAGGTTACTCCGGGCGCGCTTGACGGTGTCCGGACGTTTAATGGCCGGACTGGAGAATTGCCTTGACAGGCTGCTTTGTACTTCCGCCGCGAGGGCCGCCGTATGCTCCTCCGTCCGGAGAGAGCGTTCGGTGTTTCCATTGACCGTAATGACTCCTCGAGGGCCTGGCATCTTGAGCTTGAGGTATGCATAGTGCGGCACCACATTGAACTTTGCAAATGCGGTTCGTCCGAGCAGTGCGTGATAGCCACTGCGGAACGGGACTATGTCGAAGATTAACTCCTCGCTTCGGAAATTATCCGGGGATCCGAAGACCACCTCAAGTGTGACTGAGCTTGTACGGTTGGCCTCTACACCTGGTATGACGCCTTTAAAGGTCGTCTTTGTGGGTTTAATCCTTGAGGGGTCTATGCCCATTTCTCGCACTGTATCCTGATAAAGCAAGTTCAGGCTGCCGCCGCCGTCCATAAGGACTCTAGTGAGATGAAATCCGTCAATGATTGGGTCTAAAACCAATGCGGCGAATCCGCCATGGCGGATGCTAGTGGGGTGGTCCCTTCGATCAAAAGTTATCGGGCAGGAGGACCATGGGTTGAACTTTGGGGCGACTGGCTCCAACGCATATACGTCCCTGAGTGCACGCTTCCGCTCCCTTTTGGGTATGTGGGTTGCGTATATCATGTTCACCGTCCGCACTTGTAGGGGGAAACCCTTCATCCCCTATTGTTGGCGGCCGGGCTCCTCCTCGTCATCGCTATGCAGCCCCTTGTCATTGATTTCGGCGTTTAACTTGCCTGCCTGCTTGAACACCCAACAATCCCTGTTGGTGTGGTTGGCTGGTTTTTGGGGGTGCCGTATATCTGGCAGGAGCGATCGAGTATTCGGTCCAAATTGGACGGGCCCGGAGTATTTCTTTTGAATGGCTTTTTCCGCTGACCGGGTTTAGAGTCTCTGAATCCGGCATTAACTGCCGTAACGCGACCTGCCCATGCTGTCCTTGGTATCCGAATTACCAGGGATCTTGGTCATGTTATTACTACGAGCTAGCCAGCTGTCTTCTCCCGCGCAAAAGCGGGTCATGAGTGTCATGAGGGCTGCCATGGATTTCGGCTTTTCCTGTCCTAGGTGCCGGGCAAGCCACTCGTCACGGATGTTATGCTTGAAGGCTGCAAGGGCCTCTGCGTCCGGACAGTCGACTATTTGATTTTTCTTCGTTAGGAACCGTGTCCAGAATTGCCTGGCCGATTCCTCTGGCTGCTGGTTATGTGGCTTAGGTCATCGGCGTCTGGTGGTCGCACATAGGTGCCCTGGAAGTTGTCAAGGAATGCGGCATCCAGGTCCTCCCAACAACCAATTGATTCTGCTGGCAAGGTATTTGATGGCATGTAGATCATCACCGCGGGCCATGTGGATATGAAGGAGATAGTCCTCGATCCATACCACAGGGTCTCTTGTGCAATCGTATGATTCGATGTTTACGGGTTTGAAACCCTCGGGGATTTGATGATCCATTACTTCATCTGTGAAGCATAGTGGGTGTGTGGCGCCTCTGTATTGGGCTACATCACGATGTAGCTCAAATGAGCTTTGTCTGCTGTGTTCGGCCTGGCCGGATTTACTATATCCGGCATGACGGTTATCATTACGTGTCGTGGGGCGCCCACGCGATCCTTAGATCGATCTTGTTTGCCTTGCCCTGTCCTCCAATATATCTCGCAGGTCTGGCACATTTCCCTGTGCCTTGGTATTCTTTGAGCGGTGCCAGAGTGCGGCTTGAGTGGAGGGCCGAGAGGCCTCTTTGTCGTAGCCACGAGGTGGCCGGTCGGCCGTATCATGCAGTGGTGATGTAGCTCTGGGTGCTTCCTCCTCTAATCGAGGTAGCGGCCTGCGTTTTGGGTAGCCCTTGGAGGGGCGTTCGAGTTCGTACTCTTCGGCCGCAAGGACATCAGTCCATCTGTCGGCTAGCAAGTCTTGGTCAGCTCTAAGCTGTTGCTGTTTTTTCTTGAGGCTGCTCGCCGTGTCCATGAGCCTGCGTTTGAAACGCTCTTGTTCGACGGGATCCTCAGGCACGACAAATTCGTCGTCGTCGAGGTTTGCCTCGTCTTCGGAGGGATGCATGTAATTATCGTCCTCTACATCTCTGTCTGCCACTCTCTCATGAGGGCTGGCTTCTCCATCCTCCTGTGTTGAATCCTGCTGGAGGGGGTTGTCTTCGGCACTGTCCGGGGTGTTATTGTCTCCGGTGCCGGAATCGCCGTTTTTTATGTGGCGGGATTTAGAGCGGCGCCGCTGACGCCGGCGCTTAGGCTGTTTCTTGGAGGGGTCATCTCCTGCATCGTCGTCCATACCGTCGATATCTTCGGAGTCGAAGTCGAGCATGTCGATTAAATAATCGACAATGGCTATGAAGTGGGTGGTGGGTGGGCTTTGAATTTCTTCATCGTCCGCATCCCATCCTTGCCGACCATAGTCCGGCCAGGGCTCTCCTGATAAAGAGAGAGACTTTAGTGAATTCAGAATATCGCCAAAGGGCGAAAAGAAAAGATGTCCGCGCGGTGAACCCCATGATCGGCGCCCAATCGGATTCGATTGGCGGGGCGCGAAGGTTCAAGTCCGGAAAGGAATCCGCACCTTGAGTCACGAAGTCCAAAGGGCGGGTATGGTGTTCGCTCGATCGCCGTAGAGATTGCAGCCCCGAGGCGGTGCCCATCCACCCATCCTCGACATAGCGCGATCAGCTCCGAGCTAAGGGTCGGGCCGGACATCGTGCGACCTCCGTGACACTGCTCGCGGCAGAGCTAGATCGTGCCCATCGTAATAAAGGTGGCGCGCTTTGGCTGTGGCTCGAACCCGTCGAAGATCAAGTCTCCGCGACGCCGGCCGTAGTTCAAACTTCAAATCTGACCTGATGGCGGGGCGAAGCTTTCGATCTGCTCCAGATGGCCAGCTTAATTGGCCCGCAGCAAAGCCGCCAATCGAAGATCTGTCCGGGGAAAAGTCTCACCTGGACCGCGTTGTTAATGATCGAAGGAGCCATCGGGCCTAAAGGTGACGATACGGAGGAACTCTCAATGAAAGCACCAATGTCGGTGTCAAACTGGCGGATCTCGGGTAGGGGTCCCGAACTGTGTGTCTAGGCGGATGGTAACATGAGACAAGGGACACGATGTTTTTACCCAGGTTCGGGCCCTCTCGATGGAGGTAAAACCCTACTCCTGCTTGATTAATATTGATGATATGGGTAGTACAAGAGTAGATCTACCACCAGATCAGAGAGGCTAAACCCTAGAAGCTAGCCTATGGTATGATTGTTGTTCGTCCTACGGACTAAATTCCTCCGGTTTATATAGACATCGGAGAGGGTTAGGGTTACATAGAGTCGGTTACAATGGAAGGAGATCTACATATCCGTATCGCCAAGCTCGCCTTCCACGCCAAGGAAAGTCCCATCCGGAAACGGGACGAAGTCTTCAATCTTGTATCTTCATAGTCCAGGAGTCCGGCCAAAGGTCATAGTCCGGCCATCTGGACACCCCCTAATCCAGGACTCCCTCAGCGGTCCTTTTCCTTCCTTGGGGAGAGGGAATTTCAGATTCTTCTCCCCGATTATCCTCCTTCGCGGAGACACTAATTCCCCCGGTTTGGATGAGTAATGCGTGAGGACCACTTGCGGCTTCTTCATTCCTCCCTTTATCTTCCCCTGATGGCGCTTGATAAGGCGCAAGATCAAGCATCCTAGCTAGTACAGGATCCGGTGAGCCTTCGGGAAGGGGGGCGAACACCTGATCATCTTCGCCTTTTTTATCCAGTCCTGGTCAAAGAGCGACCTTTCAGAATGATGTTGTGATAAATAAAAAGACAGCGTGTTCGATCACGAAATTAGTTACATGGGTATCTGGACGATTGCAGCTCAGACCCGCATCTTCGGTGGTGTTCGGACACTTTATTCGTGATCCGAAGAACAATCCATACATCTCTTCGAGCGTCATGCTGAAGAATTGCTGAATAGTTCGCGGTCCTTCCGGGTTGAACTCCCACATACGGAGATGTCGACGTTTGCAAGGCTGGACTCGACGAACTAGCATGACTTTCATTACCTTGACAAGGTTGATATCTCTCTAGAGGAGATCTTGGATGCGACTCTGTAATGTCGGCACATCATTTACTGGCCCTCAGTCCAGCCCCTTGTTGACCCATGACGCCATTTGTGGCGGGGGGGTGTCGTGGTTCTGAGTCTGACAGTAGAATAGGGGGGTAGGAATACAGAGGCAATATCTTAGCTATGGAGGAGTTGTACACGCTAGTTTTACGAGTTCAGGCCCTTCTTGGAGTAAGTAACAGCCCTACGTCTCGGAGCCCGGAGGAGGTCGACTGGATTATACGCGTGTGAGTTATAGGGGGTGCGAACCCTTGTCCCAGAGGAGGGGGGGTGGCTTATATAGAGTGTGCCAGAACCCCAGCTCCCCTCCGTTACATAGAATTCAATGTACATAAAGAGGTGGCGTTACAGGTAACACCTGTATTGACATGCTGTGAATGGTCATTAAATATCTGAGTAAATGTTCGATCGTTGCTGCGCAGAGCGGCTTTAGGTCTTCTTATCGTCGAGTGGTTTGATGGTCGAGTGACCTGGATAAAGTGAGATCTCCGAGTGGATGGTAGGTCGAGTGGACTTCACTCGACGCCTTTGCTGGATCCCTTCTTCTGATACTTGAACTTCTTTGTTCTTAGGAGTAGTACGTTAGGTAG
This sequence comes from Aegilops longissima, assembly GCA_021605205.1. Classification (NCBI taxonomy): domain Eukaryota; kingdom Viridiplantae; phylum Streptophyta; class Magnoliopsida; order Poales; family Poaceae; genus Aegilops; species Aegilops longissima. The sequence goes on along the minus strand of CM038676.1, from coordinate 570,851,641 downwards.
GATGTATAGGTCAGGCCTATTACCCTACCCTAGGTTTGTGTCTACATCATTAGCCCCCGAATGGATCGAGGTTTGAGTGAAAAAGAAGGATGTAGTTGACCTTGCTTTTGCTCCTGATTTTCTTGTCTATATCTCCGAGTGGAGGCCAGTTGTTAGAACTTCAGCATCATTTCAGTCGCCTTGATCGATTCAGAAATTACCGACTGGTTTATACTACTACATCCGTCGAATGATATCTCTGACACGAAATCTTTGGCGTGATCGGTTGCAGGGGATCCCAGATTTCCTGGGATTCAAAATTTCGGTAGAAGCGCGCCAGGCGGAGTGCCCCGCGGTAAGTGGAGTAGATAAATAAGACTTTTCGATTACTGCGCCACCTTTTTCGCCACGTATGCCGTGCGCAACTGTTGGGGGGATTTGACAGGATCGCTCGGGCCCACGTGTCAGCCACTCGGAAGTAGGCCCTTAAAAGCGGCGAGGCCGAAGCGTTTGCACTGTGCGTGCCCATTCCCTTCTTCTTCCGCTCGCGACTCTGCTTTGCCCAGACCAATCACTCTCGACGGTGTCGCTCCGCCGCCATGGGGAAGGACAAAACGGCGGTGCTGGAGCGTGCGAAGAAGGCGACGGGGGCGGCGAAGAGAAAGAAGGTGAATCGGGGGTCTTTGTCGCGCTCGGGGTTGCCGTCGGGTTGGATCTAGGGAGACTGGATCCGATCTTCGCTCCGACCAGAGGACCTGGACGATATGGCCGAGCTAGGGCTGATCGTCCATAAGTCCGCGCGCCTACTGAGGGGAGAAACAGAGCCACAGCCGTGGCCGGGTGAGTGTGTCTTGCTCACCACCCACGTCGACCGTGGTTTTTCGCTTCCCCGGCATCCTTTCTTTTGCGGTTTCCTGAATTTCTTTGGGGCCCAACTCCACCATTTCACTCCCAAAACTATCACATATCTTGCTGCGTTCGTCTCCATGTGTGAGAATTTCCTGGGGTGCCGACCGCACTAGGGTCTTTTCAAGCACATCTTTACCATCAGATCCCAAAATGTGAAAAAAATGAACTCGAAAGATGAGAAAACCCATGTCATTCAGATGTGTGGGGGCCTGGGCATTCATAAGAGGAAGAGGAGCTCTTTCCCTCCGATGACTCTTCCTGAGTCGGGCAGGGGCTGGCAGTCGACCTGGTTCTACTGCCAGGACCTCGCGACCCCAGGCCAGTCGACTGGCCTTCCTCCTTTCTCTTTCGACCGTGTTCAAACTCCATCTTCCTTGAAAGTGACTGCTGCGGAGAAGGCAGAGACAGACATGCTAGTTGAGAGAGTGGTACAACTGATCAACCAAGGTGTCACTGGTATGGATCTGCTCGAGGTGTTCCTCAGTCGGCGGATCCAACCCCTCCAAGCTCGTGACCATTCCATGTGGATGTACTCTGGGGCCGGCGACACTGCTCGGGTTCATCCGGAGGAGGTGGAGGCCAAAACTATAGCCGAGTGGTTGATGGGTATCACCGGGAACAAGGACAACCCCAGGGGCGCTAGGAGAGTCGATCCTTTCAGCAGCAGCAACCCACCAGAGAAGGTCTGGTCATCGTGACTGAATTTTTGAATGTACTTTCCAGATGACTGTTGTTTCGACTGACTTAGGACCGGTCTCTTGTTTTGCAGATCTACACGGACATGTATTCAATGCCCAATGGTGAACAAGCTCTGGAGCAAGACCAAGAGGGCAAGGAAAGTGCTGAGGAGAGCGGCGAGTGGGAGTCCCCTGCTGATGATGAGGAATATGAGAGCGACGAGTTGGACGACGAGGAAGTAGCCGACTCACTGCCCCGCTCCGAACGTCGATCCAAGCAGCGACATGATCCCGCGAAAAGGCGCGGCAAGGTTGTGGCGTCGAGTGCTCCATCTCACAAGTGCACTCGGTTCCCGAGTCCAGATTTGATTGAGAAGGTCACCAAGCAGCCCAAAGCTAATCTTTCGAAGGCTCAGAAGATCTTGCCTAGGATTAAGATGGATGTCCCTGTTGCTTCTAGGAAAACGCTTTTCTCATATCTTTTGTTGCGATCAATTTTTCTGTTCCGACCGGCTTTCTTGTTCTGACCGAGTGGACGATGAATTTGTGTAGCCCGACCTCAGCTGCGACTGACATGGATATCAACAAGACTCCAGCTGACGAGGAAGCCGACGACGCCACACCTCCAAAGCCGATGCTGTGTCGATTCAAATTAAATGCCGTCGATCAATGATTTGTCAGTTATCTTTATGGCTTTCTCTGTTCTTTGCAGATCCACGAGATGTTGTTGTGCTTCTGGATGACGACGAAGAGGTGCCGCTGAGAGGGAGGAGGAAGAAGGACATGGAGCTGGGCGGGAAGGCGCCTGAGGTCCGAGTTCCTTAGTTGACTGTGACACCTGGAATGGTGGTCGAGCGCTCGACAGATCCGGCTCGAACCAACGTCACCTTCGTTGTTCCGTTGTCGATTGACGGCCCCTCGGGATCAGCTGCTCAGACTTCTGTTGCGCCGATACAACTCTCTGATTCAGATCTGACGGTTGCTTCGATTGCTCTGCCTCCATCACTTTTCACTGCATATCAAACTCCAGACGATCCGCCAGCTGATGCCAAGGAAGCTCTTCTTCAGTTGAATCTTGTGATGGGACAGATGAAAATTGTGCATGAGGCTAGTCAGGTAGCCTTCAACGCCAGAGCTGCTCTGGAAGCCAATGTCCAGGTTAGTTGACTTTCCGATCGACCGTATCTCTTGTCTGATCACCCACTGGGGTGTGGCTGTTTTGATGTTGTATGTCTCTTTGTGTCGATTCGAATCGAGCTGGGCAAACCATGCCGAGTGGAATCGAAACCAGTGGGGACACACTGAGTGTACCCACTGGGTGTAGTCCCCGAGACCATAGGTGACTGCGGGCAGTCGACTGTGGTCTAAGAATGGGAACCTCTTTTTTTTTGCCACTCGAGCGGGGCAGACCACGCCGAGTGGAATCGAAACCAGTGGGGGCACGCTGAGTGCACCCACTGGGTGTAGTCCCCGAGACCATAGGTTACTGCAGGCAGTCGACTGTGGTCTGAGAATCTTCTTTTTTCTTTATTTTTTGCAAAATCAGTGGGGCACGCTAAGTGCACCCACTAGGTGTAGTCCCCGAGACTGCCATTGGATGTTTGATTCAGTGGTAGTCTTAGAGTAGCTAGCATTGTGGTGTCTTTTTATATCTGTCGACTGATATGGCTCATGACTGTAGAAATCTTGTGATCTTGGGGCTCAGTTCTCTGCAATGAACAAGCAGCAAATCAGCCTCAACCTTGATCTGGAGTTGGCCAAGAAGAATCTCCAGAGCGCTCATGATGAAGTAGCTGCCATGGGAGGTTATCAATCGCCGACTGTTTATCCCACTGTTGGCACTTTTTCTTTCCATTTTTTGAACCGAGTGACTCCACTCGAGCAGATGTATGTAGTGAAAACCGCCAACTCCAAGCCCGTCTGAAGAATGTTATTCCTTTAGAGAAAATGAAGCAGGCTTTGGAGCAGAAGGACCTGGACCTAGCTGCAGCTCAGAAGGAGGCGCGCGAGAAGACAACTCTTGCTGACAAGAAGCTTGCTTCAGTCGGCAAGTTAGAAGAGGAAAACTCCAAACTGAAGACTGTTGTTTCTGACGCCAACCAAGAGGTCGAGAGACTGAAGAAGGACAAGGAGAAACTGACCGACGAACTTAGAAGTCTCAAAATCAAGAACGGCGAGCTAGAGTCTTATCTGAGCCAACTTGCTGCGAAGCTGGTCTTGAAACTTGAAGGTACCGATTAATCTGTCTTCTTTTTCTATCAACTGACAATTCTAATTGTGCCGTCGACTCATCATCCACTCGACGGTGCAGAATTTTGCCAAGACTTTGAAGTGGAATCTGGGCGGGTCGAGACGGGTCTTGACCCCATCAACTGTCCAGTCGAGGATGTTGTTGCAATGAATGTGATGCGGTTGGAGTCTCGTATGGACGGCGCAATTGCTTATCTGGCCCGTCTGAAAGGTGCAATGACCCGGGTTGATGCAGAACTTTGGCCTCAGGCGGAACTGTCTCAAGATCTCAAGTCGCTGATGGCTCGACTGAATCAAATATCTGAGCGTGTGCAAGAATGGAAAAAGTCCTCTGCTCGCTGTGGTGCCGACGTCGCTCTGTCTTTGGTCCGAGTGCACTGCAAGGATGCCAAAGAAGACAAGCTGGCGGAGCTCAAGGTTACTAACACGAAGAAGCATACTTTCCAGTCTTTCATGGACACCTTCCTTGCCGCCGCCACTCGTATTGCAGACAGCATTGACCTCGACAGTTTCTGCGACCCAGCCAGTCCCTCTCCTGATGCGTGATCGAGAAAACATTAAGCTTCATTTTATTTTCCTCGGGATGCCGAGTGATTGTGTAACCGTTAAACTTCTTCGGGCTTGATGCTTGAATACTTTTGATCTGTCGTCCGTAGCCTTAGGATTTATCCGAACATGGTTTATTTCCGAATATGCTTGTGTTTGCCTTCGAGTGGAATTTGTTCTTCACTCAGAATAATCTTTGTGTTTGAGATGCAGCTCTGAGGTAGTGATTTCAATCGACCCGCGCTTCATCGTCCTTGCAGGTAGGGATGGAGCGAACGTTGTACTTGTGGCATAGCTCCGAAGGAGAAGGTTGCAGTCGACCTGCACCTTGTCGTCCTTGCAGATAGGGATGGAGTGGACGTTGTACTTATGGCGTAGCTCCAAAGGAGAAGGTTGCAGTCGACCTGCACCTCGTCGTCCTTGTGGATTGGTATGGAGCGAACATTGTACTTGTGACGTAGCTCCGAAGGAGAAGGTTGCAGTCGACCTGCACCTCGTCGTCCTTGTGAATTGGGATGGAGCGAACATTGTACTTGTGACGTAGCTCCGAAGGAGAAGGTTGCAGTCGACCTGCACCTCATTGTCCTTGCAGATAGGGATGGAGCGGACGTTGTACTTGTAGCGTAGCTCCGAAGGAGAAGGTTGCAGTCGACCTGCATCTCGTCGTCCTTGTGGATAGGGACGGCTTCCATACTTAGGCAAGTTCTAGACTGCGGCTAAGCCTCCGAGTGGGAGGGTTGCTCCCCACTCGGTAGGATTTCTCATACTTAGACGAGTACTTGACTGTAGGTAAGCCCCCGAGTGGGAGGGTTGCTCTCCACTCGATAGGATTTTTCATAATTAGGCGAGTACTTGACTGCAGCTAAGACCCCGAGTGGGAGGGTTGCTCTCCACTCGGTAGGATTTTTCATACTTAGGCAAGTAATTGACTGCAGCTAAGCCCCCGAGTGGGAGGGTTGCTCTCCACTCGGTAGGAATTTCCAAACTTAGGCGAGTACTTGACTGCAGCTAAGCCCCCGAGTGGGAGGGTTGCTCTCCACTCGGTAGGATTTTTCATACTTAGGCGAGTACTTGACTGCAGCTAAGCCCCCGAGTGGGAGGATTGCTCTCCACTCGGTAGGATTTTTCATACTTAGGCGAGTACTTGACTGCAGCCACTACAAGAAATCTGTTAATCCATGACAGCTTCGGTCCGTCACAGACTAGTGAAAAACTATCATGGATGGTTGTCCATGACGGATTTGAAATCCGTCACGTATATCGCGTCATAATTTGACACCGTGCCCTCCATGACGGATTTTTGACCGTCATCGATCTACCCTAGGCTCGTGCGGCCCTAAACAGGCCCAAACCTTTATGACAGACCTATCCGTCATGGATGTACATGACGTGGCAGCTGATGTGGCATCATGGTGGATCTGACTTGGCAGCCCAAGAATACAGCCCATTTATCTTTGTACAATCATTAATTTAGGCCCATATAGTCCATTTGTTTATTGGGCCTTCACCCATTTTTTAATATTTTAATATTCTTTATAGTATGCCTTACATCACATTAATTTTATGGATTATTATTGGCCTTGGCCTGCTCCAACCATCTTGACCCAGATGCGAATACTTGATCCACATGTAATAAGTAAAGAATCTCTATTTAGCGGAAACAATCTTGTAGTGCACAATTACAAATTCACAACTACAAAATAATGATCACAATAACATTAAAATTACAAATCAGTCACATGGATATTTAGATATACATAATATGTAATCGTGTTCGCATAGTATCATTGCTCCTATCCAAGTGGAGTAACCCATCTAAACCAAACCCAACTGTCTTCTCGTTTCTATCTCGCCACTCGCAAAAGAATATAGCTAAAAAAATTGTGAGAACTATCCACATGAGGAATAAATTATGGGAAAGATTCATACAAACCCTTATTTAAAATGACACTAATTAGCTCAGCCGCAATAAATGAAAAGTACAAGGAACAATATACAACAGCATTGCATTTGTCAGTCAACATGGACATTTTAGCGTTAGGCAGAAAAGGATTTGGCATGCAGAAAGAACACATAGGCACATCTTAGTATCACAAAGAAATAAATCAAATATAAATATTAATAATGAGATGGTTGGTAGAATATCTATCCTAGAAAATTAGAGCATCATTCAGTTACAATATGTGGCTAGAACAAATCTTTACTAAGATCGTTGAAATAAATGTCCTATTAAAATAAAGAAAAATGAAATATTATTAAACATGTATACTTCAGAAAGAGAAATATATACTTTGGTGCTCTAAGTTTATTAGTTCTATGGTAATTATTGAATTACAGAACAAGGGCTGGAATGTACACGAATGAGTGCAAGATTTAGGATCTGTTTGGTTTGTGCCGGAGTCAACCTCGCCAAAGGAGGGCACGCCAAATAATTGGCGAGCGATTTGGCCACCGGCGCCTCGCCAAATAGTTGGTGCAAATATAGAATAGAAGAGCTATGGCGGGCAGGGCGAGCCAAAAAATCGGCGCTCATCCAAACGAACTCGCCAGCCTGGTCAACTACCAATATTTTGGACAGGCAGCTGCGGGCAGCGATCCAAACAGCCGTTTAAAGCTTTCACATGCTCAGCTCCATTCACATGGATAATAGAAAAGGTTTGCAGAGAAATGCACTTCTAAAGGACAAGCAAAAAATTGATAATATTGCAAAATACATGAAGATAAGTAACTAAATATATACTTCTTGCATATATAAGAGAAACTGAATGACATGGTAACACAGGCTAAACCTCAGGACATGCAAGAATGTTAATGCATTGTAAACCTCAAGAGATGCTAGGGTGTTAACCTCAACCCACAATTGTAGTGGATGATTGTAGGAGTTTCATCTGTTCAATACTGATTTGAAAGCTGTGATCAAGTTACACAGAACAAACCTCTACGAAAATAAGGCAAGAAAAGGAAAGAAAATTGAGACTTAATTAAGTACACTCATATTAAACTAAATAAATATATGCTATAACCAATTATCAGTTACATAAGTAGACGGTTGGCGTTAAATATGTAACAGATATTATTCGTTGCAATATATTATAGTAATTAAACAGTTGATGTGCATACTTGTGAAAGAGACATGTGAAAACATTCAGATTTGTTGTAGTGCTCAAACCATAAGGTCCAGTATAGCATTTATCCATTCAATTCACATTACCCAGCGGTGACAGCATGATCAAGTCTCACAACCCTATGTGTACTTTAATTTAGGCAGGAAATCACACAGTGGCGAAGCCACGCTATAGCTGGGTAGTCAAGCGACTACACAACAATTTGACATGCCAAAGACTACCACGTCTGCCTCCCCCACTGGTAAAAAACTAGTTCTATAAACTGACTACGATAGACCCATTTGTTATCTGCTTTGCCTATGATTTGGCTGGCCCAATATAGCAAAGCAAATTATACAGCCGTCCTAATTATATAGCTTCCCTAATCAGCCAATCCTCAAATCCTGTGATTACTCTTACTACTACTACTTCTCTCTTTTTCACCTTCCCATGTAATCCCTAAAGGCCAACGGGGGCACAACACCGGCAGGTTGGAGCACATCATGCATGGATGCGCACGTTGCACACCAAGCGCTGATGCTGCCTGCCGCCAACCGCCCGCCGTCCGGAAACACCTCCGTGAGCATGGCCACGTCCTCAGCCAGTCTGTGACTCTCTACAGTACTGTACCTCTGGTGATCGGCGAGTGCACAAGGAGTCTAGCACAAGGTCGTTTTTCTTCTATTTGTACGCTACATCTTCTTCCTCTTCCAATTTTTTCTCTTATTAACAAATTAAGATCTTGTTTTTCATAGTAAAACGCTTGTTTTTCACTTGTTAGGTCTTGTATTTGGTAATGACACCAATGATAAATGGATAAATTTGGCAAAAAGCTGCAACCAAAAATATGTATGGTCTTTTACATTCCTGTTTATTTTGTCTACAATTTTTCATTTAAAAACTTGGCAAAGCAATGTTCAATCCTGCCACCGCCATTTGAAATCACATACATCGAGAGCAGACATACATTGCCAACAAGAACAACTATCCAAAAAGAAGAGCAGGAGCAGAGCTGGTTACCCATGGTGGCTGGTGTTTGGTGGAGTTCGAGGTAGATGCACGGCCGCCGTTCTCTTTGTCTTTGCTCTATGTTGGCTGCTTGCCACCGACAGCCAAAGGGACGTCGCGGCGTCCATACATCAGAGAGAGGGACGCGAGCAACCTTTCCTCTACAGGGATCCACGACCACAACATTAGTCGGAGCCGGCAAAAGAACCTGGACGGGGGTCGCGGAGGAGTACGAGGCCACGACGTAGAGGAAGCCAGCAGGACAGGTGGGAGCCGCGCTGGTAACCAGTGGCAACTAGGGTTTGCTGCTGCTTCTAGCCGTCGCAGTAGATCGTCGACCACCGCACGGCCGCCCCGGTTCGACAAGGCTGACGTCGGGGTTCTGTTCCGCCAGATCTGCACGCGCCTAGGATGTCGTTGCCACTGCACCTAGTACGAGGGATGGGGGATGTGTGCCATTGGGAGTGGAGGAAGCTTAGGAGATTCCGGGTAAGAGAGAAGGCGCAGGTGGGGAGGTTGAGGAAGGAGGCATCGCCGGGACGGTGAGGGTGCGGAGGAGGGATAGTGGAGGCGATCGAGGATGAGGGATAAGATGAGGGGGTGGCGGCGGGGAGGAGAACGAGATTGGGGAAGGGAGTGTTAGCCTGTTAGGGTTAGGTTTTATACAGGAATGGTTTGGGCGGGCTCAAGTGGGCTTTGGGCGGGCTCGGGTGGGTTTGCGGGCTGTACTAGAACATCGATGACGGTTTTCAAAAACGTCATGAGAAATCTGTCATGGATTAACAGGTTTCTTGTAGTGAGCTAAGCCCCCGAGTGGGAGGGTTGCTGTCCACTCGGTAGGATTTTTCAAACTTAGACGAGTACTTGACTGCAGCTAAGCCCCCGAGTGGGAGGGTTGCTCGCCACTCGGTAGGATTTTTCAAACTTAGGCGAGTACTTGATCAGCAGCTAAGCCCCGAGTGGGAGGTTGCTCTCCACTCGGTGGGATTTTCAAACTTAGGCGAGTACTTGATGCAGCTAAGCCCCGAGTGGGAGGTTGCTCCCCACTCGGTGGGATTTTTCAAACTTAGGCGAGTACTTGATCTGCAGCTAAGCCCCGAGTGGGAGGTTGCTCAACACTCGGTAGGATTTTTCATACTTAGGCGAGCACGTGATCTGCAGCTAAGCCCCAGTGGGAGGTTGCTCTCACTCGGTAGGATTTTCAAACTTAGGCGTGTGCTTGATCTGCAGCTAAGCCCCCAAGTGGGAGGTTGCTCTCCACTCGGTAGGATTTTTCAAACTTAGGCGAGTACTTGATCTGCAGCTAAGCCCCAGTGGGAGGTTGCTCTTCACTCGGTAGGATTTTTCATACTTAGGCAGTGTTTGATGCAGCTAAGCCCCAGTGGGAGGTTGCTCTCCACTCGGTAGGATTTTTCAAACTTAGGCGAGTACTTGAGTGCAGCTAAGCCCCAGTAGGAGGTTGCTCTCAATCGGTAGGATTTTTCATACTTAGGCGAGTACTTGACTGCAGCTAAGCCCCGGGTGGGAGGTTGCTCTCCACTCGGTAGGATTTTTCAAACTTAGGCAGTACTTGACTACAGCTAAGCCCCAGTGGGAGGTTGCTCTCAATCGAGAGGATTTTTCATACTTAGGCGTAGTACTTGACTGCAGCTAAGCCCCAGTGGGAGGTTGCTCTCCACTCGGTAGGATTTTTCAAACTTAGGCGAGTACTTGACTGCAGCTAAGCCCCCGAGTGGGAGGGTTGCTCTCCACTCGGTAGGATATTTTGAACTTAGGCGAAACAGATTCGCAACTAAGCCTCCGAGTGAGAGGCTTGCTCACCACTCGGTAGGATTTTTCAGACTTGGGTGAAACGGATTCGCAGTGAAGTCTCCCACTGGGGGATTTCAAACGGAAACAAAAGTAACAACAATCGTTTAGGAAGATTATAAAGCTCTTGTCTTTGATAAATAAACTAGAAAGGTGCTTCTTATTACATCTCATCCGAGTGAGTACTTAAGTATAAAAGGGGCGGAGAAGCTCCGCATTCCAAGCTCATGGCTCGTCTTTCTGATGTTCGACATTGTAAAGATGGTATTCTCCGTTGTGGAGAACTCTGGTGATAATGAAGGGACCTTCCCAAGCAGGGGCAAGCTTGTGTGGCTTCTGTTGATCCTCTCGAAGAACCAAGTCTCCCTCTTGAAAAGCTCGACCCTTCACATTACTGGCGTGGAATCGACGCAAATATTGCTGATAAATGGTCGACCTGATCAACGCCATCTCTCTTTCCTCTTCTAAGAGATCGACTGAATCCTACCGGGCATGTTCCTCTTCTTCTTTAGAGAAGAGTTCGACTCGGGGTGCATTGTGGAGCAAGTCACTTGGCAGAACAACTTCTGCTCCATAGACCAAAAAGAAAGGGGTTCGTCCGGTCGATCGATTGGGAGTTGTCCTCAAACCCCAAAGAACTGATGGAAGTTCATCGACCCAGGCGCCTGCTGCGTGTTTGAGATCACACATCAGTCGGGGTTTCAGTCCTTTGATGATTAGACCATTCGCCCTTTCTGCTTGACCATTCGACTGTGGGTGAGCGACTGAAGCATAGTTGACTCGTGTGCCTTGAGAAGCGCAGAACACTCTAAACTCATCAGAATCAAAGTTCGATCTGTCGTCGGTGATGATGCTGTGTGGAACTCCATATCTGAATGTCAATTCTTTGATGAAGCTGACAGCGGTGCTGGCTTCGAGATTCTTGATAGGTTTAGCTTCGATCCATTTGGTAAACTTGTCGACTGCTACAAGCACATGAGTAAATCCGCTCCTACCAGTCCTCAGCGACCCAACCATGTCCAACCCCCAAACAACAAAGGGCCAGACGAGGGGAATGGTCTTCAGGGCTGATGCAGGCTTGTGAGACATGTCAGAGTAGAACTGGCAACCTTCACATCTGTCGACTATATCTTTCGCCATTTCATTTGCTCGGGGCCAATAAAATCCGGCTCGCTATGCTTTAGCCACAATGGCCCGAGAGGACGCATGGTGACCGCAGGTCCCCTAGTGGATGTCGTTGAGGATCATTCGACCTTCTTCTGGTGTTATGCATTTCTGACTGACCCCAGTCACACTTTCTCTGAACAATTGTCCCTTTATCACTGTAAAGGCCATGGATCGACGGACGATATGTCGAGCCTCTTCTTCATCCTCTGGGAGTTCCTTCCTAAGGATGTACGCGATGTAAGGTACTGTCCAGTCGGAAGTGATGACCAGAACTTCCATGATTAGGTCGACCACGGCTGGAACCTCAACTTCAGTCGGATCTGTGGCGCTCTTAGGTTGCGGGGGCTCTTCTGTAAAAGGATCTTCTTGAACTGATGGTGTGTGAATGTGTTCCAGAAACACATTGCTGGGAATGGCTTCTCTCTTGGACCCTATCTTCGCCAAATCATCGGCTGCTTGATTTTTCAGTCGGGGTATATGATGGAGCTCTAACCCCTCAAACTTCTTTTCCAACTTTCTCACGCATTCCAAAGAGCTCATGGCTGGGCTTCTGACGTCCCACTCTTTCATCACTTGATTGACCACCAAATCTGAGTCGCCATAGACCATGAGGTGACCGACGCCGAGTGAAATGGCCAGGCGCAACCCATATAAGAGTGCTTCATATTCTGCTTCGTTATTGGAGGAATCAAAGTGAATCTGGAGTACATATCTGAGCTTGTCTCCTCGGGGGGATACTAATACCACCCCGGCACCCGAACCATTCAGCATCTTGGAACCGTCAAAGAACATGGTCCAGTGCTCCGAGTGAACTTGAGTCGGCAGTTGCTGTTCGATCCACTCGGCGAGGAAATTAGCTATTGCTTGGGACTTGATAGCTTTCTTTGCCTCAAACTGAATATCTAAGGAAGGAGTTCAATCGCCCATTTGCCACTCGACCGCTTGCATCTCATTGTGCAGAATCTCGATAACGGAGCGTCACGATTTAATCGTAATGAGTGGTCAGAGAAATAGTGTGCAACCTTCTGCGTGGTCATATAAATCCCATAAACAAGCTTATGATAGTGCTGATATCTTTGTTTCGGCGGTGGAAATAGGGTTTTGGCTCCGTATCTGATGGTTTGGGGGTACGTAGGTATATATAGGAGGAAGAAGTACGTCGGTGGAGCAATGAGGGGCCCACGAGGGTGGAGGGCGCTCCTGGGGGAGGTGGGCGCGCCCTACTACCTCGTGCCTTCCTCATTGATTGCTATACGTAGACTCCAAGTCCTTTGGATCACGTTTGTTCCGAAAATAACGTTCCCGAAGGTTTCATTCCGTTTGGACTCCGTTTCATATTCTTTTTCTGCGAAACACTGAAATAGGCAAAAAACAACAATTTGGGCTGGGCCTCTAGTTAATAGGTTAGTCCCAAAAATAATATAAAAATGTATAATAAATCCCATTAAACATCCAAAACAGAATATAATATAGCATGGAACAATAAAAAATTGTAGATATGTTGGAGACGTGTCAAGCATCCCCAAGCTTAATTCCTGCTCGTCGTCGAGTAGGTAAATGATAGAAACAGAATTTTTGATGTGGAATGCTACTTAGCATAATTTTCAATGTAATTCTCTTATTTGTGGTAAGAATATTCAAATACAAAAGATTCAAGACAAAAGTTTAATATTGACATAAAAAAATACTTCAAGCATACTAACTAAGCAATTATGTCTTCTCAAAATAACATGGCCAAAGAAAGTTATCCCCACAAAATCATATAGTCTGGCTATGCTGTATCTTCACCACACAAAATATTTAAATCATGCACAACACCGATGACAAGCCAAGCAATTGTTTGATACTTTTGGTGTTCTCAAACTTTTTCAATCTTCACGCAATACATGAGCGTGAGCCATGGACATAGCACTATATGTGGAATAGAATGGTGGTTGTGGAGAATACAAAAAAAAGGAGAAGATAGTCTCACATCAACTAGGCGTATCAACGGGCTATGGAGATGCCCATTAATAGATATCAATGTGAGTGAGTAGGGATTGCCATGCAACGGATGCACTAGAGCTATAAGTATATGAAAGATCAACAAAGGAAACTAAGTGGGTGTGCATCCAACTCGCTTGCTCACGAAGACCTAGTGCATTTTGAGGAAGCCCATCATTGGAATATACAAGCCAAGTTCTATAATGAAAAATTCCCACTAGTATATGAAAGTGATATCTTAGGAGACTCTCTATCATGAAGATCATGGTGCTACTTTGAAGCACAAGTGTGGAAAAGGATAGTAGCATTGTCCCTTGTCTCTTTTTCTCTCATTTTTTTAGTTAGGCCTTTTTTCTATTTATTTTTTATGGCCTCTTTTTTTTCTCTTTTTTTCGTCCGGAGTCTCATCCCGACTTGTGGGTGAATCATAGTCTCCATCATCCTTTCCTCACTTGGGACAATGCTCTAATAATGATGATCATCACATTTTTATTTACTTACAACTCAAGAATTACATCTCAATACTTAGAACAAAATATGAATCTATGTGAATGCCTCTGGCGGTGTACCGGGATATGCAATGAATCAAGAGTGACATGTATGAAAGAATCATGAACGGTGGCTTTGCCACAAATACGATGTCAACTACATGATCACGCAAAGCAATTATGACAATGATGAAGCGTGTCATAGTAAACGAAATGGTGGTAAGTTGCATGGCAATATATCTCGGAATGGCTATGGAAATGCCATGATAGGTAGGTATGGTAGCTGTTTTGAGGAAGGTATATGGTGGGTGTATGATACCGGTGAAAAGTGCACAGTATTAGAGAGGCTAGCAATGGTGGAAGAATGAGAGTGCGTATAATCCATGGACTCAACATTAGTCATAAAGAACTCATATACTTGTTGCAAAAATATACAAGTTATCAAAGCAAAGTATTACGCGCATTCTCCTAGGGGGATAGATTGGTAGGAAAAGACCATCGCCCGTCCCCGACCGCCACTCATAAGGAAGACAATCAATAAATAAATCATGCTCCGACTTCATCACATAACGGTTCACCATACATGCATGCTATGAAAATCACAAACTTTAACACAAGTTTTTCTCAAATTCACAACTACTCAACTAGCATGACTCTAATATCACCATCTTCATATATCAAAACAATTAGCAAGCATCAAACTTATCATAGTATTCAACACACTCATAAGAAAAAAAATTACTAATCATGGATGCCTATCATATTAGGACTAATTTTTATGATTAAAGCAAATTACCATGCTGTTTTGCAGGATTCTCAAAATAACATAAGTGAGGCATGAGAGAACAAAAGTTTCTATAAAACAAATCCACCACCGTGCTCTAAAAGATATAAGTGAAGCACTAGAGCAAAAACTATATATCTCAAAAGATATAAGTGAAGCACATAGAGTATTTTAATAAATTCCGAATCATGTGTGTGTCTCTCAAAAGGTGTGTACAGCATGGATGATTGTGGTAAACTAAAAATTAAAGACTCAAATCATACAAGACGCTCCAAGCAAAACACATATCATGTGGTGAATAAAAATATAGCTCCAAGTAAAGTTACCGATAGACGAAGACGAAAGAGGGGATGCCTTCCGGGGCATCCCCAAGCTTTGGATTTTTGGTGTCCTTAGATTACCTTGGGGTGCCATGGGCATCCCCAAGCTTAGTCTCTTGCCACTTATTGTTCCATAATCCATCAAATCTTTACCCAAAACTTGAAAACTTCACAACACAAAACTCAACAGAAAATCTCGTGAGCTCCATTAGCAAAAGAAAACAAAACACCACTTCAAGGTACTGTATTGAACTCATTCTTTATTTATATTGGTGTTAAACCTACTGTATTCCAACTTATCTATGGTTTATAAACTCTTTTACTAGCCATAGATTCATCAAAATAAGCAAACAACACACGAATAACAGAATCTGTCAAAAACAGAACAGTCTGTAGTAATTTGTAACTAACGTAAACTTCTGGAACTCAAACAATTCTACCAAAATAGGACGACCTAGACAATTTGTTTATTGATCTACTGCAATTGGAATAAGTATTTTATCACGTTCTAGTGTTTTTAAACAATTGTTTTCGTGAACAGAAAGTTTCTGGAATTTTCAGCAAGATCAAATAACTATCATCCAAGAAGATCCTATAGGTTTAACTTGGCACAAACACTAATGAAAACATAAAAAAATCTAACCAGAGGGTAGATCAAATATTTATTCCTAAACAGAATTAAAAAGCAAAAAAAAAACTAAAATAAAATTGGGTTGCCTCCCAACAAGCGCTATCGTTTAACGCCCCTAGCTAGGCATAAAGGTTTCAATGATTCTCACAAGAAAGATAGCAATTGAAACATAAAGAGAGCATCATATAGCATGTGAAAAACACATCTAAGTCTAAAATACTTCATATGCATAGGCATCTTATAGGCAAACAAATTATCAAGGCAAGCAAATCCTAGCATATGCAAGGAAGAATAATAAAACCTAGACAATCTCAACATAACGAGAGGTAATTTAGTAACATGAAAATTTCTACAGCCATATTTTGCTCTCTCATAATAATTACATGTGGGATCATAATCAAATTCAACAATATAGTTATAACATCAAATTTTCTCAACATGATCCACATGCATGCAAAGTTGACACTCTTCCAAAATAGTGGAATTAACATTAACTAAAGTCATGACCTCTCCAAACCCACTTTTATCAAAAAATTCACAAGATTGAACATTCTCCAAATATGTGGGATCTAAAGTTGACACTCTTCCAAACCCGCTTTCAATATTATTGCAAACATTATTATCAATCTCATATTCATCATGGGGAGTAAGTAAATTTTCAAGATCGTAAGAAGAATCACCCCAATCATGATCATTGCAACAAGTAGAGGACATAGCAAAACTAGCATCCCCAAGCTTAGGGTTTTGCATATTATTAGCATAATTTACATCAATAGAATTTATAATAAAATCATTGCAATCATGCTTTTTATTCAAAGATCTGTCGTGAATCGCTTCATAATGTACTTCATCACAATTTTCAGATTCATGAATATCAAGCAAAACCTCATAAAGATAATCTAGTGCACTCAACTCACTAGCAATAGGTTCATCATAGTTGGATCTCTTAAAGAGATTAGCAAGTGGATGAGGATCCATAAGCTCTTAGCAAGCGAAGATGCAAGCAAAAAGAAGGCACATGGTAACACAAGATTGAACGGAGGAAGGGCGAATAAAACGGCAAGGGTGAAGTGGGGGAGAGGAAAACGAGAGGCAAATGACAAATAATGTAATGCGAGGGATAAGAGTTTGTGATGGGTACTTGGTATGTCTTGATTTGTGCGTAGACTCCCCGGCAACGGTGCCATAAATGGCTCGTTGTCGGGAGTCAAATCTTGACTTGACTTCGCGTAAGCCTCCCCGGCAACGCCACCAGAAATCTTTCTTGCTACCTTTTGAGCACTGCATTGGTTTTCCCTTGAAGACGGAAGGGTGATGCAGTAAAGTAGCGTAAGTATTTCCCTCAGTTTTTGAGAACCAAGGTATCAATCCAGTAGGAGACCACGCGCAAGTCCCACACACCTACACAAACAAATAAGAACCTCGCAACCAACGCGATAAAGGGATTGTCAATCCCTTTACGGTCACTTACGAGAGTGAGATATGATAGATATGATAAGATAATATTTTTGGTATTTTTATGATAAAGAGAAATAAATATGCAAAGTAAAATAAACGACAATAGAAATAGCTAAGTGTTGGAAGATTAATATGATGGAAGATAGACCCGGGGGCCATAGGTTTCACTAGTGGCTTCTCTCAAGAGCATACGTATTACGCTGGGTAAAACGAATTACTATCGAGCAATTGATAGAATTGAGCATAGTTATGAGAATATCTAGGTATGATCATGTATATAGGCATCACGTCCGTGACAAGTAGACCGAAACGATTCTGCATCTACTACTATTACTCCACACATCGACCAATATCCAACATGCATCTAGAGTATTAAGTTCATAAGAACAGAGTAACGCTTTAAGCAAGATGACATGATGTAGAGGGATAAAATCATGTAATATGATATAAACCCCATCTTTTTATCCTCGATGGCAAAAATACAATACGTGCCTTGCTGCCCCTGCTGTCACTGGGAAAGGACACCGCAAGATTGAACCCGAAGCTAAGCACTGCTCCTATTGCAAGAAAGATCAATCTAGTAGGCCAAACCAAACCGATAATTCGAAGAGACTTGCAAATATAACCAATCATACATAAAAGAATTCATAGGAGATTCAAATATTGTTCATAGATAATCTTGATCATAAACCCACAATTCATCGGATCTCGACAAACACACCGCAAAAGAAGATTACATCGAATAGATCTCCAAGAAGATCAAGGAGAAATTTGTATTGAGATCGAAAGAGAGAGAAGAATCCAACTAGCTAATAACTATGGACCCGAAGGTCTGAGGTAAACTACTCACACATCATCGGAGAGGCTATGGTGTTGATGTAGAAGCCCTCCGTGACCAATGCCCCCTCCGGCGGAGTGCCCGAAAAGGCCCCATGATGGGATCTCACGGGTACAGAAGGTTGCGGCGGTGGAAATATGGTTTTGGCTCCATATCTGATGGTTTGGGGGTACATAGGTATATATACGAGGAAGAAGTACGTCGGTGGAGCAACGAGGGGCCCACGAGGGTGGAGGGCGCGCCTGGGGGAGGTGGGCGCGCCCCCCTACCTCGTGCCTTTCTCGTTGATTGCTTTACGTAGACTCCAAGTCCTCTGGATCACGTTTGTTCCGAAAATCACGTTCCCGAAGGTTTCATTCCATTTAGACTCTGTTTGATATTCTTTTTCTGCGTAACACTGAAATAGGAAAAAAAACAGCAATTTGGGCTGGGCCTCTGGTTAATAGGTTAGTCCCAAAAATAATATAAAAGTGTATAATAAAGCCCATTAAACATCCAAAACAGAATATAATATAGCATGGAACAATAAAAAATTATAGATACGTTGGAGACGTATCATCTCGTCATGTAACTTTTGCTGAAAACATTTTTCCCTTTTCCGAGCATCAACAATTAGATCCCAACTCACCCACACCGTCCACTAGTCCCTCTCGTCGCAATCATCTTCCCTTCTTTAACCCGCCAACCTTTCCAGCGAAACCAGCTGCAGTAGCGGATACTGCCGCCACCATTTCTGTCATCACCTCTGTCCCAGCAGAGGAAAACACATTACACTCTGATGCGGCAGACCTCATGTCGCCGCAGTCTTAACCGCCATCTCCCGCGTCTGCTTCCTATGCTGCGCCAGATGCGTCCACCACATCTTCCCCCACTCCTCCTGCTCATGCTATTCCCGTTCCAACTCCTACTAACAATCATACCATGCGCACACATGCCAAGTCCGGGTTTCGTTTACCTGCAAAAGATCGTCTCAATCTTCATGCATCTATATCTCCTTGCTCTCTACCCAAATCTTACAAATCAGCTCTCCTAGATCCTAATTGGGCCGCAGCTATGCAAGATGAATATGATGCCCTTCTGCAGAATAACACGTGGCAGTTAGTTCCTCGTCCTTCCAATACAAATATCATTTCGGGCAAATGGGTTTTTCGCCATAAATTTAATTCTGATGGGAGTCTTGCACGTTATAAGGCTCGATGGGTATGCCGTGGTTACTCTCAGTAACACGACATCAATTATGATGAGACTTTCTCTCCAGTTGTCAAGCCCAACACTATTCGCACTGTCCTTCGCATTGTCGTCTCTTTATTCCTGGCCAATTCATCAACTAGATGTCAAAAATGCTTTTCTTCATGGCTCTCTTCAAGAAACAGTCTATTGTCAACAACCTCTTGGCTTCAAACATTCCTCCTATCCTAATCATGTTTGTCTTCTTAATAAATCTCTTTATGGTCTTAAACAAGCACCACATGCCTGGTTCCAACGCTTTTCTACTTATGCTCAAACCATCGGTTTTACCCCTTCCCATTCTGACACTTCACTCTTCACCTTTCATCACAACACCGACATTGCTTACATTGTTTTATATGTTGATGATATTATCCTCACAGCTTCCTCACAAATTTTTTTAGATTATATTATCTCTCTTCTTCGCCATGAATTCTCTATGAAAGATTTAGGTCTTCTTCACCATTTCTTAGGTATTGCTGTTAACTCCTCTGGTATTTTCTTGTCTCAACGTCAGTACACTCTGGATCTTCTTTCTCGTGCTGGTATGCTTGATTGTCAAACTTCCCGTACCCCTGTTGATACACATTCCAAACTCTCTACCAACGGTGATCCTTTCTCTGATCCTTCTCTTTATCGTAGTCTTACCGGTGCACTTCAGCATCCCACTCTCACTTGTCCTGAAATTTCTTTTGCTGTCCAACAAGCTTGTTTATACATGCACGATCCTCGTATTCCACACTACAATCATGTCAAACGTATTCTTCGGTATCTCAAAGGCACACTAGACTGAGGTCTTCATATCAACAACTCCTCTCCCACCTCCTTGACAGCTTACTCTGATGCAGACTGGGCTGGTTGTCTAGATACTCGTAGGTCCACATCCGGATTTTGTGTTTTTCTTGGTAACGATTTGGTTTCTTGTTCTTCGAAAAGGCAGGTTACGGTCTCCCGCTCGTCTGTTGAAGCTGAGTACTGCGTTGTGGCTCATGCGGTTGCTGAAATGGTTTGGTTGCGCCAGTTGTTGTCGGAACTGCACCATCCTATTGAGCAAGCTACCATTGTTTACTGTGATAATATTTCAACTGTCTACATGTCAGGGAATCCGGTTCAACACCGTCGCACCAAGCATATTGAGATCAACATTCACTTTGTTTGACAGAAGGTGGCTCTCGGTCAAGTTCGCGTTCTTCACGTGCCTACTTCTGCTCAGTTTGTTGATATCTTTACTAAAGGCCTGGCGACTACTCCGTTTCAAGACATTCTATTCAGTCTCAACGTCGTCGAGCCTACCGTTGACACTGCGGGGGGATGTTAGAATACAACTTATAATAGTATTAAGACTCCTACTCGGATTGTAATAAGGCTAGGTCAGGTGCATCTTGGCTCTTATATATACTTCTTGTACCGGCACAATATTGTATCAACAAGTATTCAATACAATTCTACAACTTGGACAAATTGGGCATCGCCTACATACCGAGCAGGGCAACAACCAATAAGAATTTCAGTAGGCCTGACTGCTATTGCTGATAATGATGATAGTTGCCGAGGCAAAGAACTCACGGTCCTATTCACAAAAGAAGAAGAAGAACTCACGGTCCAGGCAATCTCAAGGCACCCCGGTGAATGTATCCTGTGCACCCACACTTGTGGAGCTACCCGTGCACCGGATGCCATAGAATATTCTAAAAAATAAAAAAAAGTTCTAGCATGTTAACACAACATTGATGTATGATGTTATAAAATTTCATATAAAAACTTGAAATACTTTTTGAGATACAAAAATGACAAATTAAACATCAGTGTGATAATAGGTCGAATCTAGAGCCCAAGTTATGTTACGTACTATTCAGTGTTGAATTTGTTAATTTTATTTTTTGAGTTATGCTTCAAATTTTGACTTGAAATTTTTTGAAAACCTACATTGACATTGTGTGAGTCTGATTAATTTTTTTTAGAATTTTTTGAATAATTTAAAAACACAATATGAGCTCGGTGCACCGATAGCACCAGATATTTCCCCAGGCACACCGGGGCCGATCCGGAGCGCACCAAAAGAGCTAAGTTCTTGTATTCTTTAATGCCAATGCCCCCCCATCTCCACAGGCAATCACACCGTTTTCCAGTTCATTTTGCACTTGTTGCCGGTCAGGTTCTCATCAGGAACAAAACAAAGCGCCACCTGACCTTGAAGGTTTCCTTGATAAAGCCCTTTGGGGGTTTTAAAATGGTGATGGCGATGTTGGGCATGGCAGAAAGCATGGACTTGACCAGTGAAAATTTTCACTGTTACTTCTGTGGTCACTGTTTCTAACGACTGAATCGCATTACAAACCTCAGTTGTCACTATTACTATGGTTGCTGTATAATTATCGATTGCATCACAATTGAAAATGTTAGTAACATACTGTGCAATGCAGCAATGCTTGGCGCGAGAGTTGTCGAAGGGCAATTCAGAACGTGAATGCCGAGGGAAGGCCCTGCATGCTATATGCAGAACCATAGCTGTTGCTACAGTATGTAAGTGACAGAATTCTGATTTTGGTCAGTCACATTTTTTTCTGCATTGGCCTGTCTGCTAGCTAGGCTCCACTTTCGTATGTAAGTGGTGCCGGTCGGCTGACTGGTATGTTGCTACCCAGTGTATGCATGTTCATTGTTCAATTCCACTTCGCCAAGCCCTCGCACATGCATGCATGCCCTTCCTGTCCAGTGCATGTGTTGACACCAGATTTTGGCTTGGTCAAAAACACAATTAAGATGGCCTCAAATGGAAAATTGCTCAAAGTGAGTAAGTTCTGTATTGTCAAAAGGGGAAATTTTGATATTTGGTCCATAGCCATCCGATCTCATCTCTAAGGCCGAAGTTGTGTTCGAAGTACTGAAATTTTGTATTCAGAACACTATTCGGCTGATTACACCCCCCAAGACGGCCTCATATGGAAGAATGATCTACACGAATTTTCTTCGTCTCATCGAAAAGATTGATTTTGATATAAAAATCGTCCCAATCCGTATTTGTATGCAAAAGTTAGAGCTATCGGAATGCAGCCCTGTCAGGAGGCGAAATATGGCGCGCCCCACCAGACACATGTCTGATGGGTATCAGGAGCAAACAGATGTTTTGCGTGACCGTTTTGGCCCAGAAGATGGAATCGAATCAAAAAACGTTTAGCATGAAAGTTGTTCATCTAGTCGAAGCGAGTAAATATGCTTTTGGGCACGTTTTCATCTGAGGTTGATTACTGCCACAAAAAAGACCCGCAAGGTGCAGCCAGTTTTAAACCGAATAGTTTTGGAAAGTTCGGACAAAACCAATCCGAAATTGACTAGGGTTTTGGACATGAATCCAAGTCTTTGCCTTGCACGGGAAGTCCAGCCGCCTCTTATATACCTAAGGGGTGATGGCCGATTGAACAACACCCAATCAAAAAAATCATCTACCACTTTTTATCTTTTATCTTTTCTCCTTAACCCTAGCTCTTCTTCTTCCTTGTTCTTTGTTCATTCTTCTTGTTGTAGGGCGGCGAACCTCGAGGCCCTAGGGTGATCAGGTCAACCTAAGGCAGCCCATAACCGCCGCGTGCCCTGACCGGGTCCCTCCCGGGTGTGTGGGGTTTCGGGTCCTCAAAAGCACCCGCTGGATTGCCTGCGTACCGCGCTTCCGGTCGGGTCTCCTTCAACGTGAGCTGCGGTGCATCACCCCCGGCGTCGAGGGTACACGGTGACGTGTTCGTGTGGGAACAAACTTTTTGGCGACTCCGCTGGGAAGGAGCTTTGAACAATCTCCGGCATGTTCTTGCTACGAAGGGACCGTCATCTAGTTTTTGCAATCTACAAAGGTAATATGAATACCCAATTTCCTACTGTAGATGCAAATAATTCATATGGTGTTAATAGATCATTCAATGAGTATACTCTATCGGCTAAACCTAGTTTTTTCAACCATGCATCTAATTACGTGCAAAGGCCGATTGAAAGTAATTTACATGCTTCAACTTCTTATGATACTAGTAACATGCACCATATGTACTCCAACTCTCATGCATCGGCACCCCCACAAATACATATGCCGATGAACAACATGATGATTTTGGTTAATCAATTTGAAGCACCTCATGTTAAAATTTCTAATAGCATACAAGAAAGTGTTTCACCTTTTAATTCATCGACAACTAATTTGCCAATTACTAGTACCAATGCCGATTTTCACTTAAACTAGTATATTGCAAATGGATGGGAGAATTGGCCATGGTACTACTAGCTATTCGGTTAAACTAGTATATTCATGTTCATAATCAGAGGAGTATTAATATACATATAGGATCTAAACATATGATCTTCCACCAAATAAACCAACTAGCATCAACTACAAGGAGTAATCAACACCACTAGCAACCTACAAGTACCAATCCCAGACTTAGAGACAAAGAATTGGATACAAGAGATGAACTAGGGTTTGAGAGGAGATGGTGCTGGTGAAGATGTTGATGGAGATTGACCCCCTCCCGATGAGAGGAGTGTTGATGATGACGATGGCGATGATTTCCCCCTCCCGCAGGGAAGTGTCCTCGGTAGAACAGCTCTGCCAGAGCCCTAGATTGGTTCCACCAAGGTTCCGCCTCGTGGCGGCGGAGTCTCGTCCCGAAAGCTTGCCTTTGATTTTTCTTCGGACGAAAGACTTCATATAGCAGAAGATGGGCACCGGAGGGCCAACAGGGGGACCATGAGGCAGGGGGCGCGCCCAGGGGGGTAGGGCGCGCCCGCCACCCTCATGCCCAGGGTGTGGGTCCCCTCTGGTATTTCTTCCGCTCAATATTTTTTATTATTTCCAAAAACAATTTCGGTTGAGTTTCATGACTTTTGGAGTTGTGCATAATAGGTCTCTAATATTTGCTCCTTTTCCAGCCCAGAATTCCAGCTGTCGGCACTCTCCCTCTTTATGTAAACCTTGTAAATTAAGAAAGAATAGCCATAAGTATTGTGACATAATGTGTAATAACATCCCATAATGCAATAAATATCGATATAAAAGCATGATGCAAAATGGACGTATCAACTCCCCCAAGCTTAGACCTCGCTTGTCCTCAAGCGGAAGCCGATAATGATAAATATGTCCACATGTTTAGAGGTAGAGGTGTCGATAAAATAAAATATGGACATGAGGGCATCATGATCATTCTTATAATATCAACATATATGAATATTGTCATATGATTTCTTATGCTCAAGTAATAATCTATTCACAATGAATCAGAAACTTTATTGAGAACTAACAAACTATAATCTCAGTCATTGAAGCAATTGCAATTTATCATAACATCGGAAAGTGTCTATGGCAGAGCTTTTCAGCAAGTCCACATACTCAACTATCATTTAGTCATTCAAAATTGCTAACACTCACGCAATACTTGTGGTTAAGGAGTTTTAATCGGACACAAAGAAAGATAGGGGCTTATAGTTTCGCCTCCCAACCTTTTACCTCAAAGGTAATGTCAACAATAATACACTACAAAAAAGTACACTTCCGTGATGATACGTGTTTGTCACAGTAGGTCGCGGTTTTTGTCATGCATGTACATCCATGACAAATTTATGACAGAATCAAGATAGTCATACCTGTGCTGTCGTAGAAGTGTTCCATGACATTACCAAAATTATCATCACGGAAGTGTCCACTTCCATGACGATAAATCCCGCGTCACAGAAGTGCTTTCGTCAAGGATGACCGACATGTGGCATCCACCGTAACAGAACGCCGTTAAGCTATCGGGTCGGATTTTGGATCCGATAACCCGTTAACAGCCACGGCCAATGCCGATTTTCCACGTGTAAAATTCTCATTGGCTGACGGATCCACGCGTCAGCTCCGCGTTGGCATAGGTGTCACTTATCCAACGGTCGAGATGGGCCTATGATATGTTGACACGTGGACCGACATAACAGTGGCCCACAAAGTTTAAATGGGCCGGACCAACCGAAGGCCCATAGGATTTAGCAGACCATAATGGGACGGCACAGCTAAAGGCCCACAAAATTTAGCGGACCACAATGGGCCGGCCCAGCTAAAGGCCCACAAGATTTTGCAGACCATAATGGGCCGACCCAGCTAAAGGCCCACAAGATTTTGTGGACCACAATGGGTCGGCCCAGCTAAAGGCCCACAGGATTCTGCAGACCATAATGGGCCGCCCCAGCTAAAGGCCCAACATTCTCTGTTAAATCGGCCCGTCAACGGCCTGTCCTAAACTTGCCATCAACGCGGCCCATGGTCACTTCTGGCCCGTTAATAGTCCGCTAAGTAATTGGGCCGAATCACGGCCTGGTGTATTCCGGCTGTTAAAGGTCCGGCTTCATTTGGGCCCATTTACAGGCCATCAAAACTTTCGGCCCATAAACGATCGTGAAGGATTTGGGTCATATTCGGCCATGTCTGACATTCGGCCAGTTAGAGGCCCACTATAGATTTGGGCCACTTTCTTCCTGTTGTCATTTTCGGCCTGTTAACGCCGGACGTAAACCATGGGCCATATGTGGCCCAACGTCATATTGGGCCCATTAATGGCCCATATAAAAATGACGATAATCTAGCCCGACTGAAGTTCCGGCCTGTTAAAGGCCCGTGTATTAGGTCGGCGCATTTACGGCCCGTCCGAATTTCGGCCTGTCAAAGATCCACGTCATAAATGGGTCACCATTTCGGCCTGCTAAGTCCAGTGGGTTATTTGGCACAATCAGGGCCCAATCTCACTCGGTCTATTAAACGCCTATGTTTTTTATGGGCTCGAGATATTTACACCTGTAAACGACCTATTTTTACTGAGGGCCCAAATTATGTTTAGGCCTGTTAAAGGCCCACTATGGGCACAGGCCTACCAGAAAAATATGAAAGCTTATGCTGATTTAGGCCCAGATATTTTTTGTGGGCTACATGTCAATTTCAGCCTGTAATCATTTTTAGCCCAATTGGAATGGGCCCGACGAATGTTGACATGTTGGGCTCCTACGAAGCTTTCGGCCGAATACATTACTAAGATAAACCTACACTATACAAAAATAGCGTCCTAATTACTGCAGCCTGGGGCAGCACCATAAATGTTGTATCACAACAAAATAAATTCCAACCATACAACAAAAGGCCTGTTGGCATAAAGTTTACAGTCCTTCCGGATAAAAGCACCATCGGATGTATAGAAGCACGATCATTTGACCTGAGTGCTAATGTTTGGTGTAGAATCGATGGAGCAGCACGATCTCCACCTTTTTCCGCCATTGCTCTTGAACAGCGGGCGAATGTCGATAGTATGGTTTCAAAACCATTCGTATCTTGACGACATTTCTCAACCACTATTCTTGTTTCCAAACAACGTCCATTAGGGATTGGACTTGTGTCCGAGCACAGATATATCACTCTGTCTAGCAGGAAGATTTTGTTCATGAGCGATTTGGACGAGCTTACCTTGACAACCAACCCGAATTACGCAGAAGGTGCTTTTTGCACTTTGTTAGTGGAGAGATCTTGGCGCATTGCACCAAGAGGTGACATTGTGCCTGTAGTAGCCTCATCACCTTCAGGTGGTTGTGGCTGTTCAATCATTTGTTCCATAGCTTCCTGAAAGTTTGAACTTGTAGATTAGTGTACCAGATAAGTTACTAATGAGACAAAAACAAACAAAGTAGGTTAACCGTTTATACATAACTTATTTTGGTGAACTACTGTAATACATTAGCATGTATTGTAGTGCCAACTACATAATAAAATCACTTTTGGAACATATGTCCATGTAGCATGCCTACTGTATTGTCTATTTCCTCACATTCGTTGACATCTAAGGATAAAGAGACATGGTTTAAAGTAGGATGAACATAGTATGACATCATTCATATCATGGGCAAATAGATATAAAACAAACAACCTATTTTATCATTGTGTGCGCACGTGAACATAACAACTAGATTACAGATCAAGACCAAAAGAATATCCTTCATCTCTTTTAAACCATGTAAGGTGGAATGATACGTTAAGACAACTGTGTATAAAAGTGAACAGAGTAACTGACATTGGCTGCAAACCAAGTAGTTAAATGAACACATCACAGTACCAATCAGTTCAAGGCAGGAGGAGTAAGGACTTACAACAGCGGCTTAAACTGGTGTTCTCATGCCGTTCATCTTGCTAGTGTGGCAATCCTTGAAGATTTGCACTACATTCGGTTCAGGTTCTTTTTGGTCCGCAGGGCTTTCCTCTGTATTTGGAACAAGTCAATATAGATACGATAATATGGCACAAAAAAACAAGGAAGTAGCAGCTATTTACAAGAGCCTCGGAGTGTGCAATATAGCTATGAGATCCTGTTGTCTGTTGGAATTTCACTTTAGAACGGTTGGTTTTTTTCTTCAAACAGTTAGCCTAGAAGAAGATACACTTGTAAGGCACATACATAAATACAAGTTCAATATGTGGTCTGATCAAATACATATAGCCTACGATACTTTGGATCGGACCGGTGTTTAACGA
Source organism: Aegilops longissima (assembly GCA_021605205.1). NCBI lineage: Eukaryota > Viridiplantae > Streptophyta > Magnoliopsida > Poales > Poaceae > Aegilops > Aegilops longissima. Next base: position 570,823,942 of record CM038676.1, on the reverse strand, counting down.
GGGCTGTCCATCTTCATCTCGTAATATATTCCATCGGAGATGTTTGGGCGATTTCATTGTTAGCCTTGCCTTCAAAGTGAGATTTTCTAAGGTGGTACCGATCTCGTCAGCAGAGCAGGTGAAAAACATGAGTGCATGCTTTTTTAGTTGCATCATCTTTCTGATCCAACTTGAAGCTCGTCTGTTGAAAAACGAATGTGAGTCTTATTAGGAGGAAGCTAGAAAGTATGGGACAGAGCAAGACAATATTACTAATTGTGATGAATAACATTACTTGCGGATAAATTGTCAAGGAAGGTGTTAAACTGGGTATTGTCTTTCTCATTCCTGTACTGGATCGTGCATGACACCTAACGGCAACGGCTGCCTCTGATACTAACTTGGCTGACTCTGTAGCATCACGTGGCCTTTTTAAACGTGCCTCAAAATGGATCTCCATTCTTCCTCCTTTAGATTTTGTTAATCTGTCAAGCATTATCCCTGATGTCTGTTTCCGCTTGCGCCGTGGTGCTAGTTCAAAAACGAATATGGAAAGTGTTAGTGTACATCAAACTGTGAGAGTACATATAAAGGAGCATGCAATCGCAACTTGACTCGGTCAGTACCGTCTTGGTGTTGATGCTCATGAGGTTCATCTGGTCTTGCCAAGTCCTGTTGTGTCGTGATTGCTTGGAAGTAGTGTTAGGTGTGAAGGCAGCTTGGGAACCGGCTAGTTCGAGCAAACGAACGAGTAACTGGTTGAGATCTTTGTATGCAGTTGAAGCGGATGCTGCAGCTGGTGGAGCAGTGATCTGCAGTTGTAGATTTAGCCGGTGGACTTGGACCTTCTATCGCACTATAAGTACCAATGAATCTCGACAATGAGAACCTTTTTCGTTTCACTTTCGACGAGTAACAGCACTCCCTACTATATTATTTTCCTTGCTCTTTTTTGACTTTGCCATGTCAAGCTGTACCCACAACACAAAAGAATAAAATAACTCTTCATAACTCATTGATGCATGATACAGACAAGCAATACTTTGATGTAAGACAACCGTGTGAGGACGGAATATGTAAGAAAAACAGGACGACATGACATATTCGCAGCTACGATGTGCAAACTAAGCAGAAGGATTTTCAAGAAAATAGAAGTAACGCAAGCTAGACACCATATGAAAGATGCAACCAATATTACTCTTCCAAGTTAAAAGTGTCTTGTCATAAGTGGCAATTCGAAAAATTAGAAGCAGTACAACATAGAAATCAATGCAAGAAGCAACCACTATCAAACTGCCATGTTAAAAGCATCCAATCATGAGTGACTGATGCGGGATACAGAACAGCAGTACTTTGATGTAAGAACATGGTATGATAGATAGATGTAGTGTATTCTAGACACAGAAAGCCGTTTCATATGCACATGTATAATGTATAAACTCAGCAGGTGCAATTTAATCAAAATAGAAGAAATACAGGCTAGACAACATATGCAACATGAAACCAATTATCACATCACAACTTAGAGCAAGCACTGCGATGGTGGAGTACGGAGATGAACTCATCATGTAGACTTGGGACTTCAACTTCATTAGCAGTAGCAGGGGAAAATCTAGAGAGTCTCTGTTTGCGTCGGTGCGGAGGACCACCCACATCCCCTAACTTACTCTTTTCCTTCCTATTTTCTGATATTGCCTTATGAAGTCAAAAACACAAGAAGATGAATAAAATTAGCTCTGCATAACTGGTTGATGCATGATCTGATTTAACACTACTTTGATGTAAGGCAAGCGCAGGATAGGAGGATGGAATATATACAAAAAAAGACAGTGTTTCATATTCACACGTACGATAGGAGGATGGAATATGTATGACAAAACAGTAAGCGGAAGGCATTTCAACAAAATTAGAAGAAATGAAAGCTAGGCACCATATGAACATGCAACCAATATCACTCTATCAGGTAAAAAGTGTCTCGTCGTAAGTGCCATTTCAAGAAATTAGAAGCAGTACAAGCTAGAAGACAATGCAAGATGCAACCTAAATCACAGTCCCAAGTTAAATGTGTCTTATGGGTAAGTGATCGTTGCTGGTATAAGTTGTAAGCTACACAGATACAATTCAACATAATCAGAAGCAATACAAACTAGACATCATACGGAAAACGCAACCACGTATAACAGTTCCAAGTAAGAGCAAGCACCTGTGATGGTGGAGTAGGGGAGATGTGCTCATCATGTACACGTATGTTCTAGAAACAGGAACACATGTCATATTCACATGCATTATGTGTAAAGTAAGAAGATGCAATTCAAGTTAGAAGCAATACAAGCTAGACATCATACGCAACATGCAACCACATATAATAGTGTCAAGTTAGAGCAAGCACCTGTGATGGTGGAGTAGGGGAGATGTGCTCATCATCTACACAGCTACGTTGACTGTCGAGCCTTGTGTTGTCTTGCGAATCTTGTTGGGAGGATGGCGGAGTAGAATCTGTAGAGACCCCCTGTTTGAGTTGCTCCGAAGGACCACCATCATCATCCACTGCCGGACTAATTTACTTTAGCTGTATTGATTTTGCATTGTGAAGTCAAACCGATAAGAAAAAGGAATAAAATTCGCTCTTCAGAACTCATTCATGCATGATACCGACGAACACTACTCGGATGAAAGGCAAACACATGATGTGAGGATGGAATATGTATGAAAAACAGGATGGTGTGACATATTCACACCTATGATGTGGCAACTAAGCAGAAGGCATTTCAACAAATTAGAAGCACTGCAGGCTAGACACCATATGAAAGATGCAACCAATATCACTCTGCCAAGTTCAAACTGTATGGCGTTTCAACAAATTAGAAGCAGTACATCCTAGAAATCATATGCAATACACAACCAATATCATAGTGGCGACTTAAAGGTGCCTTATCATAAGTGACTGATGCGGGATATGCAAGAATAGTAGTCTGATGTAGAAACAGGAACACATGTCATATTCACAGGCATTATGTGTAAAGTAAGCAGATGCAATTCAACAAAGTTAGAAGCAATACAAGCTAGACATCATACGCAACATGCAACCACATATAATAGTGCCAAGTTAGAGCAAGCACCTGTGATGGTGGAGTAGGGGAGATGTGCTCATCATCTACACAGCTACGTTGACTGTCTAGCCTTGCGTTGTCTTGCGAATCTTGTTGGGAGGATGGCGGAGTAGAATCTGTAGAGAACTTCCGTTTCAGTTGCTCGGAAGGACCACCATCATCCAAAGCCTTGCCAATTTCCTTCAGCTTTATTGGTTTTGCATTGTGAGGTCATACCGACAAGAAAAAGGAATATCATTCGCTCTTCAGAACTCATTCATGCATGATACTGACGAACACTACTCTGATGAAAGGCAAAGTCATCATACGAGGATGGAATATGTACGAAAAAATGGACGGCTTGACATATTCACACCTATGATGTGGTAACTAAGCAGAATGCACTTCAACAAATTAGAAACACTGCAAGACACCATATGGAAGGTGCAATCAATATCACTCTGCCAAGTTAAAACAGCCTCCTCATAGGTGGCGTTTATCAAACTAGAAGCAATACATGCTAGAAATCACATTCAAGACACAAACCAATATCACACTGCCAACTTAAAGGTGTCCCATCATAAGTGACTGATGCAGGATACACAAGAAGAGTAGTTTCATTTAAGAACATGGTGTGATAGACAGATATAGTATGTACCAAAAACAGGAAAGCGTGTCATATTCACATGTATCATGTGTAAGCTAAACAGATGCATTTTACACTAATTAGGAGCAATACGAGCTAGACACCATATGCAACATGCAACCAGATATCACACTGGCAAGTTAGAGCAAGCACCTTGGATGGTGGAGTAGGGGAGCGGAGACTTGGACCTTGTAATGCACTATCAGTACAAGGAGAATCGGTACAGATGCTCCGTTTACGTTGCTGCAGACGACCACCATCACCGCCTTCCTTACTCTTTTCCTTCCTCTTTCTTGATTTTTCCTTGTCAAGTCAAACCCACAAGAAAAAGGAATAAAATTTGCTCTTTAGAACTCATTGATGCATGATACTGACAAACACTACTTTCATGTAAGGCAGCCGCATGATAGGAGGATGGAATATGTATGAAAAATAGGACGGCGTGACATATTGACATGTATGATGTATAAAATGTAAACTAAGCACAAGGTGCTTGAACTTGTTAGAATCGATGCAAGCTAGAAACCATATGAAAGATGAAACCAATATCACTCTGCCAAATTAAAAGGGTGCCCTAACAAATGTATTTGACCAAATTAGAAGCAATACATGGCAACAGGCTAGAAATAATATGCAATATGCAACGAATAAAGGTGACTCATCGTAAGTGATTGATGCAGGATCTGAGAGAGAGGTAGTTTCATGTAAGAACAAGGTTAACACATAGATGTAGTGTGTACCAAAAATAGGAAGGCATGTCATATTCACAGGTATAGTGTGTAAACTAAGCAGATGCAATTTACCCTAATTAGAAGCATTACAAGCTAGACACCGTATGCAACATGCAACCACATATCACACTGTGAAGTCAGAGCAACACCTGTGATGGTGGTGTAGGGGAAGTGCGGTCTTCAGGTACAGAGCTATGTTCAATGTCTTTATTTAGGCTTGCTATTTCTTGAGAATCATGTGGAGAGGATGAAATTGCATTCTTTATAAGAGTATTGCGTCTCATATTAACCCACGCGCGTGACTGTCTCATCATAAGCGATAGACGTAGGATACACAAGAACAGTAGTTTGATGTAAGAACATGGTGTGATAGGCAGATGTAGTAAGTACCAAAAACAGGAAGGTGTGTCATATTCACATGTATAATGTGTAAGCTAAGGAGATGCAATTTAACAAATTAGGAGCATTGATGAGGGATACACAAGAAAAGTAGTTTGATGTAAGAACATGGTTAATAGAAAGACATAGTATGTACCAAAAACAGGAAGGCATGTCATATTCACAGGTCTAATGTGTTAACTAAGTAGATGCAATTTACCCTAATTAGAAGCATTACAAGGTAGACACCATATGCAACATGCAACCACATATCACACTGCCAAGTAAGAGCAAGCACCTGCGATGGTGGTGTGGGGGAATTGCGGTAATCAACTAGAGAGCTACGTTGACTATCTTCATTTAGCCTTGCTGTTTCTTGAGAATCATGTGGGGAGGATGACACTTCACTCTTTAAACGAGTATGGCGTCTCATAGTAACCCACCCGGGTGACTGTCTCATCATAAGTGATTGACGAGGGATACAAAAGAGCATTAGTTTGATGTACGAACATGGTTAATAGACATATGTAGTATGTATAAAAACAGGAAGGCATGTCATTATCAAAGGTATAATGTGTAAAGTAAGCAGATGCAATTTAACCAAATTGGAAGCAATACAAGCTAGACACCATATGCAACATGCAACCACATTTGGCAGCGAAGTTAAAGCAAGCACACAGGATGGTTGTGTGTGGCAATTGAGATCATCAACTGCAGAGCTACGTTCTCGTCTCCAATCTGCGACACTCGCACCCATTAGAGCATCAAACGCTTAGTGCTTGTCTTGAATTACACCGAGCGACTTCTGTCTTTTCTTTTCGCATTCATCAACACCGTCGAGTCTGAAATACCCTTGCATAAAAAATAGTGTGAATATGGGTGAAGTGTGTGCACAATTAAATGCAGTGTAAAGGTAGCAGATAGCAGGCGGTGAGAAATAAATGACGGAGACATATGATAGCTCTACAACATGCATGGCACACTAAACTACTACAGGATTCTATGAAAATAACAATGATTGAAAGCAAATAGGTCACCAATTTTTCTGCACCGTCCGATGTACAAAGAACGGGCAGATCGCCTTCATCTACCTCCAGCCAGTCGGTTTTGACGATCTTCCTCAAACGCCAGCGACCACCGCCCAAGATTCCTCCCCGCCTCGCCTCCCTCGACCTCACCGCACTGCCGTGCTTGGCACCGCCCCCCGGCCATCCGTTCAAGCCCTGCCGACCTCCAGATCGGGCGCAAGCAGCTCCTGCGCCCCACACCCCTATGATAGACACCGATGTGCCCCTTCCCCGGGGAACAGGCGGACTAGGTGCTCCGCGCGCCTAAGCGGGTGCTGCTTCTTTTAGTTGTGGTTCGACTGACCCTGAATTGAAATCCAGGCGGGCTACTGACCTCTAGCAAAGGCGAAATAGTAAAAGGGAGGAAACCTTGTGCATTTAGTATCACGAAGAAGATGCAGTAAGAAGTGCTCAACTAGTTTCTTTCGTGGGATGAATACGGTGTGAGCTGAGACGTAAGATTTGCACGAACAAGGGAAGAGGAGTACCTCTTTCTGCTGGGAGTGTTGTGTCCTCCTTCTGTTTTTCCGACGATCTTCTTGTTGTTCATCGGGAACCAGAAGTTGTGGAGGACGGTGCAGCCTTGGACGAACCCATGGCCAAGTTGTTGAGTGTGGTGCGGTGGCCGTCTGTCGGCGGCGGGGAAGCAGATCCAAGGTGGCGAACGACGGCATAGCGGGAACAGCTCCGGTGCGGTGGACAGTTGCGACAGTGGAGTCGCAGCAGTGAGGCGCAGGACGGCGTGGTCGGAGTGGTTCTGGTACAGCGCACGTCGGCGTCGGTGTCGTGGAGGCAGCTCTGCCTCGGCTTCAGCTGCTAAGTCCTTGAGGGCATTGCGGTTGCAGTTGCGCTGGATGACGACGTCGGGGTACCGGCTCTGGCGTGATGGAGGAGGGCGGCGGTGGATTGGCCGCTATGGGGTGGAGGACGGGCGGCGGAGGAGGCTGGGGTTTCATGGCTAGTGGAGAGGCGTTTTCGCCCACAGTATGAATGGGGAAGCGGAGGGAGGCGGGGAACTAAGGGGAACAATGTTCGGTTTGAGGCAGCTTGTTTGAAATTTGGGGAAAGTTACAAACTTTGCCCCCATCTAAAATTTCGGACATATTGCAGGTTGGGGGTAGAACTGTCATGTCAGGTGTCCCAAATGTGGGCGGGATAGATTTCGGCCGAGCGCATGGGTGTTTAGGCGCCCACGGAGTATAAATGCTTCTCGGAGGCGGTTGAGACTGGCGTCTTGGTGAAGTTACAAACCTGCCCCGGTTTAGACCTTTGGACATCGGGCGATAGGCTACGGGCGAGTCGGACAGTAATTTCCTACCACCAAAACATTAGTCTCGCGCGGTTCCGGGTGACCAGAGGCCTATTTGGCGCTTCGTTCAATATTTGGGAGCAGAAGCATTAGAGTTTTCGGTTCTCTTGAATTGAACTTTCGGGATTTGTCAAACTTCACAAATCTTTACTCTTGAAAATCCTAAAGCTATGATTATTTTGGAATGGAGGGGGTACATTTGAATATACATTGTACACAAGTATATATTAAAAAATATGCAACTTACCTCAGTTCATGCATGGTTCCAGATATAATCTCCTTGGTTGCAAAAAAAAGTTAGATATGCGTATGAATATATATAGCATGTTCAAACTCACAACAAAGATTGATGCCCCCTTTTACATCTGATTTACAAATGCCATTATCTCGGTTCAAATAGATGAATGCACTTCCTATGAATTGAATCTTCCAAACCCCTTTATGTTGAATTAGACATGTATTCTATTTCGTAGCTAGCAATTTGGAATGTATCCATGCAAGTGACAAATGTATAAAGTGCTTCACACTAACAACGTGGAGTGCACTAATTAATGTTTATATATGAATTGCAAAAGCATCCATTGCCTATATTTCAAACCGCTCTCACTCTATGGATCGATAATATGAAATAAACGCATGCACATGCTAGAATTCAATAGAGTATGGGTGTCTGATAGACTGATTTTCGTCCATACGCAATTTGCAAAATTCATGATCTCATCCAAAAATAATAATGCCATTTATATTTTAATTTAATGCGTAGAACCGCCTTTTACACGTAGATGCACTATGCCTCGCCCCGTTCTCACAGACGCGTTATATATCTCTCTATCTAACGCATAAGTGCACACACTTTATATGCATCGGCATTTCTCTTTCACACATGCTCACAATCTCTCTCAGGGTGTCGGGGTGTCTCACGCACATGCTCTCTCTGTTTCTCTCTCTCTTTCTGACTACTATGTACCACTCTTTTCACTAATCTCAGTTGGAAAACACTATTTCTCTCACATGCATATATACACATGCACGGTATCTACTAGCCCTCTATACGCACATATATGTGCCTACGTGTCTCCCTTGACGCACATTATCTTTAGGCCTCTCTACACATTTGCCCCCCGACACACCTCTCTCTTAGTAGTTGGCGATATGATTTCATCATATCGTCATTGATAGGATATCCCTGGTTGTTAGGCTGGATGGTAATCTGAGGCAAAGTTTTACCTAGTTCGGATCGGACCCTTGCAGTTGAAGAAAGAGCCTACTCCAGGTAATCTTGTATATTAGTGATAGGGTGTGTACAAAGTACACGTGAATACCAGGCATTGTGCGTGTGTGTATACTATCGACGAACTAGCCCCCAAGCTTGTATAACATACTAAGGGCCTAGGGTTACAAATCATATATAGTCGGCTTATCACCAGTGGGGATAGAGTCCTCCGCGACTCTGGTAGCTTCGTGTTGTACGTCGAGTCCTCCACATGGGTCTTCGTATAACACGTCTCAGTCCAACCTATATGTGGCGCAGGATGGAACCGACCCATGAGTCTTGATGTTGACCCACCACAACTAGAAATGATGTGCCCACCACACCACATACGCAATGGGCCACTAAGAAAATAAGCATATACAATAGTACAACGGTATCTAGCTCACGATACGTGTCCATATTTTGTTGATGACACTGACAGACTTTGCATTTGATGCGTGCTCTGTATTTTGTTGACGACACTTATGGTCATTGTATTTGAAGCGAAAGCACGATATGGTCACTGGAGTTCAGAATAAGCTCATCACGGTCACAACATACATTTTGTCGTGCTAACCAACATGTGGTTGGATGGTTAGAGGACAGTGGTTTCTCGAGCCCACCAAGGTTAAAGTCCCGGTGCTCGCATTTATCTTGTGTTAATTTCAGTATTTTCCGGCGATGTATGTTTAGTGGGAGGAGACGTTCCACTCTACTACGAGGCACCTATGGTGACTTCGTAAAATATCAAGATCATATATGCTGGCCCACTCTCTCGAAGGTGCTCATAGGGGTAGGGTTCGCGTGTGTGCGCTTATAGCGGTGAGTGCTTGTGCGTATATACGAGCCCTTGCGTCTGTACCGTGTTAAACAAATACATGTCATGATTATATGGTCACTGGCTCACCCGTACAACTCCGTATTATGTTGATGACACAATCAATTGACCAGTCAAACGTTCCACGCGGCGCAACTAGTGTTGCACCATCGGGCGCAGAATCGGGGGCCCACCATCAGCCCGTATATGAAAGAAAGAAATGGTAGTTTGAGTCTCTTGTGTTAATAAAATAGGAGTACATTTTAGGGTGATCATACGGTCACTGGCTCACCATACAGCTCCGTAATTTGTTGATAACACGATTAATTGACCAGTCAAACGGTCCACATTCAGCAGCGCACATTACCATAGGGCCCACCCGTCAGCGCGTATATGCAGGACTGAAAAGGTAATAAATTAGTGGTCGGTGGGTATTCGAAGTCGTGAGACCTCCGTTGGCGATCACCGCGGTTGAAGCGTTCATTGGGCGGTGGGGGGGGATCCCGGAGAAAAGCTCGGCTCGGGGGGGGGGGGCTAGAGGATGGCGGTCGGCGCGGACCGCGATGGGGAGTGGTTTCGGGGCGGGCGGCGCGCGAAAGAAGGGCTGGCGGTTCGGCCGGTGGTGGCTGGCGGCTTAGGGGGGGTGGAGTTTGATGATAAACTGGAGGCCCTTGATTTCGTATCCAACGGCTGGAAAATCTAGTGACCAGAGATGAAAAACTCAGCCGACTGACGTGTAGCCTCACCCCGCACGTACACATGCACGCACGCAAGACACACACGCATGTAGGTGTGCAACAACGACACATACACATACGCGTACACGCACGCATCTTTGGCGTGCAACAATGACACGTACACATGCACTCACGAACACACGCACGTACGCACCCATGCATGCAACACTGAAACGTACACTTGCACGCACGCAACACTCGCACGCCTGCATGCACACAACACACGACGTAAGACACATGCTCAACCTATACGTGCATGCACCCTTTGTTAAGGACATGGATTGTTACGGGTATTAATCAATCTTATCTATGATAAGCAGAACATTGATGTTTGCAGCGATCTTTATGAATCACAACGTATCGAATGGGCTATCAACATAGTAGGCTTATCTACATGAAAAAGATGACGTCACACTCAATGAACAATCATCAATTTATGAAATGCCCGCTTCTGACCGCCTGGCCCACCAAAGGTTCCTCTGCTGTGCGCTGCCTGCATTGGGTCACTGACATGCAGGCCATTCACCCAAAGAGCCCACACGTCAGTGGAAGAACGGCGCGGTGTCCTATGTCAGAGTCGAGGGTGCCACTCGCGGCACACCCGGCTGAACACGCCTCAGTGCCGCATTCAAACGCCTCCATGAAACCCGCCCGAGTGGAAGCCAAGAAACCCACTCTGGACACACGTCCGTTCATGACCGGGCCGGTGTTAAACGCAACGCCGGCCGAGCTCCTCCTTTCCGCCGTCTATTTAATCTCCTATTTAAACGAGGCCAAACGCCGGCCAAGAATCGCACACCTACGCCGCTCCCCTATCTCCTCCACCATTTTGTCCACTCTTACAAAGGCTTACAAAGAGTAGTTATTCCGCATCCAAGCTGGCTAGGTAGCCCGCCGGATACAAGCTATGCAGCTCGCTGATCCACCTCCCTCCCCTCGCCCGACGGAGCCAGTTGTCGCGCCAAGCCGGCGCGTGGTTCAGCAACTCGCCGCTCCAGGCCAGCTCGACGAGGAGCGGCGCACGGGCATCGTTGCTGCCGTCCACGCCGCTGCCTCGTACCGCGTCTCCCGTTTCTGTGGACAAGACTCCCATGCCGGCGGCCGCGCCTTGCAAGCAGCGACAGAAGCCAGGTGTGCGGAGAGCGACGAGTCGGTGGCCAGCGCCTCCGCGTCTGCCGCCATCGTCGAGGAGAAGTAGAACACGAGAGGCCGCCGCCGCTTGGGTCCCATGAAGGTGTAACGCCCTCGATGCGGCTATATCTCCCACGTGTCGAAGCACGACTTAGAGGCATAACCGCATTGAAAACAATGTCACAAGTGAGGTAATCTTCACACAACCCATGTAATACATAAGGGAAAGAGATACATAGTTGGCTTACAATCGCCACTTCACACAATACATGAGTAAAGCATTACATCATACAGATACAATCAAGGTCCGACTACGGAACCAAAATAAAAGAAGACTACCCCAAATGCTACACAGATCCCCGATCGTCCCAACTGGGCTCCACTACTGATCAACTGAAATGAAACAACACAATGAACAAGATCTTCATCGAGCTCCTCCTTGAGCTTGGATGCGTCACCTGCACGGTTTCATCGGCACCTGCAAACTGGTTTTGGAAGTATCTGTGAGTCACGGGGACTCAGCAATCTCACACCCGCGAGATCAAGTCTATTTAAGCTTATAGGAAGGACAGAGTTGTGAGGTGGAGCTGCAGCAAGCGACTAGCGTATATGGTGGCTACATTCGCAAAAGAGAGCGAGAAGAGGAGCAAGGCACGGTCGTGAAGCTAGTAGCGATCAAGAAGTGATCCCAAACTACTTACGCCAAACATAACTCCAACATCGTGTTCACTTCCCGGACTCCGCCGAGAAGAGACCATCACGGTTACACACGCCGTTGATGTATTTTAATTAAGATCAACTTCGGTTTTCTACAACCGACATTAACAAATTCCCATTTGCCTCATAACATGAGCACGGCTTTGAAAGATAATACCTGCAGGGTGTCCCAACTTAGCCCATGATAAGCTCTCGCGATCAACGAAGGATATTCCTTCTACCGAAGACCCGATCAGTCTCGAATCCCGGACTACAAGACATTTCGACAGCAATAAAACAAGACCAGCAAAGCCGCCCGATGTGCCGACAAATCCCGATAGGAGTCGACGTACCTCGTTCTCGGGCACACCGGATAAGTCAAGCTACGAGTAAAACCAAGCCTCGAGTTTCCCGTGGTGGCCCCGAAGTTGCTCGGTTCGGACCAACACTCGGAGGAGCACCGCCCGGGGGCTAAAATAAAGATGACCCTTGAGTCTGCAGAACCCAAGGAAGGGGTATATGTGGTAGGTAGTCAAATGGTAAAACCAAGGTTGGGCCTTCTTTGGAGGAGTCTTATTCAAAGCGAACTGTCAAGGGGTCCCATAAATCACCCAACCGTGTTAGGGACGCAAAATCCGGGAACATAACACCGTATGACGGAAACTAGGGCGGCAAGAGTGGAACAAAACACCAGGCATAAGGCCGAGCCTTCCACCCTTTGCCAAGTATATAGATGCATTAATTAAATAGGAAATATTGTGATATCCCAACAAGTAAACATGTTCCAACAAGGAACAACATCTCCATGTTCCAACAAGGAACAAACTTCATCTTCACCTGCAACTAACAACGCTATAAGAGGGGCTGAGCAAAGCGGTAACATAGCCAAACAACGGTTTGCTAGGAAAGGATGGTTAGAGGCTTGACATGGCAATATGGGAGGCATGATATAGCAAGTGGTAGGCATCGTAGCATAGGCATAGCAAAAGAGCGAGCATCTAGCAAGCAAAGATAGAAGTGATTTCGAGGGTATGGTCATCTTGCACGAAAATCCCGCAAGGAAGAAGAACGAGTCCATGAAGAAGACAAAAGGATGTAGATTTAATCGAATCCTCACAACTCCGGAACGAAACCGAAGCTAAGCGAGAAGCAAACCGGAAAGAAGCAAACAACATAGTAAACACACAATCATAAACATGGCATGATGCACAATCAAGTATGATGCATGTCCGGATTAAATGTTGTTAACATGGCAAGAGGTGAAGCATAATAAAGCTACCTATCTAGGCAATTTTAAATGAGGCCGGAAACAACAACAGCAATTCCGGAAAAATCCTCATATGCATATTTCGAATTTGCTACTGTTCTGCCCTAAACACAATTTTAATGTTGTTAAACATGCAAAACAAGTACACCATGTTAATCTATGCATTTTTCTACCCCATTTACATATATAATTTATTTAAATCCGAGTTACGGTTATTTAGTTATGAAATAAATCATTTTAACATGGCATTTAGGCAAATTAATGCAAACAACAATTATAAACATTTAAATGTTGTTATCATGATGTGGATGACATGTGCACGTTTTAAGAAATTTTATGAAAATGTTGACATGAGCATGTTATGAAGCATTTGTCGTCGTGGCGGAAACGAAAAAGGGTGCCACGGCGGCGAATCCGAAAATGATGCCACGCAACATATCGGTTCCGGTAGCTCATGGAGATATCGGTGCAAAAGAAAGTGTGACGGAAGCGATTTGAGCAAGATGGTGGGGTGTTCCCGGTTACCGGGTTCCCACGAGACGACGGCATGGCAACGAGGAGGAACAAGCGAGCGACAATTTCGGACATGGTGCAAACGGGCATCTCATACAACATATGCATTCGTTCACGGCGGTCGTCTCAGCGGTTATACCTTCGAAGCGTTCAAACGGGACGGTGCAATGTAGAGGAAGTAGTTGTTCTCGTGTCGTAGTGGAAGTAGACGTTCTCGCGACTGAAGTTGTACACGTTTTTCGTAGATGTTCAGGTCGTCGGTAGAGGTACTTGGCGATCCGGCGGGTACTTGGCGGGTCGTCGAGGTACACGGTTCAGAGGTGTTCGGCGTCGCGATAGTTATACCAGTCGTTGTTGGACTTGACGGATCCGAGGGCTCCGGGCGTCGAGGTACTTGGCGAAAACCACGAAGAGGGTACTTGTACTCGCATCATCGTGGAAGTAGTCATTCGCGTTCGTTTTCGGGGAGGAACTTGATGAATCCAACGTCTTCGGGACGACGGTAGAGGTACTCGCGACGGTAGTGGTACACGTTTCGTGGATGTTCGAGTCATCGATAGCGGTACTTGACGAATCCTGAAACGGACTTGGTGTCTTCGCGCGTAGGGGTACTTGGCGTTTCCGGTTCGGTGGTCGTTCGGGCGCCGTATGTCGTGGTACTTGGCGAAATCCACAGAGCCGGTGTGCTTGTTCAGGCGTTGGTCTTGCTGGAGGGGTACTTGGCGAATCCGCATAGTCGCACACAGGTCATAGGTCTTGCTCCTGAACTTCAGGAGGTCACCGGTCGAAGTGGCCCACGCGAGCACTCACGCGCCGGCAAGAGAGCAAGCGCTGATGCTCACGCGACAAGGAGGGAAAACAAAGGTCGGCGGTAGGGACTTGGCGCCGGTCAAAGCGGGCGAGCAGAGATGCGGCAAGGAGCTCCGGCAGGGACCAAGGCGGCGGCAGGGGAGGACCCTGGAGGCGGGGCGACGAGCTCGACAGCGGGGCCAGCAGCAGGCACCCGCGGGAGGCCAAGGTCGGCGGAGGTGTAGTGCCGGACGGCGATGCAGGGCGGCGGCCTGCTGGCTCGAGTGGCACGCGGCCATGGCAAGGAGGCGAGGCAGAGGGGGGGCACTCGAGGCAGGGCTACGGAGCCGCGAGACGCTGGGAAGCAAGGTGGTGGTGGTGGAGGGCGCGGGCGTCCGGCCAAGGCATGGCCATGGGCGACGGCGAGGTAGGTCGAGGGCGGCGGCGGTCGCTTGGCGGAGGGAGGAGGCAGCGGCGACGAGCTCGAGTAGCTGCTCTCCTTGGCCTCGGGCGACGGGACGGCTGGCGCCGGTGGAGGAGGAGGCGGCGAGGGAAAGGGAGAGGGATCGCGAGGAGGAGGAGCAGTCGAGCCGAAGGCGCGGCTTCCTCGCTGGTTGGGGCGTCTTGCGAGGTGAGAGGCGAGAGGAGATGGGGATCGAGAGGAGGCGGCGGAGGGATAGATCGAGATGAGGGGGTCGGGGCTAGGGTTAGATAGGCAGGGGCGGCTGGGCCTTGGGAGGATGGATGGGCCGCCTGTTGTGGGCTAGGAAGCCAGCTGGGCTGGACTTAAAGAAAGGAAGGAAAAAGGTTTTCCTTTTTCATTTACTGAAAAGAAACAGAGCAAAAATATTTATTTGGAGGAACAAATAAATATAAGTTGAGCTGAAAACTGGCATGGGGCTTCTTTGGCATAACTCAAAGTGCCACAAGTTGAACCGGAGCCAAATGGAGAATGATCGAGGATTTAGAATAGGTGGAAACGAGAGAGATTAAAATGCAAGTTTGATACGGTGGCTTCCAAATAAATGGAATATTTTATTATAGCTCCTAATAATATTGAGAGGCTTTAATAAGTTATAAAGAGAAATCACAAGTGAAATCCCTCGATTTAAATGGATCGAAAAATCCATACAATTTATTTAGATGAGTTTTTAAAATTAAATGGCATGATGAGATGATGCAATGCAAGAGATGACATGATGAATGCACAAACAAAACAAATCACATGACAAAACTCAGAAACCCTGGAAGGCAACTGAAGCTCCGGTCTTGGGGCGTCACAACACTCCACCACTACGAGAGGATCTCGTCCTGAGATCTAGGATGGCACCTGATAGAAAAAACGGAAGAAGAAAGAAGTAAAACTAAGGTTGCTTCTTTGACAAATGAGTGAAACCAATGAACCTCGAGAGGTTGAAAACTTGCAAGAATAACACAATAGAGTTGAACGAAATTGAGAGCATTCCAGTAGAAAATAGAAACAAGGAACACCATGTGAACCTTGGGGGTTGCAAAGCTAAGAATGACGATTACAATGGACAAGAAGGAATTGGAACCACTCTGGTTGAAACGAGATAAGAATGAATAAGAATTATATAATTTTGGCAGCACTCCGACTATAAATGGAAGGAATTGAACATGAACTTGAGAAGATGGGATGATACTTGATGAAAATCAACAACACACTGCCTCCGGAACTATTGAAAATGGCACAAGGGGTAAGAAAGATTTCAGACAACACTCCGGTTGAGGATGCAGGCAAAACTTGATAAGATGAGAGAACTCGAATGAAAACATGACACTCCGGCTAAACGGTGAAGCAAGGAGAAGAACATGATCTTGACAAAACAAGATGATGGGTCGAAGAGAGCAACATCACAATGCCTCCGCAAGAAATGAAAGAATGGAATGGAATGGACGAAGGGAAACAAGATCTTGAAAGAGCACGCTTACAAGAAATGCTAGAACGGAGTTGTTGGATTATCAACAACGAAAGGAACAAGCTTGTTGTGGGCTTATGGAACACATCTCAAAATTATGAGGTGACAACCCGCCACTAACGGAAACAGTTGATTGGATTAAGATCAACAAGAAGATGAAAACTTATTTCACCGAGAGGACAAATGAAGAACTTGGGTCATTTATAAGCACCATAAATAGCAACAATCCTTAGGGAATACTTTAGGTGAAATATAGCCCAAGATAACTCCAATGAAGAGATTGATGGATTTAAATATCTCATTCTTGACAACAAGTGCATCATGAAACATGAATGAAACTGTCAAAATGACATAACACCACCTCAAAAGATATTGTAGAAAGAATTGCACTTTGAAATGCAAGATGAAGAAATGCTTGAGCTCCTCAAAACAAAACATGTGTTGGAACACCATGTTTATTTTGAAGTATGGCTTGACGGATCTTAACTCCGCGAGATATCTTGAAGGACAATTCGAGAAAGAAATGAATCCTTGACAAACCATCATGTAGAGCCTCCATGAAGAACTCCGGTAAGAAAAGGATGATAGAAAGAAAGAGAAGTTGACAACACAAGGTGAAGCCTTGCAGTGATAAGATAAAGCTTTGAAATGATATAACCGAGAAAACTTGGAACTCCGGAAAGAAAAGATGAAGCATCTCGGACCGAGAATGTGATATGATGAACAAACTCTGGAAAGAAGAGATGAACAACTTAGAACTGAGAAATTGATACCATTACAAACTCCGGAAGAATGAATCAATCACTTGGATGAAACAAGAACAAGAATTATGTTATGCATATCCTTCACCAATTTAAATTGATGACAAGCAACGGATTAGGCATACTACTTATTCTCGTTGAAAAAGGATTGAAGAGAGATAATGCTCAACTTGGGAAGGTCTTCAACGAACCACCGGTAGGATTGGAAAGAACGAATGAATCTATATGATAACGAAGGAAGAGAACTCTTCAACAAACCACTGTAATAACTTGAAAACAATTGAAGAAAACAGAACGAATCGCCGGGAAGAATTAGAAAAGAACGAAGATGCTTGAGAGAATTTAGATATAAGAGTTTGAAGAGATGACAAGCTAACTAGAGAATACTTGAACGATGCACCGATAAGATTTGGGGAACAAGAGCTGAAAGCTGGAATGAATAATTCTGAGATGATGGGCTCAGAAGAATCAAACTAAAAAGACTCCCGAATTGCTCCGGATGGGTGAAAAGAATTCTCACAATCAAAACAATTATGAGGATGGCACGAAGCTAGAACCATGAATCTTGAAGAGAATGGAGCAAGATTTAAGAGAAACTCTTCTTCAGTCTTCAAATGTTGAGAATGACGATGAGAAACACCACCATGAATTGTTGAGGCACTCCGGAAAGAAAATTAGAAAGGTTGAATCCACGATGAAAAGAATTTGGAAGATCTTGGACAAAGGCATATGACTGATGAAAACCCATTCTTACGTCAAACTTAGAAAAGAATTTGGGAATAGCTTCGGAAAGAATTTGCAGAGTCAGGTAAGATCCTGGAAAAAGACCTGTGGGTTAGGGCCCACTCAAAAGAAACACCGTTGAGCGATTTAAAGAGAGACTGCGCGGTTGAATTAAATGGCTCAAAAGGATAACAACCGAGAAATCTTGCGGATTAGGAATGAAAACACGAATCTTCAGAGATATCTTCAACACTTGGGAACAAATGAATAGCGAGAGGTGGATGATTAAGAGGTGCACCGCATGAGAAATCATTGTGAAAAGAGGAAAAGGATAAGATCAACACCGAAATCTTGAACTAAATCCACCGGAAAAGAAAATTAGAATGAAAAAATGATAAGGTTGAAGCTTCCTTAGCGTCTTCATGAGAAATCACCGGATAAAACATTTAAAGGAAAAGAATGAAGAAACCTCACAGCAATAAAATGGGTACTTGATTAGGGATATATGAGTCCTTGATGAAAAGGGTGGGAGGGCGGGGAAAACAAAGGCAACTTGGGACGGATGAAACAAACACCGTTGAGAAAACTTAGAATTGATCTTGCGAATGTTGGAATGATCGGATTTAATTGGAGAGAAGCACACGGTTGGAAAGGATTGAAAAGACGACCTTGATGAACAAGAAGGATTAGCATCCACATAGAAATATGAGAACACCGTTTAGGAAAGGTATGGAATCAACACTTGACATTGAAGCAACTCGAATACCACAAAAACAAAACAAAAACAAAGGATTTGGCTTGTGGAATAAGCCGGAAACAAACATATGCTAGATCCCGTATCGTATCATGTGTGTGTTGGAAAGATATCCTACGAGATACTTGAATTCCCACTTATAAACTCCCAAACTTTCTGGTTATGCAATCAGGTGTTGGGGATCTGAGGGACACAAAATATATCACCCAAACTAACAATACCTAGATCCAGCTGTATCCATCCTTCAACACATAACCAAGAAACCTTCGGAAATCGTTTACCTCGACCTTCGAAAAGCATCCGTTATACGAGTCATGGCAATACTCTCGAGCTCGCCCCAGTACTGGGTTATCGAGGTTATCTCACCAACAACTGCATAAAAGAGATTTTCGATGTCGGAAAAGCTCAGGTATTCCAGAACTGCAACGATAAAATTGTGACGACAACACCTCGGAGCTCAACTCCCCGGGACACTGCCACAACCCCTAAATGTCAGGAGGCACCAAGAACAATGTTCTCGTCACAAAACCATCGGAACGATTCCAAGATACCCGCGTGATCCTAAATTTTTTTTAGTGAAATTTGAGGAGAGAAAAGTCAAAACATCTACGTCAGGATGCCTCACCAAAGCGACGAAGGGACTGAGGACTAAAAAGAATCCTACTCTCCGATATATATAATCCTAAGACTCAAAACATTTTCCGTTCTAGACTCAACAACGCCAGCAAACAATCAAGCAGGGGGCTCCTAAGTCGGGGAAGGCTCTGATTACCAACTTGTAACGCCCTCGATGCGGCTATATCTCCCACGTGTCGAAGCACGACTTAGAGGCATAACCGCGTTGAAAACAATGTCGCAAGTGAGGTAATCTTCACACAACCCATGTAATACATAAGGGAAAGAGATACATAGTTGGCTTACAATCGCCACTTCACACAATACATGAGTAAAGCATTACATCATACAGGTACAATCAAGGTCCGACTACGGAACCAAAATAAAAGAAGACTACCCCAAATGCTACACAGATCCCGATCGTCCCAACTGGCTCCACTCTTGATCAACTGAAACGAAACAACACAATGAACAAGATCTTCATCGAGCTCCTCCTTGAGCTTGGATCGTCACCTGCACGGTTTCATCGGCACCGCAAACTGGTTTTGGAAGTATCTGTGAGTCACGGGACTCAGCAATCTCACACCAGCGAGATCAAGTCTA
Organism: Aegilops longissima; assembly: GCA_021605205.1. Taxonomy (NCBI): domain Eukaryota; kingdom Viridiplantae; phylum Streptophyta; class Magnoliopsida; order Poales; family Poaceae; genus Aegilops; species Aegilops longissima. Next base: position 570,804,145 of record CM038676.1, on the reverse strand, counting down.
TTTAAGCTTATAGGAAGGACAGAGTTGTGAGGTGGAGCTGCAGCAGCGACTATCGTATATGGTGGCTACATTCGCAAAAGAGAGCGAGAAGAGGAGCAAAACACGGTCGTGAAGCTAGTAGCGATCAAGAAGTGATCCTGAAACTACTTACGTCAAACATAACTCCAACACCGTGTTCACTTCCGGACTCCGCCGAGAAGAGACCATCACGTTACACACGATTGATGTATTTTAATTAAGATCAACTTCGGGTTTTCTACAACCGGACATTAACAAATTCCCATTTGCCTCATAACCGCGGGCACGGCTTTCGAAAGATAATACCCTGCAGGGGTGTCCCAACTTAGCCCATGATAAGCTCTCGCGATCAACGAAGGATATTCCTTCTACCGGGAAGACCCGATCAGTCTTGGAATCCCGGACTACAAGACATTTCGACAGCAATAAAACAAGACCAGCAAAGCCGCCCGATGTGCCGACAAATCCCGATAGGAGTCGCACGTACCTCATTCTCAGGGCACACCGGATAAGTCAAGCTACGAGTAAAACCAAGCCTCGAGTTTCCCCGTGGTGGCCCCGCAGGCTGCTCGGTTCGGACCAACACTCGGAGGAGCACTGGCCCGGGGGGACTAAAATAAAGATGACCCTTGAGTCTGCAGAACCCAAGGGAAGGGGTATATGTGGTAGGTAGTCAAATGGTAAAACCAAGGTTGGGCCTTCTTTGGAGGAGTCTTATTCAAAGCGAACTGTCAAGGGGTCCCATAAATCACCCAACCACGTTAGGGACGCAAAATCCAGGAACATAACACGGTATGACGGAAACTAGGGCGGCAAGAGTGGAACAAAACACCAGGCATAAGGCCGAGCCTTCCACCCTTTACCAAGTATATAGATGCATTAATTAAATAGGATATATTGTGATATCCCAACAAGTAAACATGTTCCAACAAGGAACAACATCTCCATGTTCCAACAAGGAACAAACTTCATCTTCACCTGCAACTAACAACGCTATAAGAGGGGCTGAGCAAAGCGGTAACATAGCCAAACAACGGTTTGCTAGGAAAGGATGGTTAGAGGCTTGACATGGCAATATGGGAGGCATGATATAGCAAGTGGTAGGCATCGTAGCATAGGCATAGCAAAAGAGCGAGCATCTAGCAAGCAAAGATAGAAGTGATTTCGAGGTTATGGTCATCTTGCCTGAAAATCCCGCAAGGAAGAAGAACGAGTCCATGAAGAAGACAAAAGGATGTAGACGAACGAATCCTCACAACTCCGGAACAAAACCGAAGCTAAGCGAGAAGCAAACCGGAAAGAAGCAAACAACATAGTAAACACACAATCATAAATATGGCATGATGCACAATCAAGTATGATGCATGTCCGGATTAAATGTTGTTAACATGGCAAGAGGTGAAGCATAATAAAACTACCTATCTAGGCAATTTTAAATGAGGCCGGAAACAACAACAGCAATTCCGGAAAAATCCTCATATGCATATTTCGAATTTGCTACTGTTCTGCCCTAAACACAATTTTAATGTTGTTAAACATGCAACACAAGTACACCATGTTAATCTATGCATTTTTCTACCCCATTTACATATATAATTTATTTAAATCCGAGTTACGGTTATTTAGTTATGAAATAAATCATTTTAACATGGCATTTAGGCAAATTAATGCAAACAACAATTATAAACATTTAAATGTTGTTATCATGATGCGGATGACATGTGCACGTTTTAAGCAATTTTATGAAAATGTTGACATGAGCATGTTTGAAGCATTTGTCGTCGTGGCGGAAACGAAAAAGGGTGCCACGGCGGCGAATCCGAAAATGATGCCACGCAACATATCGGTTCCGGTAGCTCATGGAGATATCGGTGCAAAAGAAAGTGTGACGGAAGCGATTTGAGCAAGATGGTGGGGTGTTCCCGGTTACCGGGTTCCCACGAGACGACGGCATGGCAACGAGGAGAAACAAGCGAGCGACAATTTCAGACACGGTGCAAACGGGCATCTCATACAACATATGCATTCATTCACGGCGGTCGTCTCAGCGGTTATACCTTCGAAGCGTTCAAACGGGACGGTGCAATGTAGAGGAAGTAGTTGTTCTCGTGTCGTAGTGGAAGTAGACGTTCTCGCGACTGAAGTTGTACACGTTTTTCGTAGATGTTCAGGTCGTCGGTAGAGGTACTTGGCGATCCGAAGGGGTACTTGGCGGGTCGTCGAGGTACACGGTTCGTAGGCGTTCGGCGTCGCCGGTAGTTGTACCCAGTCGTTGTTGGACTTGACGGATCCGAGGGCTCCGGGCGTCGAGGTACTTGGCGAAAACCACGAAGAGGGTACTTGTACTCGCATCATCGTGGAAGTAGTCATTCGCGTTCGTTTTCGGGGAGGAACTTGATGAATCCAACGTCTTCGGGACGATGGTAGAGGTACTCGCGACGGTAGTGGTACACGTTTCGTGGATGTTCGAGTCATCAATAGCGGTACTTGACGAATCCTGAAACGGACTTGGCGTCTTCGCGCGTAGGGGTACTTGGCGTTTCCGGTTCGGTGGTCGTTCGGGCGCCGTATGTCGTGGTACTTGGCGAAATCCACAAAGCCGGTGTGCTTGTTCAGGCGTCGGTCTTGCAGGAGGGGTACTTAGCGAATCCGCATAGTCGCACACAGGTCATAGGTCTTGCTCCTGAACTTCAAGAGGTCACCGGTCGAAGTGGCCCACGCGAGCACTCACGCACGGGCAAGAGAGCAAGCGCTGATGCTCACGCGACGAGCAGGGAAAACAAAGGTCGGCGGCAGGGACTTGGCGCCGGTCAAAGCGGGCGAGCAGAGATGCGGCAAGGAGCTCCGGCAGGGACCAAGGCGGTGGCAGGGGAGGACCCTGGAGGCGGGGCGACGAGCTCGACAGCGGGGCCAGCAGCAGGCACCCGCGGGAGGCCAAGGCCGGCGGAGGTGTAGTGCCGGACGGCGATGCAGGGCGGCGCCTGCTGGCTCGAGTGGCACGCGCCATGGCAAGGAGGCGAGGCGGAGGGGGCACTCGAGGCAGGGCTACGGAGCCAGCGGAGACGCTGGGAAGCAAGGTGGTGGTGGTGGAGGGCGCGGGCGTCCGGCCAAGGCATGGCCATGGGCGACAACGAGGTAGGTCGAGGCGGCGGCGGTCGCTTGGCGGAGGAGGCAGCGGCGACGAGCTCGATTAGCTGCTCTCCTTGGCGCTCGGGCGACGGGACGGCCGGCGCCGGTGGAGGAGGAGGCGGCGAGGGAAAGAGAGAGGGGATCGCGAGGAGGGAGGAGCGGTCGGCGAAGGCGCGGCTTCCTCGCGCTGGTTCTTGAGCGTCTTGCGAGGTGAGAGGCGAGAGGGAGATGGGGATCGAGAGGAGGCGCGGCCAGAGGGATAGATCGAGATGAGGGGGGTCGGGGCTAGGGTTAGATAGGCAGGGGCCGGCTGGGCCTTGGGAGGATGGATGGGCCGGCCTGCTATGGGCTAGGAATCCCAGCTGGGCTGGACTTAAAGAAAGGAAGGGAAAAAAAGGTTTTTCCTTTTTTCATTTACAGAAAAGAAACAGGAGCAAAAATATTTATTTGGAGGAACAAATAAATATAAGTTGAGCTGAAAACTGGCATGGGGCTTCTTTGGCATAACTCAAAGTGCCACAACTTGAACCGGAGCCAAATGGAGAATGATCGAGGATTTAGAATAGGTGGAAACGAGAGAGATTAAAATGCAAGTTTGATACGGTGGCTTCCAAATAAATGGAATATTTTATTATAGCTCCTAATAATATTGAGAGGCTTTAATAAGTTATAAAGAGAAATCACAAGTGAAATCCTCGATTTAAATGGATCAAAAATCCATACAATTTATTTAGATGAGTTTTAAAATTAAATGGCATGATGAGATGATGCAATGCAAGAGATGACATGATGAATGCACAAACAAAACAAATCACACGACAAAACTCGGAAACCCTGGAAGGCAACTGAAGCTCCGGTCTTGGGGCGTCACAACACTCCACCACTACGAGAGGATCTCATCCTGAGATCTAGGATGGCACCTGATAGAAAAACGAAAGAAGAAAGAGGTAAAACTAAGGTTGCTTCTTTGACAAATTAGTGAAACCAATGAACCTCGAGAGGTTGAAAACTTGCAAGAATAACACAATAGAGCTGAACGAAATTGAGAGCATTCCAGTAGAAAAGAGAAACAAGGAACACCATGTGAACCTTGGGGGTTGCAAAGCTAAGAATGACGATTACAATGGACAAGAAGGAATTGGAACCACTCTGGTTGAAACGAGATAAGAATGAATAAGAATTATATAATTTTGGCAGCACTCCGACTATAAATGGAAGGAATTGAACATGAACTTGAGAACATGGGATGATACTTGATGAAAATCAACAACACACTGCCTCCGGAACTATTGAAAATGGCACAAGGGGTAAGAAAGATTTCAGACAACACTCCGGTTGAGGATGCAGGCAAAACTTGATAAGATGAGAGAACTTCGAATGAAAACATGACACTCGGCTAAGCGGTGAAGCAAGGAGAAGAACATGATCTTGACAAAACAAGATGATGGGTCGAAGAGAGCAACATCACAATGCCTCCGCAAGAAATGAAAGAATGGAATGGAATGGACGAAGGGAAACAAGATCTTGAAAGAGCACGCTTACAAGAAATGCTAGAACGGAGTTGTTGGATTATCAACAACGAAAGGAACAAGCTTGTTGTGGGCTTATGGAACACATCTCAAAATTATGAGGTGACAACCCGCCACTAACGGAAATAGTTGATTGGATTAAGATCAACAAGAAGATGAAAACTTATTTCACCGAGAGGACAAATTAAGAACTTGGGTCATTTATAAGCACCATAAATAGCAACAATCCTTAGGGAATACTTTAGGTGAAATATAGCCCAAGATAACTCCAATGAAGAGATTGATGGATTTAAATATCTCATTCTTGACAACAAGTGCATCATGAAACATGAATGAAACTGTCAAAATGACATAACACCACCTCAAAAGATATTGTAGAAAGAATTGCACTTTGAAATGCAAGATGAAGAAATGCTTGAGCTCCTCAAAACAAAACATGTGTTGGAACACCATGTTTATTTTGAAGTATGGCTTGAAGGATCTTAACTCCGTGAGAAATCTTGAAGGACAATTCGAGAAAGAAATGAATCCTTGACAAACCATCATGTAGAGCCTCCATGAAGAACTCCGGTAAGAAAAGGATGATAGAAAGAAAGAGAAGTTGACAACACAAGGTGAAGCCTTGCAGTGATAAGATAAAGCTTTGAAATGATATAACCGAGAAAACTTGGAACTCCGGAAAGAAAAGATGAAGCATCTCGGACCGAGAATGTGATATGATGAACAAACTCTGGAAAGAAGAGATGAACAACTTAGAACTGAGAAACTGATACCATTACAAACTCCGGAAGAATGAATCAATCACTTGGATGAAACAAGAACAAGAATTATGTTATGCGTATCCTTCACCAATTTAAATTGATGACAAGCAACGGATTAGGCATACTACTTATTCTCGTTGAAAAAGGATTGAAGAGAGATATTGCTCAACTTGGGAAGGTCTTCAACGAACCACCGGTAGGATTGGAAAGAACGAATGAATCTATATGATAACGAAGGAAGAGAACTCTTGAACGAACCACCGTAATAACTTGAAAACAATTGAAGAAAAGAGAACGAATCGCCGGGAAGAATTAGAAAAGAAAGAAGATGCTTGAGAGAATTTAGATATAAGAGATTGAAGAGATGACAAGCTGACTAGAGAATACTTGAACGATGCACCGATAAGATTTGGGGAACAAGAGCTGAAAGCTGGAATGAATAATTCTGAGATGATGGGCTCAGAAGAATCAAACTGAAAAGACTCCCGAATTGCTCCGGATAGGTGAAAAGAATTCTCACAATCAAAACAATTATGAGGATGGCACGAAGCTAGAACCATGAATCTTGAAGAGAATGGAGCAAGATTTAAGAGAAACTCTTCTTCATTCTTCAAATGTTGAGAATGACGATGAGAAACACCACCATGAATTGTTGAGGCACTCCGGAAAGAAAATTAAAAGGTTGAATCCACGATGAAAAGAATTTGGAAGATCTTGGACAAAGGCATATGACTGATGAAAACCCATTCTTACGTCAAACTTAGAAAAGAATTTGGGAATAGCTTCGGAAAGAATTTGCAGAGTCAGGTAAGATCCTGGAAAAAGACCTGTGGGTTAGGGCCCACTCAAAAGAAACACCGTTGAACGATTTAAAGAGAGACTGCGCCGGTTGAATTAAATGGCTCAAAAGGGATAACAACTTCGAGAAATATTGCACGGATTAGGAATGAAAACACGAATCTTCAGAGATATCTTCAACACTTGGGAACAAATGAATAGCGAGAGGTGGATGATTAAGAGGTGCACCGGCATGAGAAATCATTGTGAAAAGAGGAAAAGGGATAAGATCAACACCGAAATCTTGAACTAAATCCACCGGAAAAGAAAATTAGAATGAAAAAATGATAAGGTTGAAGCTTCCTTGGTGTCTTCATGAGAAATCACCGGATAAAACATTTAAAGGAAAAGAATGAAGAAACCTCACAGCAATAAAATGGGTACTTGATTAGGGATATATGAGTCCTTGACGAAAAGGGTGGGAGGCGGGAAAACAAAGGCAACTTGGGACGGATGAAACAAACACCGTTGAGAAAACTTAGAATTGATCTTGCGAATGTTGGAATGATCGGATTTAATTGGAGAGAAGCACACGGTTGGAAAGGATTGAAAAGACGACCTTGATGAACAAGAAGGATTAGCATCCACATAGAAATATGAGAACACCGTTTAGGAAAGGTATGGAATCAACACTTGACATTGAAGCAACTCGAATACCACAAAACAAAACAAAAACAAAGGATTTGGCTTGTGGAATAAGCGGAAACAAACATATGATAGATCCCGATCGTATCATGTGTGTGTTGGAAAGATATCCTCTGAGATACTTGAATTCCCTTATAAACTCCCGAAACTTTCTGGTTATGCAATCAGGTGTTGGGGATCTGAGGGACACAAAATATATCACCCAAACTAACAATACCTAGATCCAGCTGTATCCATCCTTCAACACATAACCAAGAAACCTTCGAAATCGTTTACCTCGACCTTGAAAAGCATCCGTTATACTGAGTCATGGCAATACTCTCGAGCTCTTGATCTTGGGTTATCGAGGTTATCTCACCAACAACTGCATAAAAGAGATTTTCGATGTCGGAAAAGCTCGTATTCGAGAATGCGACGATAAAATTGTGACGACAACACCTCGGAGCTCAACTCCCCGGGACACTGCCACAACCCCTAAATGTCAGGAGGCACCAAGAACAATGTTCTCGTCACAAAACCATCGGAACGATTCCAAGATACCCGCGTGATCCTAAATTTTTTTTAGTGAAATTTGAGGAGAGAAAAGTCAAAACATCTACGTCAGGATGCCTCACCAGAGCGACGAAGGGACTGAGGAGTAAAAAGAATCCTACTCTCCGATATATATAATCCTAAGACTCAAAACATTTTCCGTTCTAGACTCAATAACGCCAACAAACAATCAAGCAGGGGGCTCCTAAGTCGGGAAGGCTCGATTACCAACTTAGCGCCTCGATGCGGCTATATCTCCCACGTGTCGAAGCACGACTTAGAGGCATAACCGCATTGAAAACAATGTCGCAAGTGAGGTAATCTTCACACAACCGATGTAATACATAAGGGAAAGAGATACATAGTTGGCTTACAATCGCCACTTCACACAATACATGAGTAAAGCATTACATCATACAGATACAATCAAGGTCCGACTACGGAACCAAAATAAAAGAAGACTACCCCAAATGCTACACAGATCCCCGATCGTCCCAACTGGCTCCACTCTTGATCAAGCTGAAACGAAACAACACAATGAACAAGATCTTCATCGAGCTCCTCCTTGAGCTTGGATGCGTCACCTGCACGGTTTCATCGGCACCTGCAAACTGGTTTTGGAAGTATCTGTGAGTCACGGGGACTCAGCAATCTCACACCCGCGAGATCAAGTCTATTTAAGCTTATAGGAAGGACAGAGTTGTGAGGTGGAGCTGCAGCAAGCGACTAGCGTATATGGTGGCTACATTCGCAAAAGAGAGCGAGAAGAGGAGCAAGGCACGGTCGTGAAGCTAGTAGCGATCAAGAAGTGATCCTGAAACTACTTACGTCAAACATAACTCCAACACCGTGTTCACTTCCCGGACTCCGCCGAGAAGAGACCATCACGTTACACACGCGTTGATGTATTTTAATTAAGATCAACTTCGGGTTTTCTACAACCGGACATTAACAAATTCCCATTTGCCTCATAACATGGGCACGGCTTTGAAAGATAATACCCTGCAGGGGTGTCCCAACTTAGCCCATGATAAGCTCTCGCGATCAACGAAGGATATTCCTTCTACCGGGAAGACCCGATCAGTCTTGGAATCCCGGACTACAAGACATTTCGACAGCAATAAAACAAGACCAGCAAAGCCGCCCGATGTGCCGACAAATCCCGATAGGAGTCGCACGTACCTCGTTCTCAGGGCACACCGGATAAGTCAAGCTACGAGTAAAACCAAGCCTCGAGTTTCCCCGTGGTGGCCCCGCAGGCTGCTCGGTTCGGACCAACACTCGGAGGAGCACTGGCCCGGGGGGGCTAAAATAAAGATGGCCCTTGAGTCTGCAGAACCCAAAGGTAGGGGTATATGTGGTAGGTAGTCAAATGGTAAAACCAAGGTTGGGCCTTGCTGGAGGAGTCTTATTCAAAGCGAACTGTCAAGGGGGTCCCATAAATCACCCAACCGCGTTAGGGACGCAAAATCCAGGAACATAACACCGGTATGACGGAAACTAGGGCGGCAAGAGTGGAACAAAACACCAGGCATAAGGCCGAGCCTTCCACCCTTTACCAAGTATATAGATGCATTAATTAAATAGGATATATTGTGATATGCCAACAAGTAAACATGTTCCAACAAGGAACAACATCTCCATGTTCCAACAAGGAACAAACTTCATCTTCACCTGCAACTAACAACGCTATAAGAGGGACTGAGCAAAGCGGTAACATAGCCAAACAACGGTTTGCTAGGAAAGGATGGTTAGAAGCTTGACATGGCAATATGGGAGGCATGATATAGCAAGTGGTAGGCATCGTAGCATAGGCATAGCAAAAGAGCGAGCATCTAGCAAGCAAAGATAGAAGTGATTTCGAGGGTATGGTCATCTTGCCTGAAAATCCCGCAAGGAAGAAGAACGAGTCCATGAAGAAGACAAAAGGATGTAGACGAACGAATCCTCACAACTCCGGAACGAAACCGAAGCTAAGCGAGAAGCAAACCGGAAAGAAGCAAACAACATAGTCAACACACAATCATAAACATGGCATGATGCACAATCAAGTATGATGCATGTCCGGATTAAATGTTGTTAACATGGCAAGAGGTGAAGCATAATAAAACTACCTATCTAGGCAATTTTAAATGAGGCCGGAAACAACAACATCAATTCCGGAAAAATCCTCATATGCATATTTCGAATTTGCTACTGTTCTGCCCTAAACACAATTTTAACGTTGTTAAACATGCAAAACAAGTACACCGTATTAATCTATGCATTTTTCTACCCCATTTACATATATAATTTATTTAAATCCGAGTTACGGTTATTTAGTTATGAAATAAATCATTTTAACATGGCATTTAGGAAAATTAATGCAAACAACAATTATAAACATTTAAATGTCGTTATCATGATGCGGATGACATGTGCACGTTTTAAGCAATTTTATGAAAATGTTGACATGAGCATGTTATGAAGCATTTGTCGTCGTGGCGGAAACGAAAAAGGGTGCCACGGCGGCGAATCCGAAAATGATGCCATGGCAACATATCGGTTCCGGTAGCTCATGGAGATATCGGTGCAAAAGAAAGTGTGACGGAAGCGAGTTGAGCAAGATGGTGGGGTGTTCCCGGTTACCGGGTTCCCACGAGACGATGGCATAGCAACGAGGAGGAACAAGCGAGCGACAATTTCGGACACGGTGCAAACGGGCATCTCATACAACATATCATTCGTTCACGGCGGTCGTCTCAGCGGTTATACCTTCGAAGCGATCAAACGGGATGGTGCAATGTAGAGGAAGTAGTTGTTCTCGTGTCGTAGTGGAAGTAGACGTTCTCGCGACTGAAGTTGTACACGTTTTTCGTAGATGTTCAGGTCGTCGGTAGAGGTACTTGGCGATCCGAAGGGGTACTTGGCGGGTCATCGAGGTACACGGTTCGTAGGCGTTCAGCGTCGCCGGTAGTTGTACCCAGTCGTTGTTGGACTTGATGGATCCGAGGGCTCCGGGCATCGAGGTACTTGGCGAAAACCACGAAGAGGGTACTTGTACTCGCATCATCATGGAAGTAGTCATTCGCGTTCATTTTCGGGGAGGAACTTGATGAATCCAACGTCTTCGGGACGACGGTAGAGGTACTCGCGACGGTAGTGGTACAAGTTTCGTGGATGTTCGAGTCATTGATAGCGGTACTTGACGAATCCCGAAACGGACTTGGCGTCTTCGCGCATAGGGGTACTTGGCGTTTCCGGTTCGGTGGTCGTTCGGGCGCCGTATGTCATGGTACTTGGCGAAATCCACAGAGCTAGTGTGCTTGTTCAGGCGTCGGTCTTGCTGGAGGGGTACTTGGCGAATCCGCATAGTCGCACACAGGTCATAGGTCTTGCTCCTGAACTTCAGGAGGTCACCGGTCGAAGTGGCCCACGCGAGCACTCACGCGCCGGCAAGAGAGCAAGCGCTGATGCTCACGCGACGAGCAGGGAAAACAAAGGTCGGCGGCAGGGACTTGGCGCTGGTCAAAGCGGGCGAGCAGAGATGCGGCATGGAGCTCCGGCAGGGACCAAGGCGGCGGCAGGGGAGGACCCTAGAGGCGGGGCGACGATCTCGACAGCGGGGCCAGCAGCAGGCACCCGCGGGAGGCCAAGGCCGGCGGAGGTGTAGTGCCGGACGGCGATGCAGGGCGGCGGCCTGCTGGCTCGAGTGGCACGCGACCATGGCAAGGAGGCGAGGCAGAGGGGGGGCACTCGAGGCAGGGCTACGGGAGCCGGCGGAGACGCGGGGAAGCAAGGTGGTGGTGGTGGAGGACGCGGGGCGTCCGGCCGAAGGCATGGCCATGGGCGACGGCGAGGTAGGTCGAGGGCGGCGGCGGTCGCTTGGCGGAGGGAGGAGGCAGCGGCGACGAGCTCGAGTAGCTGCTCTCCTTGAGCGCTCGGGCGACGGGGACGGCTGGCGCCGGTGGAGGGAGGAGGCGGCGAGGGGAAAGGGAGAGGGGATCGCGCGAGGAGGGAGGAGCGGTCGAGCGAAGGGGCGCGGCTTCCTCGCGCTGGTTGCGGGCGTGCGCGAGGTGAGAGGCGAGAGGGAGATGGGGATCGAGAGGAGGCGCGGCCAGAGGGAGAGATCGAGATGAGGGGGGTCGGGGCTAGGGTTAGATAGGCAGGGGCCGGCTGGGCCTTGGGAGGATGGATGGGCCGGCCTGCTGTGGGCTAGGAAGCCCAGCTGGGCTGGACTTAAAGAAAGGAAGGGAAAAAAAGGTTTTTCCTTTTTTTCATTTACAGAAAAGAAACAGGAGCAAAAATATTTATTTGGAGGAACAAATAAATATAAGTTGAGCTGAAAACTGGCATGGGGCTTCTTTGGCATAACTCAAAGTGCCACAACTTGAACCGGAGCCAAATGGAGAATGATCGAGGATTTAGAATAGGTGGAAACGAGAGAGATTAAAATGCAAGTTTGATACGGTGGCTTCCAAATAAATGGAATATTTTTATTATAGCTCCCTAATAATATTGAGAGGCTTTAATAAGTTATAAAGAGAAATCACAAGTGAAATCCCTCGATTTAAATGGATCGAAAAATCCATACAATTTATTTAGATGAGTTTTTAAAATTAAATGGCATGATGAGATGATGCAATGCAAGAGATGACATGATGAATGCACAAACAAAACAAATCACCCGACAAAACTCGGAAACCCTGGAAGGCAACTGAAGCTCCGGTATTGGGGCGTCACAGAAGGCCACCGCGGAGGCGACGCCGGCGTACACAACAGGTGTCTTGCCGGATCCTTTTGTTGCGAGGACCTTCGTCGACCCCGCATGGGCTCCACGGAAGAGGGGAATGTTAGGATGAACTTGAGCCGGTGCCGGTCATGGCGAAGTAGTGGCCGGTGATGAACTCGAACCGGTGCCGGCCACCATCATCTTACGACACCAGCCAATGATATCAGTTGGGTAGTGGGGAAGCGAGCCGTCCTTTGCGCTGAAGCATATACCTCCTGGGCTCCCGGTAGTCCGGTGATCGTGCTGCCGGACATGAGGAACACAAATCGATCGGCGGGCAACCATTTAGGCTAGGTATTATATACCTGTGCTGTCCAGAACTAGCACCACGTAGTTCATTTGAATGTAATGAAATCCGTCATGTTTGTATGAAAATCCGGTATTTTATATGATTTCCGTCGTTGTTTATATGAAATATCAACTTGTCTACGTGTTTGCGTGAATTTTGTCCGGTTGGTTGAGTTGCTGTCATAATGTGTGCGGCTACGGTTGGATGGCGTAATTTGCGGGTCACCAGTCGGTCTGCGGGCGGCTCGGGCGGTGTTGTGGGACAAAAAAACACAGCTCGTGCGAGCTCGTCTCCAACATGCGCGCTGGAGGATGCATGACAGCATGAGCACCCGAGCCATTCCTCGTTCATCGGTGGCAAAGGCACCGGTGGACAAAAGGGTCGCCAATATATTGGCTACCCCGGGTAAGATCCAAACAGCCCCTCCCGACAGATTCAAATCCCTTGTTCCCCATGGAATTTTGCCATGTGTTGTTTTCATGGACTAGCAAGATGCCCGTGCATTGCACGGAACATCAAGATGCATTTTTTACAAACTCCCGCATGCATGCAAGGGATAATTAATGTCCTCCTTTGCTAGTACCACGAGGCAAACACCATTAATATTGCATGATTAGTGTTAGTGGCCTTGTATATCTACAAATTGTAATTTTGATAGTGGCCCCTTGTATATAAAAACGGAGAGAGAAAGATGATGGATAAGGTGAGGAGGAGTGGGGCATGGTGGTGACTGGTGGTCGGACTGGGCGGAGGCATGGGGATGGATGGCACATTATGTCTAGGTTTGTATCTCTCTCACACACACCCACGTAGGTGGGGGACGTGCACGAAGAGAAGAGGTGCACGCACGGCGCACGTACTCCTGTCTCTTTCCCAACCACACCCAGCAGTACAGGTGGAGCTCATTTCTGTACGAAAAAGGCAGCCCACGTGGTAATTTGGCACATGTACTGGTTGTCCACTTGGTGGAGGGAGGATCGTCTACCACATGTGAACAAACAAATTGCGACTTGACCCATTATGTTAAATTAAAAAAAGAGGCAAACCATGTGGGGCCTACCTTAGAGGCAAGGCTCTATACACTGGAGTACTTTTGATGTGTCCCGTCAACTCACAGAACGAGGAGAAGCTTGCTTAGTACGCCGTCTCCCCCGCCCACGGGCGCGGTGGCTCGCAGGATGAGGTGAAGCTTGCTTACGAGTAGTAGTAGTAGCAGCAGCAGTAGTAGTAGTAGTAGTAGTAGTAGTAGTAGTAGCAGTAGCAGTAGTAGTAGTAGTAGTAGTAGTAGTAGTATTAGTAGTAGTGTACGCCTTTACGCCCGCTCCCTCGCCCACGCGCGCGGTGGCTCGCAGCACGAGGAGAAAATTTTACTACTCCTTCCGTTTACTCCTCGTCCCTACTATGTATACTTTTGTTAGTACTCCCTCCATTTACTTATACAAGGCCACTATAAAAAATACATTTTGCATCTATACAAGGCCACAAATAGTAATCGAGACAAAAGTTACTACTCCCTCCTTTCCAGTTTATGGCTCAATTTCAAAATCTCTCCAACCAAGGTAGATGGTGAGTGATCGAATTAATTTCATAGTTTGCACAAGTAATTAGTACGCTCGTTTTTCTCAAGAAGTTATGTTTACCGAGGCATTAATTAGAACGAATGCATGAATGACCACTAAATTTCCATGAACTTGTACATGCATCGGTAAGTACAATAGTGCGCTTTAGAGCATGGTTAATAGTATAGCCAGCTGCTGGCTATAAGCCATTGCCATGTCATCTATAGCCTATCTTATAGCCAACATGTACAATAGTTGATTAGAAGAGTGTACTACTTATTTATTATATAGCCCACATTTCACTCTCACAAAGTGCCTAGGAGCACGTGCTAGAGCTGGCTCTTCACCAAGAGCCCGCTTACCTTCTCTCTCTTCTTCTCTTTCCTCCAACTGAGCAAAAATATACTAGTTTATATCTTATAGCCCGCTGAGTCAGCTCTATTGTACTCCCTCCAGTCCTTTTTACTCTACACATTGGATTTGCCGAAAGTTAAACTTTGCTAAGTTTGACCAAATTTATATTAGAAATATTAGCATCTATAATATCTAATAAATATAATGAAAATATATTCCAAGATGAATCTAATGATATTGGCATTGTTATGTGAATGTCTATAATTTTTTATATAAACTTGGTCAAAGTTGGATGATATTGACTTCAGACAAACCTAATATGCAGAGTAAAAAGGACCGGAGGGAGTACTTGCTCTTACATGGCATTTTTGCATATGTGGAGGAAAGAGAGGCAACGAAAAAGTGGAGAAGTGGGCTCTCATGCAAGAGCCAGCCTCTACTACATGGTGGAGCACTGGGAGAGGCACCTGTATGGAGGTGGTCAGGAATCGGGAGACTCACGCCGTTCGTAGCGCCGTAGTTAAAATGATAATGGCAAGTCAAATCACGGGGCCTCACCTGTCTAGCAGTAACTCGCTGTCAACTCACACAACCCTATGTTTGCAGCAGCCTACTCCCTCGTCATCTCGCGTCTCTGTCGAACCGACTAGGCGGAACTGCCCCGCCGCCTACCGCGCAGAAAAGCCCCGCCCTCGACTTTTAAATACAACTACATCCGCTTAAGAATCCAATGATATAATTTTTGTGACATAGTAACTCATATTTAGTTAGTCAAATGGATGACCTAGAACTACGTGCAGGCCCTATAAACCGAGACGCCTAAAAATAAAAAAACCGAGACGGAGAGTGTAGTTCAACATGTATCATTTTAGATCAATATAGTCAGGATTCACCAAGGAGCAAAACCAAGTGGTAGGTTGCTCCTGTCGTGTTGGCGTAGCAACTCAAGCAGGGTCAGTCCGCACACGAAATGGCGACACACTTAACAGGACCCCTTTGGTCGACATGTGGCTCATCCACCGTATTGTTCCACGTGCGATGCACCAAATTACAGTTCGGAGCAGCGGTTGGAATTGGAGGCACCCCGGTCGTAGCGCCGCAGTAGTTGAAAATGAGCGATGAGGGGTCAAATCATAAATCCTCACCTTTCCCGCATTAAGCTGGAGTGCTGGACGGACGAAGCAACCATCATTTCAGTCTAGGGTGCAAGAGCATAAAGAAAAGAGAAAACAATGATGCGTGCGGCAGCTACCTAGGGCTCCCTAGGGTAGGGGTCTCCACTACAGATCCTTTTTTTAAAGCACCTCCACTACAAATCGGCTTCTCCCTCATCCTCTTGAAGAAAACAGATGATGAGTGCGGCGGTAGGGTTTGTAGGAGTATTACGGCGTGCGGGGCCACGTCGTAGTAAACGGGTTCGAGTCGACGCCTTAAATATGTGTGGGCCGCTTGGTTTTACGGGAACGAGGCAGCATTTTGGGTTCGGGGACTAGTGGAGATATAGTACGTACAAAAAATTGTGGACGTAGGTTCGACCGAAAGGCAATGATGCATGGGACCTGCATTTTGATATACCCGGGGCCGCATGAAATTTGCTACTCTACTCAAAACTAGTAAGGTACACATGTATTGAACGCATGAGATTTCGAAACCAAATTATGAATAAATACACAGTATAGCATGTAAAGCTTTGAGTCATATATGCATGATGTAGATGTTCTTTTAGTTCTTATAGTTCATCTCATTCAAAATCAATTAGTTTTATAAAAATGTTAAGATTCATGGAGTTTTGCATTGTAAATCATAAAGTAAAAGACAAATAATGGCAATTCATTTAGAAAAAAACAATCAATTATGATGAACAAGATTCTAGAACAAAGGATAAGTGCTTGTGTTTTGAGGTTTGTGCATTATGCTTAAGTTCAACCATGGAGTCTTCTAAATTGTACATGTGGCAGATCTGGTGGAATGTTGATGATATCCAACGGCCAGTAGTGCTTGGATTTTCCTATCTCTACACTGTCGGGTTAGCTTCATCCAGCGACCATCTTTCAATGTTATTGACACACTGTATAGTTCTTGTTCCATAGTTGCATGTTTTGGAAAAAAACAACTAGTGGGTTGTACTATCTATTTAGGAATAGAAGATGTATACATGGAAGTTGTAGGGAAAGAGATGACATGGAGCATCTCAATTCCTATGAGTAGGGATTGGAAAAGAGCTGTCATTTGGTTCACATCATAGGAACTTTTCTATTGAATCTAGAGATGACATGTATCTCAATTCCTATGAGGAGGGATTAGAAAAGAGATGTAATTTGGTTCATATCATAGGAACTTTTCTATTGAATAATTGCTAATGTTTATTTTCCTTTGAAATTAAGGGAGTATATGAATCCATTCATATGAACCAAGTGGCTCTAAAGCTATAGAAATGCTATCATGTTTATTTCCTTTGAAATGTGGAGTATATGAATCTATTCCTATGAACCAATTGGCTCTAAAGGAAAAAAATCCTATAAAAATCATATCATATAGAGTTCCTATGATATTCCTCGACACTAAAGGATGCTTGAAGTTGCTGCGGTTGATACGATGGTCTTTCTTTGTAGACTCCTCACCCATCTTTATAGTTACCTCTCAAAGACGAATGAAATGATATATACAGGGTATTTTACATGTGCAATTTGGTACACGAAAACTCGGTAAAAGTTTGCGAGGTTCGAATTTTCAATCAAGCTATATGCACTGCATTTCGGAATGGAGGGAGAATATGGCAGTTGCTAACACTCACGTGGAAGATTTGCGTGTAGGAGGAGTGGCTGTTCTGTTAAATGACATGGCAAAACTGACACTGTCGGATAACGATCTAACGGTTCTTACGGTGTTCGTCAGGAAAAGGCTTGTGGCGAACGTTTTTCAGATAATGGTTTATGGACACATGCATTGCATTAATACGTGCCCCCCTCTCTCTCACGCACACGCACCCTCACGAGTCACGACTCTCCCGAGTCCTCTCGCAGACTCGCACGTCGCACCCACCGTCTATCTGCAGGTAGACGTCACGCACATATGTGTTTTTCACACCCTACCCTCCGAACTTCTAGAAAACAAAAGACGGCGCGCACATTTTATTTTAGCTCACACATCACACACTTATACTATTACTCTTGCGGCGAACGTTCTTTGGGCATAGTATATTGTACTCTCACGAAGAGAAGCGGTGCACGCACGCACTAGTTCTCTCACACCCACTCATGGTACACGTGGGCGCATTTTTTGAAGCTGTTTCAACAAAACCACTCCACTATATATAAAAGCAGGAGCCTTAGCGCTTGCTTTACTATGGTTCCTCTCGTTCACTCTCTCATACTCTCCAGATCTAAGCAAGACATAGGTGGCCACACTCTCTCTTAGCTCACGACTGGTCACAAATCCGGCCGGACAACCTCGACCGGGGCAGGGGTGTAGGTGCATCGTTCACGCTGTCGTCGGCGGCGAGGGAGGAGACCAACGGCTGCCCGCGCGTCCCGATCGGCGGCCGTGCCGTTCTCTTCGAGAGAGAGCGCCGGCTCGGGAGGGCCTCCGACCCCTTCTTCCTCCCTGTGGTATTGTGGCCAAGATGCGGCCTCCCGACGCCGTCTTTGCCACATGCCGACGACCCTTAGGTATATATTCCTTCGAAACCTGCCTTGCTCTACTGCCCCAGCTCCCTTCATGTGGATCCTTTTCTACTTCCGTCCACTGTTCCAAAGCCACCTAGACTTCGACTATTATTAGAATTAAACTAGTTCATACAGTCGACTCAAAGCGTTGGTTCAAATAGGGAAGAAAGTGGGATAGCTGTAGCATGAATCTAGGACTTGGTTCTAAGAGGAAACGGGGGAAAGTAGTAATATCTTTCACTGTTTAAATAACCGTATTTCGTATTTGCGCAAACAGGGATGTCTGTCTCCGTATCGTTTCTATACACGCAATCAAAAGCACACACCTCAGTTTTAGTACAACTGCGCAAAATGAGATGGCTATCCATCGTTGCCGTCGTCTAACCTCCCGTCTTCAAGGTATCCCTACATTGGTAGTAACTAAGGTAGAATGACTAACGCAATCTAAAAGAAGCTGATTAGTATGTTTTACTTCCTGATTGCAGTGCAGGGACGAGCGAAAACAACTGCATCCTAGTCTAGAATGCACTTTCTACCAGTTCATCCAAGGACCGAGGACTAGCTGGCACGGCTGCATGGCGGTTTTTTGGACAGGTGCGCGGACAAGGGGCATTGTGGTCTGCTTATTTCTGCAAATAGCGGTGCTTAAATTTAGTGGAATGCACAAGCATTTCAGCTGGTCAGTACACTGCATGGTTCAGTTCAGCATTCCAGCTGAGACCACAATTATAGCTGGTTATTCTGGAGTGAGAGAACCTAACCCTGGATGGTGGCAACAAGAAAAAACCAGAGTGAACTCCAGGAAATTTAAGACTGCCGGGAGGCCCTTTGCTTAGAGAAGCCTTTTGCTTGTTTTTTCCTGATTTGTAAACCTTCTCACAACTTTGTCTTTTGCGGTGAACTAGTATATGTTTGTTATGTTCTATGAATCCTTGAGATGTATAAAATTGCTTAACTTATGCTTTTCAAGTTTTTTATGAAGATGAGTTTAATGTGAGTGTTCCACATGAGCGCTGGACTAGCGTGTGAACGTTTGGAATTTATTACATTGTGGCCTCAATTAACTGCATGAACCACTATAACAAGATACATAGTTGCTTATATGTCAGACAGCAGATTGTTGATTGTTAGCTGGTCGATAGCCTAGTGTTGAAGCGAGTTGAGCCAATATGCCGTGTTTTGCACAACTGCTTACAAGTGGGGTAGCACCAACAGTGTTTACAAGTACTTATGTATACATGGTGCATGGTTCTCGAACGAGTGCTCTATTTCATCAAAACACACACTGCTCGTATGATAAACCGTGACAACTTATGTCTTACCATGCCATATTCATAAAAAAACTAGTGAGGATGCATCTGTTTCGGCAACAATTACGATGGTTCTGACATGATTCACGGGCACACAAAAGTAGCAGCAGTTCCCATAGACGGATTCAAATAGAGTACTAGCCCCAAAGGGGTCGATAACAGGAAAGGTTCGGATAATTAGACACAATCCAAACTACTATTAAACACTAGCTGGGGCAACTATTTCATGCCTCGATCTAATTTGGGCTGGACGCAAGACGAACCTTGCCATGAACATCATTGAGGACGTCCGGCAACAGCTCAATCCTGTGAACCTTCATGAAGACAACCTTGTGGCCTTGCCACTGATAAACTTGTTTGTGGAGGCATGCCACGTCATCTTACTGCGTAAGCTTGACAAGAACAGTATGCCTCACAAACGAAGGGGTAGCTTTGAACTTCTTGTGCTTCAGTACACCCTGGACAACACGCCTAACAACAATGAAACTGGTATACAACTCTTCATTGGTATAACCGCAAATGGCTTCCAGGATCCAACAGCCTAAGAACTCTGTTTTCCCAAAGGCGTATATTCAGGTCGTTCACCTCATAGCGAGTGACATGTACAATCACACAATCCTTGTGCGCATCGTGGCTCTAATTGAAATGAAACAAATTCTGAATTACTTTTCAAAGATAAGAAACACAAGTTATTTAAACCACTATGTATAGCATGGCATCGAAGCTAATAAATTTTTGCATTATTAATCACCATATACTTCCTTTTCTAAAAAAAATCACCACATACTTAGATGAAAACCACAATCGAGATCGGGAAAGTAGGAAATCACCTTGGGAAGCTCAGTGGGGGGGGGGGGCGGACACATGTTGACCATCTCAGTAGTGGCCGTGAGCGTATCTGGGGTCGGCTCGGTGGTTGCCTCCATCTTCTTGGAGCTCTCTGTCTCGTGGGGATCAGCCTCCCACGTCTGCTCCAATATCTGCAGATCTTTGCCTGGTTCTCCTTGGTCCATCATGAAACTGACGAATACTAGGAGACCACTGAAAGGAAAACACAATCGCAATGACAATGAAACCAAAAAGAGAGTGAGGATCGGTTACTGCTTTGCAAAAGTTCTTTTTTTCTCTAAACGAAAATATACCAACATCACGGATCCGCTTACCTTCCCTTCGTTCGGAGAGAAGAACAGTGGCAGATGCAAGTGTTGCCTTTCTTGAAGGCGGTGAGGGAGAAGGGGATTCAGCGAAGAGTGAAATGATGGTTGCTTCATCCGTCAAACTTAGACTGTGGGGAGGTGGGGTTTTGTGATACGACGGCTCGTTACTGCCGCGCTACGACCGGGGTGACTCTCTGCCTGCATACTACCTTATAATTTGGTGGATGGCATTTGGGCCCGCGCGCTGCATGGCCCGCATGTCGGTGAACAAAAGTATAACGACATTCATTAGAGGGAGACGTTTCAATGACCTAGGAGGAGCCAGAAGCGGTAGAGTGTCTCCACTGTACTAGTAGTAATTGTTTTTCTGGGTAGGTGTAGAGTGTCTCCACTGTACTAGTAGTAATTGTTTCTCTGGGCCCAAGGAAAAACAGCCCATCCACACTAGTAAATAGTAAAATCAATTCAAAAGCCCATATATTTACTGAATGAGAGGCGCTACCCACACCCAGCACCCCCCCCCAAAAAAACCTGGGTGCTCTTCTTCCTCCTCGCTCCCACCCACCTCACATCACCTCGCTCCACTCGTACCCCCAAATTCCTGACCTCACTCCTATAGAAAACCCCAGCTCCCCTTCTTCCTCACTCCTACAGAAAACCCCCAGCTCCCCTTCTTCTTCGTTCGCACTACAACTAGGCTCGTCATTCGTTACTCTGCTCAAATCTGTGAGCGCGACGCGACACCCTCGAGGAAAATGGAGTCGGCTGACCCCAGCGCCAAGAAGATGAGGCTCCTGCCAGCGGGGACACCTGTTGTAGATCCCGCACCCAGCAGCGCGAGGAGAAGCGGCGACCCCGCCACCACCGGATCCCAGGAACCCGTAGAATCTCGGGTGGACCACATCAGCGATCTCCCGGACGCCGTCCTTGGGGAGATCATATCGCTTCTCCCCACCAAGGATTGCTGCCGCACCCAAGTCCTCTCAATTCGGTGGCGCCCTCTATGGCGCGCCGTGCCCCTTAATCTTGATTGTCGTCAGCTATCTCTCTTCAATAATTTTGAAATCCCTAGAGCCATCATCTCCTCCCACCAGGGCTCCGTTCAAAGCCTCTACATCCCGTCATGCTACCTGAGCAAGCATACCATGCCCTGCATGGTGGACGCCTGGCTGAAATACCCTGAATTCACAGAACTACAGTTGCTTGAGTTCTACTATTCCCCTGGAAATCACATACCACATACCGAACGCCATGAACTTGTGCCCTCAGCACCGATGTTCATCTCGCAGTTTTCCTCCTCTCTCCACTCCGCCACCTTTGCGCTGTGCTGCCTACCAGACAATCTGGTACTAAACCTTCGACTCCCATTTCTCAAGAAACTTTCACTTGTGCGGGTTCGCATATCGGAGGCCTCATTGCACAGCATCATCCACTCCAGTTGCCCTGCGCTGGAGTGCTTGGTGCTTGTTTTCACAGTTAGAATCGGTTGTCTCCAAATAAAGTCGCCTAACCTTGTACGAATTGGAATTTCTTTAGACGGAAGGCAGCTCATCATCCAAGATGCCGCTTCACTTCAAAGGTTGATACTTGTTTCTAGTTATTCACCGTTGCAAATAACCGTCCTCTCTGCGCCTAAACTGGAGACCTTGGGTGTAATACATGATCTCTGTGCTCATTTAAATATGGTGTTTGGCTCCACAGTTCTTCAGGTACTTTATATTATCATCTACACTTGTAACCATAAGCTGCATTTTAAATTTCTGTGCATAATTTATATATCATCTTGGAGTACACATTTTGTACTAATATTATGTTCTATGCTCAATGAAGAGTTTCTCCATGGATGGCCTATCAATGGTGCTGGATTCTGTCGAGATCTTATATATCCAAATGAATAGTTTTGATCTGAACAAGATTATTGGCTTGCTGCAATGCTTTCCATGTCTGGAGAAGTTGTATATAAAGGTGATAATTTCATGCACATTGGAAGCCCGCATATAGTGTACTAGAATTAACCGTTTAGCTGTTGCTCTTTCAACACTCTTCTTTTAGACCTTAACTGTTTTCAATCTTCATGTATATTTAGGCAAAAGGATAGGGTAAGAAAGTTATAACCAATCGGTGGATTCGTAAGCATCGGGATTTCTCACTTCTCATGAGATTCGATTGAAGACAATAACGCTAGAACGATATGTAGCCAACCGTGCAAACACAAGATTTGTCACATTCTTCCTGCTGAATGCGAGGTTACTATTGTCCATCAGGCTTAAGTTTATCAGCAGCATGGTTACGACGGATGGGTATGTCAAGAGAAAAAAGGAGTTTCAGGTGGGCAAAAGAGCTTACGAACGCGTGCGGTCTTCTATTTACAACATATTGTGGTCATAATCCAGTAAATTTTACGACCCAGGATGTTCATTCTATGGACCTGACCGATCCATTTGACTATGACTGCCAAAAACAGTGCTGGAGTTAGATGTTGTTGCCCTTTTCAATCTGGGTTTTTTTGTAAACCTGATGAACAATTAACCCTCGTGCTTTTGTACAGTTTGTAAGCTGGAGTTAGATGTTCCTGCCCTTTTCAACTCGGATGTGACTGTCATATTTTCTTTGAAACAAGGCAAATGGCTTTCCATTCGTTTAATTTATAGTGAAATATTGTAACAAATCCCAACCAAGGGAAATAACATCACTCTCGCTGGCTACTTGAGCTCACTGTGCATTACAGAAGCCAAGTGATTAGCCCCTACCAGCACCCACAAACTTATTTCGAACTAGCACATCAAATGGGCTATAAATTTTCATAGGAAAGGCTGCATGACCGTGACAGATTTGGATTCTGACAGTTGGTACTCGCGAGGAAATAGCCTATCCAAGGTGGTGTCGACTTACTAGCCAGTTAACAAACGATTCTGCCTACCAGCCGTTGGATTGACATCCAACATCTGTCGTGTATCTTCTATCTCTTGTCTTCTTCTTCCTCCAGCCGCCCAAACCAAACCACCCCGTCGGCTCCGCCTGCTCCCGCCTCCCATGGGTGGCTACGCCTCCGCCGCCCTACCGTACATACCCTCCAATGTTGGCCAGTCCCTCCCTCTATTCCCCCACACGTCGTGTTATTCTCCGGCGACGTGAGCCCCAACACGCACCCGCGCCCGAACCAATCAACCCTCGTATTCCCCTCCTTTCGCGACTGACGGCGCATGTTCAACGGCTCTGTTCGTTCTGTCGAGGCCTTGCCGCTGCGTCCTCCGCCTTGCGGCCTTGGTTCGCTAAATGCGTGCTTGTGCGCCGCCCTCTTGCACTGTCAACGTCGTCAACAACCGAGAGGAATAAGGAGATGACTGTATGTGGTGAGGATGACAGTAGGGACCCACCAGCGTCATGGCAGTACGCAAGCAAGTGCCTCTATAGTACAAGCCCAAAAATATGGTTCCTCCTAATGGTGGGACATCTGGGGCTCACGCCATTGTCAACGTAGTCAATAAATGAGAGAATTACACTATGAGCGGCTGACACCAGGGACCCAGCAAGTCGCGCAGTTTTTTTGAGGAACAACCAGTTGTTATTTATACTAGTTTTAGCGACAGATCAGGGTAACAACGGGGCCGTGCGGGGGCTGTGGCCCGTCTAGCCAGTGTTTTTTTTATGTTTCCCACATCATGAGCCCAGTTGTGTTTTTTTCTTGCTGAAAATGGCTAGCCTAGTTCTATTTTTTAAAGAAATACCTAAATAAAGCCTACTTGCTTTATCGGCCTTGCTGGGCTGCAAATCTTTCAAGACGAGGAGAGTTTTGTTCGGTTTGCCCAGAAATGGGTTGTACATTTTTAAAACACATCAAACCAGGAATTAGTTTCAATTGTTTTTTCATCACAAGATCCTAAATTCCATTGATTTTATGCGTGGAAAATTATTTGGATTTTATATTTATATAAATTATTTTTCAAAATAGTTTGAATGTGAATCGATATTTCTGGATAAAAAATAGTTGACCACACCGAAATATGCAGAATTTCGTATACTTTTTAACCGTGGCACAATATGCAATGCTAACTAAAAGAAGATGGGCTCCAAAAAAATACTTAAGAATTAGCAAATGGGCTGTACATTATTAGAAATAATGGCAGATGGGCTGTATGTTGTTTTCCACGGATTTGAGGCTGACTTGTGCGCCTACTATAGGTTGACGCGTATGCTTTCATAAAAAAAAGTTGACGCACACGCAACGCCCTGTCAACTTAGTGAACACACGAGAGCAAAGGATCGTTGGATGTCCATCCAACGGCTGTCGTCTTCTTCAATCTCTGCTCTTCATGCTCCGCCCGCTCAAACAAGCGCCGTGGACTGCTGCTCCTCCTCCCGTGGCAGGCTATCTTTCTTGCAAGAGCCTCATGGCCCCACCGCATCCCATCGCTGGCCTAGCCATCCCTCTACTCACCCACACATGTTGTTATTATCCGCGATGGCAGCATTTAACCAAGAAACCCTCGTATTCCTCCGCGTGGGAAACAACTGCCGAGTATTCCCTGGCTCCGTGTCATTCCCTTCCTAGGCCTCGCCGTCGTCCACCGCCCTGGTGCTCTCGGCGCGGCCTGGTCAACATGGTCAATGAACGACATCCATCGGAAGTGGACTATACGTGGAGAGGCTGACAGCTAGGTCCACGGCCGCACGCAAGGAAATGCCTCCTTATTAGGCGCAAAATAATGATTCCTCCACCTGACAGCTAGGACCCACAGGAAGGGTGAGGGAGTCCTGGACTAGGGGGTGTCCGGATAGCCTAACTATCATCACGGCCGGACTCCAAGACTATGAAGATACAAGATTGAAGACTTCGTCCCGTGTTCGGATGGGACTTTCCTTGGCGTGGAAGGCAAGCTTGGCGATACGGATATGTAGATCTCCTACCATTGTAACCGACTCTGTGTAACCCTAACCTATCCAGTGTCTATATAAACCGGAGGGTTTTAGTCCGTGGGGACTAACAACAATCATACCATAGGCTAGCTTCTAGGGTTTAGCCTCCTCGATCTCGTGGTAGATCTACTCTTGTACTACCCATATCATCAATATTAATCAAGCAGGAGTAGGGTATTACCTCCATCGAGAGGGCCCGAACCTAGGTAAAACATCGTGTCCCTTGTCTCCTGTTACCATCCGCCTAGACGCACAGCTTCGGGACTCCCTACCGAGATCCGCCGGTTTTGACACCGACATTGGTGCTTTCATTGAGAGTTCCTCCGTGTCGTCACCTATAGGCCCGGTGGCTCCTTCGATCATCAAGAACGATGCGGTCCAGGTGAGACTTTTCTCCCGGACAGATCTTCGATTCGGCGGCTTTGCACTGCGGGCCAATTCGCTAGGCCATCTGGAGCAGATCGAAAGCTACGCCCCTGGCCATCAGGTCAGATTCGAAAGCTTGAATTATACGGCCGACATCCGCGGAGACTTGATCTTCGACGGATTCGAGCCACAATAAAGCGCCGCCTTTGTCTCGATGGGCATGATCTAACTCGCCGCTGAATAAGGTGTCCGGAGGTCAAGATTAGTGCCCGCTCCGAACATTGATTCGGAGCCGATCTCGCCGATCGAGTATGGTTGGTTGGACACCACCTCGGGGGCTGAAATCTCTACGGCGGTCGAGCCGAACACAATCCTTGTCCTTTGCGAAGACCGTGACTCCTAGGTGCCGGACTCCTCTCCGGACTCCGAACCCCCCGCGCCCCTGCCAATCGAATCCGATTGGGCGCCGGTCATGGAGTTCACTGCCGCGGACATCTTTCAGCACTCTCCCTTTGGCGACATCCTGAATTCACTAAAGTCTCTCTCTTTATCCGGAGAGCCCTGGCCGGACTACGGACAGGAAGGTTGGGATGCGGACGACGAAGAAATTCAACACCCACCCACCACCCACTTTGTAGCCACTGTCGACGATTTAACCGACATGTTCGACTTCGACTCTGAAGACATCAACGGTATGGACGACGATGCCGGAGACGACCAAGACCTAGCGCCTACAAGGCACTGGAAGGCCACCTCGTCATACGACATATACATGGTGGACATCTCAAAAGACGGGAATGACGATGGAACGGCGGAGGATGACCCCTCCAAGAAACAACCCAAACGCCGACGCCGTCGGGGCGCCGCTTCTAAATCCCGCAACAAGAAAACGGTGATTCCGCACGGAGACAAGAACACCCGGACAGTGCGAAGACAACCCCTCCAGCAGGAGTCAGCCACAGAGGAGGGAGAATCAAGTCCGCACGACAAGGCTGCGTAAAGAGAGGTAGAGGACGATAATTATGCGCCTCCCTCCGAAGATGAGGCAAGCCTCGACGACGACGAATTTGTCGTGCCTGAGGATCCCGCCGAACAGAAAAGTTTCAAACGCAGGCTTATGGCCACGGCAAGAAGCCTCAAGAAAAAGCAGCAACAGCTTAGAGCTGACCAAGAATTGCTAGCTGACAGATGGACTGAAGTCCTTGCAGCCGAAGAGTATGAACTCGAACGCCCCTCCAAAAGCTACCCCAAACGCAGGTCGTTGCCTCGATCAGACATGGCAGACCGGCCACCCCGTGGCCGCGACAGAGAAGCCTCTTGGCCCTCCGCTCAAGCCACACCCCGACGCCGCTCAAAAAATACCAAGACACGGGAAAACGCGTCGGACTTGCGAGATATATTGGAGGATAGGGCAAAAAATACAAGATCAATCTACGGATCGCGTGGGCGCCCCACGACACGTGATGATAACCGTCACGCCGGATACAGCAAACCCGGCCGGGCCGAACACAGTAGACAAAGCTCATATGAGCTACGTCGTGATATAGCCCAATACAGAGGCGCCGCACACCCACAATGCTTCACAGATGAAGTAATGGATCATCAAATCCCTGAGGGCTTCAAACCCGTAAACATCGAATCATACGATGGTACCACAGATCCCGCGGTCTGGATCGAGGATTATCTCCTCCATATCCACATGGCCCGCGGTGATGATCTACATGCAATCAAATACCTCCCACTCAAGCTTAAAGGACCAACTCGGCATTGGCTCAACAGCTTGCCAACTGTTGACACCTGTTTTTGGCAAGATACAAATTGCAATGAAGATGGTCTCGAGTGAAAGGGCTTTCAACATGAAAAGATTCACATCGCCGAGTGGAACAACTTTGATGTTTCGGTTATATTCATTCGACATTATCTTACGGACCGAAACTATACTTCGAGTGGCATAATCACGCCTTCAAGATGACCTGGATGAAGTAGCACACTAAAGGAATTGTCTTCGTCTCGTCGAAGCAATCAATTCTGATATATAAATCATCTCAATCCGAGTTTGTATGCAAAAGTTACAATCAATACAGACCAGCCCTACCAAAGACCAAAATATTACGCTCGACACCAGACACATGTTGATGAGTGTCTGATACAATGCGTGAGCAATTCGGCCTTCTGGGCGGCCTTGAATGGAAAAACTTTCAACATGAAAAAGTTTTGTCTCGTCGAGCCGATCGATTTTCATATAAAATTTGTCTCAATACGAGGTCATATGCAACCTGGAGAGGCAAATCAAGATCAGGTTGTCTTTTCAGTCGGGAAATCCGAGTGGAAAGTTTTACCATCCGAGTGAAAACCTACCGATCGAGTAAAAGGTCGTGAAAACCTACCGATCGAGTAAAAGGTCGAGTGAAAACCTACCGATCGAGTAAAAGGTCGAGTGAAAACTTATCGATCGAGTAAAAGATTGTCTTCCGACTGAAAATATAGTCATCCGAGTGAAAGATTCTAAAACATCCGAGTGAAAAAGTCCAGTCGGACCATCCGAGTGAAAGACTCTAATATCCGAGTGGATGAGCTCAAATCCGAGTAAAACTGAACATGTGCCAAAAACTTTATCAAGATGATCTCAGATGGAGAAGTGTTCAATACGGAAGTTGTGCATATCGTAAAAACGGTGAAATTTGGTTTTGGAGTCATCATCATCAGAGACAGCATATGGCATGCAAATTCACTACGAGACTCGGATAATCCAGTCTACTGCAAGAACGAATCCGACTGGAACGTAAAGATGGCTTCGTGGAGTATTCAAGATGGCCTTATTTGGAAAAGTGTTAAACATGAGAATTGTTCGTCACGTCGAGGCGCACAAATTCGGTATTTTAATCTTCCCAGTCGGAGGTCATATGCAAATTCCATGGCCCGCGCAAGGAGCAGGGCAGAAGTTTGGACCAGATTCGAGCTGAATCTGAGTTGGAGTAAAACTAGGACTCTAGGACATGAATTGATATAATTTTCTTCTAAGAAAAGCATAGATGAATCCTTTACTTGTACGGGAAGTCCAGCCGCCTCTTATATATGTTGGGGCTGACGCCGATTGAACAACACCAATCGAACCAATCAATCTATTACACTTTTGAGTTCATCTATCTTTATCCCCTACCCTTGTATCTTTCTTTCTCGTTCTTCTTTCGTTCTTCGCGTTGGAGGGCAGCGATCCACGAGGCTCTAGGGGCGAGCGAATCGACCTGGAGCAGCCCATAGCCGCCGCGTGCCCTGACGGGGTCCCTCCTGGGCGTGTGGGGTTTCGGGTTAAAAGCGCCACCGATCCTGCGTGCCAGATCGCTACTGTCGGTCGGGTCTCCTTCGACGTGAGCTGCGGTGCATCACCCCCGGCGTCGAGGGTCGGTGACGTGTTCGTGTGTCAACACACTTTTTGGCGACTCCGCTGGGGAAGAAGCTTTGAATAGTTTTGAGGGAGTCCTGGATTAGGGGGTGTCCGGATAGCCGGACTACCATCATCAGCCGAACTATCATCTGCCGGACTATCATCATCGACCGAACTCCAAGAATATGAAGATACAAGATTGAAGACTTCTCCCCGTGTCCGGATTGGACTTTTCTTGGCATGGAAGGCAAGCTTGGTGATACAGATATGTAGATCTCCTACTATTGTAACCGACTCTATGTAACCCTAGCCCTCTCCGGTGTCTATATAAACCGGATGGCTTTAGTCCGTAGGACTAGAAGAACAACAACCCTTACAATCATACCATAGGCTAGCTTCTAGGGTTTAGCCTCCTTGATCTCGTGGTAGATCCACTCTTGTAAACATCCACAATATCAATATCAATCGAGCAGGACGTAGGGTATTACCTCCATCAAGAGGGCCCAACTGGGTAAAACATCGTGTCCCTCGCCTCCTGTTACCATCCGCCTAGACGCACGCTTCGGGACCCCTACCCGAGATCCACCGGTTTTGACACCGACATTGGTGCTTTCATTGAGAGTTCCTCCGTGTCGCCACCGATAGGCTTGATGGCCTCTTCAATCAACAACGACGCAGTCCTGGTGAGACTTTTCTCCCGGACAGATCTTCAGATTCGACGGCTTCGCGACCGCGGGCCAACTCACTTGGCCATCCGAGCAGATCGAAGCTACGCCCTGGCCGTCAGTCCGGTTTGAAGCCTAAACTTCATGGCCTATATCCGGGGACTTGATCTTCGATGGATCTGAGCCACAACCCGGCGTGCCGCTACTGTCACGATGGGCATGACCTAACTCGCCACGGACAACACCTTGAGGTCAAGACACGAATCCGCCCGACCCATAGTCCGGAGCCGATCGCTCGGATCGAGGACGGATGGCTGGACACCGCCTCGGGAGAGGCAACTTCTATGGCGATGGAGCCGAACACTTACCTTGTCCCGCATCAAGCTCATGACTCCGAGGTGCCGGACTCTCTGCCGGATTCAGAACCTCCTGCGCCCCTGCCAGTCGAATCCGATTGGGCGCCGATCATGGAATTCACCGCTGCGGACATCTTTCAGCACTCGCCCTTGGCGATATCATAAATTCATCAAGCATCTCTCGCGATCCGAGAGCCCTGGCCGAACTTCACGCCAGACGGTTGGGACGCGGACGACGAAGAAATTCAGAGCCCACCCACCACCCACTTCAGAGCCACCGCCGACGATTTAACCGACGATTTCGACTATGACTCAAGACATCGACGGTATTGACGACGATGCCGGAGACTACCAAGAACCAGCGCCTACAGGACACTGGAAGACCACCTTGTCATACGACATATACATGGTGGACACCCCAAAAGATGGGGACGGCGAAGAAGCAGCGGAGGCCGATTCCTTAAAGAAACAGCCCAAGCGCCGATGTCGCGGGCGCCATTTAAATCCCACCATGGCAAGAATGGAGATTCCGCACAGAGATAATAACAACAGAAAGTGCCGAAGACAACTCCCTCCAAAGACGATCCAGCTTAGGAGGAGGCGAAGCAAGCCCCACGAGAGGGCGGCGGGGAAGAGGTCGAGGATGACAATTACTTACCTCCCTCCGAGACGAGGCAAGGCTCGACGACGCATTTAATTCGTTGCTCGAGGATCCCGTCGAACAAGAGCGCTTTCAGACGCAGGCTAATGGCCACGGCAAACAGCCTAAAGAAAAGCAGCAACAGCTTCAAGCTGATCAAGACCCATCGGCCGACAGATGGACCGAGGTCCTCGCGTCAAGAGTATGAACTCGAACGCCTCCAAAAGTTACCCAAAATGCAAGTTGCTCCCCGATTAGAGGAGGAGGCATACAAACCTGCATCACCAGCGCACAATACGGCAGACCGCCACCTCGTGGCGCGACGAGAGGCGCATAAGCCTCCACCAACCCGCACCCGCATCGCTCAAAAAGCATGAAGCCATGGGGAACGCTACCGGACTTATGGGATATATTGGAGGATAAGGCAAGACAATCCAGATCTATCAATGGATCACGGGCACCCCAAGACCCACGACGAATACCGTCGCGCGGATATAACTACTCCGCCGGGCGAACACAGCAGATAACGCCTCTCGAGCCACGTCATGATATTGCTCAATACAGAGGCGCCAGACACCCACTATGCTTCACGAACGAAGTAATGGATCATCAAATCCCTGAAGGGTTTAAACCCGTTAATATCGAATCCTACGATGGCACAACAGACCCCGCGGTTTGGATTGAGGATTATCTTCTCCATATACACATGGCCCGCGCGGCGCATCTTCACGCCATCAAATATCTCCCGCTGCTTAAAGGACCAGCTCGGCATTGCCTTAACAGCCTGCCCGCAGAGTCAATTTGATGTTGGGAGGACCGGAAGCCGCATTCCTCGACAACTTCCGGTGGCACGTGCGCGACCACCGACGCAGATGACCTAAGCCACATAATCCAGCAGCGCATTTAATCCGCCAGCAATTCGGGCACGGTTCTTAACAAAGAAAAATCAAATCGCCGATCCGTCCGGATGCGAGGCCCTCGCTGCCTTCAAACATAACATCCGCGACGAGTGGCTGGCCCGGCACCTAGGACAGAGAAGCCAAATCCATGGCAGCCCTCACATCACTCATGACCCGCTTATGCTGGAGAGGATAGCTGGCTAGCTCGCAGAATAACCTCAAAGAAACCGCGGCAGTCCGGATACCAAGGACCGCAATGGCAGGTTGCGCCGAAACAAAAACAAACGCCGCATTAACAGCGACAAAGAATGAGGATACGACGATCAACGCCAGATTCCGAGGCTCCAAACCCGTCAACGGAAGAAGCCATTCAAAAGAACCACTCCGGCCCGTCCCAATTTGGACCGAATACTCGACCGCTCTGTCAAATACATGGAACCCCGAAAAGCCAGCTAACCACACCAACAGAGATTGTTGGGTATTCAAGCAGGCAGGAAAATTAATCGCCAAAACAGTGACAAGGGGCTACACAGCGATGACGAGGAAGAGACCCGCCGCCGAACAACAGAGGACAAAAGGATTCCCCCTCAAGTTCGGGACGGTAAACATGATATACGCAACGATATTCCCAAGATGGAGCGGAAGCGCACTAAGGGACGTATACGCGATGGAGCCAGTCGCCCCAAAATTCAACCCATGGTCCTCTTGCCCGATCACTTTCGATCGAAGAGAACATTCGACTAGTATCCGCCATGGCGGATTCACCGCATTGGTTT
This sequence comes from Aegilops longissima, assembly GCA_021605205.1. Lineage (NCBI taxonomy): Eukaryota > Viridiplantae > Streptophyta > Magnoliopsida > Poales > Poaceae > Aegilops > Aegilops longissima. The sequence continues at coordinate 570,771,586 of CM038676.1, read as the reverse complement.
TAGACCCAATCGTCGATGGATTTCACCTCACGAGAGTCCTGATGGACGGCGGCAGAGCTGAACCTGCTTTATTAGGATACAGGCGCAAGATGGGCATAGACCCTTCAAGGATTAAACCTACAAAGACAACCTTCAAAGGCGCCATACCAGGTGTCGAGGCCAATTGTACACGCCGCTTACACCGAAGTGGTCTTCAATCCCGGATAATTTGGCGGCGAGGAGTTAATCTTTGACATAGTCCCGCTCATGGCGGCTATCACGCTCGCTTTCGGACGAACCGCTTTGCAAAATTCAACGCGTGCCGCATTATGCATACCCTAAGCTCAAGATGCCAGCCCTCGTGGAGTCATCACGGTCAATGGAAACACGGAACGCTCCTCCGAACGGAGGAACATACAGCGGCTCGCGCGAAGTACAGAGCAGCCTTTACGGCATTCTCGAGTCCGCCGTTAAACGACCGGACACGACCAAACGCGCCGAGCAACATCAACCAAGACCACCGGCACATCCCGAGCATGCGAGTAATGCGGCCTCAACCCCAGCCCTCGCAAAATTGTAAGACACCCTCTCGCTGCACATAATTACGCCTTGGAGATACCATGGGCATAGGGGAAAGGCACAACCACAACAGACCAGAGTGTGGTTCGACCACACCAGGGCTCCCAAGTGTGTCGCTTTTTTTCTTTTATTTTTCTTTTTTATACAGAACTCGTCCGTGGCGAACCTGCCAACTCATGATGCAACAGCCAGGAAGGACAAAGGCGCGATGAACACTCGGTGGTCTCCATCACGAGCATTAAATTTGTTAAATACAACATTCCGCGGCCTACCCCTGGAGGGAGACGCCTTTAATTCGTCCAATCCCTTGCTTTCCGCACTATTTGTATCATTCCGCACTCATAGCATATCTTCTCGAATAAAATGCAGCACTTTTTTGCCTGTAATTGCATTACCTTATATATATATGTTCATTTAAGACATGTTGCATCCGTACACTTTGGTACGGCCAAATACACCAGGGGCTTATGTTCTCCGCATTATGGTGTGATAAAGTTCGCACACTTTCACAAGTGCGGCACCCCAAACTTATAGCATTATATGAATCGGCTCCGAATCATGTCTTGGGTCAATAGTTGGGTTTGCCCGCTCCCATGTTTCGCACCTTACGCCCGCTCTATCGGCTAAGGTAGCACTGGAGAACCATCGCGATTGCGCCCGGTTGAGCCGGTTAACGCCTCGATGGAGAAAGCTAAACTGACTGTCATGATAAGGCGAGAGACTGGTCGCTGTTCGAGAGGTCCTTTCGGTCCTTAAAGACCTACGCCGCTCGAGCGAAGTTCGGATTATGTCCGACGAAGGCGTGGATAGCGCCCAATTCGTCCTCCGAATACTAGGGGCTTCACCAAATTTAAAATTATAGAATTCTATGGCTAAGTGAGAGTGTTCAATCACTATAAGTCCGTTGCCTTGTTCGCTGTGTTGAGCGCCTCCTAGATGGACCCAAAATGGGAACAAGAGTGCTCAAGTTTATCCCAACACCCCAAAGACTGTGGCATGGGGGCTGAAGCCGACGACTTGCCATCTCTCAGATTTAATAAACGGCCGCATGTAAGGTAATGTTTTAAATTAACAAGCGTTGCTTAGCGATATGAACAAAGTTTTCAGCGCATGATAACACATTGCGAATTTACTCAAAAATTACATCCCTGGGCACTCATTCGCAATCTTGCGGCACCCTTCAGACAGCCTTATAGTACATTTCGGCGACGATGTTCCTTGCCCGCTGGTGGCGCGTCGCTGATTAGCTTCTCGCATCCAGCTTGCCCCAATGCACCTTTGCGCGGGCAAGGGCCCGACGAGCACCTTCAATACAAAGGCGAGCGCTTGATAACCTCCACCTGTGGGCACGATCCACCAGCCATCACACGAGGCCGGTGTAGCTCCTGTGCATGGCCTCTCCAGCCACAACCGGACTATGAGGCCCTTCATGGCCTGCTCGCCACCTTAGAAGCTCGACCAGCTGCTTCACTGGTCGCTAGGGGCACGGATGGCCGGCCTCAAAGATATCGAGACCGTAAGACCTTCTCCGCTGAGCTCCCTCCTCGGCTCGGTAGAATGCGGCGGCATCGTACACGCCATGCGAGGCAGATCTGCAAACGCCTCGAGAGCTCCGAATTCGGGTAAGTAACACATAATTTACATTCACATGCTTGCTTTGCATGAAAAATGCCTTACCCGCCGCTATCTTCCTCATCAACTCAATCTCCTCAAGGGACTTATGGGCCTCGGCCTTGGCGGTTTTATACTTTCGAGAGCCGAGGCAAGCTCGGACTCGAAGTCTTTGAGTCACGCCCAAACTCTCATGCTTTTCCATGAGAGCCTGGAGCTCTTGTTGAACACCGCCACCCGCGCCTCCTGCTTTTCTCGCTCTGCCCGCCTGCGTGGTCGCATTATGCTCGTCACAGACACGGCCTCCTTCAGGCCGCCACCTCGCTCGTGGCCCCCGCAGCACCCATGTTATCCTTGTTATTTTTGTTGCAACCTAAATCCTTTTCTCAAGGTACAAGTTCAAAGTGGTGATAATCACCTTCTTTGTCCCGAGCTGCTTCTGGCGCGCCGAGCTCTTGCTCGGACCGCCGAGCTCCTGCTTCAATGCACCGACCTCCGCAATCAGTCCGGCAGAGGTCAGCAGCAGCAGCTGCAACCCATATTGACATAATTTTTAGCAACCCTGCAGATATCTTTTTTTTAGATCCTCATCCGCTTTTCTTTCCAACACCGAACCGAGCATCGGGGCTACTATCTATGCGGTATTACAATGCACATTTTAACTTCTTACCTCAAAGCCCGATAGAAGGCTATCTGCGAGGCTTCGTCAGCCCGCTCTTGGCGAAGCTGCACTTTCGGATCACCGCACTCATAATAGTGCGGTGTTCTTCCTCGATGGAAGCGCTTTGTAACGCCCAACAAATTGCTCGGCGCCCGTTGGATGGAAGCCGCCGGCGTCACGGTCTTGCCCTTTGTTCGAAGGGCCGCGGCGGACTCGGAACCACTGCGGGTTCCGATGTGGAGTCCGGCGCAAAGTCCGGAGGACGCCTTGTGGCGCCCGAGCCTCCCCGATGGGTCCCTTCTGGGATCCCACCTCGGCGCCCTCGGTGTCGCGAGGGTGGAGGCGGTCGGGATGGAGTCTACATCCGACGGAGCCAACGACCCGCCGATGAAGCGGGAGATCATCACCGGCCGGACTACGTGCAGCATGCGGCATCGAATGACACTATGTGACGCAGAAAAGAAATTATAAATCATTCAGAATCCGGATACTTACGATCTCGCCGGAGGCCTGGCCCTTGAAGGCTATTCTTCCTCGCCAACATTGATGTTGGCGGAGCTGTCCGGGAATAGTCCTTCCCTCTGACCCTTCGCCTCCCCTGTTGGGGAAGCCTTCCTCTTCCTCTCTCCTCCTCCGAGAGAGTCCTCTTCCTCCTCCTTTCGGGAGGAGTCCGCCCGAGTCGCCGGACACTGAAAACGGAGCTCTTTCGAGCACCCGTGGCCTCCTTCTTGGCCTTCTTCTCGCACCACGCGGCGGTGCCGGAACCAGCAGCCTCGCTAGACGAGCGCTCATCGGGTTTTTCGCATAGGAGCCGACAGTAATCTGCTCCGCCTTCCTCATCCAGTCCTGTCAAAGGAAAAGGGAAATTAAAACCCGCATAGAGTCAAACTATGAAAACAAGTGTCCCGTAAAGGGGTAGAATCACTCACCTCGTCGGCTCAAGGCGCTGCGGCGAAATCCGCGATCTTCGCCATGGATGCGGGGCTTGGCGCCCTTGAACAGCACCTTCCAGCGCCTTTCAGACGTCAGGTCAAGAGCCGGCTCAGCGCTGGTGCTGTTCCGGATCGAACTCCCACAGTTTGAATGCCCGCCTTGGCATGGGAGAATCCGCGGACGAGCATGACTTGGACCACGTTAACGAGCCTGAGCTTCTTCACCAGCTTCGGATACAGTGCTTGGAGTCCCGCTACCTCCTTGAACTACCCCACAAGCAAGCCCTTCTCTTTCCGGGAGGTGAGCTGCGTGGGGATACCAGATCTAAACTCGGGGCCGCCGCCATGTAGGGTCACGCTGCTCGGTGACATAGAACCACCCCGATTACCACCCTTGACGGATTCCACGAAGGCCCTTCAACCAAAGGACATTGGGAATCTTGCCCAACATGGCGCCTCCGCACTCCGCTTGAGTGCCCTTCACTACCTTCGCTTGACATTGAAGGTCTTGAGCCACAAGGCGGCGGGGCTGGATGCAGAGGAAGGCCTCGCACACCACGATAAACGCCGAGATGTTGAGGATGAAGTTCGGCGCCAGATCATGGAAATCCAGGCCGTAGTAGAACATGAGCCCCCGGACAAAGGGGTGAAGTGGAAAGCCCAGTCCGCGGAGGAAGTGGGGAAGAAAGACGACCCTCTCATGGGGCCTGGGGGTGGGATGAGCTGCCCCTCGTCGGGCAGCCGGTGCGCGATTCGCTGGAGAGGTATCCGGCGCCGCGCAGTTTGGCGATGTGCTCCTCCTTAACGGTGGAGGCCAACCATTTACCTCCCGCTCCGTACATGGTCGGATAAGGTTGAGACGAGATGCGCGAACTTGGGCGCTGGAGCTCAAGTGCGCGGATATGGATAAGCAAAGGAGGAAGAAGGCGTAGGTGAGAAGGTGAATCTTATCCCTTATATGGGCGGGCGGTCTCACGCGCCCCCACCGCCCTGGTGGAAACTCGCTATCCCCAAGCGCCACCATCAATGGCGCGGTTGGGTTACCCACGTCCGTATTGATGAGAATCCCGGATTAAGGGAAACACGATCTCTGCTCGACAAGACGTGTTAAGGAAACCGCCGCTAAATGCGCCGAGGTGGTAGAGTAAAAACAATTCGAGTAATGGCTTGGTAGTGGTGTGACGTCATGCCACAAAAACGCCGCAGATTGAACTTGTGTATATATTATTATTCTCTCTACGGTGGAACGTGGAATTTATTTTGCGAGCCGACACTATCCCGGTGTTCACAATCTTCTATCATTCGGAGGAGGAACCCGCCTTGCAATGCCAAGCAACATACGCCGGACTTATCGCCATTGAAGCCTGGTTCAGGGGCTACCGAGGAGTCCTCGATTAGGGGTGTCCGGATAGCCGGACTACCATCATCACCCGAACTATCATCTGCCAGACTATCATCATCGACCGGACTCCAAGACTATGAAGATACAAGATTGAAGACTTCTCCCCGTGTCCGTATGGGACTTTCCTTGGCGTGGAAGGCAAGCTTGGCGATACGAATATGTAGATCTCCTACTATTGTAACCGACTCTATGTAACCCTAGCCCTCTCCGGTGTCTATATAAACTGGATGGCTTTAGTCCGTAGGACTAGAAGAACAACAACCCTTACAATCATACCATAGGCTAGCTTATAGGGTTTAGCCTCCTTGATCTCGTGGTAGATCCACTCTTGTAAACATCCACAATATCAATATCAATCGAGCAGGACGTAGGGTTTTACCTCCATCAAGAGGGCCCGAACCTGGGTAAAACATCGTGTCCCTCGTCTCCTGTTACCATCCGCCTAGACGCACAGTTCGGGACCCCCTACCCGAGATCCGCCGGTTTTGACACCAACAAGTCTCCAGCCTGTTCTTGCTACAAGGAGAGCGTCATCGAGCGGCTGTGCAATCTACAACGGTAACATGTATCATCAATCTCCTTACGTAGATGCAAATAGCCATTATGTTGATGTTGCCAGATCTTTCAATGGACATGTCATGTCGGCTAGCCCTAACGAGCAAAGGCCGACTGGTTATTCCGTTGGAGAAACTTGGAATTTACATAATCGCGACATGCAACTTATGAATCTGAACTTTCGTGCATCAGCAACATCTTTCAATATGCCGGTGAACAACACGATTTGTTCGAGTGATCAATATATGACACCTCATGTGCTGGAGGGCATCTCACAGTTTTATCCATCGGCAGCCAACTCGCAATATGCGGGTTTATCCCCAAACATGCCGATGAATGAGGCAATCGGCCATGCTTCCATTAGCTATTTGGCCGGTTATCCTCAGTCATCATATAATACACCTCATGATATTAATTGTTCAACATCATATGCAACTAAAAGTATTCATGAATCGGCTCACTTTTATGGCCGAGTGAATGGACATTCCATAGGAGCATATGTGCCTAATATTGCAGGAGATGAGGTGGCTCTGGCTGCATTAAAAAGTTTAGCCCAAAATAAGAAGATTAGTGCTCTTTGCCTTGAGCAGCATGAAAAGGGGTTGGTTCCTGATTATGAGGCAATAAGAGCTAGGATTTTGAAAGAAGACGAAGTTTTGCCGATTGATCAAATTGGCGAGAGAGAATATTCGACAGTAGTGCACATGTCTTCACCTATCACTGCAGCATGTTATACACCCCCTATACAATTGCAAAATTCCGGCAACATCAATTCATTGCCGAAAGATCCTAAAAGTATTGGGGGGCAAGCTGATCCAAGCAGGGCTGAGTCTAAAGAAAAATATGTCGCCCGAATGGATGGGGTCAAGCCAACTCTCACAGGGAATAGAATCAATGGCTTTACTACGCCAACTCTTGAGGAATTACCGGCAGAATATCGGCAGGCTTATGAAGCACTCAAGAAGAGCCGTGGAGAGGAATATTTGCAAGAATACGTCAAGTGCCTTCCTCCATCCAGTAACTATGTTGGCCCTTCTGCGATATTGAAGCAAGAAGGTTTGCAAGCAAATCAGCAAGAAAGGGTTCACTCGGCTAATATGGTTGATTCGGTTGAAACTAAGTCAAATATGAATAAGTCATCTACAGCCGAGTCGAACGATTCCTTTAAAGCAAAGACGATGGTGGATTCAGTTGAAACCAGATTGAGCACAGAGACGGTTACAACCGAGTGCATAGAGTCCATACGGAGTACATCATACCAGTCAAGAGCATCGACCCATCTAAGTACATCATGCCAGCCGAGTGCATCGTTCTAAACGAGTGCATCACCGGATAAAGTCGAGTGCATCAAGCCAATTATTGCCGCGTGTACCAAAACAGAAGATGCAAGTTTCGCCAAGCAAAGGAATGGTAAACACAGCAAATTGGCTATGCTCGATTTTTCTAAATGCAAGGGAGCTTACATGCTGCCATATGAGTTTCGTGCTAAAGAAATTGATGAGCATCAAGAACAAAGTAATACGGCCGAACACAGTTTGGTTAACGATGAACATCAAGAACAAGAACATGCAGCCAAGCAAAGTTCAGCTGACAAAGAGCGTTTGAGTGGAATCCATTTGGGTAATCCGAGTGACGAGGCACGAGATCCAGAAGAAGAAGATGAGGCGTTGGAGGATCATCTTGGGATGGAGCAAGACATTGTTCCACATATACAATCATCATATTCCACCAACCTTGTCGCAAAGGTACGTCTAGCAGATAATTTACTTGCTTTCCGATTCGGTCAAAAATATATCATTGATGCATCTATTAGCAAGTTCATAATTAACTTGGAAAGACTAATCGAGATGAGTAACTTGTTTGTTAGAAATAGTCTTGTCACTAATTATGCTAGTCAACATATTGTACCATTCATAGAGACTGCTAGTCATAGATTATCGCAACAAAAGATTTCCCCATTATGCCGACTGAGAATTATGCTCATATGGGTAGCTTTGATTGTTTCATGCTTGGCTAACATTTGGTATCAAATGAGACGTATATTCTATAGATACTTTGGTTGCAGAAACATAAAGCCAGGTCCAAAGTCCTCCGAGATAGCCGATTCAAGAGCATCAGGAAGGAGGACAAAATCAACGATAGCCGAAGTCGATAGCGTTAAACCGACACCACTCGGTTGTTTTGTTCCAGAGCCGGTATCACAATATCGGTTAATTGATGAGAAGCGTACCTTCAATCTGGGCATATGTGATCACATCATCGGTACATCATCAACTAATCCTATTATTATAATTGATCACGATGTCGAGCTATCAAGACAAGAACAAATGCAATGTTCGTTTTAATAGAATGTCAAATACAACAATGTGATTCATCAAGCCACACAATCAGCTTACACGGGACGATTGGTGCTCGTTGAGGCACAAGCATACGGCCAGTCGACTCAGATTGGTCTTGATGGAGATCAAGCATTGACTCGGCTACCTCAACCCGACTCATCCAAAGACGGACAGGTATATGCTAATGATGATGGGATCAAATCTTCAAGTGAGGTAATCATTCAAAAGTGCATCAGCAATAATATTGAAGACATGAATTCCATCAAAGTTACGACTGGCACATCTAGTACTGGGGGGCAACAAGAAAATTCAAAGACCGATGCACACAAAACCAAAGAAAGCAAACGCCGCGGTAAGCACAAATGCGAAAGCATGAAAGTCACTTTCTCACAGTTGTTGGAAAAATATCAGAAGATAAGTGAGGAGAAGAATGCTTATCGGTCGAGTGAAGAAAAACATCAAGTCACCCCAAGGCATAAATCAAGACCGGGATTGGCATAGGAAGATGTTGAGCAAGCAGACTTCATATCCTCCTTTTGGGCAGCCAATATCAATGTCGTGGATGCCTCCCTACGCTCATGTAAACCCATATCCATCATGGGGCAGGTATGATACAAGGGCACATTATCCATCTTATTTTAGATCATCGCGCCAACATTATGTAGCTCCAAAAGGATCAACATTTGATGAACAATCATACATCAAAGACCGTTTCAATCATAAGGAATCGGTCCGGAGCTCAAGGAACAAGAAAGAGGTGGTCAAGCAAGTGTACCAGGTCAAGAAAGATGGTCGTAAGTGTGCTACTTATGATTTGTTCTCAAATAACAAAGAGCCAGTTAAAGTATTGACATTGGCTACAAAAGGCAAGAAGGCAGGTCAATCAAGTGCCAAATCTGAGGGGAAGAAGTTGAGAGTGCGCAAGGCCAAAAAAGAGTTGGCATTGGTTGAAACAGAATCACAGCCGAGGTGCCCACTCGGCTTAGCGCATTGGCAAGAGAAGGAATTACAAAAACTTAGTGCACATGAGTTGAGAAAGAGGAACATGGCCTGGGTTCCTATGGGAAATCCTCGAGTTAAGAGCGGCATCACATCTCCTGTTGCGAAGCCAGCAGAAATAAGGGAATACAAGTGTAAGGCCTGTAGGCGAGGACGACAATTTTCATATAGGAGACTCCAGGAGGCGTTTCATCCATATTCTTCAATCATACCATCAAAATCAACGCTATGGAATTTATCCTCAGCCGAAACATCTGACTTATTTCGACTATTCACACTTTGGTGGACGGACTCCCGAGCACTTTTGAGATAAGAACGCATGGCCGATATTTGCATATCGCCCTCAGAATTCATTGTGTTGGCAAACCCGGCATCTGGCTAACGGTGTTCACCATTGTTGATTTTTACTCCTATAGCCGATGCTCGGTGTTTGCTAATCTCGGCGAGGCCGACTTTAATTATTGAGTCGACCACTAATCAAGGTTCTAGTTCATAAAAGAGCCCGACTCCAAATGTTATTTATTTGCAGGATCCAAGTCAGGAGACAGACATTGTTCGGCGGAGGCTTGATAGTGTACTTTGATAACGAGTTGAGTCGCCGAACAGTTGACGGTATACCTTTGAGGTGCATGGTCATAATCGTTTGGCAACCGTCTTCGTTGAAGGGTTCTAATATTCCCAGGGAAGTCCTGGACAAGTGTAAGGTCCGGATTGACATAAGAAACTTACGTGGAAGCATTTGTGACATCCAATTGTTGTTTTCAGACAACTATTATCCAAGAGGCTCTACCGAAGAAGCAACAAACATGAGCATATGGATGATTAAAATTATCATACTCAACATACACAGCCGATGGAGTGTTGACATCGTGCTTAAACATTACCCTAGGCAAGGTATTTTCTGGCACGCAAGCTCTGCCAGAAAACAGGGGGGCATGTGTTGACACCTGTTTTTGGCAAGATGCAAATTGCAATGAAGATGGTCTCGAGTGAACGGGCTTTCAGCATGAAAAGATTCACATCGCCGAGTGGAACAACTTTGATGTTCCGGTTATATTCATTCGACATTATCTTACGGACCGAAACTATACTCCGAGTGGCATGTTCCGAGTGATTTTTGGCCAATCACGCCTTCAATATGACCTCGGATGAAGTAGCACACTAAAGGAATTTTCTTCGCCTCGTCGAAGCAATCAATTTTGATATATAAATCATCTCAATCCGAGTTTGTATGCAAAAGTTACGATCAATACAGACCAGCCCTACCAAAGACCAAAATATTACGCTCGACACCAGACACATGTTGATGAGTGTCTGATACAATGCGTGAGAAATTCGGCATTCTGGACGGCCTTGAATGGAAAAACCTTCAGCATTAAAAAGTTTCGTCTCGTCGAGCCGATCGATTTTCATATAAAATTTGTCTCAATACGAGGTCATATGCAACCTGGAGAGGCAAATCAAGATCAGGCTGTCTTTTCAGTCGGGAAATCCGAGTGGAAAGTTTTACCATCCGAGTGAAAACCTACCGATCGAGTAAAAGGTCGAGTGAAAACCTACCGATCGAGTAAAAGGTCGTGAAAACCTACCGATCGAGTAAAAGGTCGAGTTAAAACCTACCGATCGAGTAAAAGGTCGAGTGAAAACTTATCGATCGAGTAATAGATTGTCTTCCGACTGAAAATGTGGTCATCATCCGAGTGAAAGATTGTCTTCCAAGTGAAAATATAGTCATCCGAGTGAAAAATTGTCAGGACCCCGATCCTAAGTCACACCGATCTAGCATGTAACACATCATATCACTTTGTGGCCTCACGCACGGTATTCCCACGGGTGTCGCCTTACCATGGCGGGACCGCTTATGCCTTTTGGCTCACGATATGATAGTGTCGCTAGCATCCATATGACAAAGAACCCGGGCCGACATGGCTAGTCGTGAACCCAAAGCGGCGCTAACCTATGGGGACAGGCATACATGAATCACATCGAGCATGTCGGTCATCAACGTATATATTCGGGCGGTAGCACTGGGCTAACAGGACTCCGGGATCCTGGGCTGTAGCAGGCTAGGTAGGACTCCGAATAACACCACGTGACATTTCCCCAAAGGGACAGACATAGGAACAAAGTGAAACACATGCCGGCCAGTCAAGTGTCCAAGCAGTAGTGCTGGGCTAGCAGGACTCCGGTGAACCGGGCTGTAGCGGACTACTATCGCTCAGAATCACGAGACTACATTTCCCCATATGAGAGGCTGCCGAGGATAAACAACTAGTTTGTCGGATCCCACACATACCAAGCATTTCAAACATACACACAATATGCTCAATATGTGTAGATACAACATGGCATCACAACATAACTCTCGACTCAAATATTTATTCATTAGGCCCGAGGAGCGAGATATTACAAACATGGGTCTCATGACCCAACACTCGAGCATACAAGTCAAAGCACAAGCGAAGCTAAACATGTCCGGGTACGCATAACTATAAATGAAAAAGGCTGAGAAGCCTGACTATCTACCAGATCCTGCCGAGGGCACAAGATCGTAGCTGAGGTAACAAGCTAAACGTCGAAGTCCACGTGGAACTACTAGCGAGACTGACGTCTCTCTGCAAAACATAAAATAAGCAAACGTGAGTACAAACGTACTCAGCAAGACTTACATCAGAACTAGCTACATATGCATCATTATCAAAGGAGGGGTGGTGGAGTTGGACTGCAGCAAGCCAGCTTTGACTCGGTGGCTATCCTGAACTACGACTGCAAGTAACTCTTTGAGGTGGCGCACACGAGTCCACATATTCACCATATCAATACACCACTATGGACCCGATCCCGTCTTCCTACGAGAACGCCATCCATAGCACTCACGCTTATCTTGCGCATTTTAGAGTATCCACTTTCACTTGTCTATGAACTGATATAGGCAACCCAAGTCCTTTTCCGCGGACACGGCTATTCAATAGATCATATTAAACCCTGCAGGGTGTACTTCTTCACACGCTCACCACTTATCGCCGTTTACACGACATGTACTCGCCAACCTTCAAGCGGAAGCCCAACGTGGGTGTCGGCCACGGCCTACCTAAACACTCAAGTCCCTAGTCCAGGTTTATCGCCTATTCGGTTCCATCCGCAGGAGTCCGCCGAGGTTTCCCATACAGCCCCGAACGATGTGTGCAGGGTTCCCGAGATACCAAACGGGCACTCGGTACACATCAACATTTGCAGTGCCTACCGCAACACAACCCACCCCTAAGGTCAGTGTTGCGTGCGGCCCCCAGCATGCTACAAACACCAGAAACTACTTGCAACTCCCGGACTAAGAACAAGGGTGGTTAAGAAGCCGAGAGGGTCCATTGGTTTCGGGCCCAATGCGTGGTAGTAACTGTTTCATGGATCACAAACACAGAACTCAGTTCCTGAGGACGGCTGCAATGAGACAACCCACCATGTACTCCTACATGGCCTCTCACCGCTACCTTTACCAAATCGTGTTCACACACTTAGCTCACACGCAGTAGGACATGTTCACACAACCATTCCAATTCATTCCCGATGAATCAGACCCGACTCACCTCTAAGCAGTAGCAGGCATGACAAACAAGCATAAATGAGTAGGCACAACATGGCTCAAACAATTCCTACTCATACTAGTGGGTTTCATCTAATTCTTGTGGAATGACAGTCATGCAAAGGATCAAGGGGTTCAGCTACCGCAGCAAGTAACACATGAGTCGTTGTTGTCCTAATGCAGTAAAATAGAGCAGGAGCGAGAGAGTGGGATTGTATCGAATGAACAAGGGGTTTTGCTTGCCCGGCACTTCAAGATAATATAGTTCTTCATCGGTGTCATCGGATTCATCGGAACATCGTCTACCGAGAGGGGACAAACACCAGTAACTGAGAAAGAACACAATCAATGCAATGCACATATATGATGCATGAGCATGTTGAGAAACTGAATTCACCTAATGCAACAGTAATCCAAGTTGGTTGAAGTGGAATTCAAACAAGGTTGAACTCCAACCCCAAATGCTAGTTCATAATTTACCCTAATCATGATTCATCCTATTCGGTGAGGTTAACTTGTTTAAACATGCATGAAAGTGCCATAAACAGATTCTTCATATTTTTCTGATCATTTTTCATATATAAATTATTTCAATCCGAGTTACGGTTGAATTTCTATGAATTTTAGAAGTTTAGGGCATTTTCTGAAATTTCCTAAATTATATTAAATCCAGAAAACTAGTTATTGCGTCAGCCTGACGTCAATGTGATGTCAGCGAGTCAACAGGGCGGCCAGGGTCAAACCTGACCAGCGGGACCCGCTGATCAGTCTCACAGTGAAGGCTAGGGTCACTGACATGTGGGGTCAGGTCAACAAGTGACGTGGCCAGGTCAAACTGACCTGTGGGGCCTACAGGGTTAGCACTAATCTAAACAGGAAATTAAGTTAAACTAAACAGCGCAGGCCCACATGGCAGTGGCACTAGGGTTGGTTAGCGCGCCATTAGCAGCTAATGACAAGGCCACGTCGGCGTGGCGGAGTTAGGCCGGCGACGACCAACCGAGCGTGTGGCTCGCGGAGTGACGCTTAGGGCAGCGGCCGGGCGCGCCGAGGGCACCGTGGAGGGAGCACGTGATCCCGCGCGATCCGGGAGACCAACGGGAGGTGCGGGGTGGCGGAATCCCTGCCGCGCGACGAGGTTTGGCGGCGGCAAGGCTCGGTTGGCGGCGGTTTCAGAGCTACGGCGTCATGGATCGACTAGCTAACGGCATATGCATGACACACGCGTGCCACGAATCCGTTGGACATGGTGGTGTGACCAAAAGGTCGCGGAATAGCGCCGACGACGAGCTCAAAGCGGAGGCGAGCTTCGGTCATGGTTGGGGATGAGGCTAGCGGGCGCAAATGAGAGAGGGAGAAGAGGGTTCGGAGCAGAATCTCACAAGCGTGCTTGACGGTGTCGGGTGGCTCGGGAGGCACCGAGCGAGCGGCGGCGAGGGGATCTCCGGCGGTCGGCAATGAAGAAGTTGAGGATGACGATGATGTGGGGCGTCCGGTGGTGTGTGTGTCCTCGAGGAGGCGAGACGACGGAGGCGGATCTCCTAGACATGCTGGGAGGCTAGGCGGTGGAAGTGGCCGCGCGAACGCGGGCGTCGGTGGCGGCTCTGTTGGTCGCACTTTTCGGGAAGAAGCTAGAGAGCGAGGAGAGAACAGAGAGTGAGGGAGAGGCAGAGGGGCTGCGGGCGCCTCGGGCTGGCGTGAGGCGCCTCGGTGGCAAGCAGGAGGGCAAGGAGGAGGCGTGGCGAAGCTCGGCGCGTCGCCAGTGTCCCTCCTCTGCCCTCTTGGCAGAGGTAGGCGGCACGAGCGGCGAGGCGGTTGGTGGGCTGGGCCAACTGGGCCAGCGAGGAGGAGGGGGGGAGAGAAGGCTGGGCTGTGGGCTGCGCAGTAAGCCGTAAGGTATTCTCTCTCCTCTTTTATTTCCATTTTCTATTTTCTGTAATTATGTTTGGCTTTAATAAAATGCTGGCATTTCCAAAAATCATGAAACTGGTCAATGTCACTGTTTGGAATATTTCCAACAACAAACATTTCAGTTTATGATTATTTGAGCATTTAAAATATTTTATAGTATTTAAATGCCCAAATGCAAATACCATAAGAATTAATTCAAAAGTCCAAATGTCATTGAAAAATGTGCAACATCTCTGGTTACTGTTTCCAGCATATTTCCAAAAATGGTGAACATTTTTTAAGGCCATTTGGTTCATTGAAAAATTTTCTTAGTTGAACCTATTTGAATTGTCTTGGTGCTAGGGGTTTAGGCAATCCCCATTTCAAATTTCATGGAAAATAAACATGATGCATGGATGCAATGCTACTAGTTACAAGCAAGCTCTAGGGCTGTGACAACTCACCCCCACTAAACAAGAATCTCGCCCCGAGATTCAAGACATGAGGTAAGAGGAAAAGGGAAGTCACAAACTATCACAATCTTCATGATCCATTTTCCCTTCTCGAAGATGTTGATTTACTCCATCATCTTGGTCTTGACATCTTGCTTTCAAGATCTTCACTCGACACGACAATAGGAAGAAGGGGGAAACCCTACATGATTCGATCTTCACGAAGATCAATAAACATGATCTACTCATGGACTGAGATGGTGACACATCTCGAGTTGAGGCACAAAACACATAGAGAGGGATGGAGGAGCAACAACGAGGTTTGATTAGTGGGCAACAATTCCACGCTTAGAATGATGGTGGATGCTGTCAAAGTGGCGAGGAAATAATTACCATGATTAAATAACGGGGCACCTCAGGGGAGGTGACGCGAGGAACTATTCCCTCAAGTGGCAAAAAGAATTACTTTTGATACATAGATCATTGAAACCCTTCATACCAACCTAAGGCAATTCACAACGATCGTTTGGTGGAATGCAAAGGAGTGGTACACCCGGACTAGAATGGATGATGTGGACTACCTTGTTGAAGACAACGCAATGGATGATTTTTGCTTATCATCGGAGATGGATGGGACCCATGGTAAGTCCACCTTTGAAGATGAACCTAGACAAGAATTACTAAGAAGACAGCCTATAGTGAGATGGCACAAGGACGGTGCAAGCTGGGAACGAAATGCAACTGTTGGAATGTTCCAACCATCATATCTGCCTGAGATTCAGATCCGATTGATAATAGGATACTTCAGACTCAGCATGTCTGAAAAGAAAGTTTGCAACACAATCGACGAGATGGTATTGCGAGATTCTCGAGGAATGAACCAAGGTAGTAAGCTCCAAAACATGAGCTGGTTCTGCTAAACACATGTGGACATGTTGTCCCAGACAAGCATGACCACATGGTAGTCTCACAACAAAGCACTACCGAGTTCAGGTTGGGAACCATCATTGCAGATAACGAAGTCCTTACATAAGTCCGGATTAGCTCTTAGGAAGGAACTTCTTCTCCTTGAACCATCAATCAGTGGCTTGGTGTGCTAGGGACACATGTAGAGCGAAGGTTGCAAGTCTCCGAACCACAGAATACTTCGCACGTATGCATGAGTGAATTGGGATGATTCCAGAGGAACAAAACAAACCTTTCTCAAATTCATGGCGGCAACTTGCATCAGATGCACATGAATTAGAGGAAGTCACTACTTTCATCCAAACATATGCTTCATGAATGAAACACGAAGAAATGCTTACACAAGTTTCCAACACTAGGTTGATGTTCAACATGACTCATGGGGGAGACAAAATACCGCTGATGGGCTCAACAATAGCTCATCGGAATTTCCATATCACTGGACTTCCACCATCATGTGAACACGGTGATAGCATTGGTCAGACCAAAAGGTATAATGGTGTATGCTCGAGGGATCAACCACGAGTAAGACAACATTACGAGCACCGTTGGTACTGATTTGACTTGACAATGGCCCATACTCAAGTAAAAGAATTGATAAGACAATAGGTCCAACAACTGATCACAGGGACCAATCGATGAAGATATCATCTTTCTTCAACACACACTACACAAGAATATCCCTTTGGATCGAGCTAAGTTAGGCAAGCTTTTATCTTCCAACTCTCCAAGTTGTTGTCTAGCTTAACCAACTAGCTTAGGGATATCCAACACAGATTCTTGGAGAAAGGGTGGTCCACAGGGAACCAACTTGATCACGAGCTCAACATAACAAATCGGGAACAACCCGGTAACACTTCCAAGAAGATATTTGGAAAGTCACGACCCACCGTATGTTACTAAGCTCGAGAACAATCTTGCTTTTCGGGGCAAGACGATATGATCAAATGAGTGAGGACTTGACACAATCCTAACTCATCAATCGAAGTGTGCACCAGAAATAAGGACTAGGTAGCACAATCTATCTTAGAATGATGATTTAATAATCAACACGCTAAGAATGAGGATATTTTCCATTAACTACCGAGCAACGGAGTTACTAGGAGTATTGATGTCACACATCACAATTCACTTGTCGGCATTCCGGTTGTATCAACACGGGACCGAGGAATGAATAATGATAGCGAGAAGTATCACTGCGTCAAGAGTTCATAAAAGAAGGTGCAATTCTCATGAAGTTCCCGACATAAAGTGGGTAATACTTCAGGATAGAACAGAATCAAAAGCTGGATTGGCATTTGATCTGCGGAATACAACTACTTTGACCCAATCCTGGATATGGATGAGGTACTGGAGTTTGTTTCTCCTAGTTATTCTGGAATAGAATGGCTTGACGGACCACATGAGTAATAGGCATCGATAAACGAATGCACGCATGCCCTTGACTATCAATTGACAGGCGGGGGTCAGAATACATCTAAAGAGGGACATCTCAAGGAACATATAATTTTTGAGTTGTGGAGGCATGGATTAGTATATCGAGCAAAGCTCAACATTTCTTCCGGATAGCCCATGCGGAGAAGGTAGAACTGGCAAATTCACAATTATAAATGGAGAAATCCCCAAGAGTACTCTGGTTGTGATCTTTTGGTTCAACAAGGAACTTTTTCCATAAGCGGTTCGTAGTATTTGGAAGAAAGAAATACCACAGACCTCGAGGACTATCGCAAGGGTTACTAATATCCTAAGGGCACTAGCAAATACTAACAACATGAAGTAAGTAGGGTGAATCTCGGGTTCAGAACCCAGGAGTAGAATACCTACTACTACATGGCATCACGGGATGCTTTCGAAAATGATGGCCAGAATCATCACACTTGGGATACAAAAGCATTGCTAAATTGCTAGGTGACTTCCTGAACACCTAGGGTCATAATGACAATTCCAACATATATGTCAAGGCAATAATTACCTCAACGCACCGGTTAGTGTGCTTATTCTGACCAAAAGGACATCGGAAACAGAAAGAAAGGATTTGCAAATGCATCAGACTATTTAGAGACCTGGGATGACTCGGACAGCATAACGGCTGTAATTGCTCAAAAAGATTTGAGACATCCTGCAAAAATGGTGGCATAACCACTCAACATCATAACAAGATTCTGAGATCAGCAGTTATCATACAGGAATAGTAGGAACTCAACTGGGGATTAAAACCAACAATCTTATAAGTCTATGGATTAGTAACACGTCATCCTGATAGATAGATGAGAAGCCTAGTTCTTAACCCCGTAGAAGAGAAGAGGATGACTCAGATCGAAGGCCATGAGGTATAAGGAGTAAAAAGAGCCTTACGTTCCTCCCACAATCAATTCCCTTACATAACTAAAGCATTTCTAGACACAACTTCACCAGTTTGGCTTGGTAATCCTACAGCAATCAAGCTCGATACCAACGCTGTCAGACCCGATCCTAAGTCACACCGATCTAGCATGTAACACATCATATCACTTTGTGGCCTCACGCACGGTATTCCCACGGTGTCGCCTTACCATGGCCGGGACCGTTTAGCCTTTTGGCTCACGATATGATAGTGTCGCTAGCATCCATATGACAAAGAACCCGGGCCGACATGGCTAGTCATGAACCCAAAGCGGCGCTAACCTATGGGGACAGGCATACATGAATCACATCGAGCATGTCGGTCATCAACGATATATTCGGGCTGTAGCACTGGGCTAACAGGACTCGGGATCCCGGCTGTAGCAGGCTAGGCAGGACTCGAATAACACCGCGTGACATTTCCCGAAGGGACGGACATAGGAACGGTGAAACACATGCCGCCAGATCAAGTGTCCAAGCAGAGTCTTTGGGCTAGCGGACTCGTGAACCGGGCTGTAGCGGACTACTATCGCCGTAATCACGAGACTACATTTCCCCATATGAGAGGCTGCCGAGGATAAACAACTAGTTTGTCGGATCCCACACATACCAAGCATTTCAAACATACACACAATATGCTCAATATGTGTAGATACAACATGGCATCACAACATAACTCTACGACTCAAATATTTATTCATTAGGCTCCGAGGAGCGAGATATTACAAACATGGGTCTCATGACCCAACACTCAGAGCATACAAGTCAAAGCACAAGCGGAAGCTAAACATGTCTGAGTACAGACAACTATAAATGAAAAAGGCTGAGAAGCCTGACTATCTACCAGATCCTGCCGAGGGCACAAGATCGTAGCTGAGGTAACAAGCTAAACGTCGAAGTCCACGTGGAACTACTAGCGAGACTGACGTCTCTCTGCAAAACATAAAATAAGCAAACGTGAGTACAAACGTACTCAGCAAGACTTACATCAGAACTAGCTACATATGCATCATTATCAAAGGGGGGGTGGTGGAGTTGGACTGCAGCAAGCCAGCTTTGACTCGGCGGCTATCCTGAACTACGACTGCAAGTAACTCTTTGAGGTGGCGCACACGAGTCCACATATTCACCATATCAATACACCACTATGGACCCGATCCCATCTTCCTACGAGAACGCCATCCATAGCACTCACGCTTATCTTGCGCATTTTAGAGTATCCACTTTCACTTGTCTATGAACTGATATAGGCAACCCAGAAGTCCTTTTCCGCGGACACGGCTATTCGAATAGATCATATTAAACCCTGCAGGGGTGTACTTCTTCACACGCGCTCACCACTTATCGCCGTTTACACGACATGTACTCGTCAACCTTCAAGCGGAAGCCCAACGTGGGTGTCGGCCACGGCCTACCTAAACACTCAAGTCCCTAGTCCAGGTTTATCGCCTATTCGGGTTCCATCCGCAGGGAGTCCGGCCGAGGTTTCCCATACAGCCCCGAACGATGTGTGCAGGGTTCCCGAGATACCAAACAGGCACTCGGTACACGGGCCACGGTGCCTACCGCAACACAACCCACCCCTAAGGTCAGCATTATGTGCGGCCCCCACATATGCTACAAACACCGTAAACTACTTGCAACTCCCTGACTAAGAACAAGGGTGGTTAAGAAGCCGAGAGGGTCCATTGGTTTCGGCCCAATGCATGGTAGTAACTGTTTCATGGATCACAAACACAGAACTCAGTTCCTGAGGACGGCTGCAATGAGACAACCCACCATGTACTCCTACATGGCCTCTCACCGCTACCTTTACCAAATCGTGTTCACACACTTAGCTCACACGCAGTAGGACATGTTCACACAACCATTCCAATTCATTCCCGATGAATCAGACCCGACTCAACTCTAAGCAGTAGCAGGCATGACAAACAAGCATAAATAAGTAGGCACAACATGGCTCAAACAATTCCTACTCATACTAGTGGGTTTCATCTAATTACTGTGGAATGACAGGTCATGCAAAGGATCAAGGGGTTCAGCTACCGCAGCAAGTAACACATGAGTCGTTGTTGTCCTAATGCAGTAAAATAGAGCAGGAGCGAGAGAGTGGGATTGTATCGGAATGAACAAGGGGGTTTTGCTTGCCTGGCACTTCTGAAGATAATATAGTTCTTCATCGGTGTCATCGGATTCATCGGAACATCGTCTACCGAGAGGGGACAAACACCAGTAACTGAGAAAGAACACAATCAATGCAATGCACATATATGATGCATGAGCATGTTAAGGAACTGAATTCACCTAATGCAACAGTAATCCAAGTTGGTTGAAGTGGAATTCAAACAAGGTTGAACTCCAACCCCAAATGCTAGTTCATAATTTACCCTAATCATGATTCATCCTATTCGGTGAGGTTAGCTTGTTTAAACATGCATGAAAGTGCCATAAACAGATTCTTCATATTTTTCTGATCATTTTTCATATATAAATTATTTCAATCCGAGTTACGGTTGAATTTCTATGAATTTTAGAAGTTTAGGGCATTTTCTGAAATTTCCTAAATTATATTAAATCCAGAAAACTAGTTATTGCGTCAGCCTGACTTCAATGTGACGTCAGCGAGTCAACAGGGCGGCCAGGGTCAAACCTGACCAGCGGGACCCGCTGATCAGTCTCACAGTGAAGGCTAGGGTCACTGACATGTGGGGTCAGGTCAACAAGTGACGTGGCTGTGTCAAACCGACACATGGGGCCTCTGAGGTTAGCACTAATCTAAACAGGAAATTAAGTTAAACTAAACAGGCGCAGGGCCCACATGGCAGTGGCACTAGGGTTGGTTAGCGCGGCCATTAGCAGCTAATGACAAGGCCACGTCAGCGTGGCCGGAGTTAGGCCGGCGACGACCAACCGAGCGGCGGTGGCTCGCGGAGTGACACTAGGGCAGCGGTCAGGCGCCAGAGGGCACCAGAGGGAGCCCGTGATCCCGCCGCATCCGGGAGACCAACGGAGGTGCGGGTGGCGGAATCCCTGCCGGCGACGAGGTTTGGCGGCGGCAAGGCTCGGTTGGCGGCGGTTTCGTAGCTACGGCGTGCGGATCGACTAGCTAACGGCATATGCATGACACACACGTGCCCACGAATCCGTTGGACATGGTGGTGTGACCAAAAGGTCGCTGGAATAGCGCCGACGACGAGCTCGGGCGGAGGCGAGCTTCGGTCATGGTTGGGGATGAGGCTAGCGGGCGCAAATGAGAGAGGGAGAAGAGGGGTCCGGAGCAGAATCTCACAGCGCGTCGTTTGGCGGTGTCGGGTGGCTCGGGGAGGCACCGGAGCGAGCGAAGCGGCGAGGGGGATCTCCGGCGGCCGGCAATGAAGAAGTTGAGGATGACGATGATGTGGGGCGTCCGGTGGTGTGTGTGTCCTCGAGGAGGCGTAGACGACGGAGGCGGATCTCCTAGACATGCTGGGGAGGCTAGGCGGTGGAAGTGGCCGCGGCGAACGGCGTCGGTGGCGGCGGCTCTGTTCGGTCGCACTCGGGGAAGAAGCTAGAGAGCGAGGGAGAGAACAGAGAGTGAGGGGAGAGGCAGAGGGGGCTGCGGGGCGTCTCCAGACGCGTCGGAGGTGCCTCGGTGGCAAGGTGGAGGGCAAGGAGGAGGCGTGGCGAGCTCGGCGCGTCGCCAGGTCCCTCCTCTCGCCATCTTGGCAGAGGTAGGCGACAGCGGCGGGCGGTTGGTGGGCTGGGCCAACTGGGCCAGCGAGGAGGAGGGGGAGAGAAGGCTGGGCTGGTGGGCTGCGCAGTAAGCTGTAAGGTATTCTCTCTCTCTTTTTATTTCCATTTTCTATTTTCTGTAATTATGTTTGGCTTTAATAAAATGCTGGGCAGTTCCAAAAATCATGAAACTGGTCAATGTCACTGTTTGGAATATTTCCAACAACAAACATTTCAGTTTATGATTATTTGAGCATTTAAAATATTTTATAGTATTTAAATGCCCAAATGCAAATACCATAAGAATTAATTCAAAAGTCCAAATGTCATTGAAAAATGTGCAACATCTCAAGTTATCTTGTTTCAGCATTTTCCAAAAATGGTGAACATTTTTGAAGGCCATTTGGTTCATTGAAAAATATTTCTTAGTTGAACCTATTTGAATTGTCTTGGTGCTAGGGGTTTAGGCAATCCCCATTTCAAATTTCATGGAAAATAAACATGATGCATGGATGCAATGCTACTAGTTACAAGCAAGCTCTAGGGCTGTGACAAAAATTCTAAAACATCCTAGTGAAAAAGTCCAGTCGGACCATCCGAGTGAAAGACTCTAATATCCGAGTGGATGAGCTCAAATCCGAGTAAAACTGAACATGTGCCCAAAAGTTTATCAAGACGATCTCGGATGGAGAAGTGTTCAATACGGAAGTTGTGCGTATCGTAAACCGGCGAAATTTGGTTTTGGAGTCATCATCATCAGAGACAGCATATGACATGCAAATTCACTACGAGACTCGGATAATCCAGTCTACTGCAAGAACGAATCCGACTGGAACGTAAAGATGGCTTCGTGGAGTATTCAAGATGGCCTTATTTGGAAAAGTGTTAAACATGAGAATTGTTCGTCACGTTGAGGCGCACAAATTTGATATTTTAATCTTCCCAATCGGAGGTCATATGCAAATTCCATGGCCCGCACAAGGAGCAGGGCAGAAGTTTGGACCAGATTCGAGCTGAATCCGAGTTGGAGTAAAACAAGGACTCTAGGACATGAAGTGATATAATTTTCTTCTAAGAAAAGCCTAGATGAATCATTTACTTGTACGGGAAGTCCAGCCGCCTCTTATATATGTTGGGGGTGACGGCCGATTGAACAACACCAATCGAACCAATCAATCTATTACACTTTTGTGTTCATCTATCTTTATCCCCTACCCTTGTATCTTTCTTTCTCGTTCTTCGTTCGTTCTTCGCGCTGGAGGGCAGCGATCCACGAGGCTCTAGGGGCGAGCGAATCGACCTGGAGCAGCCCATAGCCGCCGCGTGCCCTGACGGGGTCCCTCCCGGGCATGTGGGGTTTCGGGTCTAAAAAGCGCCCGCCGACTGTCCTGCGTATCGCGCTGTCGGTCGGGTCTCCTTCGACGTGAGCTGCGGTGCATCACCCCCGGCGTCGAGGGTACATGGTGACGTGTTCGTGTGTCAACACCAGCAGAATCAATTGGTTGTTGGGAGGACCTGGAAGCCGCATTCCTTGATAACTTCCAGGGCACATATGTGCGACCACCAGACGCCGATGACCTCAGCCATATAATTCAGCAGCCAGAAGAATCGGCCAGACAATTCTAGACACGGTTTCTAACAAAGAAAAATCAAATCGTTAACTGTCCGGATGCAGAGGCCCTTGCAGCCTTCAAACATAACATCCGCGACGAGTGGCTTGCCCGCCACCTAGGACAGGAAAAGTCGAAATCCATGGCAGCCCTCACAACACTCATGACCCGCTTTTGCGCGGGAGAGGACAACTGGCTAGCTCGAAGCAACAGCTTGACCAAAAACCCTGGTAGTTCGGATACCAAGGACAGCAATGGCAGGTTGCGTCGCAACAAGAACAAGCACCGTATTAATGGCGATAATGCTGAAGATACGGCAGTCAATGCCGGATTCAGAGGCTCTAAACCCGGTCAGCGGAAAAAGCCATTCAAAAGAAATATCCAGGGCCCGTCCAACTTGGACCGAATACCCGATCGCTTGTGCCAGATACATGGCACCCCCGAAAAACCAGCCAACCACACCAACAGGGATTGTTGGGTGTTCAAGCAAGAAGGCAAGTTAAGCACCGAACTCAATGACAAGGGGCTGCATAGCGATGACGAGGAAGAACCCCGGCCGCCGAACAATAGAGGACAGAAGGGCTTTCCCACACAAGTGCGGACGGTGAACATGATATACGCAACCCACATACCCAAAAGGGAGCGGAAGCGCGCACTAAGGGACGTATATGCGATGGAGCCAGTCGCCCAAAAGTTCAACCCATGGTCTTCCTGCCCGATCACCTTCGATCGAAGGGACCACCCCACTAGCATTCGTCATGGCGGTTTCGCCGCATTGGTTCTTGACCCAATTATTGACGGATTTCACCTCACCAGAGTCCTGATAGACTGCACTAGCAGCCTGAACCTGCTTTATCAGGATACAGTGCGCAAAATGGGCATAGACCCCTCAAGGATTAAACCTACAAAAATGACCTTTAAGGGCGTCATACCGGGTGTAGAGGCCTATTGTACGGGCTCAGTTACACTCGAAGTGGTCTTCGGATCCCCGGATAACTTCCGAAGCGAAGAGTTAATCTTCGACATATTCCCGTTCCGCAGCGGCTATCATGCACTGCTCGGACGAACCGCATTTGCAAAGTTCAATGTGGTGCCGCACTACGCATACCTCAAGCTCAAGATGCCAGGCCCTCGAGGAGTAATCACGGTCAATGGAAACACGGAACGCTATCTCCGAACGAAGGAGCACAGGGCGGCCCTCACGGTGGAGGTGCAAAGCAGCCTCTCACAGCAATTCTCGAGTCCGGCCACTAAGCGTCCGGACACTGTCAAGCGCGCCCGGAGTAACCTACAACAAGACCGCCTGGCAAGATTCAAGCACGCGTATCAATCCGGCCCCAACCCCAGCCCTCGCGAAATTGCGAAGCCATTACTACGCGTACATAACTACGCCTGGAGATACCATGGGCATAAGGGAGGGGCACAACCACGCACGCCTGCATGCGGCTCAACCGCACTGTGGCCCCGATTGTGTCATTCTTTTTCCTTTTTCTTTTTTCTTCTTTTTTCCTTACTTTTAGGACTCCGTTTTCCAGAAGTCTGTCGGGCACTAGAATCGCCGAACTCACGATGCAATAGCCAGGGAAGCAGAGAGCTACGTCAAGTGTTCAGGTGGTCTCTATTACGAGCATTATACCTATTTTACATACCATCCCGCAGCTTACCCCTGGACGGGGACATGTTAGATAGTCCCATCCCTTGCTTATCGCACTATTTGTATCGTTCTGCTTTCATTGCAGTACCTTTTTCAATAACCAATATATAGCTCTTGCCTATTATTGCATTCTTTCCTATTTTATATGTTCATTTCATGACATGTTGCACCCGTATACTTTGGTACGGCCAATACACCAGGGGCTTAAGTACCCCAAAATTATGGTGTGATAATTCCGAACATTTTCACAAGTGCGGCACCCCGAACTTATAGCATTATATGCATCGGCTCCGAATCATGTCTTGGGTCAAGAGTTGGGTTTGCCCGGCTCCCGTGTTTTGGCACCTTACGTTCCGTTATATCGGCTAAGGTAGTGTTGGGGAACGTTGCAGAAAATTAAAAAATTTCCTACGGTTTCACCAAGATCCATCTATGTGTTCATCTAAGCAACGAGTCATGGGAGATAAATTGCATCTACATAACACTTGTAGATCGCGTTCGGAAGCGTTCAAGGGAACGGTGATGATGGAGTCGTACTCGCCGTGATTCAGATCACCGATGACCAAGTGCCGAACGGACAGCACCTCCGCGTTCAACACACGTACGGAATGGACGACGTCTCCTCCTTCTTAATCCAGCAAGGGGGAAGGAGAGGTTGAGGAAGAAGGCTCTAGCAGCAGCACGACGGCGTGATGATGGTGGAGAGGCAGTACTCCGACAGGGCTTCGCCAAGCACTCAACGGAGGAGGAGAGGTGTTGGGAGGGAGGGCTGCGCCTGAAGTGTGTTGCAGCCTCCCTCACCCCTCTATTTATAGGGGAAGGGAAGGGGGCCGACCCCTCTAGATGAGATCTAGAGGGGGCGGCGGTTAGGGGGGGCTTGCCCCCCCAAGCAAAGGGGGCGCCCCACTGGGGTTCCCCAACCCTAGGCGCATGGTCCCAGGGGGCGCCAGCCTCCAGGCTGGTTCCCTTCCCTTGTGGCCCATGAGGCCCTCCGAGAGGGGTGGCCCCTCCCGTGGACCCCGAACCTCTCCGGTGGCCCCGGTACAATACCGATATGACCCCAAACTTTCCGGTGTCCGCTTGACAACTTCCCATATATAAATCTTTACCTCCGGACCATTCCGAACTCCTCGTGATGTCCGGATCTCATCCAGGACTCAACAACATTCGGTAATCACATACAAGTCTTCCTAATAACCCTAGCGCCACCGAACCTTATGTGTAGACCCTACGGGTTCGGAGACATGCGACATGACCGAGACGACTCTCCGTCAATAACCAACAGCGGATCTGGATACCCATGTTGGCTCCTACATGCTCCTAGATGATGTCATCGGATGAACCACAATGTCGAGGATTCAATCAATCCCGTATACTATTCCCTTTGTCGACGGTATGTTATTTGCCCGAGATTCGATCGTCGGTATCCCAATACCTCGCTCAATCTCGTTACCGCAAGTCACTTTACTCGCACGTAATGCATGATCCCGTGACCATACACTTGGTCACTTTGAGCTCATTATGATGATGCACTACCGAGTGGGCCCAAGGATACCTCTCCGTAACACGGAGTGACAAATCCAGCCTCGATCCGTGTCAACCCAATGACACTTTCGGAGATACCGTAGTGCACCTTTATAGTCACCCGATTACGTTGTGACATTTGGTACACCCAAAGCACTCCTACGGTATCCGGGAGTTACACGATCTCATGGTCTAAGGAAGAGATACTTGACATTGGAAAAGCTCTAGCAAAACGAACTACACGATCTTGTGCTATGCTTAGGATTGGGTCTTGTCCATCACATCATTCTCCTAATGATGTGATCCCGTTATCAATGACATCCAATGTCCATAGTCAGGAAACCATGACTATCTATTGATCAACGAGCTAGTGAACTAGAGGCTCACTAGGGACATATTGTGGTCTATGTATTCACACGGGTATTACGATTTCCGGATAATACAACTATAGCATGAATAAAAGACAATTATCATGAACAAGGAAATATAATAATAATCCTTTTATTATTGCCTCTAGGGCGTATTTCCAACAGTCTCCCACTTGCACTAGAGTCAATAATCTAGTTACATTGTGATGAATCGAACACCCATAGAGTTCTGGTGTTGATCATGTTTTGCCCGCGGAAGAGGTTTAGTCAACGGATCTGCGACATTCAGATCCGTATGCACTTTGCAAATTTCTATGTCTCCATCTTGAACATTTTCACGGATGGAGTTGAAGCGACGCTTGATGTGCCTGGTCTTCTTGTGAAACCTGGGCTCCTTGGCAAGTGCAATAGCTCCAGTGTTGTCACCGAAGAGTTTGATCGGCCCCGACGCATTGGGTATGACTCCTAGATCGGTGATGAACTCCTTCACCCAAATTGCTTCATGCGCTGCCTCCGAGGCTGCCATGTACAACGCTTCACATGTAGATCCCGCCACGACGCTCTGCTTGCAGCTGCACCAGCTTACTGCTCCACCATTCAACATATACACGTATCCGGTTTGTGACTTAGAGTCATCCAGATCTGTGTCAAAGCTAGCGTCGATGTAACCCTTTACGACGAGCTCTTCGTCACCTCCATAAATGAGAAACATGTCTTTGTCCTTTTCAGGTACTTCAGGATATTTTTGACCGCTATCCAGTATTCCTTGCCGGGATTACTTTGGTACCTTCCTACCAAACTTACGGCAAGGTTTACATCAGGTCTGGTACACAGCATGGCATACATAATAGATCCTATGGCCGAGGCATAGGGGATGACGCTCATCTCTTCTTTATCTTTTGTCGTGGTCGGGCATTGAGCCGAGCTCAATCTCACACCTTGCAAGACAGAGCAAGAACCCTTTCTTGGACTGATCCATTTTGAACTTCTTCAAAATCTTATCAAGGTATGTGCTTTGTGAAAGACCTATGAGGCGCCTCGATCTATCTCTATAGATCTTGATGCCTAATATATAAGCAGCTTCTCCAAGGTCCTTCATTGAAAAACTTTTATTCAAGTAGGCCTTAATGTTGTCCAAGAGTTCTATATCATTTCCCATCAAAAGTATGTCATCTACATATAATATGAGAAATGCTACAGAGATCCCACTCACTTTCTTGTAAACGCAGGCTTCTCCATAAGTCTGCATAAACCCAAACGCTTTGATCATCTCATCAAAGCGAATGTTCCAACTCCGAGATGCTTGCACCAGCCCATAAATGGATCGCTGGAGCTTGCATACCTTGTTACCATTCTTAGGGTCGACAAAACCTTCCGGCTGCATCATATACAGTTCTTCCTTAAGATAACCGTTAAGGAATGCCGTTTTGACGTCCATCTGCCATATCTCATAATCATAGTATGCGGCAATTGCTAACATGATTCGGACGGACTTAAGCTTCGCTACGGGAGAGAAAGTCTCATCGTAGTCAATCCCTTGAACTTGCCGATAACCCTTAGCAACAAGTCGAGCTTTATAGATGGTGACATTACCATCCGCGTCCGTCTTCTTCTTAAAGATCCATTTGTTTTCTATCGCTCGCCGATCATCGGGCAAGTCTGTCAAAGTCCATAATTTGTTTTCATACATGGATCCTATCTCGGATTGCATGGCTTCAAGCCATTTGTTGGAATCCTGGCCCGCCATCGCTTCTTCATAGTTCAAAGGTTCACCGTTATCTAACAACATGATTTCCAGGACAGGGTTGCCATACCACTCTGGTGTGGAACGTGTCCTTGTGAACCTACGAAGTTCAGTAGCAACTTGATCCGAAGTATCTTGATCATCATCATTAATTTCCTCTCCAAGAGGTGTAGGCACCACAGAACATTTTCCGAGCTGCATTACTTTCCGGTTCAAGAGGTAGTACTTCATAGAGTTCTACTTTCCTCCCACTTACTCCTTTCGAGAGAAACTCTTTTCCGAAAGGATCCGTTCTTAACAACAAAGATCTTGCCTTCGGATCTAAGGTAGAAGGTATACCCAATGGTTTCCTTAGGGTATCCTATGAAGACGCATTTTTCCGACTTGGGTTCGAGCTTTTCAGGTTGAAGTTTCTTGACATAAGCATCTCATCCCCAAACTTTTAGAAACGACAGCTTAGGTTTCTTCCCAAACCATAATTCATACGGTGTCGTCTCAACGGATTTAGACGGTGCCCTATTTAAAGTGAATGTAGCTGTCTCTAGTGCGTATCCCCAAAATGATAGCGGTAAAATCGATAAGAGACATCATAGATCGCACCATATCCAATAGAGTGCGATAACGACGTTCGGACACACCGTTTCGCTGAGGTGTTCCAGGCGGCGTGAGTTGTGAAACGATTCCACATTTTCTTAAGTGTGTACCAAATTCGTGACTTAAATATTCTCCTCCATGATCTGATCGTAAGAATTTTATCTTTCGGTCATGTTGATTCTCTACCTCATTCTGAAATTCCTTGAACTTTTCAAAGGTCTCAGACTTGTGTTTCATCAAGTAGACATACCCATATCTACTCAAGTCATCGGTGAGTGAGAACATAACGATATCCTCCATGAGCCTCAACGCTCATTGGACCGCACACATCAGTATGTATGATTTCCAATAAGTTGGTTGCTCGCTCCATTGTTCCGGAGAACGGAGTCTTGGTCATTTTGCCCATGAGGCATGGTTCGCATGTGTCAAATGATTCATAATCGAGAGACTCTAAAAGTCCATCGAATGGAGCTTCTTCATGCGCTTGACACCAATGTGACCAAAGGCGGCAGTACCACAAGTATGTGGGACTATCGTTATCAACTTTACATCTTTTGGTATTCACACTATGAATATGTGTAACATTACGCTCGAGATTCATTAAGAATAAAACATTGACCATCAGAGCATGACCATAAAACATATCTCTCATATAAATAGAACAACCATTATTCTCGGATTTAAATGAGTAGCCATCTCGCATTAAACGAGATCCTGATACAATGTTCATGCTCAAACTTGGCACTAAATAAAAATTATTGAGGTTTAAAACTAATCCCATAGGTAAATGTAGAGGTAGCGTGCCGACGGCGATCACATCGACCTTGGAACCATTCCCGACGCATTGTCACCTCGCCCTTCGCCATCTCCGTTTATTCCGCAGCTCCTGCTGTGAGTTACAAATATGAGCAACGGCACCGTATCAAA
This sequence comes from Aegilops longissima, assembly GCA_021605205.1. NCBI lineage: Eukaryota > Viridiplantae > Streptophyta > Magnoliopsida > Poales > Poaceae > Aegilops > Aegilops longissima. The sequence goes on along the minus strand of CM038676.1, from coordinate 570,741,127 downwards.
TACCCAGGAGTTACTACGAGTACGGTAAGGTACACATCAATTACATGTATATCAAATATACCTTTAGTGTTGCGGCCTTCTTGTCCGCTAAGTATTTGGGGCAGTTCCGCTTCAAAGGCCCTTCCTTTGCAATAAAAGCACTCTGTCTCGTGCTTGGGTCCATTCTTTGACTTCTTCCCGCAACTTGCTTACCGGGCGCGGCAACATCTTTGCCGTCCTTCTTGAAGTTCTTCTTACCCTTGCCCTTTTTTAACTTGGTGGTTTTATTGACCATCAACACTTGATGTTCTTTCTTGATTTCAACCTCTGCTGACTTCAGCATTGAGAATACTTCAGGAATGGTCTTCACCATCCCCTGCATATTGTAATTCATCACAAAGCTCTTGTAGCTTGGTGGGAGTGACTGAAGGATTCTGTCAATGACCGCCTCGTCCAGGAGGTTAATGTCCAGCTGGGATAGGCGGTTGTGCAACCCAGACATTTTGAGTATGTGCTCACTGACAGAGCTATTTTCCTCCATGTTACAACTATAGAACTTGTCGGAGATTTCATATCTCTCGACCCGGGCATGAGCTTGGAAAACCATTTTCAGCTCCTCGAACATCTCATATGCTCCGTGTTGCTCAAAACGCTTTTGGAGCCCCGGTTCTAAGCTGTAAAGCATGCCGCACTGAACGAGGGAGTAATCATCAGCACGAGACTGCCAAGCATTCATAATGTCTTGGTTCTCTGGGATGAGTGCATCACCTAGCGGTGCTTCTAGGACATATTGTTTCTTGGCTGCTATGAGGATGATCCTCAGGTTCCGGACCCAGTCCAAATAGTTGCTGCCATCATCTTTCAGCTTGGTTTTCTCTAGGAACGCGTTGAAGTTCATGTTGACATGAGCATTGGCCATTTGATCTACAAGACATATTTTGCAAAGACTTTAGACTAAGTTCATGATAATTAAGTCCATCTAATCAAATTATTCAATGAACTCCCACTCAGATTTGACATCCCTCTAGTCATCTAAGTGTTACATGATCCGAGTCGACTAGGCCGTGTCCGATCATCACGTGAGACGGACTAGTCATTGTCGGTGAACATCTCCATGTTGATCGTATCTTCCATACGACTCATGTTCGACCTTTCAGTCTCTTGTGTTCTGAGGCCATGTCTGTACATGCTAGGCTCGTCAAGTTAACCCTAAGTGTTTATGCATGTGTAAAACTGTCTTACACCCGTTGTATGTGAACGTAAGGATCTATCACACCCGATCATCACGTGGTGCTTCGAAACGACGAACTTTAGCAACGGTGCACAGTTAGGGGGAACACTTTCTTGAAATTATTCTAAGGGATCATCTTATTTACTACCGTCGTTCTAAGTAAACAAGATGCATAATCATAATAAACATCACATGCAATTATATAAAGTAGTGACATGATATGGCCAATATCATATAGCTCCTTTGATCTTCATCTTCGGGGCTCCATGATCATCTTGTCACCGGCATGACACCATGATCTCCATCATCATGATCTCCATCATCGTGTCTCCATGAAGTTGCTCGCCAACTATTACTTCTACTACTATGGCTAACACGTTTAGCAATAAAGTAAAGTAATTTACATGGCGTTGAATCAATGACGCGCAGGTCATACAATAATTAAGACAACTCCTATGGATCCTGCCGGTTGTCATACTCATCGACATGCAAGTCGTGATTCCTATTACAAGAACATGATCTCATACATCACAATATATCATTCATCATTCATCACAACTTCTGGCCATATCACATCACATGACAATTGCTGCAAAAACAAGTTAGACGTCCTCTAATTGTTGTTGCATCTTTTACGTGGCTGCAATTGGGTTCTAGCAAGAACGTTTTCTTACCTACGAATAACCACAACGTGATTTTATCAACTTCTATTTACCCTTCATAAGGACCCTTTTCATCTAATCCGCTCCAACTAAAGTAGGAGAGACAGACACCCGCTAGCCACCTTATGCAACTAGTGCATGTCACCGGTGGAACCTGTCTCACGTAAGCGCACGTAAGGTCGGTCCGGCCGCTTCATCCCACAATACCGCTGAAGCAAGAAAAGACTAGTAGCGGCAAGCAAGTTGATAAGATCTACGCCCACAAAAAATTGTGTTCTACTCGTGCAATAGAGAACTACGATAGACCTAGCTCATGATGCCACTGTTGGGGACGCTGCAGAAAATTAAAATTTTTCCTACGGTTTCACCAAGATCCATCTATGAGTTCATCTAAGCAACGATTCATGGGAGAGAGATTGCATCTACATACCACTTGTAGATCGCGTGCAGAAGCGTTCAAGGGAACGGTGATGATGGAGTCGTACTCGCCGTGATTCAGATCACCGATGACCAAGTGCTGAACGGACAGCACCTCCGCGTTCAACACACATACGGAACGGACGATGTCTCCTCCTTCTTGATCCAGCAAGGGGGAAGGAGAGGTCGAGGAAGAAGGCTCCAGCAGCAGCACGACGGCGTGATGATGGTGGAGAGGCAGTACTCCGACAGGGCTTCGCCAAGCACTCAACGGAGGAGGAGAGGTGTTGGGGAGGGGAGGGGCTGCGCCTTGCAAGTGTGTTGCAGCCCTCCCCTCAACCCTCTATTTATAGGGGAAGGGGCAAGGGGGGTCGCCCCTCTAGATGAGATCTAGAGGGGGGCGGCGGCCAGGAGGGGGCTTGCCCCCAAGCAAAGGGGCGCCCCACTAGGGTTCCCACAACCCTAGGTGCATGGGCCCAAGGGGGCACGCCCAGCCCTCCAGGGCTGGTTCCCTGCCCTCAGCCCATGAGGCCCTCCGAGAGGTGGCCCCTCCCGTGGACCTCCGAACCTCTCCGGTGGCCCCAGACAATACCGATATGACCCCAAACTTTCCGGTGTCCGCTTGACAACTTCCCATATATAAATCTTTACCTCCGGACCATTCGAACTCCTCGTGATGTCCGGGATCTCATCCGGACTCAACAACATTCGGTAATCACATACAGTCTTCCTAATAACCCTAGCGCCACCGAACCTTATGTGTAGACCCTACGGGTTCGGGAGACATGCGACATGACCGAGACGACTCTCGGTCAATAACCAACAGCGGATCTGGATACCCATGTTGTCTCCCACATGCTCCTCGATGATGTCATCGGATGAACCACGATGTCGAGGATTCAATCAATCCGTATACTATTCCCTTTGTCGACGGTATGTTACTTGCCCGAGATCGATCGTCGATATCCCAATACCTCGCTCAATCTCGTTACCGCAAGTCACTTTACTCGCATCAGTAATGCATGATCCGTGACCAGACACTTGGTCACTTTGAGCTCATTATGATGATGCACTACCGAGTGGGCCCAAGATACCTCTCCGTAACACGGAGTGACAAATCCCGCCTCGATCCGTGTCAATCCAATGACACTTTCGGAGATACCTGTAGTGCACCTTTATAGTCACCCGATTCGTTGTGGCGCTTGGTACACCCAAAGCACTCCTACGGTATCCGGGAGTTACACGATCTCATGGTCTAAGGAAGATATACTTGACATTGGAAAAGCTCTAGCAAAACGAACTACACGATCTTGTGCTATGCTTAGGATTGGGTCTTGTCCATCACATCATTCTCCTAATGATGTGATCCCGTTATCAATGACATCCAATGTCCATAGTCAGGAAACCATGACTATCTATTGATCAACGAGCTAGTCAACTAGAGGCTCACTAGGGACATATTGTGGTCTATGTATTCACACGTGTATTACGATTTTCGGATAATACAATTATAGCATGAATAAAAGACAATTATCATGAACAAGGAAATATAATAATAATCCTTTTATTATTGCCTCTAGGGCATATTTCCAACAGGTAGCACCGGGAGAACCACTGCGATTGTGCCCCAGTTGAGCTGGGTTGAGCACCTCAGTGGAGAAAGCTAAAACTGACCGTCATGATAGGGCAAGAGCCGGTAGCTGTTCGAGATGTTTTTCGGGTCCTTAAAGACTTATGCCGCTTAGAGCGAGGAACCGGAATTGTCCGGCCAAGGCGTGGATAGCGCCCCGAACTTGGTCTTCCGAATACTAGGGTCTTCGCCGAAATTTAAAATTATAGAATTCTATGGCTAAGTGAGAGTGTTCAAGCATTATAAGTCCGGTTGCCTTGTTCGCTATGCTGAACGCCTCCTCGATGGACCCAAGAATGGGAACAAGAGCGCCAAATTTATCCCAACACCCCAAAGACTCGTGGCATGGGGGCTGAAGCCAACGACTTTCCATCTCTTAAATTTGATAAACGGCCGCATAGAAGGTAATATTTTAAATTAACAAGCGTTGCTTAGCGCATATGAACAAGTTTTAAGCGTACAGGATAACACATGCGAGTTTATTCAAAAATTACATCTTTGGAGCACTCATCCGCTATACGGCGGGCACCCTTCAGGAGGCCCTCATAGTACATTTCGGGCGTGCGATGCTCCTTGCCCTTCGGTGGCCCGTCCGTCACAAGCTTCTCCGCATCCAGTTTGCCCCAGCGCACTTTAGCACGGGCAAGGGCCCGACGGGCACCTTCAATGCAGACGGAGCGCTTGATGACTTCAATCCGCGGACAGGCGTCCACCAGCCACTGCACTAAGACGAAGTAGCTCCCAGGCATGGCTTCCAATGGCCACAGCCGAACTATAAGGCCCTTCATAGCCTGTTCGGCGACCTTGTGGAGCTCGACCAGCTGCTTCAGCTGGTCGCTCAGGGCACCGGACGCTCGGCCTCAAAGATACCGAGACCGAACACCTTCTCCGTCGAGCTCCCTCCTTGGCGCGGTAGAATGCGGCAAGACGGACACACTCTGAGGCAGATCTGCGAATGCTCCTGGAGAGCTCCGAATCCGGGTAAGTAATAGGTAATTCACTTTCACATGCTTGCTTTGCATAAAGAATGCCTTACCCGCCGCTATCTTCTTTAATGATTCAATTTCTTGGAGGGCTTTTTGGGCCTCGGCCTTAGCAGCTTTGGCACTCTCAAGAGCCGAGGCAAGCTCGGACTCTCGGGTCTTCAAGTCACGCTCCAAACCCTCGTGTTTTTTCACGAGAGCCTGGAGCTCTTGCCGCACCTCCGCCAGCTGTGCCTCCCCCTTATCTCGCTCGGTGCGCTCCGCGGCCGCTTTGCTTTCGGCCACGGACACCGCTTCCTTCAGGGTCGCCACCTCGTTCGTGGCCCCTGCGGTACCCATGTTATTCCTGTTATTTTTTGCAACTGAAACCTTTCTATAAGGTATTTCTTTAATAAGGTATTACTTACATTCCTTGTCCTCGAGCTGCTTCTTGGCAAGGCCGAGCTCGTTCTCGGACCGCTCGAGGCTCTGCTTCAATGCATGGACCTCCGCAGTCAGTGCGGTAGAGGTCAGCAGCGCAGCCTGCATTCCCATATTGACACACTTATGTTAGACTCCTGCGTATATCTTTTTAGATCCTTAGTCCAGCTGTTCTTTCCGAACACCGAACTAAGCATCAGGGGCTACTGTCTATGCGGTAACATTTTTACATATTCTAAACTTACCTTAAAGCCTGTTAGAAGGCTGGTACAGGCTTCAGTCAGCCCGCTCTTGGCGGACTGAACTTTCTGGATCACCACACTCATAACAGTCCGGTGCTCCTCCTCGATGGAGGTGCTGTTAAGCGCCTCCAGTAAGCTATCCGGCGCCTCCGGTTGGACGGAAGACACCGGCGTCTTACCCTTCTTACGAAGGGACCGCTTGCCGGACTCCGGAACCACTGAAGGTTCCGGCATGGAGTCCGGACGAGGGTCGGGCTTAGAGCCCGTGGGGGTCTCGCCCCCCACACGCCTGGTGTCCGGGAGGTTGCCTTGCAGCGCCTCCTACGCCACCTCCTCTTGACCAGGCCCCCCTTGGGGCACCACCTCGGCATCGTCCGCAGCGTGAGGCGATGAGGCGGCCGGAAGTGAAGTACTCTCCATTTCCGACGAACTCAGGGACCCGCTCGACGAAGCGGCGAACTCGCCCTTGGGCGGGCTGCATGATTGTTCGGCATTAGAGAACACTATGCAATAAAAAGCCATGGGTATCCGGACACTTACGATCTCGCCAGGGGCTTGGCCCTTGTTGGCCAATCCTCCTCGTCGTTGTCGACGTTGGTGGAGAAGTCCGGACGAAGGGTTCTTCCCGTCTTGGACCCTCCGGCCTCCCCAGTTGGGGCGGCCTTCCTTTTCCTCTCCTCCCCCGCTGGGGGAGAGGCTTCTTTTTCCTCCTCCTCGTTCTTAGGAGAAGATTCTGCTTCAGAATCTGACAGCACCAGGTGTCGGGAGCTCCTTCGAGTTCTCGTTGCCTCCTTCTTGGCCTTCTTCTCCGGAACCACATGAGGTACCGAAGCCAGCAGCCCCGTCAATCGGGCGTCCGCTGGGTCTTCTGGCAAAGGAGCCGGACAGTTAACCTGTCCGGACGTCTTCAGCCAGTCCTGTTAAAGGTTAGGGAGTTTTAGATTCCGCATAGGGTTAAACTATGAAAAAAGAGTCCCATAAAGGGTAAAATAACTCACCTCGCTAGCTTGACGCTGCGAGCTGAATCCGCGATCTTGATGGCGGATGTAGAGCCTCGGCGCCTTGAACAGCACCTTCCGCATCTTCGCACATAGTGTCAAGTGCCTTGTCGAGTTGGGTGTCAGTGCGGATCGAACTCCCACAATTTGAAGGCCCGTTGTTGGCATGGGAGAATCCGGCGGATGAGCATCACCGGATTACGCTGACAAGCCCGAGATTCTTGTCCACCAGGTTTCGGATGCATGTTTGGAGTCCGGATAGCTCGTCCGAATTCCCCCACGTCAGGCCTGTCTCTTTCCATGATGAAAGCCGTGTGGGGAAGCCAGATCTGAATTTGGTGGCCGCCGCCCATTTGGAGTCGCGCGGCTTGGTGATATAGAACCACCCCGACTGCCACCCCTTTATTGTCTCCACGAAGGAGCCCTCGAGCCATAGGACTTTGGCTATCTTGCCAACCATGGCGCCTCCGCACTCCGCTTGACGGCCGCCCACTACCTTCGGCCTGACATTGAAGATCTTCAGCCATAAGCCGAAGTGGGGCTGGATGCAGAGGAAGGCCTCGCACACGACGATGAATGCCGAGATGTTGAGGATGAAATTCGGGGCCAGATCGTGGAAGTCCAGGCTGTAGTAGAACATGAGCCCCCGGACAAATGGGTGAAGTGGGAAACCTAGTCCGTGGAGGAAGTGGGGGAGAAACACCACCGTCTCATGGGGCCTGGGGGTTGGAATGAGCTGCCCCGCGTAGGGTAGCCGGTGCACGATGTTGCTGGACATGTATCCGACCTCACGCAGCTTAGTGATGTGCCCCTCCGTGACAGAGGAGGCCATCCACCTGCCTCCCGCTCCGGACATAATTGGAGAAGGTTGAGGTGGGGTGTGCGGACTTGGGCGCTGGAGCTCGAAAAGGCGAAATGGATGAGCAAAGGAGGAAGAAGGCGAGGGTGAAAAGGTGGATCCTTATCCCTTATATGGACGGACGGAGCTATGCGCCCCCACCAGCCCGGGTAAAACTCGCTTATCTCCCAAGCGCCAGAATCAATGGCGCGGATGGGTTACCCACGTCCGCATTGATGAGAATCCTGAATAAGGGGCACGATCTATGCTTTGATAAGACGTGCCAAGGAAACCGCCTCGCTAAACGCGCTGAGGTGGAACAGTAAAAAAAGATTCATATAAAGGCCTGGCCGTGGTGTGATGTCACGCCGTGGAATACGTCAGCAGATCTGTGCAAGAATTATTCTCTCTACGGTGGTATGTGGAACTTGTTTTGCAGAGCCGGACACTATCCTGGTGTTCAAAACCTTCTATGAAGTATTCGGAAGAAGAACACGCCTTGCAATGCCGAAGACAATATGCGCGACGGACTCGTCGTCATTGAAGCCTAGTTCAGGGGCTACTGAGGGAGTCCTGGACTAGGGGGTGTCCGGATAGCCGAACTATCATCACGGCCGGACTCCAAGACTATGAAGATACAAGATTGAAGACTTCGTCCCGTGTCCGGATGGGACTTTCCTTGGCGTGGAAGGCAAGCTTGGCGATACGGATATGTAGATCTCCTACCATTGTAACTGACTCTGTGTAACCCTAACCTATCCGTGTCTATATAAACCGGAGGGTTTTTAGTCCGTACGACGAACAACAATCATACCATAGGCTAGCTTCTAGGGTTTAGCCTCCTCGATCTCATGGTAGATCTACTCTTGTACTACCCATATCATCAATATTAATCAAGCAGGAGTAGGGTATTACCTCCATCGAGAGGGCCCGAACCTGGGTAAAAACATCGTGTCCCTTGTCTCCTGTTACCATCCGCCTAGACGCACAGTTCGGGACCCCCTACCCGAGATCCGCCGGTTTTGACACCGACAAAGGGCCTCTGTATTTTGCGAAAAAAAACGTTCCCCCCATTGACAGGTCGGACCCACCAGCTATATCTTCGCAGGCAAGGAAGTGCCTCCTTATTACGCCCAAAAAAATGAATACCCCCTGCTAGCTGGGACCCACCATATTGTTGCGCTGACTTGTGGGCCTACTAAGTTGACGGGGCTGGAGGGCTTTGTCAACTTAGACAATACTCCAATGACCGTATGATGTCCATCCAACGGCCATAGTGCTTCTTCAACCTCTGGTCTTCTTGCTCCAATTAAAAGCAGTGTCGGTCGTGCCGCTTGCTCCTTCCTCCGTGGGTCGGCTGTGCTACCGCGGAGGACTCACCGCCCCCATACTACTCCCACCACTGGCCAGGCCATCCCTCCACTCACCCACACCCCCTGTTATTCTGCGGCGACGGCAGCCTCACACCGCAGCCAAACTAGTGAACGCTCATACTCCTCTCCGCATGGGCATCCACTGTCGCGTCTTCCCCGGCTCCGCGTCGTCCCCTTCCTAGGCCTCGCCGTTGTCCACCGCCGTGGTGCTCTCGGCGCGGCGTGGTCAATGTGGTCAACGACTGACTTCCATTGGAAGAGTACTGTACATGGAGAGGCTGACAGCTGGGTCCACGGCAGCCACAAGGAAGTGCCTCCTTATTATGCGGAAAATAATTATTCCTCCACCTGACAGCGAAGACCCACCAGACGGGCCACCAGTATTTTGCAAAAAAAATGGTTTCCCCTTGACTGCTGGGACCCACCAGACGGGCCACCGTATTTCGTGAAAAAAACGTTCCCCCTGCTGTCAGCTCGGACCCACCGGAAGTGCCTCCTTATTACGCATAAAAAATGAATACTCCCCCGGCTAGCTGGGACCCACCTTGGTGGGAGGATGACTTATGGGCCTACTAAGTTGACGGGGACGAAGGGCTTTGTCAACTTAGTCAATATGAACGATTCTAGCTTCAGTGACCGTATGATGTCCATCCAACGGCCGTAGTGCTTCTTCAACCTCTGGTCTTCTTGCTCCAGCCGCCCAAAGCAGCGCTGGTCGTGCCACATGCTCCTGCCTCCCGTGGCCGGCTCTGCTGCCGCAGAGGCCTCACCGCCCCCTACTATTCCCACCGCTGGCCAGGCCCTGCGGTGACGGCAGCCACACACTGCAGCCGAACCAGTGAACCCTCGTACTCCTCTCCACGCGGGCTTCCACTGCCGCATCTTCCGCGGCTCTGCGTCGTCCCCTTCCTAGGCCTCGCCGTCATCCACCGCCGTGGTGCTCTCCGCACAGCGTGGTCAACATGGTCAAGGAACGACTTCCATCGGAAGAGTACTGTACGTGGAGAGGCTGACAGCTGGGTCCACGGCCACAGCCCAGTTTTTTTGTGATTTGCCAAGTAAGTCGCTTTGTCGGGCCTGTTGGGCTGCAAATCTTTCAAGACGAGGAGAGCTTTCATTCGGCTGGCCGAGAAAATGGCCCATCAGTAATGAGAAATTGGCTGTACATTTTTAAAACACATCAAACCGGCAATTAGTTTCAAATATCTTTTTTTCATTTCGAGATTTTAAATTACGTTAATTTTTATGCGTGGAGAATTTGTTGGACTTTATATTGATAAACATTTATTTTTAAAATCAGTTTGAATGTGAGTCGAGATTTCGGGATTAAAAACAGTTCGGACCGCACCAAAATATGCAAAATTTCGTATAATTTTTTAACCGTGGCCACAATATGGGCTGTAATGCTAACAAAAAGAATATGGGCTCCATAAAAAAACCGTAAGAATTAGCAAATGGGCTGTAAATTATTAGAAATAATGGCAGATGGGCTGTATGCTGTTTTCCACGGATTCGAGGCTTTCCTAAAAAAAGGTTGACGTACAAGCAGTGACTGTTGGATGTCCATCCAATGGCCGTCGTGCTTCTCAAATCTCTGCTCTTCCTGCTCCAGCCGCTTAAACAAGCGCCAAGGGACTGCTCGCTCCCCTCCCTCAAGGCCGGGCAGGTCTTTGCCAAGCAGCCTCTCCGCCCCACCGCATTCCCATCGCTGGCCTAGCCATCCTCTACTCACCCACACTGCTGTTATTCTCCGGCGACGCCAGACGCAACCAAGAAACCTCATACAACGTATTCCCCGCTGGTGGGAAAAAACTGTCGAGTCTTCCTGCCTCTCTGTCGCCCCTTCCTAGGCCTCGCCGTCCGTCCACCGCCTGGTGCTCTCGGCGCCGAAGTGGTCAATGTGGTCAACGACCGACTTCTATCGGAAGAGTACTATGCGGAGACGCCGATACCGGGTCCACGGCCGCAGCAAGGAAGTGCCTCCTTATTACGCAAAAATAATTATTCCTCCACCGACAATGGGGACCCATCGGACGGGCCACCGATTTTCGCGAAAAAAATGTTTCCCCCTTGACTGTTGGGACCCACCAGATACACCTTCGCACGCAAGGAAGTGCGTCCGGCCAAAAAACAAAACGATTCGCCCCCCTGATTGCTGGGACCCACCAGCTACATCTTCGCATGCAAGGAAGTGCGTCCGGCAAAAAATGATTCGTCCCCGATCGCTGGGACCCACCAGCCACATCTTCGCACGCAAGGAAGTGCTCGACGGTACCGGACCCACCTGGTCGAAGCGTGACGTAGCGTTGTCATTCTGGTCGCGAATGTGTACATACATACCGTCGTTGTAGAGGCGCCGCGTGTGTCATAGTAGAGGCGCCGCGACGTAGCATGTACACGCACGCATAACGCCGTGGTGCAAGAAAGAATCTACGCCACGTATGTGTACATACGGGCGGGTCTCGAACGCCTACTCGCGCATACGTACGGCCAGGGCTCGTGTACATGGCTGGATCGGAACGGAGAAACAACGTCGTCGTCGTGTTCATGGGGAGGCAACGGAGTGCGTCGTGTTAATCTGGAGGCAACGGAATGCGTCGTGTTCATCGGGAGGCAACGGAACGCGTGGGAGCCAACCGGCTGGGTCGGAACGAAATGCGTTGGCGTGTTCATCGGGAGGGCTTGGACGGAATAGGCGATGTAAACGAGGCCTGGCGTACCGCACAACGGAGGGAACGGACCTCCTACATTCAGAACGGGGTCCTGTTGATCGGGAGGGGTGTGGCGTACCGCAAAACGGAGGAAACGGACCTCCTATGGTCGAAACGGGGGTCCTGTTGATCGGGAGGGGTGTGGCATACTGCAAAACGGAGGAAACGGACCTCCTACGGTCCAAACGGGGGTGGAGGGGTGTGGCGTACCACAAAACGGAAGAAACAGACTTGTGTTGGAGCGCTACGGTCGAAACGGGGTCCTGTTCATCGGGGGGTGTGGCGTCGCAAAACGGGACTCCACGGATACTGCTCATCTCCACCGCCGACCTCCTCCACCTCCATGGGCTACCGTCGAGCTCCTCCACCTCCACGGGCTCCTGCTCATCCAGCCTCCACCGCGCTTCTCCACCGCTACAATTCAACCACCCTCCACCATCTACTGCTCATCCAGCCCTCCACACCACGGGGTCCTGTTCAACCACCCCTACACGGGCACCCTCCACCGCCTCATCGCTCAACCAGCCCTCCACCACACCACGGGTCCTGTTCATCCAGAGGCAACGCCAGCCACTCGCTCATCCAACCCCCCCAACGCCACTATTCATCCCAGAGGCAGCATTAATCGGCTTCAATTAGCAGCAGATAGCGGCGAATCGCCGATCGGGTTCGATTAACAGCCATCGATCGATCGCCGGGTTCGAGAACGCCAGAGTTCGCGGTGGCAATCGCCGGGTTCGCTTAGAGCCCAACGCCTTGCTCGGGTTCATTAGAGCCAACGCCGCACACACACACACGCCAGACGTGTACGAGAAAGGCGATCGCCGCCCCCAACCTCCCACCGTAACCGGGAACTCCCCGAAATATTCCTCCCCCTCGCTTCTACCACGGTTTTTTCCGTCATGGACGGCCCAAAGAATGTCATGCAGCTACGTCTCTGGCCCGCCCAGGATGAAAAGCCCATTTTCTATCATGATTTTTTTCATAGAAGTAGGAGCCCACCACATCTATGATGGTACCAGGTTTTGTCACAATTATCGTCATAGAAGTGTCATATGTATGACAGAAAAAAAAATTGTTTGGCCCAAAATGTCACGGATGTGTCTTTTTTTTGTAGTGATAGTTCATGCTAACTTACATCCAATTGGATATATATATCAGGATCTTTCCAACACACTGTGCTTGCCAAAGGATAAAATGTAAAAAGGAAAGGTGAAAATCACCATGACTCTTGCATGAGGGTAAGAGATAAAACTAAAAGATAGGCCCTTCGCAGAGGGAAGCAGAGGTTGCCATGCGCTTTTAGGATTGGATGCACAAAATCTTAATGTGAAATACCGTCACTTTATATTGCCACTTGTGATGTGGACCTTTATTATGCAGTCCGTCACTTTTATTACCTCCACATCACAAGATCGTATAAAGCTTATTTTCTCCCACACTAATAAGTCATACATATTTAGAGAGCAATTTTTATTGCTTGCACCGATGATAACTTACTTGAAGGATCTTACTCAATCCATAGGTAGATATGGTGGACTCTCATGGCAAAACTGGGTTTAAGGGTATTTGGAAGCACAAGTAGTATCTCTACTTGGTGCTAAGAATTGGCTAGCATGAGTGAGGGAATCCTGGATTAGGGGGTCCTCGGACAGCCGGACTATATACTTTGGCCGGACTGTTGGACTATGAAGATACAAGATTGAAGACTTCGTCCCGTGTCCGGATGGGACTCTCCTTTGCGTGGAAGGCAAGCTTGGAAATTTGGATATGTAGATCTTCTCCCTTGTAACCGACTCTGTGTAACCCTAGCCCCTTCCAGTGTCTATATAAACCGGAGGGTTTAGTCCGTAGGACAACAACAATCATAATCATAGGCTAGCTTCTAGGGTTTAGCCTCTAAGATCTCGTGGTAGATCAACTCTTGTAATACTTATATCATCAAGATCAATCAAGGAGGAAGTAGGGTATTACCTCCATCGAGAGGGCCCGAACCTGTGTAAACATTATGTCCCTCGGCTCCAGTTACCATCCGCCTTAGACGCACAGTTCGGGACCCCCTACCCGAGATCCGCCGGTTTTGACACCGACATTGGTGCTTTCATTGAGAGTTCCACTGTGCCGTCATGATAAAGGCTTGATGGCTCCTTCGATCATCGGCAACGATGCGATCCAGGGTGAGGTTTTTCTCCCCGGACAGATCTTTGTATTCGGCGGCTTCGTACTGTGGGCCAACTCGCTTGGCCATCTAGAGCAGATCGAGAGCTACGCACCTGGCCATCAGGTCAGGTTTGGAAACTTAAACTATAGCGCTGACATCTGGAGATACTTAATCTTCGATGGATTCGAGCCCATGTCAAGTGCGCCGCACAGTCACGACGAGCATGACTTAGCTCTGCCGTCGGACGGTGTTCGGGAGACCACACCTGTGGCTATTCCGGCCCTCAATCTGGAGCAGATTGCGCCGTCCGATGACGGGTGGATGGACCCCGCCACGGAGGCCACACACTCAGCAGCGATAGAGCCGAATACTGACTTCACCTCCTACGAGACCTGCGTTGCCGGACCCTTGGATTCGTCCCCGGCCACGGGCTCCAAACCGCCTGCGTCCGTGCCTATCGAATCTGATTGGGCGCCGATCATGGAATTTTCCTCCGCGGATATCTTTAAGCACTCGCCCCTGGGCGACGTGCTGAATTCATTAAGGTCTCTCTCCTTGTTAGGAGGCCCTTGGTCGAACTATGTCCGGCTCGAGTGGGAAGCGGACGACGAAGAAATTCGTTCCCCACCCACCACCCACTTAATAGCCACTGTCGACGACTTAACCGACATGCTCGATTTTGGCTCCGAAGGCATGGACGGTATGGATGACGATGCAGGAGAAGAACAGGAACCACTGCCCACAGGGCGCTGGACTGCCAGCTCATCATATGATATATACATGGTGGACACCCCTAAAGAAAGCGATGGCAATAATGCGACGAAGGATAATCCCCTCGAGAAGCAATCTAAGCACCGCGTCAATGGCGCCACTCTAAGCCCCGCCATAGCAAAAGCGGCGATACCGGCACAAGAGACAATAACGCTGCGGATAGTGCCGAAGACGAAGACAATCCCCTCCAGCCAGGCTTCGAGCGGGAGGATGGGCAAGCTAGCCCTAAGGAACAGGCAGCAGACGGAGAATCATAGGATGACAATTACATGCCTCTCTCCGAAGATGAGGTGAGCCTCCGCGACGAAGAATTTATCGTGCCTGAGGATCCCGTCGAACAGGAGCGCTTCAAGCGCCGGCTTATAGCCACAGCAAAAAGTCTGAAGAAAAAGCAACAACGGCTTCAAGCTGACCAAGATCTGCTAGCGGATAGATGGACCGAGGTCATGGCGGCCGAGGAATACGAACTCGAGCGCCCAACCAAAAGTTACCCAAAGCGTAGGTTGCTACCCCAACTCAAGGAGGAAGCATTAAAACCTACGCTTCCAGCGTATGATGCGGCTGACCGGCCACCTCGTGGCCGAGACAAAGCGGCATATTAGGCCAAAGTCCAGCCCGCACCCCGTCGCCAGTTAAACAAAAATACCAAGGCCCGGGGTAACACGCAGGACCTGCGACATGTATTGGAAAACAAAGCAGGACATGCAAGATTGATCTATGGATCACGGGGGCGTGCCCCAATGCGTGATGTGGACCGTCACGCCAGATATACCAAAAGCAAATCCGGCAGGGCCGAATACAACAGACAAGACTCGTACGAACTTCGTCACGACATAGCCCGGCACAGAGGCGCCGCACACCCCCTATGCTTCACTGACGAAGTAATGGATCACGAATTCCCAGAAGGTTTCAAACCCGTGAACATTTAATCATATGATTGTACAACAGACCCCGCAGTATGGATTGAATATTTCCTCATCCACATCCACATGGCCCGCGGTGACGATCTACATGCCATCAAGTACCTCCCACTAAAACTCAAAGGGCCGACAAACTCCATTGGCAGTTGGGAGAATTTGGAATACACATTCCTTGACAACTTCCAGGGCACTTACGTGCGACCACTGGATGCCGATGACTTGAGTCACATAACCCAACAGTCGGGGGAATCAGCCAGGAAATTCTGGACTCGGTTCCTAACTAAAAAGAACCAAATTGTCGACTGTCCGGATGCCGAGGCCTTAGCGGCATTTAAGAATAGCATCCGCGACGAGTGGCTCGCCCGACACCTCGGCCAAGAGAAGCCGAAGTCCATGGCAGCCCTCACGACACTCATGACCCGCTTTTGTGCAGGCGAGGACAGCTGGCTGGCTCGCAGCAACAACACATCAAGAAACCCTGGCAATTCAGATGCCAAAGATAGAAATGGCAGGCCGCGTCTCAACAGACACAAGCGCCGCAACAACGGCGACAACGCCGAAGACACAGCAGTTAATGCCGGATTCAGTGGCTCTAAATCCGATCAACGGAAAAAGCCGTTCCAAAGAAGCAATCCGGGCCCGTCCAGTTTGGACCGCATACTCGATCGCTCGTGTCAAATTCATGGCACCCTCGATAAACCAGCCAACCACACCAACAGAGAATGCTGGGTGTTCAAATAGGCCGGCAAGTTGAATGCGGAAAACAAGGAAAAGGGGCTGCATAGTGACGATGAGGAGGAGCCCCGAGCGCCGAACACTGGAGGACAAAAGAAATTTCCTCCCCAAGTGAAAACGGTGAACATGATATACGCAACCCATATTCCCAAGCGGAACGGAAGCGTGCACTAAGGGACGTTTATGCGATGGAGCCAGTCGCCCCAAAGTTCAACCCATGGTCTTCTTGTCCGATCACGTTCGATTGCAGGGACCACCCCACAAGTATCCGTCATGGCGGTTCTGCCACATTGGTCCTTGACCCCATCATTGACGGATTTCACCTCACTCGAGTCCTTATGGATGGTGGCAGTAGCCTGAACCTGCACTATCAGGATACAGTGTGCAAATGGGTATAGACCCCTCGAGGATGAAACCCACAAAAACCACCTTTAAATGTGTCATACCAGGTGTAGAGGCCTGTTGCACGGGCTCAATCACACAGGAAGTGGTCTTCGGATCTCCGGACAACTTCCGGAGCGAGGAGTTAATCTTCGATATCGCCCCTTCGCAGCGGCTATCACGCACCGCCGGACGAACCGCGATTCGCCAGATTCAACGCGTACCGCATTATGCATACCTCAAGCTCAAAATGCCAGACCTCGCGGGTTATAATAGTTAATGGAAACACAGAACGCCGCTCCGACGGAGGAGCACATCGCGCCCTTGCAGCAGAAGTGCAAAGCAGCCTTCTAAGGCAAACCGCCAATTCGCAAAAATCCCGGACACCTTCAAGCGAGTCCGAATACCTCGCAACAGGATCGCCAGCACGCTCGAGCTCGCTTAGCACCGCCTCCGTCCCTAGTCCCATCAAGCGGGCGAATTTGCGCCAAGGCACATAATTATGCACTCAAGATACAATGGGCATAGGCGGAGGCACGGCTACGGCATGACCCATAATGCGGCTCGACCGCTTCAAGACCGTATACCTTTAACATTTTCTTCCTTTCAGGCCCCTATTCTCTGAAGGCCCTCTCCGATCGTCTGATTATCGGACCCATCATGGGAAGGAAACACCAAGGAAGCAACAAGCTTTGACGTACAAGGGAATCCCCACGTGGTCTCTGATAACGATCGCTATACCTGTTTTGCATACCCACACGCAGCTTGCCCTTGAATAGAACATGTCAAATAGTCCTAATTTTTTACTTATTGCACTACATGTATGCATACGCTTTGACGTATCAATTAAATAATAATGTACAATATTAGCTCATTATTGCATTCCTTCATCCTTTTTCCCTGTCTGCTTATTTACGACAAATTGCACACGTACATTCTGATACTTCCAGTGCGCCAGGGGCTTCAGTGTACCCCATAACACGGCATGAAAAGTCCGAACACTTTCGACAGTGCGGCACCCCGAACTTATAGCATTATATGCATCAACTCCGAATCATGTCTTGGGTCAATAGTTGGGTTTGACCGGCTCCCATGTTTGTGTACCTTACCTTCCGCTATATCGGCTAACGTAGCACTGGGAGAACTACTGCGATTGTGTCCTGGTTCTTCCGGATGAGCACCTCAGTAGAGAAAGCCGAAAACTGACTGTCATGATGCGGCGAGAGCTGGTCGCTGTTCGAGAGGTCTCAAATCCTTAAAGATTTTTTCCGCTTCGGGCGAGGAGTCGGCCTTGTCCGATTTAGGCGTACATAGCGCCCCAAATTCGCCCTTCTGAATACTAGGGGCTTTGCCAAATTTTAAAATTGTAGACTTTTATGGCTAAGTGAGAGTGATAAAAGCTTTATAGTCAGATTGCCTGGTTCATTGTGCTAAACACCTCCTTCGAAGGACCCAAAACTGAGATAAAGAGTGATTAGGTTTATCCCGAACACCTTAGTACTAGTTACATGGGGGCAGAAGCCGACAACTGGCCAACTCTCAGATTTTATAAACGGTCGCACAAAAGGTAATATTTTAAATTAACAAGCATTACATAGCGCACATGAACTCGTTTCATATTATAGGATCACATGAGTACATTCATTCAAATAATACATCCTTAGCACATTCCTCTGCCACAAGGCGAGCACCCTTCAGGACACTGTCATAATACTTTTTGGGGTGGCGATGCTCCTTGCCCTCCGGCGGCCCCTCCTTCACCAGCTTTTCGGCGTCCATCTTCGCCCAATGCACTTTCGCCCGGGCAAAAGCCCTGCGCGCACCTTAAATGCAGACGGATCGCTTTATGACTTCAAACCGTGGGCAGGCATTCACAAGCCGCTTTACTAGGCCGAAGTAGCTACCAGGCAGGGGCTCTCCAGGCCACATCCAAACTATGAGACCCCTCATGGCCAGTTCGGCCACCTTGTGAAGCTCGACCAGTTGCTTCACCTGGTCGCTCAAGGGCATCAGATGTTCGGTCCCAGTATACTGAGACTAGAACAACTTCTCCATCGAGCTCCCTTCCTTGGCCCGGTAGAACTCTGCGGCCTCCGATACGCTGCGGCGTAGATCTGCGAACGCTCCTGGAGAGCTCCGAATTCAGGTAAGTAAAAGGAAAGTTTCCTTCACATGCTTGCTTTGCATAATGAATGCCTTACCCGTTGCTATCTTCTTGACTGCCTGAATCTCCTGGAGGGCCTTTTGGGCTTCTGCCTTCGCATTTTGTGCGTTCTCGAGGGCCTTCGCAAGCTCGGACCCTTGCGTCTTGGAGTCATGCTCCATGGACTCGTATTTCTTGACAAAATCCTGGAGCTCTTGGTGATCCTCGCCGAGTCGGGCCTCTTGCTTCTCGCACTCGGTGCTCTCCTTGGCCGCTTTGTCTTCGGCCTCGGACTGCGCCTTCTTCAGGGCTGCCACTTCGGTCATGGCCCATAGCAAAATTCATGACGATCCTATGATCTAACAACCACATTCTTTTTTGTCGATATACAGACGGGGTATCACTTACCTTTTTTCTCTTCGAGCTGTCTCTTGGTAAGGCCGAGCTTTTCCTCGGACCGCTCAAGGTCCCGCTTCAGTGCGGAGACCTCCGCCGTACGAGTGGTAGCGACCAGTAGCGAAGCCTGCTTATTCACATAGACACATTCTGATTAGACTCCTGCGATTATTATTTGATCCTCTATTCGGCTTTCCTTTGCGAACAACAAACAGAGCATCATGGGATACTGTCTATGCTGTAACATTTTCTCATAATTTGATTACTTACCTCAAAGCCTGTTAGGAGGCTGGCGCAGGCTTCAGTCAGTCCGCTTTTGGCAGATCGAACTTTGTCGACCACCGCACTCATGATAGTGCGGTGCTCATCGTCAATGGAAGCGCCGCAAAGCGCCTCTAGCAAATTGTCTGATGCCTCTGGATGGACAAAGGCCATCAGCACATATGGCTCGCCCCCCTCTGCGGGGGGTCGCCTGACAGAATCCGGAACTACTGGAGGTTCCGGCGCAGTATTCGGCTGGGGGCTAAACTTGCTGCCCCCGTCATTAGAGCCCATGGGAGTCTTGCCCCATGCGCCTAGCGCCTCGGGACGCCGCTTGGGCGCCTCGAACTACCTCCCTTGGTTTGCTGCCCTTGAGACAACACCTCGACGTCGTCCGTAGGGCGGGGGGAGGAGGCGGTCGAGAGTGAATCGTTGTTCATCTCCGACTGGCCCAAAGACTCATCCGAAGATGATACGTCGATATGGGCTTTGCACGGACTGCATGATCATGTTTGGCATGATAAGAAGTAATAAAACGAAATATACCAGAACTATTATGGTATCCGGATACTTACGACTTCGCCAGGGGCTTGTCCCTGGGTAACCACTCCTCATCGAAGCGATCACAGGCAAAGAGAATCGAAGGAGGGTCCTTCCTTCTGATTCTTCGCCTCCCCTGCATGGGGCGGCCTTCCTTTTATTATCTCCCCCGGCTAGGGGGAGAACTTTCCTCTTCCTCCTCCTCGTTTTTGTGGGAGGAGGGCGCCTCGGTGTTATCGGGCGATGAGTCTGATACAACCTTGCGCCGGAGACCTTTCCTGGTCCCCACAGAATTCTTCTTGGCCTTCTTCTCTGGTGCCTCATAGGGCGCTGGAACCAGCATCTCCGTCAGGAGAGCCTTTGCTGGATCTTCGGGCAGTGGGGCCGGACAATCGATCCGCTCCGCTGTCGCGACCCAGTCCTGTTAAATGGCGTGGAGGCTCAGACCCCTCACATGATTATACTGGGGAAACAAACATCTTATGAGATATAAGGAGCTTACCGGATTGGCAGGACGCTTTGCGCTGAGTCCGCGATCCTTGGTAAGGGGAGGAGGTACCTCGGCGGACTTGAATAGCACCTTCCAGATGTCTTGGTGCGTCGTGTCGAAAAGCTCTCGCAGCGTCTGGTGCTTAGCCGGGTCGAACTCCCACATATTGAATGCCCGTCTTTGACACGGGAGGATCCGGCGGAAGAGCATGACCTGGACCACGTTGACAAGCTTGATTTTCTTGCTTATCATGTTTTTAACACAGTTCTGGTGTCCAGTCAGCTCCACCGATGAGCCCCAGGATAGGCCCTTCTCTTTCTAGGAGGTGAGCCGCATGGGGATGCCGGATCGAAATTCGGGGGCCGCCACCCAGTTGGTGTTGCGTGGCTCGGTGATGTAGAACCACCCCGATTTCCACCCATTCACGGTCTCCACGTAGGAGCCTTCGAGCCAGGTGACGTTCGACATTTTGCCCACCATGGCATCCCCGCACTCCGCTTGCTGGCCAACCACCTCCTTCGGTTTCACGTTGAAGGTCTTCAGCCACAGGCCAAAGTGGGGCCTGATGCGGAGGAAGGCCTCGCACACGACGATAAACGCCGAGATGTTGAGGAAGAAATTGGGGGCCAAATCATGGAAGTCCAGCCCGTAGTAGAACATGAGCCCACGGACAAATGGGTGGAGGGGAAATCCCAGCCCGCGGACGAAGTGGGTGAGTAATAAAACCATCTCGTGGGGTTCTAGAGTAGGGACGATTTGCCCAGCGTCTAGAAGCCGGTGCGTGATGTCTGGGGCCAGGTATCCGGCTTCCCAGAGCTAAGTAATGTTCACGTCCGTCACGGAGGAGACCATCCACTTGCCTCCTGCTCCAGACATGTTTGGAGTGGTTTTGCGGAGAAAATGCGAACTTGGGCATTGGAGCTCGAGTGCGCGAGAATATATGGGCAGGGAAGAAGAAGGCGTGGGTGAAAAAGAGGAGTCCTTGTCCCTTTATAAGGGCGGTAGAAACTGTGCACCTCCCCACTTGCCTGGTAAACTCGCTTATTCCCCAAGCGCCGCGATTGATGGCGCGGTTGGGTTTCCGTATTGATGAGAATCCAGTGATAAGGGGACACGATCTCTGCTTCGACAAGACGTGCCAGGAAAACCGCCTCGCAATATGTGCAGTAGCTGGTTGAGAAAAACGATTCGAATAACGACCGGGCCATGGCGTGATGTCACGCTTTGAAAGTTGTCAGCAGATTAGGTTTGTGGAATATTATACTCTCTATGGTGGTATGTGGAATTTGTTTCACAGAGCCGGACACGATCCTTGTGTTCAATATCTTCTATGGAGTATTCAGAGGAGGAACCCGCCTTGCTATGCCGAAGACAATTTGCGCGCTGGACTTATCGTCATTGAAGCCTGGTTCAGGGGCTACTGAGGGAGTCCTGGATTAGGGGGTCCTCGGACAGCCGGACTATATACTTTGGCCAGACTGTTGGACTATGAAGATACAAGATTGAAGACTTCGTCCCGTGTCCGGATGGGACTCTCCTTTGCGTGGAAGGCAAGCTTGGCAATTCGGATATGTAGATCAACTCCCTTGTAACCGACTATGTGTAACCCTAGCCCCTTCCTGTATCTATATAAACCTGAGGGTTTAGTCCGTAGGACACAACAATCATAATCATAGGCTAGCTTCTAGGGTTTAGCCTCTACGATCTCGTGGTAGATCAACTCTTGTAATACTCATATCATCAAGATCAATCAAGCAGGAAGTAGGGTATTACCTCCATCGAGAGGGCCCGAACCTGGGTAAACATTGTGTCCCCCGCCTCCTGTTACCATCCGCCTTAGACGCACAGTTCGGGACCCCTACCCGAGATCCGCCGGTTTTGACACCGACTATGAGGGAGAAAGGCAAGCTCAACATGTTGGATGATCCATGACAATATACTTTATCTCAGATATAAGAAAACATAATCCATTACATTGTCTTCCTTGTCCAACATCAACTCTTTAGCATGTCATATTTTAATGAGTGCTCACAATCATAAAAGATGTCCAAGATAGTGTATTTATATGTGAAACCTCTCTTTCTTTATTACTTCCTATTAATTGCTACGATGACCAAAGCTATGTTTGTCAACACTCAACAACTTTTAATCATCATACTCTTTCTATGTGAAGTCATTACTCTCCATAAGATCAATATGATCTCTTTATTATTTTTATTCTTTCTTTTTCTTTTATTCCTTCAAGATCAAAATAATAGAGCCCTTGACTCAACACTAATCTTTATTATAGCTCACGGACTCGATTACATAAAGGGATCATAAAGCAAAACTCAAAACTAGATCATACCAAAAACTTTATTCTATTAGATCAAGATACTACTAAAAGGATCGAACTAAGAAAACGTTAAAGATAGAGGTGTGATGGTGATACGATACCGGGGCACCTCTCCCAAGCTTGGCAGTTGCCAAGGGGAGTGCCCATACCCATATGATTATATCTTCTTTGCTGGTGAAGGGGTTGTTGATGATGTAGGCTTGTCGTTCATCTTCCAAGGCATAGGCTCACTATCATAGAAGGATGATCGAGTCTCCGGGATCCTTAAATCTGCAGCCAAACTCATCCTCTTGAATCTATATTCATACTCACATTTTTGGTTTTGCAGGTCATATATTTGGGCTTGGAGATGCTCGATTTTCTCATGGAGCTTGAAGATGGCCTTGTCAGTGTCAAAACCGGCGGATCTCGGGTAGGGGGTCCCGAACTGTGCGTCTAGGATCGATGGTAATAGGAGACGGGGGAAACAATGTTTACCCAGGTTCGGGCCCTCTCTATGGGGGTAATACCCTACTTCCTGCTTGATTGATCTTGATGAATATGAGTGTTACAAGAGTTGATCTACCACGAGATCGTAACGGCTAAACCCTAGAAGTCTAGCCTATGAGTATATGGTAATGAATCTGTGATATCCGGACTATGCCCTCCGGTTTATATAGACACCGGAGAGATCTAGGGTTACATGGAGTCGGCTACATAGGAGGAAATCTTCATAACCAATCGCCTAGCTTGCCTTCCACGCCGAGTAGAGTCCAATCCGGACACGGGTATAGTCTTTGGCCTTCATGTATTCATAGCCCATCAGTCTGGCCCAACAGATAACAGGCCGGATGCCCAAGGACCCCTTAGTCCAGTACTCCCTCGGTAGCCCCTGAACCTGGCTTCAATGACGAGGAGTCCGGTGCGCAGATTGTCTTCGGCATTGCAAGGCGGGTTCTCCCTTTTCCGAACTCCAAGATAGTCTTCGGATGCGATGATTGTATCCGGACCTGTTACACACCACGCACAACCGCAAAGAGAACTTATATATTTTATACGAGTCCCATCCGCTGACAACTGTTTATGACATTGTATCATGCCTGCCCGGTTATTATTTCCAACCATTGGCTAGCCCGTTGCCCCACGTCTCGGGAAGCGGTTTTATTGGCACGTCTTGTCAAAGCAGAGATCGTGCCCCCTTATTCACAGGATTTTCAATAATGTAGGTATGGGTAACCCAACCGTCCCCCGGGTACAAATCTTTGAGGATAGGTAAGTTTCAAGACCCAGGAGGGGACGCTCGATATTCTGGGCTTTTATATTGGGACCCAGACTTGTCTTTCACTTCTGCGCTTGCTTCTTCCTCAACCCCAGCCTCCTCAAGTTCCAACCCTCGAGTTCCAACCACCACCAGCCCTAATCATGTCCGGGTCTAGCCGCTCAGGCCGGTGGGTGGCCTCTTCCGTCATGGAGGAGGATATTGCGAAGCTCCGCATAGCGAGGTACCTGACCCCAGAAATCCTTCATCGGCTTCCTGCTGAGGGGCAGATTATTCCCACCCCCAAGTCCGGTGAGAGGGTAGCATTTGTGTCTCACTTCCTCCATGGGTTAGGGTTCGCGCTTAACCCCTTCGTCCGGGGGCTCATGTTCTACAATGGGCTAGATTTTCACGATCTGGCCCCTGACTCCTTTCTTCTTATCTCGACATTCATATCGTCACGTGTGAGGCCTTCCTATGGACTCCTCTACACTTTGGTTTGTGGCTAAGACTTTCAATGTGAGACCGCGGGTGATGGAGGAGGAGCAAGCGAAAAGATAGCGTTGTAATGCTTTGAGCTCGCCAAATAGGGTTTGGTTTGAAGGATCCTTCGCCGAGTCTTCTGAATTATGGCAGCAGGGGTGGTTTTATGTCAATGGGTCGCGGGGCTCCAAGTGGGTGGCTACTCCTGCGTTCCGACCCGACCCTCCAACTCAGCTTACTTCATGGATCAACAAGGGATCGGACTTGGGATCCGTCAATGAGGTGCAGACTCTACAAGGCCGCATCCAAAGCCAAACCGAGAAGGGCATCAATCTTGTGAACGTCGTTCAAGTAATGCTGGTCCGTTGGATGCCTTGTCAGCGGCGGCCTCTTCGTATGTGGGAGTTCAACCTAGAAGGGCGGCGAACTCTTCAGCACTTCTTCGGCACTACGCACGAAGGAATATGGAAGTTATATTTCGGGGGGCGAGAGCTATGGCCGGACACCACCAAAGACGTTGGCCTAGACTGAAATCATCCGGACACTCCGGTAAGTATTCAATCGTCATACACATTTCATCCAAGCATCTCTTGACAAGACACTGAGCAACTCATCCTTATATAGGACTGGATAAAGAAAGCGGTGTTAATCTGTGTCCGCGCCTTTCCGAAGACCTCAAGTCCGCCCTCATCGTCAGAGATGTTGACTCCGACACCGTACCTGGTGTCTGCAGAGGGGGGCGAGAGCAGGGAGCCCAGAGACGATGCCCATCCTGAGGGCGATTTAAGCTCTGTGTTCGCGGAAACCGAAACCCTTTTGCCCAGGGGGAAAGGTGTGGAGGGAGCACTTCATGTCAAGAAGAGGGCTGCTTCTGGAGGTCAAGAGGGGAAACCTTCCAAGAAAGGGAAAATGCCATCGTCGGGCGGCTTGGGCCGGGCAAGCGATGCCGTTGTAGAGCTTGATGATGAGGACGAACCTCCGGCCAGACCCTAAGTGAAACAGGGCACTTCAACCATACCTCATTCTTTTCCTTATTACTGAAATAATTCTCCGACATGCGTGTATCCTCGCAGGTTAACACCTAGTGTTTCTCAATCGTCCTCCTCCTCGGGAGACGTTCTTCCGGAGATGATGGAGAGTGACACGCCTTCTCCGACCTCTTCGCCCGACAAGGCGGATAATCTCGAGGTGCCGTCCCAGAGGGCTCCACCCAACCAGTAGGTAGTGCAGGAAACGAGGAAGGAGGTACCCGAAGGTGGTGCCTCTGTCACTCAGGGTTCGGGGATCAAGAATGACGACCCCGAACTATCCGGTTTACAGCCGAAGACAATGCTGGAGGCGGGTAAGCGGATTCCTCCTAAGGAATGTCGTGCTCCGGCAGCGGTGTCCGAAGTCCCAGGAGTGCCGGAGACGCTGATGGAGATACTGCGACGAGCGTCCGTTTCAGAGGAGCACTGTGCCTTAATGGTTACGGTGGTCGAAAAGGTTTTATCCACAAAGAGAGGGTTGAACGAGGCCTTTACGAGCCTTCTGAGGGGTTTTGAGGTTTGTGATGTAATGTTGCCAATTGAATAATATTGACAAAATGCACCTGTTGTGTATGCAGTAGCCCCTGAGACTCGGGTTACCTTCCAAAGGAAGTGATCGAAGGATCGAAAAGATATTTTCAGGTGCTAACCTTGGTTTAATTTGGAATGTAGGCTGACTTCCCTCCTGCCACTGCCCGAAATTCCTGACCGAACTGCAGCGAAAGCTGGATATTGCGGAGGATGACATTGCTTTGGTCAATAGGTGTCTTGACGACTCGCAAGGTATATATTTCAAGTATTCCGTATACCAATGTGTTTGTAATTTAATCCTGACTCTGAAAAGAGTTTGATATGAAATGTGCATGAATGCAGATGGTGCTGCCGCCGTGGAAGCCCTTCGGGCGGAGCTACCCCAGGCCAAGGAGCAGGCCCAGTTTAGTAATGCAGCTGCCGAAAAGGCATCGGCTGAATTGAAGGCCGAACAAGCCGCGCGGCATCAAGACCAGGAGACGATGTCCACCATGGCGCGCGAGTTAGAAAATGCGGCTAGCCACTATAAACTTCTTGAGAAGGAAAATGAAGCCAAAATGGCTGAATTTGACAAGGCCTTACGAGAGGCGAGAGAAGTGCGGTCTGAATCCAGAGCAGCCCGTGAGGAGATCCGGCAAGCTGGGGAGATTGTGGCTGGCAAGCCCTTTTTGCTACAGGCTAGGTTCGGCGATCCGAACTATGCTCAGCTTAACCAAGTATGGAGTTCTTCGGAAAAAAATTTAGACTTGTCGAAGAGTTCTTCCGATGCGGCGCAGTTTTATCAGGCGCAAGAGGGGTATGCAATGGGGAAGCTTTTTTGGTCACAATTTGGCGCGTCGAAGCGCCCTCTGTCGTTGAATGAACAGATGTCCCAGTGGGCCAAGCTGCATAGGATATCCGGCGCGGCCATGAAGGACGTCATAGCCCGGTTGTGGCCGACTGAACCTGTTCCTAGTAGTTACTTCAACCTGGTTCAACGGCTTGCTGACGCGGTGCCGCGTATCGATGCTGTGAAGCGGTCGGCGTGCATTGAAGGTGCATGGATGGCCTTCGCCCATGTCAAGACATTCTGGGGGAAGATGGAGGCCATCGAAGTTGCGACGAGGAGTCCACCCAAAGGCAAGGACTGTCCGGAACCGGAGCGTTATTTTGAAGACGTTCTTGAGGCCGCCCGCTTGATAGAGGGTCAGTGCTCGAAAAACATAATATTCGACTGATGTGTACAAGGGTTGTAACAGACAACTTTATAGTTAATCTATTTTTTTTGTTTTGCTCGAGAGCTTGTATTCCTCCTATGCGGCCGTTTTAATATAAGTTGAAAGTTTTTCAGTCATCGGCTTCAGCCCCCTCGTAGGAAATATGGGGGTGTTCGGAAAAGCATTGAATCACTCTTTATCCAACGTCTTGGTCCATAAAGGAGGTGATAATGCGGCGAACCAGGCAATCGGACTATAGAGCGTTAACACTTTCACTTAGCCATAAGAGTTCTATGGTGGGGCTACGACACAGCCCCTGGTATGTATGTGGCATATCCTAATATTGTGCCTTACATGCTTTGATCTGAAGAAGATCCTTCGTGTAACACGGAGAATCGCTAAAGATTCGAATAAGTCGTCAAGTGGTTGACCAGCTCTCGCCGCATCATGACAGTCAGTTTTCGGCTTTCTCTACTGAGGCACTCATCCGGTGAAAGCCAGGGCACAATCGCAGTAGTTCTCCTTTTACTACCCGAGCCGATAGAGCGGAGCGTAGGGTAGCAAGCACAGGAGCCGGGCAACCCAACTATTGACCAAAGACAATGATACGGAGCTGATGCATATAAGGCCAAACTTGTGACGCCGAAGTACACTATAGAGTTGTTTGGACTTTTATTGGCGACTGATTTGTTCCCATACCGAGCCCCTGTGTCACAGCCCCAGATCAGCCCTTGCTTGACTTTGCCTGCTCATCATGTCATCATGTTTAAATTACTAAGAAACTTGAAATGGGGATGTTGAAACCCTAGCACTAAATGAATTCAACTTGGGTTTACTAAAATCTTTTCAATGAAACCAAAAATGCCCTTCATAAATGTTCACCATCTTTGGTCCTGGTTAAACCCTCTGCCAAAAATGGTTTCATATTTTTGGAGGCTATTCTGGATTTTTGAATTAATTCATAAGATTTGAATTTGGACATTTAAATCTTATAAATATTTTTAAATGTCCAAATAATCCTGAAAGTACTTGGGGCTATTGGAAATAATTCAAATAGTGCCCACAATTTTGTAAGGATTTTACAAAATGAGTTAGTATTTTTACTAATTCAAAACATATCAAAATAAATAGAAAACAGTAACAGAATTAGAGAGAGAGAGAAGGACCCATCTGGGCCTTACCTGTGCTGGTCAGCCCATCTGGCTAGTCCACTTGGCGGCCCAGCCCACCAGGGGCACGCTCGTCTTCTTCCCCTTGCCAGCGCACGAAGCAGCTCGGTGGCGAGCGCCGACGTCGCGCCTGGCCACCTCCTGCTTGCTGCCGCCCTCCCCGACGTCGCCCTGGAGAGCCACGCCCCCCCAGGCCCTCTCAGCCTCTCCCCGAGCTTCCCTCCTCCTCTGGCTTCTCGCACGCGCCCGAGAGCCGCCGTCGCCGCCGCTCGCCATAGCCGTGCCCACCGGCCCTCCCTCGCCCATCCAACATGCTCCAGAGATCCGCCACTCCGTCCCCGTCAACCCCACCGAGCCACATGAGCCGGGAAGCACTGCAACACCCTCTACGTCATCGTCTTCCTCCTCGGGCAACCGAGATCGCCGCCGTGATTTCGTCGCCTCTGGACCTCCCCCGCGCCCACTGACCTTCCCACCGTGCTCGCGGTGAGCTACTGAGCGTTTCCCCTCTGCCCCCTGCTTGCTCCCGCCCTCTAGCCGTAGCCCCGAGGTCACCCGAGGCCGCCGTCCGCCATGGCCGGGCGAGCCCGCTCGCCCTCTCCTCTCCGCTCGCTCGGGGGCACCGACACGCCTCGGCGCCTCCGAGGATGCCTCTCCACTCGCTTGCTCGCTCGGCGCCGCAGCCGCCCCCTCGCCCCAGCCCGAACGCCGGCCGCCGCCATGAAGCTCGTTCCGCGAGCTCAGGCCATCTCGCCCTCCCCGCGTGCCTCCCCGGATGCGCGCGATCAAGGGCAACCTCTGTGCCCTTGGCTTGGCCCAACACCGCACGAAGGCCACTCCGCAACCTCCGCTGTGTTTTGGGGTCGCCACCGGCTGAACTCCGCGAGCCGACGGGCCGCCTCATTAGCTGCTAATGACCACTCTAAACACCCCTTGAGCCACTGCCATGTGGGCCCCGAGCCTAATTAGATTAGTCTAATTTTTCTGTTAAGATTAGTACTAATACGTGTGGACCCCACGTGTCAGCTTTGACTTTGGTCAAGTCAATGTTGACCGGTCCCACCTGTCATACACCCAAACCAGACTGAGACACTGACGTATGGGTCCCACAGGTCAAGTTTGACCTGGCCGACCCAGTTGACCTGCTGACGTCACACCTATGTCATGCTGACGCAGTAAATCCTTTTCTGGATTTATTCTTATACAGGAAATTCCAGAAATTAGTGCTAACTTCTAAAATGCATAGAAATTCAACCGTAACTCCAAATCAAATAATTTATATATGAAAAATGATCAGAAAAATTCAATCTATCCATATGTACAACTTTCATGCATGCTAGATCAACTTATACCTGCTGATCAGGTCAAATCAATTAAATGGCATTTGAATTTCACATATGGAGTTTGAATTTGAACCTTTGGCTTAAACCAACTTCATTTAATATGGTTGCTAGTTGCATTAGCTCAATCAACAGCATATTGCCATGTCATGATCATGCATCATATTGTCGCATTGCATTGATTGTGTTCTTTCTTGTTTGCCGGTGTTTGTCCCCTCTCAGTAGACGATGTACCGACGATGAGTTCGATGACACCGATGAAGAACTATATTATCTTCAGAAGTGCCAGGCAAGCAAAAACCCCTTGTTCATTCCGATACAATCCCACTCTCTTGCTCCTGCTCTCTTTTACTGCATTTGGACAACAACGGTTCATCTGTTACTTGCTGCAGTAGCTGAACCCCTTTATCCTCTGCATGACCTGTCATTGCCAAAGTTAATAGATGAAAACCACTAGCATGAGTAGGAGTTGTTTGAGCCTTGATGTGCCTACTCATTCATGTTTGTTTGTCATGCCTGCTATTGCTTAGAGTTGTGTCAGGTCTGATTCATCATGGATGAATCGGAGGTGTGTGAACATGTCCTACTGTTGAGAGCTAAATGTGTGAACACGATTTGGTAAAGGTAGCGGTGAGAGGCCATGTAGGAGTACGTGGTGGGTTGTCTCATTGCAGCCGCCCTCGTGAACTGAGTTCTGTGTTTGTGATCCATGAACAGTTACTACCACGCATTGAATGCTTAAGTGCCCTCTCGACTTATTAATCAACCTGATCTCCGCCCGTGAGTTGCAACTAGTTTCGTGTTTGTAGGTAGTGTTAGTAGTCTACCAAGTGGCACCCGGTACAGGTGGACTTGGGACAGATTAGGCACCGTGGCACGGTGTACCAAGCGTAGAACCACCCGTCGAGGTGGGCTTGGGAACCCTGCACACATCGTTTGGGGCCGTGAGCGACACCCTGGCCGGATCTACTTGCGGATGGAACCCGAATAGGCGATAAACCTGGACTAGAGACTTGTGTGGTTAGTCAGGTCGTGGCCGACTCCCTTGCCAGGCTTCCGTTTGAAGGTTGTCGAGATACATGACGTGTACATGGCGGTAAGTGGCGAGAGTGTGTGTGAAGAAGTACACCCCTGCAGGGTTATCATTATCTATTCGAATAGCCGGATTCCTCGGATATGGAAACTTGGACCCCTGGCATAGTTCATAGACAAGTGAAAGTGGATACTCTAAAATGTGCAAGATAAGCGTGAGTGCTATGGATGGTGTTCTCGTAGGGAGATGGGAGTGGATCCATAGTGGTGTATTGATATGGTAAATATGTGGACTCGTGTGCGCCACCTCAAAAGAGTTACTTGCAGTCGTAGTTTAGGATAGCCACCGAGTCAAAGCTGGCTTGCTGCAGTCAAACTCCACCACCCCCTTTGTTGATAATGATGCATATGTAGTTAGTTCTGATGTAAGTCTTGCTGAGTACATTTGTACTCACGTTTGCTTATTTTATGTTTTGCAGAGAGACGTCAGTCTCGCTAGTAGTTCCGCGTGAACTCCGACATTTAGCTTGTTATCTCAGCTACGATCTTGTGCCCTCGGCAGGATCTGGTAGATAGTCAGGCTTCTAAGCCTTTTTCATTTGTAGATGTCTGTACTCAGACATGTTAAGCTTCCGCATGTGCTTTGATTTGTATGCTCTGAATGTTGGGTCATGAGACCCATGTTTGTAATATCTCGCTCCTCGGAGCCTAATGAATAAAATATTTGAGTCGTAGAGTTATGTTGTGATGCCATGTTGTAGTTACACATATCGAGCATATTGTGTGTATGTCTGAAATGCTTGGTATGTGTGGGATCCGACAACCTAGATGTTTATCCTTGGCAGCCTCTCATATGGGGAAATGTAGTCTAGTGCTTCTGAGCGATAGTAGTCCGCTACAGCCCGGTTCACCGGAGTCCTGCTAGCCCAAAGACTACTGCTTCTGGACACTTGATCGACGGCATGTGTTTCACTTCGTTCGTGTATACGTCCCTCGGGAAATGTCACGCGATGACATCCGAGTCCTGCCTAGCTCGCTACAGCTTGGGTTACCGGAGTCCTGTTAGCCAGTGCTACAGCCCGGATTCATACGTTGATGACCGACATGCTCGATGTGATTCATGTATGCTGTCCCCATGGGTTAGCACCGCTTTGGGTTCACGACTAGCCATGTCGCCCCGGTTCTCTCGTCATATGGATGCTAGCGACACTATCATATACGTGAGCCAAAAGGCGCAAACGGTCCCGGGCCCTGGTAAGGCGACACCCGTGGGAATACCGTGCGTGAGGCCGCAAAGTGATATGAGGTGTTACCAGCTAGATCGATGTGACTTGGAATCAGGGTCCTGACACCCTGGCAAGTTATGCCAAGGTGCGTCTTGTAACACAGCCGTTGCGGCCATACTCATTGTATACAGAGTTTTTAAGATTAGCTCAGATAAAGTTTACTGGGAGTGGAGCAATATGCCAATGATAAATTCGTATAAAAGGAAGAACCACAACCCGACTATTTGACATGCTCGGGGTCGGGAACGGAGGAAAAGGGCATAGTACAGGCTCAAAATAACGAGTGCGGTCTACAAAAAGCTATGTTGGACCTCCTGTCGCACCTCTGCGCCGCCCGTCCTTTAGGAGGGGAATTCTTAACGAAAGTAGCCCCATAGGTGAGTGTATGGGTCCGAAATCCGATAAAGTCTGACTAGATGTTTGTCACGCCCAATATGCGACCCTATCCAAAAGGAACTCGAAGGTCCCACCAAGGATAGACCCGCATATTGAAACGCTTTTGCAAGGTGGATATCATTACATCAACATTACATAATAGATGGGGATACATACAAAAGGCATACAATGCCACACGAATACAACATCATCTTACATGAGATCAACATCCGCCTACGGATGAAACATAAACAGAAACTCAAACAATATCCACCCTGCTAGCCCAGGCTGCCGACCTAGAACCTATCCCCTAATCAAAGAAGAAGCAGAAGAAGAACTCCAAAACAAGTAACATCACTCTCGTGTCATGATCATCGCAAACCTGTACCTGCAACTGTTGTTGTAGTAATCTGTGAGCCACGAGGACTCAGCAATCCCATTACCATGGGTATCAAGACTAGCAAAGCTTAAAGGGAAAGGAAGGGGTAAAGTGGTGAGGTTGCAGCAGCGGCTAAGCATATATGGTGGCTAACATACGCAAATAAGAGCGAGAAGAGAAGCAGATGGAACGGTCGTGAAGCTATCAATGATCAAGAAGTGATCCTGAACTCCTACTTACGTCAGACATAACCCATAAACCGTGTTCTCCTCTCGATCAACCCCGAAAAGAGACACTCACGGTTACACACACGGTTGGTGTATTTTAGAAGAGTTTACTTCAAGTTTACTACAACCGGACATTAAAAAATTCCCATCTGCCACATAACCGCGGGCACGGCTCTCGAAAGTTTATACCCTGCATGGGTGTCCCAACTTAGCCCATGATAAGCTCTCGCGATCAACGAAGGATATTCTTCTCCCGGGAAGACCCGATCAGTCTCGAATCCCGCTAAAAGACATTTCGACATTAATAAAACAAGACCAGCAAGACCGCCTGATGCTACCGACAATCCCGATAGGAGCTGCACATATCTCGCTCTCGTGGCAAAACCGATGAGACAGGCTACGAGTAAAAGCAGGCCTCGAGTTTCCCAGGGTGGCCCAAGCTAGGGAAAGCTCGGTTCGGGCCAACACTTAGACAAGCATTGGCCCGGGGGCTAATAAAGATGACCCTTGGGTTAATTACTCCCAAGGGAAAGGTAGGTAGTGGTGAGGCAAATGGTAAAACCAAGGTTGGGCCTTCTTTGGAGGAGTCTTATTCAAAGCGAACTGTCAAGGGGTCCCATAAATCACCCAACCGCGTTAGGGACGCAAAATCCGGGAACATAATACCGATATGACGGAAACTAGGGCGGCAAGAGCGGAACAAAACACCAGGCATAAGGCCGAGCCTTCCACCCTTTACCAAATATATAGATGCATTAAATAGATAAGAGATATTGTGATATCCCAACATAACATAATCCAACATGGAGCAATCTTCATCTTCACCTGCAACTAGCAACGCTATAAGAGGGGCTGAGCAAAAGCGGTAACATAGCCAAACAACGGTTTGCTAGGAATGGTGACAAAGGTTAGAGGTTCATGGCAATTTGGGAGGCTTGAGCAGCAAGTGATAGGTAGCGCAGCATAGCGAAAGAACGAAGCAACTAGCATAGCGAAAGAACGAAGCAACTAGCATAGCAATGATAGTAATGAGATCCAAGGTGACGGTCATCTTGCCTGAAATCCCGCTAGGAAGAAGAACGAGTCCATGAAGAAGATGATGCCACGAAGTCGAACCAAGCGTAGACGAACGAATCCTCACGATCGCAACGAAACGGGAACTATCGAGAAGAAGCACACAACATGGTAAACACACCACACATGAACAAGACATGATGCTCAACCAAGTATGATGCATGACAAGGCTACATGAAGCTACTCATGGCAAAAGATGATGCCTACAAGACCAACACATCAAAGCAAGTTTAAATGAGGCCGGAAAAAACATATAACAATTCCGATAAGTCCTCATATGCAAATTTCAAAATTGGTCCAGATCTGAATAAACCTTATGTTCAAGTTGTTAAACAGCAAGTTAAGATGCACCACGATGATCTACACGAAATTCTAGTCAAGTTACATATAAAGTTCATTAGATTCGGAGCTACGGCCTAGAAGATATGAGCAAAACAAGATAAGCATGGCATTGATGCAAAATGCATACAAACATCAAGAAAACACCTCAAAACAAGGATGCAACATGATAATATGAAACTACATGCAAAATCAAGCAAGTTTCATATAGAGCACACTCAAAACGGAGCAACGGTTCAACACATACACATGAAACAAGTTATAGCAACAATCTGTCCAAAACAGCAACTAGGCATATTGCAAGCACCTAAACAACAAGCTACAGCATCTTAACATGGTAACAAAAGGCACGGACGTGATGTACAGGTAAAGCATTACAAAACATGAACACTGAGCTATCTCCAGAAGCAACTAGAACATGCTCAAAAAGACATGGCAAGATTGCATATAATATCAGGTTCACAGACTCAGCAGAATTTACAGGACATGGCGTAAATAACATCAAAGTTGCAATGTTTAGAGCTATCAAACAATATGTTACAGGAACCTATCATGGAAGATTTAAGGCATGGCATGAATCTAATAATTGCATAGAACAAATGTCCTTTAGTGACTATGAGCCAAAAAGGATCAGAACATATGATGGCACACATGTAAATATGGCAAGTTATATTACAGATTCATACATGGCAGGAACAACAATAAGTAGGCATGTTGGTGAGCTTGAATCACTCACCACAGAGCAATACATGGCATGGCAAGGCAACCAACAGCAAGAATACATGTTTGTAAAGCTAAGAATGGCAAGAGAAAGTTCATAGGGTGCATGGATCACGAGTAACAATCATGACAACATTGAACTTAATGTTAACAGGCTGACAGCAACACTATTTAGCAATTTTGGAGCAAGATTATAACAAGGTACAGCAAGCTATAAATGCAACAGGGGACATGGATGGATAGATCATGACATGTATAACAAAACATCCTTAGTGAATATCTCCAGATTATGCATAGAATGACTTGTAGCATCAGGTTTACATAGCAACAAAATATAAATGAATCAGCCTAGCAAAACAGCAACAACAAGTACCCTACTTAACAAGCTCGATGCACTCACTACAGGACCCACAAAAATACATGGATGGCACCTCTGGACAGATGGCATGACATAGCACAAAACACATGTAGAGCTCATGCTCATAAGATGCACACATCAAATGCAACAAAAAAGACAAATCATCAAGTTATAACAGTTCCAGCAGATTAACATCATATAGCACTTTTACAACGAAGATCCAGGCATCAAGATGAACTCAAATGAACATGGTGCAATGGAATTAAATTAAGTACTCGCCGAGACGAACAATTTGACATATTACACGCATGAAATGGAGCAGTATGCAGCAAGTTATGGCATCTCAAACATGCACACATAATAACAGAAAACTGGGACTTAGACGAAAATATACCCTCCGAAAAGTCAACGCGGGACGGGACGGAGCGGGACGGAGGGATCCGGGGACGCGGGACGCCGTTTGGATCGGGGGAGTTGTGGATCTCATACCACTTCCCGGATCCGGCGCCGGCGAGAGCTCCGGCGAGCTCTCCGGCGAGGAGGACGCGGAGGAGGTCGGGGGCGACTCCGGGGAGGACGCGGGCGGCGGACCCGGCCGGAGGCGAGGGCCGGCGAGGACAGAGGCGGGATGGCGGCGCCCGGCGAGGGAGACGGGAGGCGGGCGGCGGCGCCCAGGAGGGGCGGAGCTGGCGATCTGCGGGAGGCGGAGGCGGCGGAGGCGAAGCGTCGGCAGTGGGAGGCACGCTGGTCGTGGCGCGGGCGACCCGGTGGCGGTGGCGGCGGATCCGGGCCTTGGCTCGGGCGCGGGCCTCGCGAGCCGGGCGGAGGCGGGCGGTGGCGGCGGACAGGTGGCGGCGCGTGATTCGCGGAGGGCGGCTGGGCGGAGGCGGCGGACATGTCCATCGGTGGAATTTTGTCCGGCGGCGCGGGGAGGAAGAGGGCTAGGTTTGGACTGCGCGAAAATCCGGGAGGGGCACATATTTATAGGTAGAGGGAGCTAGGAGAGTCCAAATGAGGAGCGGTTTTCGGCCACGCGATCGTGATCGAACGACCGAGAGCATGGAGGGGAGTTTGCTGGGTTTTGGGCCATTTCATAAGGGTGTTGGGCTGCAAGACAAAAGAGGACTTTACGGTTACCCGATTAACCGTTGGAGTATCAGACGACCTCCAAATGGCACGAAACTTGACAGGCGGTCTACCGGTGCTATACCAAGGCCGCTTGACAAACCTCGGGCCATTCCGAGAAAGTTTAACACCCACTCACAACGAGAGACAAAAGGGAGACGCCGGGGAATATAGGAGCGCCGGATTGCAAAACGGACAGCGGGGAAAATGCTCGGATGCATGAGACGAACACGTATGCAAAATGAAATGCACATGACGACATGATATGAAATGCAGATGATGACATGGCAAAGTGCAACACGCAAGCACATGACATGGCAAAGACGGCGAATAACTGGAAGACACCTGGCGCATCAAATCCGGGGCGTTACAACACTCCTCCACTAACAAGAGATCTCGTCCCGAGATCTTAGGACCGAGACGGAAAGGAAAAGGGATGAGGTGAAACAAGAACTCAAGAGAAGAAGCAAAGAATCGAGAACACTTGAGAAGAAGGGAGGAACGATGAGAATGACGAGAATCAAAAGCTCACGGAAATTAGATAGACTATGAAACCACTCCGGTTAGAACGAGATTAGAAACAAATAAGACTGAAAGGATTTAGACAGCACTCCGACTGAAACATGGAGGAATAGAACAGGAGCTTAAGAAGATGGAATGAAACTTGATGAACTCTTGAAGAATGAATTAAATCATGAAGAACCACCGTGAAGAACTCCGGTAACAAAAGGATGATGAGATAGAAATGAAGGATGAAAGAATAAGATGAGCCTTGCGATGATTTAGATGGAGGTTCCGACGAAATGGCCGAGGGCATTTGAACTCCAGAAAAGAAAAGATGAAGACACTTGGAACTAGAATTTATTCATCAAGAATAAACTCCAAAGGAAGGGATTACTCACTTGGATGAAATAAGAATAAGATTTATTGTATGCTTATCCTTCATCAAATTAAATTGATGACAAACAATGGATTTTGCATACTACTTATTCTTCTTGAAAATGATTAAGGGGAAAATATAGCACAAAACTTGAGAAAATCTTCATGAACCACCGGTAGGATTCGATAGAACGAATGAATTAAAGTGATAATCAAGGAAAAAGAATCTTGAATGAACCACCGTAAGAATTCGAAAATGACTGATGAAAGAGAATGAATCACCGGGAAGAATTAGAAGAACCAATAAGCTAGAGGGGATTTAGATGCAAAAGAACAAAAAGATCATGAGCTGATTAAAGAACACTTGAACGAAGCATCGGGATAAATAGAGAACGATAACTGGAATGATGGCCTCCGGAAGAATTAGAAGAGTCAGGTAAGATCCTGGGAAAAGACCTGTGGGTTAGGGCCCACTAAAAGACCGTTGGAAAGGGATAGTTGAACCGATAGATGATGATGCACCGGAACAATTGAAATATTTGAATGAGGTGACAACCTCGAATTAATTCAAACACAGACGAATCTCTTGAGATGTCTTCAGCACTCCGGAAGGATAAACTGACGAGAGGCGAACGAGCAAAGGGAAATATTTTAGCTGAGGGAAAGAATACGATCGACAACGAAAACTTGAATTTGGATCCACCGGAAACAAAACAAGACGGACATTGATGAACCAGACGAGAATTCACCGGTTGAAACAATTGTGAAAAGACTGAAGATACTCCGCACGAATGAAATTGATTGCTCGAATAAAGACTCAGACTCCGGAAATAAAAGGGGTGGGAGGGCAGAAAAAACAAAGGCAACTTGGAACGGGAATCGACGAGTAACTTGAAGAGAAAAGAACCGGTTGAAATAATTGAGGAGAGAATGAAAAGGCTTCGCAAAAGTATGAAGGATACTCGATTACGGACTCCGGTTCCGAGAAGAAGAAGGGAGGGTGGGTGGGAAAAAAACAAGGACAACTTCGGACAAGGAAACAACGACGAGAGAGAAAGAACTGACGACTGATCTTGCAAAAGACAACGAGGGTCGAATCCACTCGAAGAGAAATGCGCCGGATTGAAAAGAGGATGGGCAACGAACGAAAACTAACCGCGTGATTCTAAATAAAAATTTTGAAGGGAAGAGGAGTAGTTCAAAACAACTATGTCAAGATTTCTCACCAGAGCGACGAAGGGGCAGAGGAGTAAAAAGAAATCCTACTCTCCGATATGACTAGACTCAGAAATCAGTTTTCTTCTAGACTCAACAACGGCCAAACTACACGATCAACCAAGGGGGCTCCTAAGGTCGGTCGAGGCTCTAATACCAACTTGTCACGCCCAATATGCGACCCTATCCAAAAGGAACTCGAAGGTCCCACCAAAGATAGACCCGCATATTGAAACGCTTTTGCAAGGTGGATATCATTACATCAACATTACATAATAGATGGGGATACATACAAAAGGCATACAATGCCACACGAATACAACATCATCTTACATGAGATCAACATCCGCCTACGGATGAAACATAAACAGAAACTCAAACAATATCCACCCAGCTAGCCCAGGCTGCCGACCTGGAACCTATCCCCTGATCGAAGAAGAAGCAGAAGAAGAACTCCAAAACAAGTAACATCGCTCTCGCGTCATGATCATCGCAAACCTGTACCTGCAACAGTTGTTGTAGTAATCTGTGAGCCACGAGGACTCAGCAATCCCATTACCATGGGTATCAAGACTAGCAAAGCTTAAAGGGAAAGAAAGGGGTAAAGTGGTGAGGTTGCAGCAGCGGCTAAGCATATATGGTGGCTAACATACGCAAATAAGAGCGAGAAGAGAAGCAAATGGAACGGTCGTGAAGCTATCAATGATCAAGAAGTGATCCTGAACTCCTACTTACGTCAGACATAACCCAGAAACCGTGTTCTCCTCTCGATCAACCCCGAAAAGAGACACTCACGGTTACACACGGTTGGTGTATTTTAGAAGAGTTTACTTCAAGTTTACTACAACCGGACATTAAAAATTCCCATCTGCCACATAACCATGGCACGGCTCTCGAAAGTTTATACCCTGCAGGGGTGTCCCAACTTAGCCCATGATAAGCTCTCGCGATCAACGAAGGATATTCCTTCTCCCCGGGAAGACCCGATCAGTCTCGGAATCCCGGCTACAAGACATTTCGACAGTAATAAAACAAGACCAGCAAGACCGCCCGATGCACCGACAATCCCGATAGGAGCTGCACATATCTCGTTCTCAGGGCAACACCGGATGAGACAGGCTACGAGTAAAACCAGGCCTCGAGTTTCCCTGCGGTGGCCCATGAGCTGGCTGGTTCGGGCCAACACTTAGACAAGCATTGGCCCGGGGGCTAAATAAAGATGACCCTTGGGTTAATTACTCCCAAGGGAAAGGTAGGTAGTGGTGAGGCAAATGGTAAAACCAAGGTTGGGCCTTGCTGGAGGAGTCTTATTCAAAGCGAACTGTCAAGGGGGTCCCATAAATCACCCAACCGCGTTAGGGACGCAAAATCCGGGAACATAATACCGATATGACGGAAACTAGGGCGGCAAGAGTGGAACAAAACACCAGGCATAAGGCCGAGCCTTCCACCCTTTACCAAATATATAGATGCATTAAATAGATAAGAGATATTGTGATATCCCAACATAACATAATCCAACATGGAGCAATCTTCATCTTCACCTGCAACTAGCAACGCTATAAGAGGGGCTGAGCAAAAGCGGTAACATAGCCAAACAACGGTTTGCTAGGAAGGGTGACAAAGGTTAGAGGTTCATGGCAATTTGGGAGGCTTGAGCAGCAAGTGATAGGTAGCGCAGCATAGCCAAAGAATGAAGCAACTAGCATAGCAATGATAGTAATGAGATCCAAGGTGACGGTCATCTTGCCTGAAATCCCGCTAGGAAGAAGAACGAGTCCATGAAGAAGATGATGCCACAAAGTCGAACCAAGCGTAGACGAACGAATCCTCACGATCGCAACGAAACGGGAACTATCGAGAAGAAGCACACAACATGGTAAACACACCACACATGAACAAGACATGATGCTAAACCAAGTATGATGCATGACAAGGCTACATGAAGCTACTCATGGCAAAAGATGATGCCTACAAGACCAACACATCAAAGCAAGTTTAAATGAGGCCGGAAACAACATATAACAATTCCGATAAGTCCTCATATGGAAATTTCAAAATTGGTCCAGATCTGAATAAACCTTATGTTCAAGTTTTTAAACAGCAAGTTAAGATGCACCACGATGATCTACACGAAATTCTAGTCAAGTTACATATAAAGTTCATTAGATTCGGACTTACGGCCTAGAAGATATGAGCAAAACAAGATAAGCATGGCATTGATGCAAAATGCATACAAACATCAAGCAAACACCTCAAAACAAGGATGCAACATGATAATATGAAACTACATGCAAAATCAAGCAAGTTTCATATAGAGCACACTTAAAACGGAGCAACGGTTCAACACATACAAATGAAACAAGTTATAGCAACAATCTGTCCAAAACAGCAACTACGCATATTGCAAGCACCTAAACAACAAGCTACAGCATCTTAACATGGTAACAAAAGGCATGAACGTGATGTACAGGTAAAGTATTACAAAACATGAACACTGAGCTATCTCCAGAAACACCTAGAACATGCTCAAAAAGACATGGCAAGATTGCATATAATATCAGGTTCACAGACTTAGCAGAATTTACAGGACATGGCAGAAATAACATCAGGTTGCAATGTTTAGAGCTATCAAATAATATGTTACAGGAACCTATCATGGAAGATGAAGGCATGGCATGAATCTAATAATTGCATAGAACAAATGTCCTTTAGTGACTATGAGCCAAAAAGGATCAGAAGATATGATGGCACACATGTAAATATGGCAAGTTATATTACAGATTCATACATGGCAGGAACAACAATAAGTAGGCATGTTGGTGAGCTTGAA
Organism: Aegilops longissima; assembly: GCA_021605205.1. Classification (NCBI taxonomy): domain Eukaryota; kingdom Viridiplantae; phylum Streptophyta; class Magnoliopsida; order Poales; family Poaceae; genus Aegilops; species Aegilops longissima. The sequence goes on along the minus strand of CM038676.1, from coordinate 570,699,684 downwards.
TCACTCTCCACAGAGCAATACATGGCATGGCAAGGCAACCAACAGCAAGAATACATGTTTATGAAGCTAAGAATGGCAAGAGCAAGTTCATAGGCTGCATGGATCACTAGCAACAATCATGGCAACATTGAACTTAATGTTAACAGGCTGACAGCAACATTATTTAGAAATTTTGGAGCAAGATTATAACAAATTACAGCAAGCTATAAATGCAACAAGGGACATGGATGTATAGAGCATGACATGTATAACAAAACATCCTTAGTGAACATCTCCAGATTATGCATAGAATGACTTGTAGCATCAGGTTTACATAGCAACAAAATATTACAGAATCAGCCTAGCAAAACAGAAACAGCAAGTACCCTACTTAACAAGCTCGATGCACTCACTAAAGGACACACAAAAATACATGGATGGCACCTCTGGAAAGATGGCATGACATAGCACAAAGCACATGTAGAGCTCATGCTCATAAGATGCACACATCAAATGCAACAAAAATGACAAATCATTAAGTTATAACAGTTCCAGCAGATTAACATCATATAGCACTTTTACAACGAAGATCCAGGCATCAAGATGAACTCAAATGAACATGGTGCAATGGAATTAAATGAAGTACTCGCCGAGACGAACAATTTGACATATTACACGCATGAAATGGAGCAGTATGCAGCAAGTTATGGCATCTCAAACATGCACACATAATAACAGAAAACTGGGACTTGGACGAAAATATACCCTCCGAAAAGTTAACGTGGGACGGGACGGAGCGGGACGGAGGGATCCGGGGACGCGGGACGCCGTTTGGATCGGGGGAGTTGTGGATCTCATCCCACTTCCCGGATCCGGCGCCGGCGAGAGCTCCGGCGAGCTCTCCGGCGAGGAGGACGCGGAGGAGGTCGGGGCGACTCCGGGAGGACGCGGCGGCGGACCGGCCGGCGGCGAGGGCCGCGAGGACAGGCGGGCGATAAGCGGCGCCCGCGAGGGAGACGGGAGGCGGGCGGCGGCGCCGCTCGGGGCGGAGCTGGCAGTGCCGGCGGGAGGCGGAGGCGGCGGAGGCGAAGCGGCGGCCGTGGGGGCGACGGTCGCGGCGCTGGGCGACCAGGTGGCGGTGGCGGCGATCCGGGCCCTGGGCTGGCGCGGGCCTTGCGGGCCGGCGGAGGCGGGCGGCAGTGGCGGACAGGTGGCGGCGCGTGATTCGCCGAGGGGCGGCGGCTGGACGGAGGCGGCGGACATGTCCGTCGGTGGAATTTTGTCCGGCGGCGCGGGGAGGAAGAGGGCTAGGTTTGGACTGCACGAAAATCCGGGAGGGGCACATATTTATAGGTAGAGGGAGCTAGGAGAGTCCAAATGAGGAGCAGTTTTCGGCCACGCGATCGTGATCGAACGACCGAGAGCATGGAGGGGAGTTTGCTGGGTTTTGGGCCATTTCAGAAGGGTGTTGGGCTGCAAGACAAAAGAGGACTTTACGGTTACCCGGTTAACCGTTGGAGTATCAAACGACCTCCAAATGGCACAAAACTTGACAGGCGGTCTACCGGTGCTATACCAAGGCCGCTTGACAAACCTCGGGCCATTCCGAGAAAGTTTAACACCCACTCACAACGAGAGACGAAAGGGAGACGCCGGGGAACATAGGAGCGCCGGATTGCAAAACGGACAACGGGGAAAATGCTCGGATGCATGAGACGAACACGTATGCAAAATGAAATGCACATGACGACATGATATGAAATGCAGATGATGACATGGAAAAGTGCAACACGCAAGCACATGACATGGCAAAGACGCAATGAATAAGCGGAAGACACAGGCGCATCAAATCCGGGGCGTTACAACACTCCTCCACTAACAAGAGATCTCGTCCCGAGATCTTAGGACCGAGACGGAAAGGAAAAGGGATGAGGTGAAACAAGAACTCAAGAGAAGAAGCAAAGAATCGAGAACACTTGAGAAGAAGGGAGGAACGACGAGAATGACGAGAATCAAAAGCTCACGGAAATTAGATAGACTATGAAACCACTCCGGTTAGAACGAGATTAGAAACAAATAAGACTGAAAGGATTTAGACAGCACTCCGACTGAAACATGGAGGAATAGAACAGGAGCTTAAGAAGATGGAATGAAACTTGATGAACTCTTGAAGAATAAATTAAATCATGAAGAACCACCGTGAAGAACTCCGGTAACAAAAGGATGATGAGATAGAAATGAAGGATGAAAGAATAAGATGAGCCTTGCGATGATTTAGATGGAGGTTCCGACGAAATGGCCGAGGGCATTTGAACTCCAGAAAAGAAAAGATGAAGACACTTGGAACTAGAATTTATTCATCAAGAATAAACTCCAAAGGAAGGGATTACTCACTTGGATGAAATAAGAATAAGATTTATTGTATGCTTATCCTTCATCAAATTAAATTGATGACAAACAATGGATTTTGCATACTACTTATTCTTCTTGAAAATGATTAAGGGGAAAATATAGCACAAAACTTGAGAAAATCTTCATGAACCACCGGTAGGATTCGATAGAACGAATGAATTAAAGTGATAATCAAGGAAAAAGAATCTTGAATGAACCACCGTAAGAATTCGAAAATGACTGATGAAAGAGAATGAATCACCGGGAAGAATTAGAAGAACCAATAAGCTAGAGGGGATTTAGATGCAAAAGAACAAAAAGATCATGAGCTGATTAAAGAACACTTGAACGAAGCACCGAGATAAATAGAGAACGATAACTGGAATGATGGCCTCCGGAAGAATTAGAAGAGTCAGGTAAGATCCTGGGAAAAGACCTGTGGGTTAGGGCCCACTAAAAGACCGTTGGAAAGGGATAGTTGAACCGATAGATGATGATGCACCGGAACAATTGAAATATTTGAATGAGGTGACAACCTCGAATTAATTCAAACACAGACGAATCTCCTGAGATGTCTTCAGCACTCCGGAAGGATAAACTGACGAGAGGCGAATGAGCAAAGGGAAATATTTTAGCTGAGGGAAAGAATACGATCGACAACGAAAACTTGAATTTGGATCCACCGGAAACAAAACAAGACGGACATTGATGAACCAGACGAGAATTCAGCGGTTGAAACAATTGAGAAAAGACTGAAGATACTCCGCACGAATGAAATTGATTGCTCGAATAAAGACTCAGACTCCGGAAATAAAAGGGGTGGGAGGGCGGAAAAAACAAAGGCAACTTGGAACGGGAATCGACGAGTAACTTGAAGAGAAAAGCACCGGTTGAAATAATTGAGGAGAGAATGAAAAGGCTTCGCAAAAGTATGAAGGATACTCGATTACGGACTCCGGTTCTGAGAAGAAGAAGGGAGGGCGGGTGGGAAAAAAACAAGGACAACTTCGGACAAGGAAACAACGACGAGAGAGAAAGAACTGACGACTGATCTTGCAAAAGACAACGAGGGTCGAATCCACTCGAAGAGAAATGCGCCGGATTGAAAAGAGGATGGGCAACGAACGAAAACTAACCGCGTGATTCTAAAGAAAAATTTTGAAGGGAAGAGGAGTAGTTCAAAACACCTATGTCAAGATTTCTCACCAGAGCGACGAAGGGGCAGAGGAGTAAAAAGAAATCCTACTCTCCGATATAACTAGACTCAGAAATCAGTTTTCTTCTAGACTCAACAACGGCCAAACTACACGATCAACCAAGGGGGCTCCTAAGGTCGGTCGAGGCTCTGATACCAACTTGTCACGCCCAATATGCGACCCTATCCAAAAGGAACTCAAGGTCCCACCAAGGATAGACCCATATTGAAACGCTTTTGCAAGGTGGATATCATTACATCAACATTACATAATAGATGGGGATACATACAAAAGGCATACAATGCCACACGAATACAACATCATCTTACATGAGATCAACATCCGCCTACGGATGAAACATAAACAAAACTCAAACAATATCCACCACCTAGCCCAGGCTGCCGACACGAACCTATCCCCGATCGAAGAAGAAGCGGAAGAAGAACTCCAAAACAAGTAACATCGCTCTCGCGTCATGATCATCGCAAACCTGTACCTGCAACTGTTGTTGTAGTAATCAGAGCCACGAGGACTCAGCAATCCCATTACCATGGGTATCAAGACTAGCAAAGCTTAAAGGGAAAGGAAGGGGTAAAGTGGTGAGGTTGCAGCAGCGGCTAAGCATATATGGTGGCTAACATACACAAATAAGAGCGAGAAGAGAAGCAAATGGAACGGTCGTGAAGCTATCAATGATCAAGAAGTGATCCTGAACTCCTACTTACGTCAGACATAACCCAGAAACCGTGTTCTCCTCTCGATCAACCCCGAAAAGAGACACTCACGGTTACACACACGGTTGGTGTATTTTAGAAGAGTTTACTTCAAGTTTACTACAACCGGACATTAAAAAATTCCCATCTGCCACATAACCGCGGGCACGGCTCTCAAAAGTTTATACCCTGCAGGGGTGTCCCAACTTAGCCGATGATAAGCTCTCGCGATCAACGAAGGATATTCCTTCTCCCCGGGAAGACCCGATCAGTCTCGGAATCCCGGCTACAAGACATTTCGACAGTAATAAAACAAGACCAGCAAGACCGCCCGATGCAAACGACAATCCCGATAGGAGCTGCACATATCTCGTTCTCAGGGCAACACCAGATGAGACAGGCTACGAGTAAAACCAGGCCTCGAGTTTCCTGCGGTGGCCCAGCAAGGCTCGATTCGGGCCAACACTTAGACAAGCATTGGCCGGGGCTAAATAAAGATGACCCTTGGGTTAATTACTCCCAAGGGAAAGGTAGGTAGTGGTGAGGCAAATGGTAAAACCAAGGTTGGGCCTTGCTGGAGGAGTCTTATTCAAAGCGAACTGTCAAGGGGGTCCCATAAATCACCCAACCGCGTTAGGGACGCAAAATCCGGGAACATAATACCGATATGACGGAAACTAGGGCGGCAAGAGTGGAACAAAAGACCAGGCATAAGGTCGAGCCTTCCACCCTTTACCAAATATATAGATCCATTAAATAGATAAGAGATATTGTGATATCCCAACATAACATAATCCAACATGGAGCAATCTTCATCTTCACCTGCAACTAGCAACGCTATAAGAGGGGCTGAGCAAAAGCGGTAACATAGCCAAACAACGGTTTGCTAGGAAGGGTGACAAAGGTTAGAGGTTCATGGCAATTTGGGAGGCTTGAGCAGCAAGTGATAGGTAGCGCAGCATAGCCAAAGAACGAAGCAACTAGCATAGCAATGATAGTAATGAGATCCAAGGTGACGGTCATCTTGCCTGAAATCCCGCTAGGAAGAAGAACGAGTCCATGAAGAAGATGATGCCACAAAGTCGAACCAAGCGTGAGCGAGCGAATCCTCACGATCATAGCAAGCAGGAACTATCGAGAAGAAGCACACAACATGGTAAACACACCACACATGAACAAGACATGATGCTAAACCAAGTATGATGCATGACAAGGCTACATGAAGCTACTCATGGCAAAAGATGATGCCTACAAGACCAACACATCAAAGCAAGTTTAAATGAGGCCGGAAACAACATATAACAATTCCGATAAGTCCTCATATGCAAATTTCAAAATTGGTCCAGATCTTAATAAACCTTATGTTCAAGTTTTTAAACAACAAGTTAAGATGCACCACGATGATCTACACGAAATTCTAGTCAAGTTACATATAAAGTTCATTAGATTCGGACCTACGGCCTAGAAGATATGAGCAAAACAAGATAAGCATGGCATTGATGCAAAATGCATACAAACATCAAGCAAACACCTCAAAACAAGGATGCAACATGATAATATGAAACTACATGCAAAATCAAGCAAGTTTCATATAGAGCACACTTAAAACGGAGCAACGGTTCAACACATACAAATGAAACAAGTTATAGCAACAATCTGTCCAAAACAGCAACTACGCATATTGCAAGCACCTAAACAACAAGCTACAGCATCTTAACATGGTAACAAAAGGCATGAACATGATGTACAGGTAAAGTATTACAAAACATGAACACTGAGCTATCTCCAGAAACACCTAGAACATGCTCAAAAAGACATGGCAAGATTGCATATAATATCAGGTTCACAGACTTAGCAGAATTTACAGGACATGGCAGAAATAACATCAGGTTGCAATGTTTAGAGCTATCAAACAATATGTTACAGGAACTTATCATGGAAAAAGAAGGCATGGCATGAATCTAATAATTGCATAGAACAAAAGTCCTTTAGTGACTATGAGCCAAAAAGGATCAGAAGATATGATAGCACACATGTAAATATGGCAAGTTATATTACAGATTCATACATGGCAGGAACAACAATAAGTAGGCATGTTCGAGAGCTTGAATCACTCACCACAGAGCAATACATGGCATGGCAAGGCAACCAACAGCAAGAAGACATGTTTGTAAAGCTAAGAATGGCAAGAGAAAGTTCATAGGGTGCATGGATCACGAGCAACAATCATGACAACATTGAACTTAATGTTAACAGGCTGACAGCAACACTATTTAGCAATTTTGGAGCAAGATTATAACAAGGTACAACAAGCTATAAATGCAACAAGGGACATGGATGGATAGATCATGACATGTATAACAAAACATCCTTAGTGAATATCTCCAGATTATGCATAGAATGACTTGTAGCATCAGGTTTACATAGCAACAAAATATAAATGAATCAGCCTAGCAAAACAGCAACAACAAGTACCCTACTTAACAAGCTCGATGCACTCACTACAGGACCCACAAAAATACATGGATGGCACCTCTGGACAGATGGCATGACATAGCACAAAACACATGTAGAGCTCATGCTCATAAGATGCACACATCAAATGCAACAAAAATGACAAATCATCAAGTTATAACAGTTCCAGCAGATTAACATCATATAGCACTTTTACAACGAAGATCCAGGCATCAAGATGAACTCAAATTAACATGGTGCAATGGAATGAAATGAAGTACTCGTCGAGGCGAACAATTTGACATATTACACGCACGAAACGGAGCAGTATGCAGCAAGTTATGGCATCTCAAACATGCACACATAATAACAGAAAAGTGGGACTTAGACGAAACTATACCCTCCGAAAAGTCAACGCGGGACGGGACGGAGCGGGACGGAGGGATCCGGGGACGCGGGACGCCGTTTGGATCGGGGGAGTTGTGGATCTCATCCCACTTCCCGGATCCGGCGCCGGCGAGAGCTCCTGCGAGCTCTCCGGTGAGGAGGACGCGGAGGAGGTTGGGGGCGACTCCGGGGAGGACGCGGGTGGCGGACCCGGCCGGAGGCGAGGGCCGGCGAGGACAAAGGCGGCGATGGCGGCGCTCGGCGAGGAGACGGGAGGCGGGCGGCGGCGCTCAGGCGGGCGGAGCTGGCAGTGCCGGCGGGAGGCGGAGGCGGCGGAGGCGTCGGCCGATGGGAGGCGACAGGTCGCGGCGCGGCGACCAGACTCTGTGGCGGCGGATCTGGGCCTCATGGGCCTGGCGCGGCCTCATGGGCCGGGCGGAGGCGGGCGGCAGCGGACAGGTGGCGGCGCGTGATTCGCCGAGGGGCGGCGGCTGGACGGAGGCCGCGGACATGTCCGTCGGTGGAATTTTGTCCGGCGGCGGTGGGAGGAAGAGGGCTAGGTTTGGACTGCGCGAAAATCTGGGAGGGGCACATATTTATAGGTAGAGGGAGCTAGGAGATTCCAAATGAGGAGCGGTTTTCGGCCACGCGATCGTGATCGAACGACCGAGAGCATGGAGGGGAGTTTGCTGGGTTTTGGGCCATTTTGGAAGGGTGTTGGGCTGCAAGACAAAAGAGGCCTTTGCGGTTACCCGGTTAACCGTTGGAGTATCAAACGACCTCTAAATGGCACGAAACTTGACAGGCGGTCTACCGGTGCTATACCAAGGCCGCTTGACAAACCTCGGGCCATTCCGAGAAAGTTTAACACCCACTCACAACGAGAGACAAAAGGGAGACGCCGGGGAACATAGGAGCGCCGGATTGCAAAACGGACAACGGGGAAAATGCTTGGATGCATGAGACGAACACGTATGCAAAATGAAATGCACATGACGACATGATATGCAATGTAGATGACGACATGGCAAAGTGCAACATGCAAGCACATGACATGGCAAAGACGGCGAATAACTGGAAGACACCTGGCGCATCGAATCCGGGGCGTTACAATGTTGTCCAGATGGTCACCAGTTTTTAAGAGATAATAAAGAAAAATATGGAAAACAGATAAAAAACGTTATGGGAATGTTTACAGGGCTGCCCGTATTGTGCTTCCGCCAATGCCCATGGTATCTTGAGCACATAGTGATGTATGCATGGTGTGAATCTTGCCGGTATAGCGGGTGGGTGGCGGAAGCAGAACTGCTACTTCCGTTCCGGGAGTGGTCAAACTTAGGAGGGAAACTGTTTCTGGCCCCTGGTGTTCGGCTGGCGAGCCAATCCGTCGTCTTTATCGCCTGGTGGCCTCCCATTGTGTTCGGCATTAAGCTTGCATGCCTGCCTAAAGAACCAACAGTTTCTGTTGGTGTGATTAGCTGGCTTATCAGGGTGGCCGTGAATTTGACAAGGTCGGTCCAATATCCTGTCGAGGGTGGATGGTCCATCCTGGTTTGCCTTAAATGGCTTCTTCTGTTGACCGGTTTTCGGATTGTGAAATCCGGCGTTGACCGCTGTGTCGCGTAGTCTTTCACTATTGCTGCGACTGTTGTGTTCGTTTAGTCGTGGCTTGCCGTTGCCGTCTCGGATTTCGGAAGTGCCCGGGTCGCTGACATTGTTGCTTTTACGAGCGAGCCAGTTGTCTTCTCCCGCACAAAAGCTAGTCATTAGAGCTGTAAGGGCTGTCATGGATTTAGGTCCTTCCTGGCCAAGGTGACGTGCTAGCCATTCGTCCCGGACACTATATTTGATGGCCGCAAGGGCTTCTGCGCCCAGACAGTCGACAATTTGGTTCTTTTTGACTAAGAACCTAGTCCAGAGTTCCCTGGCTGACTCGCCGAGCTGTTGGACAATGTGACTTAAGTCATCGGCATCGGATGGCCGGGCATATGTTCCTTGGAAGTTGTTGTTGGGGAACGTTGCAGAAAATTAAAATTTTTCCTACGGTTTCACCAAGATCCATCTATTAGTTCATATAGCAACGAGTCATGGGAGAGTGATTGCATCTACATACCACTTGTAGATCGCGTGCGGAAGCGTTCAAGTGAACGAGGTTGATGGAGTCGTACTCGTCGTGATTCAAATCACCGATGATCCTAGTGCCGAACGGACAGCACCTCCGCGTTCAACACACGTACAGAGCGGATGACGTCTCCTCCTTCTTGATCCAGCAAGGGGGAAGGAGAGGTTGATGATGATCCAGCAGCACGACGGCATGGTGGTGGATGCAGCGAGAACTCCGGCGAGGCTTAGCTAGCGACTACGGGAGGAGGAGGAGGTGTAGCAGGAAGGGGAGGCGCCAAGGGCTTCAGGGTGCGGCCACCCCTCCCTCCCCTCCCTTTATATAGGTGCAAGAGAGGGGGGGAGGGCGCAGCCTTGCCCCTTCCTCCAAGGAAGGGGTGCGGCCAAGAGGGGGGAGGAGTCCATCCTCCCCAAGGCACCTCGGAGGTGCCTTCCCCTCTTAGGACTCTCCCCTCCCCAAGTCTCCTTGGCGCATGGGCCTCTTGGGGCTGGTGCCCTTGGCCCATATAGGCCAAGGCGCACCCCCACCAGCCCATGTGGCCCCCCGGGGCAGGTGGACCCCCCCGGTGGACCCCCGGACCCCTTTCGGCACTCCCGGTACAATACCGATAAAGTGCGAAACTTTTCCGGCGACCAAAACAAGACTTCCTATATATAAATCTTTACCTCCGGACCATTCCGGAACTCCTCATGACGTCCGGGATCTCATCCGGGACTCCGAACAACATTCGGTTTGCTGCATACTCATATTCATACAACCCTATCGTCACCGAACCTTAAGTGTGTAGACCCTACGGGTTCGGGAGACATGTAGACATGACCGAGACGTTCTCCGGTCAATAACCAACAGCGGGATCTGGATACCCATGTTGGCTCCCACATGTTCCACGATGATCTCATCGGATGAACCACAATGTCAAGGACTCAATCGATCCCGTATACAATTCCCTTTGTCTAGCGGCATTGTACTTGCCCGAGATTCGATCGTCGGTATCCCGATACCTTTGTTCAATCTCGTTACCGGCAAGTCTCTTTACTCATTCCATAACACATCATCCCGTGATCAACCCCTTAATCACATTGTGCACGTTATGATGATGTCCTACCGAGTGGGCCCAGAGATACCTCTCCGTTTACACCGAGTGACAAATCCCAGTCTCGATTCGTGCCAACCCAACAGACACTTTCGGAGATACCTGCAATGCACCTTTATAGCCACCCAGTTACGTTGTGACGTTTGGTACACCCAAAGCATTCCTACGGTATCCGGGAGTTGCACAATCTCATGGTCTAAGGAAAAGATACTTGACATCAGAAAAGCTTTAGCATACGAACTACACGATCTTTGTGCTAGGCTTAGGATTGGGTCTTGTCCATCACATCATTCTGCCAATGATGTGATCCCGTTATCAATGACATCCAATGTCCATGGTCAGGAAACCATGACCATCTATTGATAAACGAGCTAGTTAACTAGAGGCTTACTAGGGACATGGTGTTGTCTATGTACCCACACATGTATCTGAGTTTCCTATCAATACAATTATAGCATGGATACTAAAAGATTATCATGAACAAGGAAATATAATAATAACTAATTTATTATTGCCTCTAGGGCATATTTCCAACAGTCTCCCACTTGCACTAGAGTCAATAATCTAGTTCACATCGCCATGTGATTAACATCGATAGGTCACATCGCCATGTGACCAACATCAAAGAGTTTACTAGTGTCGCTAAACTAGTTCACATCACCATGTGATTAAGACTCAATGAGTTACGGGGTTTGATCATGTTTTCCTTGTGAGAGAAGTTTTAGTCAGCGGTCTGCGCAGTATTCAGATCCGTATGTACTTTGCAATTCTCTATGTCATATTGTAAATGCTGCTTCCACGTTCCACTTGAAGCTATTCCAAATGGTTGCTCCACTATCGTATCCGGTTTGCTACTCGAGTCACTCGGATAGGTGTTAAAGCTTGCATCGGCGTAACCCTTTACATGAACTCTTTATCACCTCCATAATCGAGAAACATGTCCTTATTTACTCCAAGGACAATTTTGACTGCTGTCCAATGATCCCCATTCTGGATCATTCTTGTACCCTTAGTGACTCATGGCAAGGCACACTTCGATGCGGTATACAACATAGCATACTATAGAGCCTATGTCTAAAGCATAGGGGACGACCTTCGTCCTTTCTCTCTTTTCTGCCATGGTCGAGCTTTAAGTCTTAACTTCATACCTTACATCTCAGGCAAGAACTCCTTCTTTGATAGATCCATCTTGAACACCTTCAAGATCATGTCAAGGTATATGCTCATTTGAAAGTACCATTAAGCGTTTTTGATCTATCCTCATAGACCTTGATGCTCAATGTTCAAGTAGCCTAATCCAGGTTTTCTATTGAAAAACACTTTTCAAACAACCCTATATGCTTTCCAGAAATTCTACATCATTTCTGATCAACAATATGTCAACAACACATACTCATCAGAAATTCTATAGTGCTCCCACTCACTTCTTTGGAAATACAAGTTTCTCACAAACTTTGTATAAACCCAAAATCTTTGATCATCTCATCAAAGCGCACATTCCAACTCCGAGATGCTTACTCCAGTCCTAAGAAGGATCTCTGGAGCCAGCATAACTTTTAGCATCCTTAGGATCGACAAAAACTTTCTGATTGTATCACATACAACCTTTCCTTACAAAACTGGTAAGGAAACTCGTTTTGACATCCATCTGCCTGATTTCATAATGCAGCTAATGCTAACATGATTCCGATGGACTTAAGCATCGCTACGGATGAGAAAATCTCATCGTAGTCAACTCCTTGAACTTGTGAAAAACTCTTTGCCACAAGTCGAGCTTCATAGACGGTGACATTACCGTCCACGTCCGTCTTCTTCTTAAAGATCCATTTATCTCAATGGCTTGCCGATCAACGGGCAAGTCCACCAAAGTCCATGCTTTGTTCTGATACATGGATCCTATCTCGGATTTCATGGCTTCTAACCATTTGTTGAAATATGGGCCCACCATTGGTTCTCCATAGCTCGTAGGTTCATTGTTGTCTAGCAACATGACATTCATTACAGGATCACCGTACCACTCCGAAGCAGTACGCGTCCTTGTCGTCCTACGAGGTTCGGTAGTGACTTGATCCGAAGTTTCATGATCACTATCATAATCTTCTACTTCAATTGGTGTAGGTGCCACAGGAACAACTTCTTGTGTCCTGCTACACACTAGTTGAAGTGATGGTTCAATAACCTCATCAAGTCTCCACCATCCTCCCACTTAATTCTTTCGAGAGAAACTTTTCCTCGAGATAGGACCCGTTTCTAGAAACAATCCCTATTGCTTTCGGATCTGAATTAGGAGGTATACCCAACCGTTTTGGGTATCCTATGAAGATGTATTTATCCGTTTTGGGTTCGAGCTTATCACGATGAAACTTTTTCACATAAGCGTCGCAGCCCCAAACTTTTAAGAAACGACAACTTAGGTTTCTCCAAACCATAGTTCAAACAGTGCCGTCTCAACGGAATTACGTGGTGCCCTATTAAAGTGAGTGCGGTTTTCTCTAATGCCTAACCCATGAACGATAGTGGTAATTCGATAAGAGACATCATAGTACGCACCATATCCAATAGGGTGCAACTATGATGTTCGGACACACCATCACACTATGGTGTTCGGTAATATTAATTCTGAAAAAATTTCCACAGTGTCTTAATTGCGTGCCAAAGCTCGTAACTCAGATACTCATCTCTATGATCATATCATAGACATTTTATCCTCTTGTCACAATGATCTTTAACTTCACTCTGAAATTACTTGAACCATTCAATAATTCAGACTTTGTGTTTCATCAAGTAAATATACTCAACATCTACTCGAATCATCTGTGAAGTCAGAACATAATGATATTCACCACATGCCTCAGCACTCATTGGACTGCACACATCAAAATGTGTTACTTCCAACAGGTTGCTACCTTGTTCCATCATCTTTGAACCGAGGCTTTTCAGGTCATCTTGCCCATGTGGTATGATTTGCATATCTCAAGTGATTCAAAATCAAGTGAGTCCAAATGATCCATCTGCATGGATTTTCTTCATGCGTATACACCAATAGACATGGTTTGCATGTCTCAAACTTTTCAAAAGCGAGTGAGTCAAAGATCCATCAACATGGAGCTTCTTCATGCGTTTTATACCAATATGACTTACATGGCGGTGCCACAAGTGCGTGGTACCATCATTACTATCTTATATCTTTTGGCATGAAAATGTGTATCACTACGATCGAGATTCAATAAACCATTCCTTTTAGGTGCTAGACCATTGAAGGCATTATTCAAATTAACGAGTAACCATTATTCTCCTTAAATGAATAATCGTATTACGACAGACATAATCCAATCATGTCTATGCTCAGCATAAACACCAAATAACAATTTTAGGTTTAACTCCAATCTCGATGGTAGAGGGAGCGTGCGATGCTTGATCACATCAACCTTGGAAACACTTCCAACACGTATCGTCGACTCACCTTTAGCTAGTCTCCGTTTATTCCGTAGCTTTTGTTTGAGTTACTAACACTTAGCAACCGAACGGTATCTAATACCCTGGTGCTACTAGGAGTACTAGTAAAGTACACATTAACATAATGTATATCAATATACTTCTATCGACCTTGCCAGACTTCTCATCTACCAAGTATCTAGGGTGGTTTACTTTGATGTCCGTTCCTCTCATTACAGAAGCACTTAGTCTCGGGTTTGGGTTCAACCTTGGGTTTCTTCACTAGAGCAGCAACTGTTTTGCCATTTCATGAAGTATCCCTTTGTAACGCCCAATATGCGACCCTATCCAAAAGGAACTCGACGGTCCCACCAAGGATAGACCCGCATATTGAAATGCTTTTGCAAGGTGGATATCATTACATCAACATTACATAATAGATGGGGATACATACATAGGGCACAAATGCCACAAGAATACAACAACATCATATACAAGATCAACATACGACTACGGATGAAACATAAGCGAAACTCAAGCGACATCCACCACCTGCTAGCCCAGGACGACACTGGAACCTATCCCCGATCGAAGAAGAACCAGAAGAAGAACTCCAACACAAGCAAACATCGCTCTCACGTCATGATCATCGCAAACCTGTACCTGCAACTGGTGGTGTAGTAATCAGAGCCACGAGGACTCAGCAATCCCATTACCATGGGTATCAAGACTAGCAAAGCTTAAGTAGGAAAGGAGGGATAAAGTGGTGAGGCTGCAGCAGCGACTAAGCATATATGGTGGCTAACATACGCAAATGAGGCGAGGAGAGAAACAAAGGAACGATCGTCAACTAGTAATGATCAAGAAGTGATCCTGAACTCCTACTTACGTCGGACATAACACGAAACCGTGTTCTCCTCTCGATCAACCCGAAAAGAGACACTCACGATTCGCACATGGTTGGTGTATTTTAGAAGAGTTTGCTTCAAGTTTACTACAACGGATATTAACAAATTCCCATCTGCCACATAACCGCGAGCACGGCTCTCGAAAGTTTATACCTGCGAGGTGTCCCAACAGCCCGTGATAAGCTCTCGCGATCAACGAAGGATATTCCTTCTCCCGGGAAGACCGATCAGTCTCGAATCCGGCTACAAGACATTCGACAGCAATAAAACAAGACCAGCAAAGCCTCCCGGATGTGCCGACAAATCCCGATAGAGTCGCACGTACCTCGGTCTCGAGGCACACCGGATAAGTCAGCCTCGAGTAAAACCAGCCCTCGAGTTGCCCGTGGTGGCCCCATGATCTGCTTTCGGTTCGGACCAACACTTTCGAAGAAGCACCGCCGGGGGACTAAAATAAAGATGACCCTCGAACTCCGAAACCCAAGGGAAAAAGGGAATAGGTGAGGCAAATGGTAAAACCAATGTTGGGCCTTCTTTGGAAAAGTCTTATTCAAAGCGAACTGTCAAGGGGTCCCATAAATCACCCGACCGCATTAGGGACGCAAAATCCGGGAACATAATACCGATATGACGGAAACTAGGGCGGCAAGAGTGGAACAAAACACCAGGCATAAGGCCGAGCCTTCCACCCTTTACCAAGTATATAGATGCATTAATTAAGTAAGATATATTGTGATATCCCAACAAGTAAACATGTTCCAACAAGGAACAACATCTCCATGTTCCAACAAGGAACAAACCTCATCTTCACCTGCAACTAACAACGCTATAAGAGGGGCTGAGCAAAGCGGTAACATAGCCAAACAACGGTTTGCTAGGAAGGGTGCAAAAGGTTAGAGTCTGACATGGCAATTTGGGATGGCTTGATTAACAGGTAATAGGTAGCGCAGCATAGCGAAAGAACGAGGCAACTAGCATAGCAATGATAGTAGTGAGATCCAGGGTAGCGGTCATCTTGCCTGAAATCCGCAAGGAAGAAGAACGAGTCCGTGAAGAAGACGAGCGGATGAAGCCGAACCAAGCGTGAGCGAGCGAATCCTCACGATCATAGCAAAACGGGAACTAACAAGAAGAAGCACAACATAGTAAACACACCACACATGGACAAGACCTGATGCACAACGAGCATGAAGCATGACAAATCTAGATGAGGCTACTCATGGCAAGAGATGATGCAAACAAGAGCAACACATCAAAGCAAGTTTAAATGAGGCCGGAAACAACATAGAACAATTCCGGTAAGTCCTCATATGCAAATTTCGAAATTGGTCCAGATCTGAATAAACCTTATGTTAAAGTTGTTAAACAGCAATTTAAAATGCACCACGATGATCTACACGAAATTCTAGTCAAGTTACATATAAAGTTCATTAGATTCGGAGCTACGGCCTAGAAGATATGAGCAAAACAAGTTAACCATTGCATTGATGCAAAATGCATACAAACATCAAGAAAACACCTCAAAACATGGATGCAACATGATAATATGAAACTACATGCAAAATCAAGCAAGTTTCATATAGAGCACACTCAAAACGGAGCAACGGTTCAACACATACACATGAAACAATTCATAGCAACAATCTGTCCAAAACAGCAACTAGGCATATTGCAAGCATCAGAACAACATGCTACAGGACTTCAACATGAAAACAAAAGACATGGGCATGATGTAAAGGTAAAGCATTACAAAACATGAACACTGAGCTAACTCCAGAAACAACTAGAACATGCTCAAAATGACATGGCAAGATTGCAAATAATAACAGTTTCAGGCATTGCAGAAAATAACATCAGGTTGCAATGTTTAGAGCTATGAAACAACATGTTACAGGAACTTATAATAGCAAAACAAGGCATGGCATGAATCTACTCAAAGCATAGAACAAAAGTCCTTTAGTGACCATAAGCCAAAAAGGATCAGAGAATATGATGGCACCCATGTAAACATGGCAAGTTATATTACAGATTTGAACATGGCAGGAACAACGATAAGTAGGCATGTTGGTGAGCTTGAATCACTCACCGCAGAGCAATACATGGCATGGCAAGGCACCCAACAGTAAGAAGACATGACATAGAAGCTATACATGGCAAGAACAACAACATAGCATGCAAGGATCAACCACAACAACCTTGGCAAAATTGATTAACATGTAAACAATCTGCCAGGAACATTTTGAAGCAAAAGTAGAGCTCGATTGACTCAAGCTATGGCACTACATAATTGCAAAAAAGGGCATGGATGGATAGAGCAAGACATTTTTAACAAAACATCCTTACTGAAGTATCTCAAAATATGCATGTATCTCTCTGTAACATCAAGTTAACATGGCATCAAAATAACAGCAACCAGGGCTGAAATCAGCAACATCAGGACACCTAGTTTGCATGCTTGTGCTAGTCACCACATAGATCACAAAAATACATGGCATACACCCCTGGAAGGATGGCATGGCATATTACAAAACACATGTAGGACTCAAGTCCATAGGATGCACACATCAATCATGGCAAAAATGACAAAGTGCATGTTACATTAAGAAATGAATCTAACATCACATAGCACTCTTCCAACAGCATTTAGGGCATCAAGATGAGCTCAAATGAAAATGATGCAATGAGATGAAATGATCTACTCTTGAGGCGAACATTTGGACATATTACACGCAAAAGCAGACAGCGATGACAGAGTTATGATGCAATGAAAAGGCATGTAAATTCTTGAAACTCGGGGACTTAGCAGTTTTATACCTAGCAAAAAAAAGCAGAGGCGAGGTGGGCCAATCACGGAGGCTGAAGCTGGGCTGGGCCTTGGCTCTGCTGGGCGGAGGAGAGGAGGCGGCAGGCCGTTGCTGGGCAGCGGGAGGGGCAGTTGCTGGGCGAGTCGCTGCCCATTGCCGGGCACAGGATTGCAGGGGCCCACCTTGCAGGGGCACCTGACGCTCGTGCTCGGTCCCAGCGTGGCAATGGCGGCGACGGCGGCAGGGCTCCGGACTCCAGCGAGCGGAGCGACAGGCGGCGAGGACGCAGGGAAAAGGACGGATCCGGAGGTGGGGTTCGAGATCCGAGCTCGGCGGCGACGGCGGAGCTCCACAGGCAACATCGGCGAGCTCCTCCCGTGGCGTGGCTGCAGTCCAGAGAGAGAGAGAGAGCTGGTGAGGAGGAAGGAGAAAGGGAAGGAGAGGAGGCCGGACGGCGGCAACTGGGTCCGCAAGGCGGCGAGACGGCCCAGCGCTCCGGTGCTTTGCCCAGCAAGCCAGTGAGGAGAGATCAGGCCTGCTGATCCCGACAGGCCTTGGCGACAGGAGCGAGCCCTTCTGGCGCTGGACGGGCTCGTCCGGGCCCCGATGGGCTCAGCGGGCCCCGCCGCAGACTGGAGGAGCTCTTGTGTGGGGAGGCTTGAGGAGGGCACGTGGCCAGCCCTGGTTGGCTGGTGGCGCTGTATTGGCGGCTGATGATTAGAGGCGAGATTCGAGGAGGAGGAAGACCAGAGGTAGGTGGAGGGCTAGGCTACCCAAAATGGACAAGGGGTGGTGTTTAAATAGGAAAGGGGGCTAGGGTTAGGGGATTAGCTCCATTTTCGGACCGTACGATCGCCATCGAACGGCTCCGGAGCGGAGAGGGACTAGGAGAGGGGGTTGGGGGGCTGTGAAGAGAGGCCTCGGGCTGAGAGAAGAGAAGAGACGTGGGGCCCGGGGACTGTTCCGGAGACCGAAACGTCCGGCGAGAATACCGGCAACGGTGCCTCTATATATTTAACGATTGGGCTATCAAACGAGCTCCGAATGACACGAAACTTGACAGGCGGTCTACCGGTGGTATACCAAGGCCGCTTGACAAACCTCGGTCCATTCCGAGACCGTTTAATACCCGCACATGAAAAGAGGTAAAAGGGGGCGCCGGGAGACATAGGAGTGCCGGATTGCAAAACGGACAACGGGGAAAATGCTCGGATGCATGAGACGAACGCATATGCAAAATGAAATGCACATGATGACATGATAAAAAATGCAGATGATGACATGGCAAAGAGAGACACGCAAGCACATGACATGGCAACAACGACGAATCACTGGCAGACACCTGGCGCATCGAATCCGGGGCGTTACACCCTTGTTGCCCTTGCCCTTCTTGAAACTAGTGGTTTTACCAACCATCAACAATTGATGCTCCTACTTGACTTCTACTTTCTCGGTGTCAAACATCGCGAACACTTCAAGGATCATCATATCTATCCCTGATATGTTATAGTTCATCACGAAGCTCTAGTAGCTTGGTGGCAATGACTTTGGAGAAACATCACTATCTCATCTGGAAGATCAACTCCCACTCGCTTCAAGTGATTGTTGCACTCAGACAATCTGAGCACAAGCTCAACGATTGAGCTTTTCTCCCTTAGTTTGCAGGCTAAGAAAATCGTCGGAGGTCTTATACCTCTTGGCGTGAGCACGAGCCTGAAATCCCAATTTCAGCCCTCGAAACATCTCATATGTTCATGACGTTTGAAAACGTCTTTTGTGCCTCAACTCTAAACCGTTTAACTGAACTATCACGTAGTTATCAAAAGCGTGTATGTCCGATGTTCGTAACATCCACAAACGACATTTGGGGTTCAGCACACTGAGTGGTGCATTAAGGACATAAGCTTTCTACTGTCCGCATAATCGCTACTGTCAACTTTCAACTATATTTTCTCTAGGAACATATCTAAACAGTAGAACTAAAGCGCGAGCTAACGACATAATTTGCAAAGATCTTTTGACTATGTTCAGGATAATTAAGTTCATCTCATGAACTCCCACTTAGATAGACATCCCTCTAGTCATCTAAGTGATTACATGATCGAGTCAACTAGGCGTGTCCGATCATCACGTGAGACGGACTAGTCATCATCGATGAACATCTTCATGTTGATCATTATCTACTATCGACTCATGCTCGACCTTTCGGTCTCTTGTGTTCGAGGCCATGTCTATACATGCTAGGCTCGTCAAGTTAACCTAAGTGTTACTGCGTGTGTAAATCTGGCTTACACCGTTGTATGTGAGCGTAAGAATCTATCACACCCGATCATCACGTGGTGCTTGAAACTCTGAACTTTAGCAACGGTGCACAGTTAGGGAGAACACTTTCTTGAAATTGTTATGAGGGATCATCTTATTTACTACCGTCGTTCTAAGTAAACAAGATGCATAAACATAATAAACATCACATGCAATTATATAGTAGTGAGTGATATGGCCAATATCATATAGCTCCTTTCATCTTCATCTTCGGGGCTCCATGATCATCTTGTTACCGGCATGACACCATGATCTCCATCATCATGATCTCCATCATCGTGTCTTCATGAAGTTGTCACGCCAACGACTACTTCTACTTCTATGGCTAACGCGTTTAGCAATAAAGTAAAGTAATTTACATGGCGTTCTTCAATGACACACATGTCATACAAAAAATAAAGACAACTCCTATGGCTCCTGCCGGTTGTCATACTCACCGACATGCAAGTCGTGATTCCTATTACAAGAACATGATCTCATACATCACATATATCATTCATCATTCATCACAACTTTGGCCATATCATATCACAAAACACTTGCTGCAAAAACAAGTTAGACGTCCTCTAATTGTTGTTGCAAGTTTTACGTGGCTGCAATAGGGTTCTAGCAAGAACGTTTTCTTACCTACGTGAAAGCCACAACGTGATTTGCCAACTTCTATTTACCCTTCATAAGGACCCTTTTCATCGAATCCTCTCCAACTAAAGTGGGAGAGACAGACACCCGCTAGCCACCTTATGCAACTAGTGCATGTCGGTCGGTGGAACCAGTCTCATGTAAGCGTACGTGTAAGGTTGGTCCGGGCCGCTTCATCCCACAATACCGCTGAAGCAAGATAAGACTAGTAGCGGCAAGAAAGTTGACATCATCTACGCCCACAACAAATTGTGTTCTACTCGTGCAATAGAGAACTACGCATAAACCTGGCTCTGATACCACTGTTGGGGAATGTTGCAGAAAATTAAAATTTTTCCTACGGTTTCACCAAGATCCATCTATTAGTTCATCTAGCAACGAGTCATGGGAGAGTGATTGCATCTACATACCACTTGTAGATCGCGTGCTGAAGCGTTCAAGTGAACGGGGTTGATGGAGTCGTACTCGTCGTGATTCAAAACACCGATGATCCTAGTGCCGAACGGACAGCACCTCCGCGTTCAACACACGTATGGGCGGATGGCGTCTCCTCCTTCTTGATCCAGCAAGGGGAAGGAGAGGTTGATGATGATCCAGCAGCACGACAGGCGTGGTGGTGGATGTGGCGAGAACTCCGGCGGGGCTTAGCTAGCGACTACGGGAGGAGGAGGAGGTGTAGCAGGAAGGGGGCGCCAAGGGCTTCAGGTGCGCCACCTCCCTCCCTCCCTTTATATAGGTGCAAGAGAGGGGGATGGCGCAGCCTTGCCCCTTCCTCCAAGGAAGGGTGTGCGGCCAAGAGGGGAGGAGTCCATCCTCCCAAGGCACCTCGGAGGTGCCTTCCCCTCTTAGGACTCTCCCCTCCCCAAGTCTCCTTGGCGCATGGGCCTCTTGGGGCTGGTTCCCTTGGCCCATATAGGCCAAGGCGCACCCCCACCAGCCCATATGGCCCCCTGGGGCAGGTGGACCCCTCCGGTGGACCCCCGGACCCCTTTCGGCACTCCCGGTACAATACCGATAAAGTGCGAAACTTTTCCGGCGACCAAAACAAGACTTCCTATATATAAATCTTTACCTCCGGACCATTCCAGAACTCCTCGTGACGTCCGAGATCTCATCCGGGACTCCGAACAACATTCGGTTTGCTGCATACTCATATTCATACAACCCTAGCGTCACAGAACCTTAAGTGTGTAGACCCTACGGGTTCGGAGACATGTAGACATGACCGAGGCGTTCTCGGTCAATAACCAACAGCGGGATCTGGATACCCATGTTGGCTCCCACATGTTCCACGATGATCTCATCGGATGAACCACAATGTCAAGGACTCAATCGATCCGTATACAATTCCCTTTGTCTAGCGGCATTGTACTTGCCGAGATTCGATCGTCGGTATCCGATACCTTTGTTCAATCTCGTTACGGCAAGTCTCTTTACTCGTTCCATAACACATCATCCCGTGATCAACCCCTTAATCACATTGTGCACATTATGATGTTGTCCTACCGAGTGGGCGGAGATACCTCTCCGTTTACGGAGTGACATATCGATCTCGATTCGTGCCAACCCAATGAGACACTTTGGAGATACCTAATAATGCACCTTTATAGCCACCCGATTCGTTGTGGCGTTTGGTACACCAAAGCATTCCCTCGGTATCCGGGAGTTGCACAATCTCATGGTCTAAAGAAAAGATACTTGACATTAGAAAAGCTTTAGCATCTGAACTACGATCTTTGTGCTAGGCTTAGGATTGGGTCTTGTCCATCACATCATTCTGCCAATGATGTGATCCGTTATCAATGACATCCAATGTCCATGGTCGGAAACCATGACCATCTATTGATAAGCGAGCTAGTTAACTAGAGGCTTACTAGGGACATGGTGTTGTCTATGTACCCACACATGTATCTGAGTTTCCTATCAATACAATTATAGCATGGATACTAAACGATTATCATGAAAAAGGAAATATAATAATAACTAATTTATTATTGCCTCTAGGGCATATTTCCAACAGTTGTCAGGAAAGGCGTCTTCCAAATCTTCCCAGCAGTCGATAGAATTTTCTGGCAAACTGTTGAGCCAGTACCGCACTGGCCCCGTAAGCTTGAGAGGCAGGTATTTAATGGCGTGAAGGTCGTCTCCACGAGCCAGGTGGATATGGAGGAGGTAATACTCAATCCATACTACAAGATCTGTTGTTCCGTCGTATGATGAGATGTTGATGGGTTTAAACCCGTCTGGAAATTCGTGCTCCATTACCTCGTTGGTGAAGCAAAGAGGGTGTGCGGCTCCTCTATGTTGGGCCACACTGTGAAGCACCTCCGTTGGATGCCGTTGGCGGCCTCAGGCGTGGTTGGCTCGGTTGAGTCCGGCTGATTGACCATCATCACCGCTCGGGGCATATCCCTCGATCTGTACGTCGATCTTGTCTCTCCTGCTCCGCCCACTAAGCTTTGGCGGATGTCACGATTGTTTTCCCGAACTGTGTTGTTCTTACGGCCGTATTGGTTAGTATGTTGTTCTGCTTGGGCTGCTCCTTTATCCGGACCGAACTATGGTCGACCTGCCGCATTGTTCAATGGTGGAATGGGCTCCAATGCCTTGCCATCAGGTGGAGGGAGCCACCTGTTCTTGGGGTGGCTTTTGTCCAGGCCACTAGGGCCGTATTCTATGGCGGCTAGGACCTCGGTCCATTTATCATTGAGCAGATCTTGGCTTGCTTGAATCTGCAGTTGTTTTATTCATAGATTCCTTGCTGTGGCAATTAGCCGGCGTTTAAAGCGCTCCTGTTCGAGAGGTTCATCCGGCACGATGAATTCTTGTTGTCGAGGTTCTCCTCCTCCTCGGAGAGGGGAAGATAATTACTATCCTCCAAGTCTCCGTACATGACCTGTTCATCGAGGCTATCTTGCCCGCTTTCCTGGTCCTCTTGTTCGGATCCTGCCTCAACAGGGTCTTCATTGTCCGGTGTATTATCACCTCCGGTGCTAGTATTGTTTTCTCTTGAGTGGCGTGACTGAGAGTGGCGCGGGAGGCACAGGTGTTCGGACTGTATACCAGGAGGCTTATCTTCGACTGCATCCTCCTTGTCATCGTCGAGATCGTTGTTGGGTGTGTCTACCATGCACACGACATACCACGAAGTGGTCGTCCCGCGTCTAGCGGATAGTAAGCTCTGGCCCAGCCCCTCATCGTCGTCCAGACCATCGATGTCTTTGGAGCAGAGGCCAAGCGTGTTGGTTGGGTCTTCGACGGTGGCTATGAAGTGGGTGGCGGGTGGGAAGCAAAATTCTCCATCATCCGCCGTAGGGTCGAGCCGAACATAGTTCGGCGATGAGCCGTCTGCCAGGGATAGGTTTTTTAGTGAGTTTAGTAGGTCGCCCATGGGTGAGTGTTGGAAGATGTCCGCGGCGCTGAACTTGGAGATCGATAACCGATCGAGTTCGGTATCCACGGGCTCGCAGGGTTCGGAACTCGATATCGGAGACGAGTTCGGGGTTCCGTTGGAGCAGGTATCATATGAAGAGGGATCTGCGCGTGGCCCGAACGCCACAGACTCGGTGGCCCCCGTGATGGGGTTGAGCCTCCCACCTTCGGACGTCTTGATCTGCTCCAGATCTAAGGCCAGAGTTGTTGCAGGAGCTATCTCCTGGATGCGGCCCGAGGACAGGTTTAAGCCATGTTCAACGGGGTGAAGAGGAGCGATTGCCACGGTCTCAAATCCGTCAAAGATCAAGTCCCCACGGATGTCCGTGATGTAGTTCAAACTTCCGAATCTGACCTGATGACCAGGGGTGTAGCTGTCGAT
Source organism: Aegilops longissima (assembly GCA_021605205.1). Taxonomy (NCBI): domain Eukaryota; kingdom Viridiplantae; phylum Streptophyta; class Magnoliopsida; order Poales; family Poaceae; genus Aegilops; species Aegilops longissima. The sequence continues at coordinate 570,675,427 of CM038676.1, read as the reverse complement.
CTGCTCCAGGTGGCCGAGCGAGTTGGCCCGCAGTACGAAGCCGCCGAATACGAAGATCTGTCCGGGAAGGAAGGTTTCTCCCTGGACCACGTCATGACTGACGATCGAAGCAGCCATCGAACCTTTCGTCGACGGCACAGTGGAACTCTCAATGAAAGCACCAATGTCTGTGTCAAAACCGACGGATCTCGGGTGGGGGTCCCGAACTGTGCGTCTAGGATCAATGGTAACAGGAGACGGGGGACACAATGTTTACCCAGGTTCGGGCCCTCTCGATGGAGGTAATACCCTACTTCCTGCTTGATTGATCTTGATGAATATGAGTGTGGCAAGAGTTGATCTACCACGAGATCGTAACGGCTAAACCCTAGAAGTCTAGCCTATGAGTATATGGTAATGAATCTGTGCTATCCGGACTATGCCCTCCGGTTTATATAAACACCGGAGAGATCTAGGGTTACATGGAGTCGGCTACATAGGAGGAAATCTTCATAATCGATCACCTAGCTTGCCTTCCACACCAAGTAGAGTCCAATCCGGACACGGGTATAGTCATCGGCCTTCATGTCTTCATAGCCCATCAGTCCGGCCCAACAGATAACAGGCCAGATGCCCAAGGACCCCTTAGTCCAGGACTCCCTCAGGCCTTTCCAATGTCCTTGGCATCCAGCTTGTGGTTGTTGGTGAACTCCATGATCATTATGTGATTGGAGTCAAGTCCACGTTCCACCATCTCCTGGCACTTGAAAACTTGTTGCTCCATTGCCTCAAGCCTTGTCTCCACGCTTTCGGTCCTCCTTGGTCCCTCAACATCGCGGATGTGCAGCACCCCCTCATGCATCTCAATGGTTTGAGGGTGTTGCAGCACCTCCGCGGGGTAGGGGTTGATGACCTTCTCGAAGAACTTGTCCTTGGGGGCACTTGGAGATGTCATGATGATCTAGATCTGTCAGAAAAACAGCTCAAAACAAGAATAGAGGACAATTGCGTGATACAGGAGTCAAAACCTTCGGGAGATTATATAATGAATTTTTACCGACCAAAAGAAGTATCGTGCAAGAAAACGGAGTCCGGAGAGCGCATGAGGTGCCCACGAGGCAGGGGGCGCGCCCAGGGGGTAGGGCACGCCCTCCACCCTCGTGGAGCCCTCGTGTCCTTCCTAGACTGCTTCTTATTCCAAAACGGAGAAAGATTGCCATTAGAACTGTTTTGGAGTCAGTTTACTTACCATACCACATACCTATTCCTTTATGGAGTCTAAAACATTCTGGAAAGTGTCCCTTATGTATTCTTCTGGGGTTATGGTTTCAATAACATTGGTTTCAACATTTATAGGATTACGTGAGATATAATGTTTAATTCTTTGACCGTTCACCACCTTCGGATTTGTGCCTTCGAAAGTGTTGATTTTTATGGCACCGGAACGATAGACCTCCTCGATAATGTAAGGACCTTCCCATTTAAAGAGAAGTTTTCCTGCAAAAAATCTTAAACGAGAGTTGTATAATAATACATAATCACCTACATTAAACTCACGCTTTTGTATCCTTTTGTCATGCCATCTTTTAACTTTTTCTTTAAACAACTTGGCATTCTCATAGGCTTGGGTTCTCCATTCATCAAGTGAGCTTATGTCAAATAACCTCTTCTCACCGGCAAGTTTGAAATCATAATTGATTTCTTTAATGGCCTAGTATGCCTTATGTTCTAGTTCGAGAGGGAAGTGACATGCTTTTCCATAAAGCATTTTATACTGAGACATACCCATAGGATTTTTATATGCAGTTCTATAGGCCCATAATGCATCATCAAGTTTCTTGGACCAATTATTTCTAGATCTATTAACAGTCTTTTTTAAAATTAATTTGAGTTCCCTATTACTCAATTCTACTTGACCACTAGACTGTGGATGATACGGATATGCAATTATATGATTAACATAATACTTAGCAAGCATTTTACGAAAAGCACCATGAATAAAATGTGAACCACCATCATTCATTAAATATCTAGGGACTCCAAACCTCGGAAAATTGACTTCTTTAAGCATCTTAATAGAGGTGTTATGATCAGCACTACTAGTTGGAATAACTTCTACCCACTTAGTAACGTAATCAACAGCAACTAAGATATGTGTATATCCATTAGAGGCAAGAAAGGGTCCCATATAATCAAAGCCCCAAACATCAAATGGTTCAATAACAAGTGAATAATTCATAGGCATTTCTTGACGTCTACTAATATTACCAATCCTTTGACATTCATCACAAGATAAGACAAACTTACGGGTATCCTTGAAGAGAGTAGGCCAATAAAAACCGGATTGCAATACCTTATGCGCAGTTCTATCTCCACCGTGGTGTCCTCCATAAGCTTCGGAGTGACACTTGTAGGATCTGTTCCTGTTCATGCTCAGGTACACAACGTCTAATAACACCATCTACTCCTGTCACAGCCCTAGAGCTTGCTTGTAACTAGTGGCAATGCATCCATGCATCATGTTTAATTTTCATGAAATTTGAAATGGGGATGGCAAACCCTAGCACTAAATGAAATGCATTTAGGATCAAAATAAAAATATTCTCAATGAACCCAAAATGCTCTTCAGAAAAGTTCATTATTTTTGGATTGGTCTAGAACCTCTCCCAAAAATGGTGCACATTTTTCCTAGGCCATTCTGGATTTTTGTATTAAATCATTACTTAATAGCATTTGGGCATTTAAATACTATAAAATATTTTTAATGCTCAAATAATCCCAAACTGAAATGTTTACTGTAGGATATATTTCCAACAGTGGTCATGAGCAGTTGCATGAATTTTGGGATTGATTTAGTATTTTTAATAAAGCCACAAAGCTGCAGAAAATAGAAAACAGGAATTAAAAGAAAAGAGAGAGAGAACCGACTGGCCCACTTACCTTAGCCGGCCCAACTTGACCAGCCAGCCACCTACCCGCCGCTCATCGTCTTCCTCTGCCCGGTGGCGGGAGGCGTGGCGTGGCGCCAAACCCAGCCACCTCCCTTACACTTTCGCTTGTTGGAGGCACCAGGTGCCACGCACCCCCCGACCCCTCGTCCTCTCTCTCTCTCCTGGACCTCCTTCCCCTCCTCTGCTTTCCGTGTGGCACCACCGAACACACCCGCCCGCCGCCCGACAGGCACCACCACGGCCACCGGCCTCCACCGCCTCTCCGGCCAGCCAAGCTCCGCCCAGACCTATACACCGTCCCGCCAAGCCACCCGGCGTCACAGCGCCTGCAGCTGCTCCCGACTTCTTCTTCAAGCTTTGGCCGCCCGAGATCGCGGCGACCGTGTGCCCTTCCAGCGCCTCCCGAGTCCGTCGTCCGCCCCGTTCAAACCTCCGTGAGCTCCTGCCACTAACCCCTCTCTTCCCGCGTTATTTGCACCATGTAGCCACCGATTCCACGGGCCGCGAGCTCGGTTCCGCTAGCCATGGCGCCCGCCGTGGCGAGAGGCCACCCAGCTCGAAACACGTCAACATGTCGCCGCCCTCCCGAGGCCGCAGCGCCCTTCCGTTTCTCCTCTAATGCACCGCACATCGCGCCCGCTCGAGCCGAGCTCCGGCGATCGCCCGCGAGCAAGGTTCGGTGACTCCGGCCACCCAGCTCCAGGCCGCCGCCACGGCTGGATCGTCACGACCCCGACTACAGCGTAGCACCAATCCGCCGTCAAATGGTGCGCTTTGTGGGCGAAAACCCGGCGCTCGCCGCCACGACCTCGCCCGCGACGAGCCGTCGGCCTAATTCGGTTTAGTTAGCACTAATGACCTCGCTTCCCCCCTGAGCCACTGCCATGTGGGCCCCGTGCTGTTTAGGTCAGTTTAATTCATGTTTAGGTTAGTACTAATCCTGCCGGACCCCATGTGTCATTGTGACTTTGACAAGTCGGCGTTGACTGGTCCCACATCATCCACCCAACCAGCCTGTTACAGCGGCGTATGGGTCCCACAGGTCAGGTTTGACCTGGCCGACCAGTTGACCTGCTGACGTCACACCTATGTCATCTTGTGCGATAACTTATTTTCTGGAATTATTTTCATATAGGAAATTCCAGAAAAAGTTGCAAACTTCAAAAATTCATAGAAAATCAACCGTAGCTCCAAATCAAATAATTTATATATGAAAAATTATCAGAAAAATGCAATCTATCCATCTGTATCATTTTCATGCATGTCAAACTAAGTTATACCTGCTGTATAGGTGAAAACATGATAATGGCATTTTAAATGCTAAATATGGAGTTTGCATATGAACCCTTAGTCCATATGGGCTTCATTTAATCTGGTTGCTAGTTGCATTAGCTCAAAACACATTCATATTGCCATGTCATAGCATGCATCATATTGTTGCATTGCATTGATCGTGTTCCCTCTTGTTTGCCGGTGGTTGTTCCCTCTCGGTAGGCGTATCCCCACGATGAGTTCGATGACACGGATGAAGAACTATATTATCTTCAGAAGTGCCAGGCAAGCAAAACCCCCTTGTTCATTCTGATACAATCCCACTCTCTCGCTCCTGCTCTATTTTACTGCGGTAGCTGAACCCCTTTATCCTCTGCATGACCTGTCATTCCACAGTAATTAGATGAAACCCACTAGCATGAGTAGGAGTTGTTTGAGCCCTGATGTGCCTACTCATTCATGCTTGTTTGTCATGCCTGCTATTGCTTAGAGTTGTGTCAGTCGATTCATGGGAATGAATTGGAAAGTGGTGAACATGTCCTCTGTGTGTGAGCTAAGTGTGTGAACACGATTTGGTAAAGGTAGCGGTGAGAGGCCATGTAGGAGTACATGGTGGGTTGTCTCATTGCAGCCGTCCTCAGGAACTGAGTTCTTTGTTTGTGATCCATGAACAATTACTACCTGTCGGGGGAGAGCTGGTTGTGCCCCACGAGCACCTACGGGACCCTGGTCCCTTGTGGTTCGGAGGGGGGCGGAGGTTGCACAAAGAGCAGATCGAGGCGATGCACACGGCGGATTTTACCCAGCCCGGAGCTCTACGGAGAGATAATACTCCTACTGCTGCTTTGTGGATTATCTTGTGTTCTTGCTAGGGAGCAATGCGGGCTACAAGACCTAGCGTGAGTGTGGTTCTCTATCGAGCCGAACCGAACCGAACCGAACCGACCCCTTTCTACGTTGCCCCCGGGCCTCCTTTTATAGGCTCAAGGGGTTACCACATATGGCAAGTAGACAAGGTTACAATGGTAATAACCTAGGTTGGTACACCGCTTTGTACAGTGTACATTAACTTATACCTAACTCTGACGGCAAGGGACAAGAGTCATCAATGCCCGTCTCGGTCGCCCGAACAATGTAACAGGGACCGTCAAGTGCGCCTCCGTTCGCCACGATGGTAGCTTGTCAGCGCTGCTTGTCGCTACTCTCCGCTGGCTGCACAGCTCCCGACACGCGTCCTTGGGAGAGCCCGTGGTGACACGTTGGCGGGTGGTGGAGCGGAGATGAAGAGGTTGCCCGCCCGGCAAGCGCCTTGCAGCGGCGGGAATCTTGTCGGCGCTTGGGGTTCAGCGCCGCCGAGCCTTCCGGCAAGCTCCTCTTGTCGGGGCCTTGTTTCCTTCATACTGAGTGGCCTTCCGGCAAGCTCCTCTTCTTTGGGGTCTTGGCTGCTTGCTCTTGAATGGCTCCAAAGGGAGCCCTTTGAGGTCTTAGCGGCCATCAAGCCGGCCCGGCCGTGGGGCGCTGCAACTGTCCGTGCAGTTAGGTACTAGGGTACCCTACTCTAGTACACCGGCAGGCCCCGGGCTGGGCCACACTGCGCGCCAAGCTCTGTTGGGCCAGGCCCAAAGCGATTACTGACAGCGTGGTCTTGATTCGCCGTTACTTGCCTTGGACCCACCACGTCTCCCACAGGCAGCGCAGCGTCGGACGTGGCGTCGTGGGGAGATCGTGGGGCTTTCTTTATTTGGAAAAATCGGGCGCCGTCCCTCTCCCTTTATAAGCGGGGAACCGGGCAGGCGCCCACTTGCCCTCGCTGTCACATCGGAAAACCCCGCGCTTTCCCTTCCTTCTCGAGCCCATAGAGGCGGCGCTCCGCCCCTCCACGCCACGGTGCCACCCACGTCGTCGGCTTCCTTCACGCGACTCCCGATGGCTCGAAGGCCGATAAGGGAAGGGCGTGAAATCCGTCGGCGCAGCGGCTCATGGCGCTGCGGAAAAAAGCGCGCCCTCTTGACCCCCTGCTCAACAGGGAAGGAGCTGGTGGATGGGTACTACCTCTTACGGTCGGCGGTGACCGGGCGCATCCACGCACGAGGTCATCTCCGCCGCCACATCTGCCAAGGTCTCCTTGGTACCCTTCTTGGCGATTTTCTTACAGTGCGGGCTCGCCCGCCTTTTCTAATTTTACGTGATGTCATGAACACCTATGGCCTCCGCCTTCTTGACTTCACCCCCAACGCCGTTCTCACCTTGGCTGTTTTCGCGCATCTTTGCGAGAACTTTGTCGAGGTCCACCCAAATGTAAGCCCTCTTCGCCATTACTTCTCACCCAGCGTAGAGAGGAGAGCCGCTTGCGGAGGGTTGCATGGACCTCTAGGATCGGCAAGAAGAGCGTGCCTTGACGGAGAGTTGCGCAGCAAGTGGGAGGAGTGGAGGGCTGGCTGGTGCTTTGGATCTTAGAGGAGGAGCCACATCCTTTACTGCCTGCAAAAAACCCCATAGTTAGCGGCAATGATTGGAGCAACTTTGGCGCGGAGGGCGACAAGTTGAAGATTGCCACAACTAGGATTTTGCGCCTCCGGCAACGAGGGCTCACCGTAAAGGCGGTTGGCGCGGACTTCGCCGCGCCGCATTGCACCCTTGCAGGAGAAAGGAGACCTGCTTGGGAATTCGAGCGGCGGATATCATGAGGCTGCGTCCGGTCTGGTGGAATTTCACCACCACAGGCTTGACGGCATCTTTGCGGGGCTGTTCAAGCTGAAGCGGATAACCTGGATGGTGCATGTTGCGAGGGGTTGTGCCTTGTGCAACAACTCGCCGGCTTGATCGCATCCAGCGCGATAATGCCGTTGTGCGATTCCCATGGGATCGTTCAACAGCGAGGAACCCGCCCGACGACATAGTGCAGCGGTTCTTGACGACTTATGCGAAGTGCGGTCAGCGCCCGGCGAAGAAGAGGCGGCTCACCCGTGACACCACTGCTCGAAATGGCGCGCCGCCACAAGGTTGGAGGAGGCTGCGAGAGCCGCCGCCGCCCGCGCGTTTAGGTTCACCGTCGAGGCGGAGATGGCGGCGGCAAGCCTTGCCGACCGGAAGAGTTCATCGGTGGGGAGGAGCAGCCCGAGCTCGACAGCGACCGAGTGAGCCTGCCGGCGCTTCTCCTCCGCCGTCAAGTAGCTTGCCGCAGGAGGAGCTTGCTGTCCCGCCGAGGCGTCTTGGAGGACGGAGAAGTGGCGGGGAGCACACGGTCCAGCAACCGCCTACGCCGCCCGGCCAGCTCCACAGCGGCAAATCTTGTTGTTGTGTGGGGCGCCTCATTCCGCCATGGCGGCAGGCGCGGGGCCTTCGGAGCCGCGGTCCTGTACCCGCCAAGCGTCGGAGGAGTCCTCTCCCCAATCCGTCGTGCGGGCGAGTTTGATCTCTCCGCTCTCAGCTCGAGGAAGAAGAGGAAGAGTAAGATCTTGCCACTGCTATTCGTATCTCCCGATTTATTGCTTTATCTTATATCATTGGTGCCACTCTGAACTTTCTTCTTGAGGGCATTGGTTGAGAGGCGTCGAAGAGGGCCAAGGCGCGGTGGTTGTCGTCTCGAGCGACTCCCCTGTAACAACAGAGGGCACGTCAAAACTCCTTGCCGCATCCGGCAACCCTTCAACAGAGCAGCCCCGGTAGCGGTCCCAGCGTAAGTACAGAGCGCTTCACGTGGTTTGGCGGCGCTGGGTGCTTTTCTGTTCTTGATATCTGGTTTGTTAGATTTAAGTAGGGCGAGCAGCCACACCATGGGCGCGGAGGCTACCCACGAGTTCGCTTGCTTCAACTTCATACCAAGGGAGAATTCTCCGCCAAGGAGCACTCTCCGACAAGGGAGGCTTCTCCGCCAAGGGGCTTCTCCGACAAGGGCTGGCGCCAGACGACCCCGGTGGTGGAGACCCGACCACAGGCCCCACTGCGATAATCTTCTTGTTTGATAGTTTCCCTTAGGTTACCTTTTCATTTCTCTCTTTCAACATCTGTTTGATTTGTGCTTCCTCTTCGACCATCAGATCCATCTGCTGGAGACCGATGGAAACCGAGGCTGCCGGCGAGAAAGGCGCCGGGCGAGCAGTGTCGGCGCCGCCAGCGTGGAGGAGGAGGAAGCTGGTGTTGACAAGCCCGCCGGCGAGGAGGCTGCCGAGGCCACCGGCGCGAGGCTGGGAGGAGCCAGCGATCGCCCAGCGGCCCGGAGGCCGCAGGAGGCGCCAGGCGCTGCACCGACCGCCGATCCCCGCCACCGATGCCGCGCCGGACTCGAGGCCCCAGCCAGGCGCCTACCTGAAAGCGGTGAGGTGTCTTCATCAAGCTCCGTGGGCATCGAGCTCAGGCGCCCGGCCGAGGAGAGACCGATGCGGAGCTGCTTGCCTCCGCCGGGCTGTCCTGGTTGATGCCCGAGCAGCAGCGATGGTGAACTGAGGAGGAGCAGCTGCTCGGGAGGCTGTTGTCGCTCTACGCGCCCGACAAGCCAAAGCTGGAGTCGAGGCGCTTGTCGCGGCGGGGAGCTGACTTGGAAAGCGTGCGGAAGAGCTCCAGCGCCAACAAAGAGACTCTCCGAGACATAGCGAGGCTCGGGAGCAGCTTCTTTGAGGCGCACGGCCTTCATCTTGGAGAAGGGCGAGGTTCAGGAGCAGCGAGGCTTGCGGTGAAAGCTCTCCGCTCGAGAAGGTGGTGGCGCAGCGGAAGATCAACCTCGGCAGCTTTGAGGAAGATCTCGCTTGGCGAAACAAGCGATTAGCGGGCCCTCCAAGAGGCAAAAGATGCCGCCCGCGGCTGCCGAGGCCGCCAAGAGAGAACTGGAGACGAGGTTGCTCAGCTGCAGTCCACCCTCGAGAAGAGTGCGAGGAGGTCGCCGGGCTGAAGCGCGGCGTGAGAAGGGCAACACACCCTCGGCGAGCTGCGGGGCCGTTTGGCTGAAAGGATCAATTAAATCGATGCCGCCAAGGTCGTCAAAGGCGGATCTGGAGCTAAAATTGACCACCTTGTCGGAGGCGTTGAGCAGCGCCGAGGCGGAAGCGGGCCTCTTGGAAAAATCAAGGCCACCGAGGAGTTCTTTGTCGAATCTGTGACCGCCCAGAATAATCTTCGGGATAGCATAATGCATTGGACAGAAGGTCTAGTGGACACCGCCGCCGACATCCATAATGAGCTGATAGCATTGGGGATGACAGATCTTGGATATTCCACCGACGAGAACCTCCAACCCAGCGTCAAGCTCGGTCTATTCTTCAAAGGCGTGTTGGCGGGCATCCGGCGGCTCCGGGATGAGTTCGAAGCAATGGCGGAGGAATCACGCCAAAATCTGTGCGAGGCTCTCGGAAGGTGTTGATGAAGGTGGCCTTCCGCAACCCGGCGTCGACTTCTCCAAGGCCCTCAAGTCCCTGCCTTCATCCGCCCGATGTTGAAGCGCTCAAGACCCTTATCGCACCCATTGTGGACAGGGTGAGCAGAGTTAAGAGGCTCGAGGGCGACCGCGTGGATTAGGCCGCCAAGACTATCTTTTTCTTGTCGCTGTAGATCATGTTTAGGCGAAAAATCTATTAGATCTGCGACAAGTAATTATGTAATATACACTATCTTAGGCAATCGAATGCAACGTTATTTCCTTTGCTCGATTTCTTCCCTTGTATGTTACTGCCCTCGCTTTCGGAAACTTGCGGTGCGGCACCCTTGCCATGGCGCCGAGTCTTGGAACTTCAGCAGCTTCTTTGGCGGGGTCGCTACCGACAAGCAACCTCGTCGCGGACTAGCCGCAGCTCACTTAAGTTGTTGAGCGGACTCGAAACAAAGTAAGGGCGCGACTAGTCACGATTTGGTTCCTCCGCGCACAGGTTTTCCATACAAAGAACTTATCGTTCGAGGAAGATAACTCAAAAATTAAAAACTGGTCGCTTAAACTTAGCAACTTAGCTTTTCTGTTGTCCATTTTCCGGCAAGGCGACGGTTCCTCGAGCGGCGCTTGTCGGCCCACATCATTATCTCCTCCTCTCCTCCCCCCGGTTAACTTGTGGGTGGATGAACCTCCTTCTTGTTTGAGAAGAAAGAAGAGAAAAAGATAGTTGTGAAGCCTAATGGCTCATTGTCGCTTACCGGGTGTGGGTGCTGCACAAGGTTGTTAGTAAACACATGCATATATGATTATGAAAGCATGTATTAACAAAAATGTGCGCAACCATAGGCTTTACTGATGCACGGGGTCTGCGCCCGGCTTTGTACAAAGGATTACATGCAACAGCGGCAAGACTTGTACAAAGGGTGGTTGCGGAGCAGTTCCGGCAACCACGCCTCATGGGTAAAACTTACGAAGATGCTCTATGTTCCAGGAATTGCTCACGGAAAGCCGTCTTCGGTCTCAAAGCGGACAGCGCCGGGCCTAGTGACTCGTTTTACCCGATAAGGGCCTTCCCTTCAGCGTCAACTTGTTGGAATTCTTGGCGGATTGAGCGCTACGAAGAACAAGGTCGCCTTCCTCGAAGCTTCGGCATTAACTGCGGCTATGGTAGCGGCGCAAAGCTTGCTGGTAACGAGCAGCTCGTCAAACAGCTGAAGGCGATCTTCCTCGAGGAGCAGCGTCATCTTGTCGCAGCTGCTCTTGCTCAAGCTCATCATAGCGAGCACTCGAGGTGACCCGTATCTGAGTTCGGGGAGAACTGCCTCTGCTCCGTAGACTAGAGCAAAGGGTGTGCGGCGGTGGCTCGATTTGGCGTCGTCCGATCGACCAAAGAACCACGGCAGCTCCTCGATCCAGTTCCTTCCGCACTTGTGCAGCCTGTCGAAAGTTCGGTCTTGAGTCCTCGCAGCACTTCAGCGTTTGCTCTCTCGCTTGACCGTTGCTTCTCGGATGAGCAGCGGAAGCAAAGCAGATCTTGGCGCCAAGATCTTGGGCGTCTGCATGAAGGTGCGACTTCGTGAACTATGTGCGTTGTCGGTGATGATCGGTTAGGGATCCCAAAGCGGCAAACAATTGACTGAAGAACTTGACGGTGATCGTGCTGTCACCTTCCTCATGGGTTCCACTTCCGGCCACTTTGTGAACTTGTCGATTCGGACGTACAAGTACTCAAAGCCCCGACAGCTTCGGGGAAGGGGCGAGATGTCGAACCCCCAAACCGAGAAGGGCGGGATAAAGGGATCGTCTGGAGAGCTTGAGCTGGCTGGTGTATTTGTATTGAATGGAATTGGCACGCTTCACACTTGGTTACTTGTGCGATTGCATCTGGAGGGCTTCGGCGAAGAAACCTTGCGGAAGGCTTTGCGGCAAGTGCTCTTGCGCCAATGTGGTGACCACATATGCCTCCGTGTATCTCTGCCAACAGCTCTGTCCATCTTCCGGCAAATACACTTCAATTTCACTCCGTTGAGTCTTCTTACATGCAGGATGTTGTCAACAAACTGGTACATACTTATTTGCCGGGCTACTTTTTCCGCTTCTTCTTGCTCTTGGGAAGTTCTCCGTCTGAAGGAAATGGGCGATCTGATGTGCCCATGTTGGAGCACTGTGGCTCGACAACAAGGACTAAAGGCTCATCTATCACTGCGGGACCATCAGCTTCTCGGCAAGGACCTGCGGGTCTGCGGAGCTCGATGAACCCGTCAAGCTTGCGGAGCTAAGCTTGTCGGGGCGTTGCTTCAGCGATACAAACCGCATGGTTTGTTGGAGCAGACTGCTCCTCAGTGATATTTGCGTTGGTTTTAGGGACCTTCTTGGCGGCGGCTTCGGAGAGCTCTGCTGGAAAGTAGTCGCCGGAAACCAATTTTCTCTTCTTGCTTTGTCCTGTTGATGGTGTCACGGTTGGCTGAGTCAGCTTGAGCACAAAAATTCCTGGTTCCACAGGTAACTTAAGTGCGGCACATTTGGAGAGGCCATCAGCTATATCATTCTGCGCTCTTGGAGCGTGTTCCATTTGCAGCCTTCAAAGTGCTCTTCCAGCTTCCTCACTTCATCGACGTCGCTTCCATCAGCGGACTCTGGTAGTCTTTGTTCACTTGGCGGACGACAAGCTGTGAGTCTCCCGACAATGAGCTTCTTAATCCCAAGGTCCACTGCAATCCACGAGACCGCAAGCAAGCCTTCATACTCTGCGGTATTGTTTGTTGCTTGTTCCTTGGGAAAGTGCATCTGGACTATGTACTTGAGGTGCTCTCCGGTGGGTGCGATAAGAAGCACGCCAGCACCGGCGCCTTGCAGCGAGAAAGCACCATCAAAGTACAACAGCCACTCTTTATTTGCCTCCTTGACGGGTATGCTTGTCTCCGGAATCTCTTCATCCTGTGTTGGCGTCCATTCTGCAATGAATTCCGCCAATGCCCTGCTCTGGATAGTTGGAGTGCTCTCAAACTTGAGACCAAAGCTTGACAGTTCCAGTGCCCACTCAACAATCCTACCTGTTGCTTCTCGATTTTGCAAAATCCTCTTCAGTGGAAAGCGAGTGACAACTGTTATCTCATGTGCTTGGAAGTAATGGCGCAGCTTCCTCGAGGCCATGAGGAGGCGAAAAGCAGCTTCGCACACCGAGTACCTCGATCTAGCCCCTGCGAAGGGAACCGACAAAGTACACTTTGCGCTGCACCATCTTCTTCCGTATCTTGTCGCACCCTCGCTGATCCGTCCTTGTCGGGACGAGCTTGATGGCGAAGCCCCGCTCATCGCTGGGCCTTTTGCCTTGGTTGCCGGCTCATCATCGCCTCCCTCTCCGCTACTAACGCAGCACTAACCACTTGATTGGTTGCTGCTATATACAGCAACAACTTCTCTTGTGGCTTAGGTGCGACAAGTATTGAGTGGAGGACAGGTATCTCTTCAAGTCTGCAGCGCAGCCTCCGCCGAGTCCATTTCATTGGACCTGCCTTTTCAAAATCTTGAAAAGCGGCGGTAGCGCGCTCAGCAGACTTAGAGATGAACCTCTTGAGAGCAGCCACATAGCGGCAAGCTTCACGACATCCTTGGCGTTTTTTGGTGCTTGATCTGCTCGATGGCCTTGATCTTGTCGGGATTGGCTTCAATTCCCCCGAGATACAAAGAACACGAGAAGCTTGCGGAAGGGACTCCAAACACGCACTTCTCGGGGTTGAGCTTGAGGTTGATCTTGCGCAGGTTTGTAAGCGTCTCATCAAATCTCGAACCAAGGTTGCCTTGTCTTTGCTCTTGACCACTATGTCATCCATGTAGGCTTCTACATTTACGTATCTGTGGTCCAAAAGCATCATGGACTACCCTTGCAAAGGTTGAACCAGCATTCTTCAAGCGGAAGGCATCCGTATAAAGCGATGACGTGCCACATGGTGTGATGAATGCGGTTTTCTCTTCATCCTCTTCGCCATGAAGATCGATGATATCCTAAATATGCATCAAGAAACGAAAGCGGATCGCACCCAGCTGTGGAGTCAACAATCTGGTCGTCTGGCGGCAAGGGAAATGGGTCCTTGGGACAAGCTTTATTAACATCTGTGAAGTCAATACAAAGTCTCCATTTCCCATTAGCCTTGCGTACCACTACGGATTGGCCAACCACGTGGGGTGGAGGACTCCTCTGACAAGCCCTGCTGCTTCCAATTTCTTGATTTCTTCTGCTATGAATTCTTGGCGCTCCACTGCCTGTTTCCTAACTTTTTGCTTGACGGGCCGCGCGTGAGGACAGACAGCTAGGTGGTGCTCAATTACTTTCCTGGGAACACCGGGGATGTCAGATGGTTGCCATGCAAACACATCGACATTCGCCCGCAGGAAAGCAATGAGCTCGCCTTCCTATTTAGGATCAAGCGTGGCACTGATGGTGTAGGTACCACCAGTGCCGTCCTCCTTGGCGGGCACCTTCTTGGTCTTTGGCGGAGCTGCCATCGTCTTGTTGCACTTGCCGGTGGTGATACAAAGAACCCGAGAAGTTTGCCGGAAGGGACTCCAAACACGCACTTCTCGGGGTTGAGCTTGAGGTTGATCTTGCGCAGGTTTGTAAACGTCTCATCCAAATCTCGAACCAAGGTTGCCTTGTCTTTGCTCTTGACCACTATGTCATCCATGTAGGCTTCTACATTTACGTATCTCGTGGTCCAAAAGCATCATGGACTACCCTTGCAAAGGTTGAACCAGCATTCTTCAAACGAAGGCATCCGTATAAAGCGATCGTGCCACATGGTGTGATGAATGCGGTTTCTCTTCATCCTCTTCTGCCATGAAGATCGATGATATCCTGAATATGCATCAAGAAACGAAGCGATCGCACCCAGCTGTGGAGTCAACAATCTGGTCGATACGCGGCAAGGGAAATGGGTCCTTGGGACAAGCTTTATTAACATCTGTGAAGTCAATACAAAGTCTCCATTTCCCATTAGCCTTGCGTACCACTACCGGATTGGCCAACCACGTGGGGTGGAGGACTCCTCTGACAAGCCCTGCTGCTTCCAATTTCTTGATTTCTTCTGCTATGAATTCTTGGCGCTCCACTGCCTGTTTCCTAACTTTTTGCTTGACGGGCCGCGCGTGAGGACAGACAGCTAGGTGGTGCTCAATTACTTTCCTGGGAACACCGGGGATATCAGATGGTTGCCATGCAAACACATCGACATTCGCCCGCAGGAAAGCAACGAGCTCGCCTTCCTATTTAGGATCAAGCGTGGCACTGATGGTGTAGGTACCACCAGTGCCGTCCTCCTTGGCGGGCACCTTCTTGGTCTTTGGCGGAGCTGCCATCGTCTTGTTTCACTTGCCGGTGGAGCTCGATGGTGCGTCCTTGATGGTAGCGCAGCACTCCGAAGAGGTGCGCTTGCCGGAGTGGGCAACAGAGCTCTTGCCGGACTTGGTGGTCTTCTTCCCCCCGGGAGTTTCAGCGGCAAGTGTTTTGCTATTTGGCACTGCTGCTGCATCCCGGTAAATCTTGTCGGCGCAGATAAGTGCATCCTTCTTGTCGCCATGGACAGAAATGACGCTTATCGGGCCGGGCATCTTGAGTAGGTTGTAAGCATAATGAGAGGCGGCCATGAACTTGGAGAGCGCCAGACGGCCAAGTATGCCATTGTAGGGCAATGGGAAATCGGCGACGTCGAATGTGACCCTCTCTGTTCTGAAGTTGAGTTCGCTGCCGAATGTCACCGGCAACGTGATCTTCCCCTTGGGCTTGCTCCTTCCTGGGTTGATTCCTTGGAAAGTACCAGTTTCTTCGAGCTCGCTGTCAGGGATTTGAAGCTTCTGGAGCACTGCAGAGGAGATCAAATTCAGGCCGGCCCCGCCGTCAACCAGCATCTTTGTGACCTTGAGGTTGCGGATGGTTGGTGAGACCAACATCGGCAAGCACCCGACCGCAGTGATGCGATCAGGGTGATCCTCAATGTCAAAGATGATGGGCGTGCTGGACCACTTCAGAGGTTTGCGTGACTCTATGGATGGTTCTGCTGCATTGACCTCACGCATCCATTTCTTGAGTTGGCGGTGCGAGGTATGCGAGAGCGCACCACCGTCGACGCAAAGGACCTCTGTTGCCTTTTGAAACTCATGCTCATCAGCTTCATCGTCTTCATAATCCTCGTCATCTTCATCTTCATCTTCTTCCTGGTCGCGGCCACGGGGAGGTCTGTCTCCTTGTCGCTGCTTGGCCTTGCCGCGGCGTCCTCCCCGACCGGGTCTCTTTTTACTTGCAGCACCTGCACCTTCTTGGGCCTTCTCTTTGTCTCGCCGCTCGTATTCAGCTTTCTGTAGCTCAACAAGCTGCTCGACTTTCTTGCAGCTTTGGAGATCGTGGCCCTTAGTGCGGTGGATTTTCTGATCTTGCTTGTTGGAGCCGTCGGGCTTGTGGCAACCGCCATAGCTTGGCGGTCGGCGTCGGCGCAACCTCCTTGCCGGAGCCACCGCCTTGGCTTTGTTGGCGGCACCATCCTTGCCGGACTGCTCGACAACTAGTACTTCTTGGCTTTTCTTCCTCCTATTGTTCCGCCGGGCTATTCCTTGCAGGCGGTCCCTTCACTATCGGACTCTGCTCCCACACTCTCTCACGGGAGCCTTCTTCCTTCTTCAGTAGCGTGCACACTTGTCGGCCGAGGCGTAGAGCTCGCTGGCGCCTTTCACTTTGCACATCGCCATCTCCTCTCTCATCCTGCGATTTAGTACATTACGATGGAATGCACTAATCACTGCAGCAGGGTGGGCGTCAGGGATGTTGTAGTGCACTCGATGAATCTCTGGATGAATTTGCGCAGGACTCCCCCTCCTTCGGGCAAGCAGGTGGAGATCACTCTCCAGCCATGAGGCTTGTGGCCGCTGTGAAGGCGCCAACAAACTGGTGGCACAAATCTGCCAAGAAGAAATAGAGCCATCCGGCAAGTGCATGAGCCAAGATCGGCGCTTGGCTTGAGCACCAAGGGAAGTAGTTGGCGAGGATCTTGTCGTCTCGTCCCCGCAGCTTGCACCGCGATGGTGTAGATCTTGAGGAACTCCGATGGATGTGTCCTGCCGTCGTACTTCTCCGGTACATCTGGTTTGAAGTTCTTCTTGTCGGGCCACCGGACTTGCCGCAGCTCACGAGTGAGCGCAGGGCAACCCACCACGTCGGCAAGTCGCTGGTTCCCCTGGCGCATGCATATCGACAATGGGCCCGCGTTGGTCGATTGACGGCGCGCTTCCCTTGGCGCTTCGTCGGGGTTCGGCGTCCTCTTCTTCCCGCTCCCGAAGAACTTGGTGTTGGTCGCGACGAGCTCGTGGATCCGGCGACGCCGTGGAGTCGCTGTCAAGGTGGATCCGCGAGTGGCGATCTTAACCTTCGGGAAGGAGAGTGTCGGTGGGTGCACCCCGCAGTCTCGTCACCATCGGCTCGCGCCTTATCGCCCGTCGCGGCTGCGGCGCTTGGTTGCCGTGGGGCGTCGCCATTGCGCGGCCGATGAGACTTTGAATTGTGGCCCTCCATTCGTCGACCTTATCGGCCGTTGGAGGGTAATCTAGGAGCAATTGAGCTCTTGCCAAGGCTTCCGCTGGTGTGGTTGGCGGCAATGGTGTACGGAGCAAAGAACGGGATGTGCTCGGACTCCTAACCAAGTTAGGAGGAGCAACATCCCGCCCCAGTGACCGTACCCCACTCGTCTGCCAACATCTTGGGGCGCATCTGGTCTCGAGGGCCTCGGGACCCTCCAGCAACCTTGATCCAATGGCGTATGGCGCCACGAGTATCGTGGCGGCTGTCATCCAGCGCCTCCTGCGATGGGCGCGGTGCAGATCGGACGCCGACGCCAGCGCGCGTTGTCCTTGGACCTGGCGGCATCGTGGGCTCTCTTAGCGACGCCGGTCCCTCCGCCAGCGTTTCCCCCACCGCCTGACGGCTCCGGTGGTGGTGGGTTCGACGCGGACGGCTTAGCTGCTGCCGAAGGCTTCTTCTTCGGCGCCATGTCGACGAAGATGTCGATGAAGTTGCTCGGCGACCACGGATCAGGTTCGCTGGCCCCGCCCCTACCGGGCGCGCCAAAGATGTCGAGGAGAGCTGGTCATGCCTAACGAGCACCTACGGGACCCTGGTCCCTTGTGGTTCGGAGGCGGAGGTTGCACAAAGAGCGGATCGGCGATGCACATGGCGGATTTTACCCAGCTTCGAGCTCTCCGGAGATAATACTCCTCTGCTGCTTTGTGGATTATCTTGTGTTCTTGCTAGGGAGCAATGCGGGCTACAAGACCTAGCGTGAGTGTGGTTCTCTATCGAGCTGAACCGAACCGAACCGAACCGACCCCTTTCTACGTTGCCCTCGGGCCTCCTTTTATAGGCTCAAGGGTTTACCACATATGGCAAGTAGACAAGGTTACAATGGTAATAACCTAGGTTGGTACACGCTTTATACAAAGGTCAATAACTTATACCTAACTCGGCGGCAAGGGACAAGAGTCATCAATGCCCGTCTCGATGCCTCGAACGAGTGTAATAGGGACCGTCAAGTGCGCCCCGTTCGCCACGATGGTAGCTTGTCGATCTTTTGTTATCGCTACTCTCCGCTGGCTGCACAGCTCCCCGACACGCGTCCTTGGGAGAGCCCCGTGGTGACACGTTGGCGGGTGAGCTGGAGCGGAGATGAAGAGAGGTTGCCCGCCCCGGCAAGCGCCTTGCCGCGGCAGGAATCTTGTCGCGCTTGGGGGTTCAGCGCCCGCCGAGCCTTCCCGGCAAGCTCCTCTTGCCGGGGCCTTGTTTCCTTTGAGCCCTGAGTGGCCTTCCCGGCAAGCTCCTCTTGCCGGGGTCTTGACTGCTTTGCTCTTGAATGGCTCCAAGGGAGCCACTGAGGGTCTTGGCGGCCATCAAGCCGGCCCGGCCGTGGGGCGCTGCAACTGTCCGTGCACGAGTTCGGGGTACTAGGGTACCCCTACTCTAGTACACCGACACTACCACACATTGGGTTCCGGTAACTCGGCCCCTCTCGGCTTATTAATCAACTCGATCTCTGTCCAGGAGTTGCAACTAGTTTCTGGTGTTTGTAGGTAGTGTTAGTAGTCTACCAAGTGGCACCCGTGCAGGTGGGCTTGGGACGAGACTAAACCTGATGTACGGTGTACCAAGTGGCACCGGTTGGTGGGCTTGGGAACCCTGCTCACATCGTTTGGGGCCGTGGCGACACCCCCGGCGGATCTCCTTGCGGATGGAACCCGAATAGGCGATAAACCCGGACAAGAGACTTGTGTGGTTAGTCAGCTCGTGGCCGACTCCCTCGCCCAGCTTCCGCTTGAAGGTTGCGAGGTACATGACGTGTCTGAGGCGATAAGTGGCGAGGCGTGTGTGAAGAAGTACACCCTGCAGGGTTATCATTATCTATTGAATAGCCGGTTCCTCGGATATGGAAACTTGGACCCCGGCATAGTTCATAGACAAGTGAAAGTGGATACTCTAAAATCGCAAGATAAGCGTGAGTGCTATGGATTGCGTTCTCGTGAGGGAGACAGGCGGATCCATGGTGGTGTATTGATATGGTGAATATGTGGACTCGTGTGCGCCACCTCAAAAGAGTTACTTGCGATGTAGTTCAGGATAGCCACCGAGTCAAAGCTGGCTTGCTGCGGTCAAACTCCACCACCCCTTTTGATAATGATGCATATGTAGTTAGTTCTGATGTAAGTCTTGCTGAGTACAATTGTACTCACATTTGCCTATTTTATGTTTTTGTAGAGAGACGTCAGTCTCGTTAGTAGTTCCGCGTGGACTTCGACGTTTAGCTTGTTACCTCAGCTACGATCTTGTGCCCTCGGCAGGATCTGGTAGATAGTCGGGCTTCTCAGCCTTTTCATTTTATAGATGTCTGTACTCAGACATGTTAAGCTTCCGCTTGTGCTTTGACTTGTATGCTTTCGAGTGTTGGGTCATGAGACCCATGTTTGTAATATCTCGCTCCCGGGCCTAATGAATAAATATTTGAGTCGTAGAGTTATGTTGTGATGCCATGTTGTATTTACACATATTGAGCATATTGTGTGTATGTTTGAAATGCTTGGTATGTGTGGGATCCGACAATCTAGTTGTTTATCCTTGGCAGCCTCTCATATGGGGAAATGTAGTCTAGTGCTTCTGAGCGATAGTAGTCCGCTTCTGCCCGTTCACGAGTCCTGCTAGCCCAACACTACTGCTTTGGACACTTGACTGGCGGCATGTGTTTCACTTGTTCCTATGTCTGTCCTTTGGGAAATGTCACGCGGTGACATCCGAGTCTGCCTAACCTGCTACAGCCGGGTTACGAGTCTGTTAGCCAGTGCTACAGCCCAGATTCATACGTTGATGACCGACATGCTCGATGTGATTCATGTATGCTGTCCCCATGGGTTAGTGCCGCTTTGGGTTCACGACTAGCCATGTCGGCCGGGTTCTCTGTCATATGGATGCGAGCGACACTATCATATACATGAGCCAAAAGACGCAAACGGTCCCGGCCATGGTAAGGCGACACCTGTGGAATACCGTGCGTGAGGCGCAAAGTGATATGAGGTGTTACCGGCTAGATTGATGTGACTTGGAATCGGGTCCCGACAGCGTTGGTATCGAGCTGACTTGCTGTCAGGGATTACCAAGCCAAACTGGTGAAGTTGAGTCTAGAAATGCTTTAGTTATGTAAGGGAATTGATTGTGGAAGGGAACGTAAGGCTCTTTTTACTCCTTATACCTCATGGCCCTCTGATCTGAGTCAACCTCTTCTCTTCTACGGGGATTAAGAACTAGGATTCTCATCTATCTATCAGGATGACGTGTTGTTAACCCATAGACCTTTAACATTGTTGGTTTTAAGCCCCAGTTCAGTTCCTACTATTTCTGTATGTTAACAGTTGATCTCGGAACCTTGATATCGTGATGTTGAGTGGTTATGCCACCATTTTTGCAGGATGTCTCAAATCATTTTGAGCATTTACAGCCGTTATGCTGTCCGAGTCATCCTAGGTCTCTAAATAGTCTGATGCATTTGCAAATCCTTTCCTTCCGTTCCCGATGTCCTTTTTGGTCAGTATAAGCACACTAATCGGTAAGTTGAGATACTTTGTTGCCCCGGCGTAGATGTTGGAGCTATTATTATGACCCTAGGTGTTTAGGAAGTCACCTAGCAATTTAGCAATGCTTTTGTATCCCCAGTGTGATGATTCTAGCCATCATTCTCGAAAGCATCCCGTGATGCAATTTAGTTAGTAGGCATTCTATTCTTGGGTTCTTGAACCCGAGATTCACCCTACTTACTTCATGTTGATAGTAATTGCTAGCTTCCTTAGGTTATTAGTAACCTTTGCATTAGCCTCGAGGTCCGTGGTATTTCCTTCTTCCAAATGCTATGAACCGCTTATGGCAGAAGTTCCTCGCTGAACTAAAGGATCACAATCAGAGTACTCTTGAGGAGTTCTCCATTCATAATTGTGAATCTGCCAGTTCTACTTTCCTGCATGGGTTATCCGGAAGAAACCTGTTGAACTTGATTCGACATACTAACGTATGCATCCACAACTCAGAAAGTTATATGGTCCTCTAGTTGTTCCTCCTTAGTTGTATTCGACCCCCGTCTGTCAATTGATAGTCAGGAGTAATTGTGCATTCGTGTTCATCGATGCCTATTACTCATGTGGTCCGTCAAGCCATTCTATTCCGGAATGACTAGGAGAAACAAACTCCAGTACCTCATCCATATCCAGGATTGGGTCAAAGCAGTTGTATTCCGCAGATCAAAATGCCAATTCAGCTTTTGTTCTGTTCTACCCTGGAGTATTGCCCTCTTATGTCAAGAATGTCATGGGAATTGCACAACCTCTTAGGAATTCTTGATGCAGTGATACTTTCCGCCATCATTGTTCATTCCTCGGTTCCGTGTTGTCGCAACCGGAATGCCGACTAGTGAATTGTGGTGTGTGAAATCGATACTCCTAGCAACCTCGTTGCTTGGTAGTTAATGGACAATATTCTCATTCTTAGCGTGTTGGTTACTAAATCATCATCCTAAGATTGATCGTGCTACCTAGTCCTTATTTCTGGTGCACACTTCGATTGATGAGTTAGGATCTTGTCAAGTCCTCGCTCATTTGATCATATCGTCTTGCCTCAAAAGCAAGATTGTTCTCGAGCTTAGTAACATATCGATAGTTCGTGATTTTCCGAATATCTTCTCGGAAGTGTTACCGGGTTGTTTCCTGACTGTTATGTTGAGCTCGTGATCAAGTTGGTTTCTTGTGAACCACCCTTTCTCCAGGAATCTGTGTTGGATACCCTGAGCTAGTTGGTTAAGCTAAACAACAACTTGGAGAGTTGGAAGATAAAAAGCTTGCCTAACTTAGTTAGTTCCAAAGGGATATTCTTGTGTAGTGTGTGTTGAAGAAAGATGATATCTTCATCGATTGGTCCCTGTGATCAGTTGTTGGACCTATTGTCTTATCAATCCTTTGACTTGAGTATGGGCTATTGTCAAGTCAAATCAGAACCAACGATGTTCGTAATGTTGTCTTACTCGTGGTTGATCCCTTGAGCATACACCATTACATCTTTTGGTCTGATCAATGCTATCACCGTGTTCACATGATGGTGGAAGTCCAGTGATATGGAAATTCCGATGAGTTGCCGTTGAGCCCATCAGCAGCAATTTGTCTCCCCCATGATTCATGTTGAACATCAACCTAGTGTTGGAAACTTTGTAAGCAATGCCTTCGTGTTCCGTTCATGAAGCTTATGCTTGGATGGAAGAAGTGACTTCCTCGAATTCATGTGCTTTAGGTGTAAGTTGCCGTCATGAATTTGAGAAAGGTTTGTTTTGTTTCCTGTGGTACCATCCCAAGTCAGTCATGCACGTGCGAAGTGCTCTATGGTTTGATAGGTTGGCCGCCTCCACTCCATATGTGTTTCCTAGCACACCAAGCCACTGGCTGATTTGCTCAAGGAGGAGGAGTCCCTTCATAGGAGCTAATCCGGACTTATGGAAAGACTTCGATATCCTCGATGATGGTTCCCCCACCTGAACTTGGTAGTGTTTAATATAAGACTACTACGTGGCCATGCTTGTCTGGGACAACGTGTTCACCTGTTTGTAGCAGAACCCGCTCATGTTTTGGAGCTTACTACCATAGTCCATCTCCCGAGAATCTCGCAACATCATCTCGTCGATTTGTGTTGCAAACTTTCCTTCAGACTTGCTGAATCTGAAGTATCCTATCACCAACCGGATCTGTATCTCAGGCAGATATGATGGTTGGAACCTTTCCGACATTTGCATTTTGTTTCCAGCTTGCACCGCCTTGTGCCAATCTCCCTTGGATTTCCCTTCTCAGCAATTGTTGTTTGGGATCATCTTCAGAGGTGATCCTACCATGGGTCCCATCCATTTTCGATGATAAGCAAAATCATCCTTTGCGTTGTCTTCAACAAGGTAGTCCATATCATCCATTCTAGTCCGAGTATGTCATTCTTTCGAACTCCTTTAAATGATCGATTGTGATTGCCTTAGGCTGGTATAAAGAGTCTCAATGATTTCTAAACCAAAAGTAATTCTTTCTACCACTTCAGGGAATAATCCTACGAGTCACCTCCTCTAGGGTTCCCCGTAATAGAATCGTGGTAATTATCTCCTCTCTACTTGAACCATCCGCCATCTTCTTAAGCGTGGAATAGTTGCCTACCGAATCGAACTTCACCATCCGTTACTTTCCATCCATCTTGATGTATGTTTTGTGTCCCAACTCAAGAGATGTTTCAACGTCTCACTCCATGAGTTGATTCGGAGTGCTTGACCTCCAAGGAGATCAATTCCTGTGGAGTTTCTTTACGTAAATCGCCATGTTGGATGAAGTTCTCAAAGCAAGACGTCGAGATCAAGATGATGCAATGAATCAACATCCTCGAGAAAGACATCTGGATCGTGAAGTTTGTGCTAGCTTGTGTCCCCTCTGTCTTCTTACCACACGTCTTGAATCTCGGGACGAGATTCTTGTTTAGTGGGGGTGAGTTGTCACAGCCCTAGAGCTTGCTTGTAACTAGTGGCAATGCATCCATGCATCATGTTTAATTTTCATGAAATTTGAAATGGGGATGGCAAACCCTAGCACTAAATGAAATGCATTTAGGATCAAAATAAAAATATTGTCAATGAACGCAAAATGCTCTTCAGAAAAGTTCATTATTTTTGGATTGGTCTAGAACCTCTCCCAAAAATGGTGCACATTTTTCCTAGGCCATTCTGGATTTTTGAATTAAATCATTACTTAATTGCAGTTGGGCATTTAAATACTATAAAATATTTTAAATGCTCAAATAATCCCAAACTGAAATGTTTACTGTAGGATATATTTCCAACAGTGGTCATGAGCAGTTGCATGAATTTTGGGATTGATTTAGTATTTTTAATAAAGCCACAAAGCTGTAGAAAAATAGAAAACGGGAATTAAAAGAAAAGAGAGAGAGAGGAACCGACCTGGCCCACTTACCTGTAGCCGGCCCAGCTTGACCAGCCCAGCCCACCTACCCCCGCTCATCGTCTTCCTCTGCGCCAAGAGGGCGAGGCGAGGCGTGGCGCTGCCGAGAGCCCCGCCACCTCCTTACACTTGCTGCTACTGGAGGCACCCGAGGGTGCCACGATACCCCCCGACCCCCTCGTCCTCTCCCCTCTCTCCCTGGACCTCCTTCCCCTCCTCTGCTTTCCGTGTGGCACCACCGAACACACCCGCCGCCGCCGACGAGCACCACCACGGCCACCGGCCTCCACACGCCTCCGACGCCAAAAAAGCTCCGCCACCTGACCTATACACCGTCCCCGCCAAGCCACCCGAGCGTACGCGCCCTGCAGCGGCTCCCCGACTTCTTCTTCAAGCTTCGGCCGCCGAGATCGCCGGCGACCGTGTGCCCTCCCCGACGCCTCCCCGAGTCCGTCGTCCGCCCCGTTCAAACCTCCGTGAGCTCCTGCCACTAACCCCTCTCTTCCCCGCGTTATTTGCACCATGTAGCCACCGATTCCACCGGAGCCGCGAGCTCGGTTCCGCCGACCATGGCGCCGCCGTGGCCAGGGCCACCCCAGCTTGCGCCCGAGCACGTCACCATGTTCGCCGCCCTCTCAGGAGCCCGCAGCGCCCTTCCGTTTCTCCTGTAGTGTACCGCAGCATCGCGCCCGCTCGAGCCCGAGCTCCGGCAGCCGCCGCGAGCAAGGTTCCGGTGAGCTCCGGCCACCCCAGCTCCAGCCGCCGCCACCGCTAGATGCGCGCGACCCCCAGCAACGCGTAGCACCAATCCGCCGTCCAAATGGTCGCCTGTGGGCGAAACCCGACGCGCTCCGCCGCCACTGACCTCGCCGGCGACGAGCCGTCGGCCTAATTCCGGTTTAGTTAGCACTAATGACCCCACTAACCCCCCCCGAGCCACTGCCATGTGGGCCCCCGTGCCTGTTTAGGTTAGTTTAATTCATGTTTAGGTTAGTACTAATCCTGCGGACCCCACGTGTCAGCTGTGACTTTGACCAAGTCAGCGTTGACCTGGTCCCACCTGTCATCCACCCAACCAGCCCTGTTACACTGACGTATGGGTCCCACAGGTCAGGTTTGACCTGGCCGACCCAGTTGACCTGCTGACGTCACACCTATGTCATGCTGACGCAGTAACTTATTTTCTGGAATTATTTTCAGATAGGAAATTCCAGAAAATGTTGCAAACTTCAAAAATTCATAGAAAATCAACCGTAGCTCCAAATCAAATAATTTATATATGAAAAATTATCAGAAAAATGCAATCTATCCATCTGTATCATTTTCATGCATGTCAAACTAAGTTATACCTGCTGTATAGGTGAAAACATGATAATGGCATTTTAAATGCTAAATATGGAGTTTGCATATGAACCCTTAGTCCATATGGGCTTCATTTAATCTGGTTGCTAGTTGCATTAGCTCAAAACACATTCATATTGCCATGTCATAGCATGCATCATATTGTTGCATTGCATTGATCGTGTTCCCTCTTGTTTGCCGGTGGTTGTTCCCTCTCGGTAGGCGTATCCCGACGATGAGTTCGATGACACGGATGAAGAACTATATTATCTTCAGAAGTGCCAGGCAAGCAAAACCCCCTTGTTCATTCCGATACAATCCCACTCTCTCGCTCCTGCTCTATTTTACTGCATTAGGACAACAACGATACAACTGTTATTTGCTGCGGTAGCTGAACCCCTTTATCCTCTGCATGACTGTCATTCCACAATGATTAGATGAAACCCACTAGCATGAGTAGGAGTTGTTTGAGCCTGATGTGCCTACTCATTCATGCTTGTTTGTCATGCCTGCTATTGCTTAGAGTTGTGTCAGTCTGATTCATCGGGAATGAATTGGAAAGTGGTGAACATGTCCTCTTGTGTGTGAGCTAAGTGTGTGAACACGATTTGGTAAAGGTAGCGGTGAGAGGCCATGTAGGAGTACATGGTGGGTTGTCTCATTGCAGCCGTCCTCAGGAACTGAGTTCTGTGTTTGTCATCCATGAACAGTTACTACCACACATTGGGTTCCGGTAACTCGTCCCCTCTCGGCTTATTAATCAACTCGATCTCTGTGCAGGAGTTGCAACTAGTTTCTGGTGTTTGTAGGTAGTGTTAGTAGTCTACCAAGTGGCACCCGTGCAGTGTGGGCTTGGGACAGACTAGGCACAATGTACGGTGTACCAAGTGGCACCGGTTGGTGGGCTTGGGAACCCTGCTCACATCGTTTGGGGCCGTGGCGACACCCGGCGGATCTCCTTGCGGATGGAACCGAATAGGCGATAAATCTGGACAAGAGACTTGTGTGGTTAGTCAGGTCGTGGCCGACTCCCTCGCCCATCTTCCGCTTGAATGTTGCCGAGGTACATGACGTGTACAGGGCAATAAGTGGCGAGAGCGTGTGTGAAGAACTACACCCCTGCAGGGTTATCATTATCTATTCGAATAGCCGGATTCCTCGGATATGGAAACTTGGACCCCTGGCATAGTTCATAGACAAGTGAAAGTGGATACTCTAAAATGCGCAAGATAAGCGTGAGTGCTATGGATGGCGTTCTCGTAGGGAGACGGAAGCGGATCCATAGTGGTGTATTGATATGGTGAATATGTGGACTCGTGTGCGCCACCTCAAAAGAGTTACTTGCAGTCATAGTTCAGGATAGCCACCGAGTCAAAGCTGGCTTGCTGCAGTCAAATTCCACCACCCCCTTTTGATAATGATGCATATGTAGTTAGTTCTGATGTAAGTCTTGCTGAGTACAATTGTACTCACATTTGCCTATTTTATGTTTTTGCAGAGAGACGTCAGTCTCGTTAGTAGTTCTGCATGGACTTCGACGTTTAGCTTGTTACCTCAGCTACGATCTTGTGCCCTCGGCAGGATCTAGTAGATAGTCAGGCTTCTCAGCCTTTTCATTTTATAGATGTCTGTACTCAGACATGTTAAGCTTCCGCTTGTGCTTTGACTTGTATGCTCTGAGTGTTGGGTCATGAGACCCATGTTTGTAATATCTCGCTCCCCGGAGCCTAATGAATAAATATTTGAGTCGTAGAGTTATGTTGTGATGCCATGTTGTATTTACACATATTGAGCATATTGTGTGTATGTTTGAAATGCTTGGTATGTGTGGGATCCGACAATCTAGTTGTTTATCCTTGGCAGCCTCTCATATGGGGAAATGTAGTCTAGTGCTTCTGAGCGATAGTAGTCCGCTACAGCCGGTTCACGGAGTCCTGCTAGCCCAAAGACTACTGCTTTGGACACTTGACTGGCGGCATGTGTTTCACTTTGTTCCTATGTCATCCCTTCGAAAATGTCACGCGGTGACATCCGAGTCCTGCCTAGCCTGCTACAGCCCGGTTACGGAGTCCTGTTAGCCAGTGCTACAGCCCGGATTCATACGTTGATGACCGACATGCTCGATGTGATTCATGTATGCCTGTCCCCATGGGTTAGTGCCGCTTTGGGTTCATGACTAGCCATGTCGGCCCGGGTTCTCTGTCATATGGATGCTAGCGACACTATCATATACGTGAGCCAAAAGACGCAAACGGTCCCGGGCCATGGTAAGGCAACACCCGTGGGAATACTGTGCGTGAGGCCGCAAAGTGATATGATGTGTTACCGGCTAGATCGATGTGACTTGGAATCGGGGTCCTGATAACTCCTCCTTTATAAAGATGTGGGTCATCCCAAAAGTAATGCCTCAAATCATAGAAAAACTTTTTCTTTTGCTGGTATGTGAAACTAGGTGGTATAAATTTAGCAACAATGTAATTAGCATAATCAGCATACCATGGAGCAGTACGAGAAGCATTTATGACATTTAATTGTTCATCAGCAAAGCTATCATCAATAGGTAGTGGGTCATCAAGAACATTTTCTAACCTAGACAAGTTGTCTACAACGGGGTTCTCAGCTCCCTTTCTATCAATTATATGCAAATCAAATTCTTGTAGCAAGAGAACCCATCTAATAAGTCTAGGTTTAGCATATTTCTTTTCCATAAGGTATTTAATAGCAGCATGATCAGTGTGAATAGTTACTTTAGAATCAACAATATAAGGTCTGAACTTATCACAAGCAAATATAACTGCTAAGAATTCTTTTTCAGTAGTAGCATAATTTCTCTGAGCACTGTCTAGAGTTTTAATAGCATATTGAATAACATTTAATTTCTTATCAACTCTTTGCCCTAGAACAGCACCTACAGCATAATCACTAGCATCACACACAATTTCAGAGGGTAAATTCCAATCAAGTGGCTGAACAATAGGTGCAGAAATCAATGCTTTCTTAAGTATTTCAAATGCTTCTACACAATCATCATCAAAGACAAATGGTATATCTTTTTGTAACAGATTAGTAAGAGGCCGAGAAATTTTTGAGAAGTCCTTAATGAACCTCCTATAAAACCCGGCATGACCAAGGAAACTTCTTATACCTTTGACGTCCTTGGGACATGGCATCTTTCAATAGCATCGACCTTGGCTTTATCAACTTCAACGCCTCTTTCAGAAATTTTATGCCCCAAGACAATGCCTTCATTAACCATAAAGTGACACTTTTCCCAATTGAAGACAAGATTAGTTTCTTCACATCTCTGCAAAACTCGATCAAGGTTGCTCAAGCAATCATCAAAAGAGGATCCATAAACGGAGAAATTGTCCATGAAAACCTCACAAATCTTTTCACAAAAGTCAGAGAATATAACCATCATGCATGTTTGAAAGGTAGCAGGTGCATTACATAAACCAAAAGGCATACGTCTATAAGCAAAAGTACCGAAAGGGCAAGTAAACGTGGTCTTAGCTTGATCATCAATTGACACAGGTATTTGAGATAAACCAGAATAACCATCTAGAAAGCGAAAATGTGTATGTTTGGATAATATTTCTAGCATTTGATCTATGAATGGCAAGGGGTAATGATCCTTTTTAGTAGCTTTATTTAATTCGCGGAAATCAATTACCATCCTATAACATGTAATGATTCTTTGCGGAATCAATTCATCTTTATCATTAGGAACGACAGTAATACCTCCCTTCTTAGGAACACAATGGACAGGACTTACCCACTGACTATCAGCAACGGGATAAATTATACCTGCCTCAAGAAGCTTTAGTATTTCCTTTCTTACCACTTCTTTCATCTTAGGATTCAGCCGTCGTTGGTGATCAATAACTGGTTTGGCATCTTTCTCCAAATTTATTTTGTGTTGGCATAGAGTGGGACTAATGCCCTTAAGATCATCAAGAGTATATCCAATAGCAGCACGATGCTTCTTCAGAGTTTTCAATAATTTTTCTTCCTCCTTCTCTAAAAGGTTAGCACTAATAATAACAGGATATATCTTCTTTTCATCAAGATAAGCATATTTAAGGGTATCAGGCAATGGTTTAAGCTCAAACACGGTATCACCCTTGGGTGGAGGAGGATCCCCTAAGATTTCAACAGGCAAGTTGTGTTTCGGAATAGGTCCCTATTTAAAGAACATTTCATCTATTTCCCTTCTTTCATTCATAAACATATCATTTTCATGGTCTAGCAAATATTGTTCTAAAGGATCACTAGGAGGTACGGCAATAGAAGCAAGACCAATAATTTCATCCTTACTAGGTAATTCCGCTTCATAGTGTTGTCTACGAAATTTAGAAAAGTTGAACTCATGAGACATATCATCCAAACCAACAGTAACAACATCCTTTTTGCAGTCTATCTTAGCATTAACAGTGTTCAAGAAGGGTCTACCAAATATAATGGGACGAAAGCTATCTTGTGGGGAACCAAGAACAAGAAAATCAGCAGAATATTTAGTTTTCCCACACAAGACTATAACATCTCTAACAATTCCAATTGGTGAAATAGTATCTCTATTGGCAAGCTGAATTGTGACATCAATTTCTTCTAACTCAGTAGGTGCAATATCATGCATAATTTCTTTGTATAAGTCAATAGGTATTGCACTAGCACTAGCACCCATATCACACAAGCCATGATAACAATGATCTCATATTTTAACAGAAATAAGAGGCATGCCTACCACACGTCTATGTTTATCTTTAGCACAAGGTTTAGCAATCCGAGCAGTCTCATCACGAAAATAAATAACATGCCCATCAATATTATCAACCAAGAGATCTTTAACAATAGCAATATTAGGTTCGACTTTAACTTGCTCAGGAGGTGTATAAGTTCTACAATTGCTCTTACGAACCACAGTTGAAGCTTTAGCATGATCTTTTATCCTAACAGGAAAAGGTGGTTTCTCCACATAAGCAATAGGAACAATAGGATCATTATAAGTGATAGTCTTTTCTTCAACTTTAACAGGTGCAACTACTTTTACTTCTATGGGAGGATGATATTTAAACCACTTCTCCTTAGGGAGATTAACGTGAGTAGCAAAAGATTCACAAAAATAAGCTACTATCTCAGAGTCAAGTCCATATTTAGTGCTAAATTTACGGAAAACATCGGTATCCATAAAAGATTTAACACAATCAAACTTAGGTGTCATACCTGACTCCTTACCTTCATCGAGGTCCCAATCTTCAGAGTTGTGTTTAATTCTTTCCAATAAATCCCACTTGAATTCAATAGTCTTCATCATAAAAGAACCAGTACAAGAAGTATCGACCATGGTGCGATTGTTGTCAGAAAGCCGAGCATAAATTTTTTGAATAATCATTTCCCTTGAGAGCTCATGATTGGGGCATGAATATAACATTGATTTAAGCCTCCCCCAAGATTGAGCGATGCTTTCTCCTTCGCGGGGCCAAAAATTATATATATAATTACGATCACGATGAACAAGATGCATAGGATAAAACTTCTGGTGAAATTCCATTTCAATCGTTTGTAGTTCCATGATCCCATTATCATCACATAGACTATACCATGTCAATGCATCTCCCTTCAAAGATAAAGGGAAGACCTTCTTCTTGATAACATCATCGGGCGTACCTGCAAGCTTAAATAATCCACAAACTTCATCCACATATATTAGGTACTCATCAGGATGTAATGTTCCATCTCCTGCAAAAGGATTAGCTAGCAGTTTTTCTATAATAGCCGAAGGAATTTCAAAGTAGACATTTTCATTTTTAGTAGGTTCAGTAGGTTGAGGATCAACTCTTTGCTCTACTGGTCGGGGTGAAGATACCCCGAACAAGCCCCTCAGAGGATTACTTTCCATAGTAACAAGTGACAGTAAATTTCAGCACACTATATAAATTTTTCCTTACCAAATTCCACCTACCAAAGGCACTTCACTCCCCGGCGACGGCGCCAGAAAAGAGTCTTGATGACCCACAAGTATAGGGGATCTATCGTAGTCCTTTAGATAAGTAAGAGTGTCGAACCCAACGAGGAGCAGAAGGAAATGATAAGCGGTTTTCAGCAAGGTATTCTCTGCAAGCACTGAAATTATAGGTAACAGATAGTTTTGTGATAAGATAATTTGTAACGAGCAACAAGTAACAAAAGTAAATAAAGTGCAGCAAGGTGGCCCAATCCTTTTTGTAGCAAAGTACAAGCCTGGACAAACTCTTATATGAAGGAGAACGCTCCCGAGGACACATGGGAATTATCGTCAAGCTAGTTTTCATCACGTTCATATGATTCGCGTTCGGTACTTTGATAATTTGATATGTGGGTGGACCGGTGCTTGGGTGTTGTCCTTACTTGGACAAGCATCCCACTTATGATTAACTCCTATTGCAAGCATCCACAACTACAAAGGAAGTATTAAGGTAACGCTAACCATAGCATGAAACATATGGATCCAAATCAGCCCCTTACGAAGCAACGCATAAACTAGGGTTTAAGCTTCTGTCACTCTAGCAACCCATCATCTACTTATTACTTCCCAATGCCTTCCTCTAGGCCCAAACAATGGTGAAGTGTCATGTAGTCGACGTTCACATGACACCACTAGAGGAGAGACAACATACATCTCATCAAAACATCGAACGAATACCAAATTCACATGACTACTAATAGCAAGACTTCTCCCATGTCCTCAGGAACAAACGTAACTACTCACAAAGCATATTCATGTTCATAATCAGAGGAGTATTAATATACATATAGGATCTGAACATATGATCTTCCACCAAATAAACCAACTAGCATTAACTACAAGGAGTAATCAACACTACTAGCAACCTACAGGTACCAATCCCAGACTTAGAGACAAGAATTGGATACAAGAGATGAACTAGGGTTTGAGAGGAGATGGTGCTGGTGAAGATGTTGATGGAGATTGGCCCCCTCCCGATGAGAGGAGCGTTGGTGATTACGATGGAGATGATTTCCCCCTCCCGGAGGGAAGTGTCCCCGGCAGAACAGCTCTGCCAGAGCCCTAGATTCGTTCCGCCAAGGTTCCGCCTCGTGGCGGCGGAGTCTCGTCCCGAAAACTTGCTTATGATTTTTCTTCGGACGAAAGACTTCATATAGCAGAAGATGGGCACTGGAGGGCCAACAGGGGGCCCACGAGGCAGGGGGCACGCCCAGGGCAGTAGGGCGCGCCCCCACCCTCGTTCCTAGGGTGTGGGTCCCCTCTGGTATTTCTTCCGCTCAATATTTTTTATTATTTCCAAAAACAACTTCTGTGGAGTTTCATGACTTTTGGAGTTGTGCAGAATAGGTCTCTAATATTTGCTCCTTTTCCATTTGAATTCCAAATTGCGGCATTCTCCTCTTTATGTAAACCTTGTAAAATAAGAGAGAACAGGCATAAGTATTGTGACATAATGTGTAATAACAGCCCATAATGCAATAAATATCGATATAAAAGCATGACGCAAAATGGACGTATCACAGGCTGACATTGAGGGGGGAGTTAAAGCTTTGCGTGATAGGGTGCAAGTACTTCACCATGAGAGAATTGATAGGGAATTAGCTCAAAGAAAAGAAGCCTTGCCAATTGATATAACCGGTGAAAAGAATGATGATTCGGAAACTAAAAGTGCTTTGGTTGAAAAAGCTGAATCAAGTAGTATATATTTCGAATCCATCAAATCCAAAGAGGCAAGCATCACTGAGAAAGGGCATGGCAAGCATAGGAAAACAGCGGTGCTTGATTTTTCTGAAGTTAATGGAACCTACTTCCTGCCCTATGAGTTCCGTGCCCTAGAAATTGACAATACTCAAGGACAAGAGCCAGTAGCTGAACAAAGTTCGGCTGACAAGGATCTTCAAATTAATGATGCACGGAATCAAGAAAAAGATGATGATAAGGCGTTGGGGAGCCATACAAAGATGGAGCAAGACATTGTTCAAGTCACACCATCATCATGCTCTCCTAACATATTTGAAGAGGTATGCCTAGCAAGTAATTTTCCTATTTCCACATTTGGTCGCAACTTCATAGTTGATGCATCTATTAGAAAAATCCTCATAACTAATTTTGAAAGACCAATGAAGAAGGTTAATTTACTTGTTAGCAATAAAATTGTTATTGAGCATATCAGTCAAGCCATTGTGCCATTTATAAAGACCGATAGTGACTTATTGTTGCAACCAAGGCTTTCCCTATTGCTTTATCTAAAGTTCATATCTAATTGGGTAGCTTTGCTTATTTTGTAGGCTTGCACTTGGTCTCACCTGAGACATGAGTGGAAAACGCAATGCATAGCCGAATGGAGAGATTCCAAATCTGAACCATTCCTTTGCTTATCTCCAAAGCTGTTCACACAGCAAGATCGACTAGAAAACAAGAAGTATACCTTCAATTCAAGCATGTGTGATCAATTAGTTGATTTGTTGCTGAAAAATAATTACACTAGAATTCTTGATCACCATGCCAAGCCATCAATCCAGGTACGAATGTATTGTAAGTTGCATGATTCTTCCAAGCATAATTTTGCGGATTGCAACATGTTTCGTCAAATAGTTAAATCGACCATTGATAAAGGACGATTGAAATTTGTTGAAACACCAAGAGATGACCAGTCTATTCCGATTGGTCCTAATGGAAAAAGTTTTTTGCATCGGTTGCTTCAAGCCGATCCTTATAAACATGAGTAGGTAAAAACTACAGGTGACGGGATCAGGCTTTCAAGTAAAGACATTATTGAAGAGCATAATGAACATAAACTTGAGGGCAAGAATTCCATCGAAGGTACAATGAATAGGCCAAGGACTGGGGGGGTAGCAAGCAAATCCAATGATCTATGAAAGCAAACCAAAAGAAAGCAATGGCCGAGGTAAGCACAAAGGTAAACGGCCAAAAGTCACTTTCGTGCAACTATTGGAAAAATATCAGAAGATAAGTGAGGAGAACAATAATGCTTATCGGCCAAGTAATTTAAGAGCGTCAAGACCACCCCCTAGGCGCAAACCTGAGGATCGGTATTGGTGAAATGAGAATTCTAATGCGGTATATTCATATCCATATTTTGTGTCGCCAATACCAATGCCAGGGATACCGTCCTATGATCATTTAAATCCATATTCATCATGGGACAGGTATGATACAAGGGCACATTCTCCATCTTATTTTAGACCATCTCACCAATACTATGCAGCTCCAAGAAGATCAACATTTGAACAATCACGTGTCAAAGACTGTTTCAATCATAAGAATCGGTCCAGAGCTCAAGGAAGAAGAAAGAAGTGGTCAAGAAAGTTTACCGCATGAAAAGAGATGGTCGTAAGTGTGCTACTTCAGATTTGATCTCAAATAACAAAGAGCCGATTAAAGTGTTGACATTGGCTACAAAAGGCAAATAACTGAAGCAATCAATTGATAAAAATCAGAGTGCCAAATCTGAACAAAAGAAGTTGAGGGTGCACAAAGCCAAAAAAGAATTGCCATTGGTCAAAATAGAATCACAGCCAAAATGCCCACTCGGCTTATCATATTGGCAAAAGAAGGAATTACAAAATCTTAGTGCACAAGAGCTGAAAAAGAAGAACATGGCATGGGTTCCCAAGAGGATCAATCAAAAGAAAAATGATGTGCATGCTTAAATTGTAACAAGTACAACAAAAGTGAAGAAAGAGAAGGATGGAAGCAACAAACAATTAAGTCGAAGGTGTGCATCACAACATCGAAATCTTCGGTTAGCACATCATCCATTTCCTTCAACCATGCCATGATACATTTTCCATGGAATTCATCCCTAGGTATGATCAATTACCCTCCATGGATTTATTTTGATCCATGGATGCAACATAATTTTATATGTCACGAGAGTGTATTACCAAATCACTATGCAATTGGTTAGTTACATTTTTGTTGCTAATACAAAGGGGCCGAAATATTTTATTGCTATTTCATTTGTTTATTTCGGCTATTCATGCTTTGGTGGGTGAATTCTACATGGACCTCATGGTAATGGCTGATATTTATCTATCACCCTAAGAATATATCTAAGAATGGCCGGTGTGGTATTCTAACATCGTCCTTAGTTTGAGTAGAGATTGAGATAAGTGCTTGCATAGAAATCATCAAATTGATGCCGTTGAAGATATTATGCATAGACCAATAAACCAAAAATGAAAACTGGACTTGCGTTTTGATTGGGTGTGCTTTGGCTTATTAGTTTTCAGAATTTACGTAAAGCCAAATCATGGTTGATTTTATTATTGAGCATCATATTGACATCATGCATAATACTGATTTTAGCTTTATCTCTCTAGTACCATGGTGATTATATATTGATGGTTAAATTTGTAGCAATGGCCAAGGTGTCGGTGTTGTTTATATATCTCCTCATGGTGTTGTTTTTGAAGACTCATGTCGTTTAGAGTATTTCTGCACAAATAATCAGGCCGAATATGAAGCATTGTTATTCGTCTTAGAGATGTTGTTTTCCATAGGTGCTACACATATTGAGGCTTTTGGTGATTCGTTATTAGTAGTGCAACAAATATCCAAAGTCTTTCAATGTTTTGACGAATCACTTCATGTTTATCTTGATAAATGTCTAGATAAAATTTCTACTTTGGATTATTTTAGCATCGCTCATATATCTAGACATGACAATTGGAGAGAGTTGGCATAGTAAGCATCCGGCTACTACGTTGGTCATGGTGTATTGCACATATGCTTATTCTTGCCAACATAGGTAAGGCCGAATTGGAGTTCACCATCTTGGCCACTAATGTAACTTTTATGCAGGTGAAGTAAGGATTGGAGCAAGTTCATTCTTGATTATCTCCTAGCGGAAGGGTGAACAATATGGTTCGGGGGATGGTTTTGATCTATGAAACCTTATCACCGGATTGTTATGGAAATTGAGAAGTTTTCACCCAAGTTTGCATCAAGAGTTTCAAACAAGCAATGGTCGATATATACTTATCGTCTTAAGAACATGCAAAATGGACGATGGAGTGTTGACATCATCCTCAGAATAAGCTATGTGCAAGTCATTTTTCGGTACACAAGCTTTGCCGAAAAATAGGGGGGGCATGTGTTGACACCAGATTTTAGTATGGTCAAAAACACAATTAAGATGGCCTCAAATGGAAAAGTATTTAAAGTGAGAAAGTTCTGTATTGTCAAAAGGAGAAACTTTGATATTTTGGCCATAGCCATCCGATCTCATCTCTAAGGCCGAAGTTGTGTTCGAAGTACTGAGATTTTGTATTCAGAACACTATTCGGCTGATTACGCCCCCAAGACAGCCTCATATGGAAAAATGATCTACATGAATTGTCTTCATCTCGTCGAAACGATTGATTTTGATATAATACTCATCCCAATCCGAGTTCACATGTAAAAGTTAGAGCTATTGGAATGCAGCCCTGTCAGGAGGCAAAATATGGCGCGCCCCACTAGACACGTCTGATGGGTAGCGCGAGCAAACAGATATTTTGCGTGACCGTTTTGGCCCAGAGCATGGCTTCAAATCGAAAAACGTTCAACATGAAAATTGTTCGCCTCGTTGAAACGAGTAAATATGCTTTTGGGCGCGTTTTCATCCAAGGTCGTTTACTGCCACAAAAAAGACCCGCAAGGTGCAGCCAGTTTTAAACCGAACAGTTTTGGAAAGTTCGGACAAAACCAATTCGAATTTGACTAGGATTTTGGACGTCAATCCAAGTCTTTTCCTTGCACGGGAAGTCCAGCCGCCTCTTATATACCTAAGGGGTGAAGGCCGATTGATCAACACCCAATCGAAAAAAAATCATCTACCACTTTTTATCCCTTTTATCTTTTCTCTCCTTAACCCTAGTTCTTCTTCTTCCTCATTCTTCGTTCGTTCTTCTTTTTTCAGGGCGGCGAACCTCGAGGCCCTAGGGGCGATCAGGTTGACCTAGGGCAGCCCATAACCGCGGCGCGCCCTGACGGGGCCCCTCCCGGGCGTGTGGGATTTCGGGTCCTTAAAAGCACCCGCAGGATTGCCTGCGTACCACGCTTCCAGCTAGGTCTCCTTTGACGTGAGCTGCGGTGCATCACTCCCGATGTCGAGGGTACACGGTGACGTGTTCGTGTGCGAACAACATGAATCTGGTACTATCTCTGTATAACACACGATTATACCTAGGAAAAAATGAAATAAAAATTAAAAATTAAGCAAAATAATGAAGTTTTCTAAAAAAAATAGAGGCATTGGTATTACACTCTAAGAAGAAATAAAATAAAATAACTAAAACAAACAATGACAAATTTTGCATACAATTTAGAAAAAATTGTGATTTTTTATTATATACTAGAATAAGCATGTAATAGTGATTTTTGAAATAAAAATTGTAAGAAGGAATGAATTAGTGGCATTGGAATTACCCTTTAAGAAGAAAGAAATAAAATCGAAACAAAAAAGATCAAATTTATGAAGCTTTTAAGTAGAAATGAATTAGCGGCATTGCTATTACCTTTTAAGAAGAAATCAAATGAAAACATAAAAACAAAATTTGCACATAATTTACATAAATAGAACAATTATGGTTTTCAATAATATGCATATAATGGTGGACTTTTACAAAAAATGGAAGTTTCCTAAGAAGGAATAAAAACATTGATATTACCATTAACTAAGAATGAAAATGAAATAAATACAAAAACAATAATAATGAATTTTATAAGAAAAAAATGAATTAATGGATTTAGTATTATCTTTTAACAAGAAAGCAAATGAAATAAGAACTCAAACAAAGTCAAAAGAATGAGGTTTATGATGGAAGAAGGAAATAGTGGCATTGATATAACCCTTTAAGAAAAATGAAAATGAAAAATAACAATACAAACAATGACAAAATTTGCACACAATATACACAAAAATACCTTTTTCTTAATATGGAAGGATAAGCATATAGTCCCTCCGTCCATATTAAGTGTCGCTCAAACGGATGTATCTAGCATTAAAATACGTCTAGATACATCTGATTGAGTGATACTTAATATGGGGCGGAGGGAATAATAGTGAAAATTATCGTAACAAAAAAGCTTATAATAATGAATGAATTAGTGGCATTGGCAATACCCTTAAAGAAGAAAGAAAATAAAACAATAACTAAATCAAAGTCAAAATAATGAAATTTTATTAGCAACAATGAATTAATGGCATATGTATTACTCTTTAATAAGAAAGATAATGAAAAAGCGTTAAACAAACTGGAACACAACTTTATACTAAAATTGCACTTTTTTAAGTATGCAAAGAACAATCATATAATAGTGTAAGTTTTGCACATATTGTATAGTATTTGTGTGTTTACATTAACACTCACCCAACATCCCAAAAATACCCACAAAGAAAAGAAAGTAATAAAATAAAGGACTGTGATAATTTCCACATGTACGGGAGTTTAGCAACAAATCCGAACGACACCTTCAATTCAATACTATGCATGCATGCAGTGTAATCACATTGAGCTGCTCACGTATTTGTAATAGTCAATCCCATGCAACTATGCAACCACGCATATAGAACAAAATTGCTGACATCATCAAATATTCTCTCAATATTCAAATTCAAAATGTTTTGTAGCTCAAACTGTCGCTCCGATTGAAAAACCGTTTTCACATAAAATATTGGTCACGACGAGACCTTCGAAATAAGATCTCATGTTGGTATGTTTCGATGACTTTTTTTCGTGTCAAAAGTTATCAGACCTAGGCTAAATAACTTACCACCTCTATGGTATGTCCGTTACCATCTTGTTTACATAGAAATTACCGGGCATAAAAATGGCTCTTCCAACAATCTCTCCAAACGCAAATGCACTAGAGCACAGGAAAGCAGATGTCATCGTAGATTCTTGCTTTTTTGAAATTGTAAAATATTTTGTAGCTCAAACTATCATTTTTTATTAAAAATCATTTTCACATAAAAATTCCATCGCGACGAGAACTTCGAAATTAGATCTCATGTTGTCATATTTTGATCAAAAGTTACCGGAAAGTTATCAGTTATATTATATGTATATTACCATGTTATTTATGTAGAAGTGACAGGAGGTGTGTTTTCAAAGACTTCTTTCCCCGGGGTCAAAGTTACCGTGGTATTTGTACCTAAATTATTAGGTCCGAGATGCATATATTACCATGCTATTTGCATATAAGTAACCGGGGTATGTTTCAACAACTTCTTTTCGGGTCTAAAATTACCGCAGTGTTTGTACCTAAATTATCAGATCTGTCATATGTGAGTTACCATGATATTCACACAAAAGTTACCGAGGGGATATTTCATCACCCCCTGCCCCCATGCCAAAGTTATCAGGACCGAGGTACACAAGTTATCAGGTCAGCGATATGCGAGTTACCATGCTATTCACATAAAAGTTACCAGGGGGATATTCATCACCCCCCATACACACAAACCATGCCAAAGTTATCAGAACCGCGGTACATAAGTTATCAGGTGTGTGATGTGTGAGTTATCATGCTATTCACACAAAAGTTAACAATGGTATATTTAATCAACCCCTCCCCCTCCACACACACACATCCCATGCCAAAGCTATTAGCACTGGGGTACATAAGTTATCATGTGTGCAATGTGTAAGTTACCATTCTATTAACACAAAAGTTAACGGTTGTATATTTCATCAACCCGGGATGTGTTCAAGGAGTAGTTTACTTGCTCGATCGTGACTGTGAGATGACGATCGGACGGATACCGAATCGTTCGGATCTGTTAGCGGATTTCCAGTCGACTGGAAAATAGCTTTCTTGAGGTAACGTGGGGCATAAATTACCATGCTATTTACATAGTAGTTATCATAGGATGTTTTCAACAATTTTTCCTTGGGTCAATGTTATCATGGTGTTGTACATAAGTTATCAGGTCAAGGCTGCTTATGTTATCATGTTATTTACACAAAAGTTATTGAGGGGTATTTTTTGTATATTTTTAACAACTTTTTTGCTCGATCAAAGTTACCATGGTGTTTTTGTGTAAAAGGGAAAGTAGTGGCTGCACCCACTTTCGGTGCACCCACGCAAAAAAACATATCAAAACATTTAGAAAAAATCTGAAACTTCGTGGAAATGGTCGACAACAAATTTTATGAGGGCTTGCAAAGTTTGGTGGTCAAATAAAATTCGAGAAGCGCTCTACAAAAAAGACAAAATTGCAAAATCTGCTCAAACAGTGCACGTACATTTTGACTAATTTTCAGCGATTTTGTCTTTTTTGTAGAGAGCTCCTCGAATGTTATTTGACCACCAAATTTTGCAAGCCCCCGTAAATTTTGTTGATGATCATTTCAACGAAGTTTTAGATTTTTTTGAGATGTTTTGATATGTTTTCTTTCGTGGGTGCACCGTGGGTGCACCAAGAGTGGGTGTAGAAGAACCACTCTCTTGTGTAAAATACCATGTGCATGGTGTATATGTTATTTACATAGAATTTACCGGGGTTTTGTTTTTAATATTTTTTTGCTGGAGCCATAATATTTTCAATCCGAAGACAAAATGAGCTTAGTTCACACAAAAACTCTACCTAGTTTGAGATGGTTACTGGACATCAACTTAGTTAGGTAGGGACCCCATGTACGAATCCTATGCACCATGCTATTTACACAAGCGTTCCTTTCTTTGTTATTTTTTGGCTGGATATGTGAAGGTACAAAAGAAAAGAAAGCTAGATTTGTCATCAAAGCCGAGCCAACCCCAAGTGGTTATTGAGTTCATAACTAACCTTTAGGGGTACGAGGTTTGACTCCAAGCTCCCCAGCTTTTTGTGAGAAATTGAACCAGCTCGAGGGACCCAAAATGGGAAACTTACTTGTGCGAGGGATTGATGGCCGAAAAAAAAAAAGGAAACTCCCTCGCGGGAATGATGGCCGAAAAAAAAGTAAACTCCCTCACGGGAATGATGGCCGAAAAAAAAGGAAACTGCCTCGCGGGAATGATGGCCGAAAAAAAAAGCTGCGAGATGGAACTTGCGTGGGTAGCATTCTCGTAAAATAAAATAAAGTACCAAAGTACCCCTAAAAAAAAGTACCAAAGCAGAGACACATAAAAATAGAAAAAACATTTAAAAGAGGGAGAGAGGGGAGGGTTGTTTGGCACATGTAATGGGCATCAACCTAGTAGCCAATCAACCAACCCAAATATGTGATCAGTAAAATAAAACAGCCCAAAGCTGCTAACAGAATAGACCAAGAAAAAAAATAGCTCGGATCTCAATGTAGAAAATCATCGGCCAAAAAAACCGACTGACCAAAAATCTATTTGCAAGCTACTTACGTATAGCTAAAGTGGTACTACCTCCGTCTAGGTGAATAAGTCATTCACGTAGTTCTAGGT
The DNA here is from genome assembly GCA_021605205.1 of Aegilops longissima. Taxonomy (NCBI): domain Eukaryota; kingdom Viridiplantae; phylum Streptophyta; class Magnoliopsida; order Poales; family Poaceae; genus Aegilops; species Aegilops longissima. The sequence goes on along the minus strand of CM038676.1, from coordinate 570,633,573 downwards.
CATCGATTTGAGGAGTTAAATATGTGTTATATGTCATGAAAAATATATCACTAGATTTCTACACGGATGTAGTTTTTAAATATATATTTTTTTGTTACATATAATACATATTTAGATAGTTAAATCGTCGACCTAGAACTACGCGAATGACTTATTCACCGAGACGGAGGTAGTACATAAAATGGGGAATGCTACTCCAGGCAAAGTGTAGTGTGGCATAATTTGTAGGAAAAGGCTCCAAACTTGTCTTTGTCGAATTTGACATGATCTAAAAGACCCAATGAAGTCCATACGAAATGTAAGAGCAGGTCAGCGTGGAACAATGCATGCACTTAAGCAAGCAGACCGACCCCATTTTACACGTGGATCATGCATCTTTAACTAGTTAGATATTGTTTGAATCAGAAAGTGTGTTCTGCAGCAGCGAACTCAGAGACACCAAAAATCAGAGGAAGCACGAGCTTGTGTTTATGAAGAAACAGCGGGGACTACATGCCCCGCCCTGCAGTTCCCGTCGCATGCGACAGCAATCATGATCCACGATGAGGGCGTCCCGAAGTCATAGGCCACGAGGCGGCGAGCGAGGCGCACGTTCGGCAAAGAGGACGCCGGAGAGACGATGGACGACGGGATGCCACGGGCCCACGGCTATATATGCTTCAGGATAGCATTGAAGACATCTTCACAATGTCACCAAGACCACGGGCCAGGGCGCTTCTAGATCACAAAAATGTCTCATGATTCCGCCTTACAAAATTGAGGCATGCAAATACCGTCAAAAACTTTTTTTTCTTCTTCTTTTTTGAGGGGAGAACTTCTCATTTTCTGATCCCATTCACTGGCAAAACAATAGACCGTTCACCACAAAAACTTCAATATATGCTCACTGACACATACATTTAGGTAGCTAATAAAGGAAAAATATTACTACGACTTATACAATATCCTACAAAACTTTTTTTGAAACCCACTATGTTGAAGCCTAATAATCATTGTATACTCCTAAACTAAATAGGAGCTGAACGTCTAAACATCAAATTCTCAACAAATCTAACAAAAGGAAATCGAGAAAAAAATCTACTATATATTCTTCTTTTCTTGAGGGATTTTTTTAATAATTAGCACATATATTCTCCTCTTTTAATAGTAAAATATATTCTCTAAGCTCTGTTTTTATGATTATTCTCTAAGTTCTTTTTTCTCTCTAAGCTATCTAATAATGTGGAAAAAGAAAAGAGGAGCATGAAAGGGCTGCGAGGTAACGTCAGTGGGGGAAGCTCCTATTGGGCGATTTAAGCGCCGGTTAAGGCTAGTGGCGATCAAATGCGATGTCTACCGGTCCAGCCCAACATCATGCCCCTATCAAACAAAAAAAGCAATTCTAATCGTTGCATGGAAGAAATGGGATTCCAACTAGGGACGCCTACCTCAACAAGTGGCACAACAACCACTGGACCAAGCTCACTTGGTTGTTCTACTAGGAGGAAAAATGTAACTATTTCATTAGTATTTATTTGATAGAAGGTTCAGAAACTAAAAAAAAAGTTCATAAATTTTGAAAACGTTCATAAATTTAAAAAAAAGCTTCATTCACTCCAAGAAAAAGTTCATTGATTTGAAAAAAACGTTCAACATTTTTTTTAAATCACCAATATGAAAAAATTCATGGAATTTGGAAAAAGTTCATCAAATTTTAAAAATATTTCATTGATTTGAAAAAATTCATCGATTTTAAAAGAGTTTATCAATTTTGAAAAAGTTCATTCAACTTTTATAAAAGCTCATCAAATTTTAAAATTAGTTCACCAAATTTGAAAAAAATCATCTATTTTATTAAAAAGATTACAAATACGGAAAAATCATCAATTAAAAATTGTTTAATTTTAAAAAGTTCATCAAATTTTAACAATAGTCCGTCGAATTTGAAAACATTTCAGCGATTTTATTAAAAACAATTTACCAATCTGCAAAAAGTTAATTAATTTTGAAAAAATGTTCACGAATTTGAATAAAAGTTCATAGATTTTGGAAAAGGTTCGTCGATTTAAAAAAAAGTCATCAATTTAAAAAGAATCCGTGCATTGAAGAAAAAGGAAAAAATTGAAAAGAAAGAAAAAGATAATAGGAATAAAAACGTCTGGAAAAAATTTCGCACTAATAAATGTCCTTGTTGATAGCGGGCTTTCCTTCCAACTAAGAGATTGCAGGTTCGAAGCCTGTCATATACATCTTTTTTGCTTGCCTAAAAAAAGTACATCTTTTTTGCGAGTTTATAGAAATAAAAAGGACCGGCCCAGGTTCGAGTGCCTTAAGCGCCACTGAAGAAAAATGCATGTTAACAGGAAATGCGCGCCAGTGGCCCAGGTGCGTGAGTTGTCATGGACGAGTTGACAAGCGCCCTGGGTGGTCCCTCTGGATTTTGTTCTTTTATTTTTCTGCACGCAATTTCGGCTTCTTAGAAAAAAATCGGGTTTCCACCGGTCTTTCTATGCTTCTTGACAAAAAAAAATTAAAAAAATTTGCACGAAAAAACGTGTTTTTTGCTTCCTTAAGAGGCTTTGTTTTGCTTCCGCGACGCCTGTCGAAAACAAAAAAACGTAATTTCCTTTTTTTTCTTTTGTGAGAAGCACGATTTTGCTTCCGCGAGAGGTACGGTTTTGAATCCGCGAGAGGCATGGTCGTGCCAATAAAAAAAACACGTTTTCTCTTTTTTTTCGTGAGAGGCACGGCTACGCCTCCCAGAAATGTGAAAAAAAAACGCGATCTCTCTTCTTCTTTTTTCTTTGGTGAGAGGCGTATTTTTTATTCTGCGAGACGCATGGCCGTGCCTCTCGAAAACAAAAAAACGTGTTTTCTCTTCATCTTTTTTCGCAAGAGGTATAGTTTTGTTTCCGCGAGAAGCACGGTCGTGCCTCTCAAAAAGGCTTCCGAAAAGGAAAAAAAAAAGATGCTCCCGATAAAAAGATGCTTCCGAAAAAAAAAGGTATGGTGTTTCGTCTGATTTTTTTCAAGGAAAAAAGTTCCTAAAAACCAATTGACATGGTATCTAGTTTTGAAAATCTTTACACGAGGAATCCAACGGTGAAAACGGTTTGAGATTTGGACGCACGATTTAAGAGATAAAACGTTTTGAATAAACAAATGTACGAAAAATGAGAAAACTCACAAGTTGCAACAAGTGGCGCACATGCAGCATGCCATTTGTCACAACATAAAGAGATGGGAGTGATCTTTGAAATGAGTACTCCTTAATTATTGATTTCGTGAGTTGTCTGGCCTTGTGGTAGGCTGCATCTTACAGTGGGCTGTGGCCCACCATATGAGAATAATTTCCCCCTTTTTAGGGGCAAACAGTGGAACATTGCCCTACTCTATTAATTAAGTTTTTAATGTAAAATATGCAGAACAATTGTACAAATGATAAAAAGGAAAAAAAGTATGAAAAAATGTGGGAAGAAAGTATCAGGTTAAAGGTGACTTTTGTATTTAGATTTGCTACAGTTTATGTCGTTGCCCTTAGCTTTATGCCCTACAAGGACCAGATCTCACCCCCCCCCCCCCCTCCTCTCTCTCTGAACCACCACATTTGCTGACAACATATGTGTGAAGTCAAGTCTGATTTGTTCAACGTTTGAAAAAAGGTATGGTTTGTTAATTGGTTTTCCTTTTTTTTTCGACCATGCAGAGAGTTTCGTGCGAGTTCATTAAGAAAAGAAGATACATCGCCAAAAAGACCTGACCCATACAAGAGGGATGACCCAATAGGGCATAACTTAAACGACCTAAATATCACTAACCCAAGAGTCGATGACCCGGAGATGACCATACCAAACATAGACTAGAGAAAAAGTACATCACAAGGCTAGAAAACAAATGTAAGAGCCTGGAAATCAACTACTACACGACCCAAACTCAAGGGAAAGTATCAGGTAATACTACACCATAAATGCTCTCATGATACCAACTTTGAAAAATTATTTTTAAATGTTTCATTAAATTCTGAACTTTTTTGTGTATGTTCACAATGTATGTGACTACAACCCCTAAAACATTTAGATCCAAGTTTGAAATACACATTCAGAACTAAAATGACAAACCTGGCATGAATAGCATCACGAAAAAGACAAAAGCAAAATTGACGCTATTCACATTTGAATTTGTCTTTTTGTTTCTTAGTGTGCATTCCGAGTTTGAACCTAAAATTTTTAGGCGTTGTACACACATTTCTTGTGAACATTCACAATTTTTTCAATTTTTTTAACATTTAAATTGATGTTTTTTAAAAGGTATCATGGGAGCACCTAATTTTAGTTTGGGACGAGCCTTTCCCTTTTCTTTGCACGCCTTCTCATGCACCACACTTTCCGCCATTTCTCTATGTCGGTGTACAAAAGTAGGGGCTCTCCTTTTGACCCCTTTACTTGTGCACGTGCAGTCAGAGCCGCGCCCGCGACCACACTGAGCAGGGCAGGGAAGGGGAGCCGGAGCACAAGGCGATCAGGGCAACGCCAAGACCAGAGACCACAAAGAGCAAAAGGGCGAGGCAGACTCCCCCGGCAAGACCCTTGCCAGGTGGCCTCCGTGGCCCCGAAAAGAGCCCTGCCGGGGCAACCTGCCTGACGCCAACGGAGCGCGCCTCCCTTGAGCCCAAGAGTTCCAGCGCCATCAACCACATTGGGACCAGGGCTCGGGGGGCACCTCCGTGGTGGCATGCAGATCTTTGTCAAGATCATAAACACACGAGATCAGATGAGGACCAGAAGACGACGACCCTCAGCGGGATCCTAGCCGAGGAAATCCACGAGACCCCCGGCAGGCACCTTGCCGGGGACGACCGCGGCGCCATGGCAAGACCCTTGCCAGGCCCCCGGCAAGGCCCTTGTCGAGGGCATCAGCGGGACCACAGCCAGGCCCGCGCCTGCCAAGATTCCACCGTCATCCCCATGCAGCTGCTAGCTCAACCAGCTGGGCAGGCACCTGCGTGGCGACGAGCGGCTTCTACACCGACCCAGCAAGCACCTGCGTGGTGGCATACAGACCTTCGTGAAGGCTCCACCACCGCGCCAGCCCAGCAGCCAACCAACATGGCGCCACGATGCCTTGTCAGGTCGGACGCGCATCGGAACCAGGCGAGGCGGCGACAGCTGGGACGAGCTTCCTTGGCATCCTCGATAAAGCGAGAGCGGCACGACGGCAGCGCATTAATTGCGTTTGTCCGACGGTGCCAGAGGATAGACTCATCCACTGTACACCTTTCCACCTCCTATGTGCCACTGTGGCAACCCCTTTTTCTATAAAAGGAGGCCCGAGGCGTCCAGGAGAAGGATCCGGATCTTTTGGGCAAGTTACACCCCGTAGCTAGCTCAAGAACACAAGAACACTCAAATACATCCATCAAAGCAGGACTAGGGTGTTACGCATCTCCGCGGCCCGAACCTGGGTAAACGATCTGTGTGCTTCCTGTCAGACCCGCTCTTTGCACAACCCCGCGCCTGCCAACCGTAGAAGGGATCCCAGTGATTCCATAGGTGTCGATTTCCCCCGACACTCTGCCCTTCTCTAATCCACGACCAAACCCTAGCACCAACATCGCAGCGTTCACCTCGCCGATGCCGAGCATGCTCGCTCTTGTACTATCTTCGGCAGTGACTGTTGTTGACTAATGGCTCTATATTTTTACGAATTTTAAGAGCTCATTTGTTACAAGATCTCTCCTTATAACATGTCCCATTGAGCCAAATATATCTCCATTATGCATGATTTCCGGTTTTCACTCTTTTCATTGTGAGCATTGCATAGTCAGTGTCTTTATTTTGTTTTTTCATTGTTTTTTCATGTCTACAGGTGTTTTGGAGCAATCTAAGACCAAGCAAGATGAAAAGGCCAAAGATGGGTTCAAAACAGAGGACTTCCGACACCAGAATTGGCGTACCGGAAGGTCAAAAAGTGACTTTTCAAAAGTGCTCCAAATCAAGAACTAATATCTGAAGGAAATATGCCCTATAGGCAATAATAAAGTTATTATTTATTTCCTTATTTCATGATAAATGTTTATTATTCATGCTAGAATTGTATTAACCAGAAACATAATACATGTGTGGATACATAGACAAACAGAGTGTCACTAGTATGCCACTACTTTACTAGCTCGTTGATCAAAGATGGTTATGTTTCCTAAACATGGACATGAGTTGTCATTTGATAAACGGGATAACATCAGTAGGAGAATGATGTGATTGACTTGACCCATTCCGTTTGCTTAATACTTGATCGTTTTAGTTTACTGCTATTGCTTTCTTCATAAAGAAGAGCCCTGACCGTAGAACAATCGTTACAAGTTATAGTACAAATTATGTTACAACGAACATAGTGTCCTCAGCAAATCCCAGCTTTAGGAATCATAGGCATACCCATAAAGATTTAAATCAGTCCATTCCTTGATCCTGTTTGCTTTATCCTCTTTGGCTCGGAGTTGCACAGCCCAAAGCCCTTCCGACAGGTGAAACTTCCATGAATCAATAGCCGGTGGTGCAGACGGAAAGATCTTGTCATTTCTCACCAGCCAAATACTCCGGCAACTCATAACTATAATATCCAGTGCCAAATCTTTAGGAAGCCGATTAGAAATTAGAACAACCTCATCAAAAGAGGAGATACCTCTGGTTCTCTCAGGCGCTATGACATCCCAGCAGGACAAAACAAATGGGCAATTCCAGAAAAGTGGATTAAAGTTTCTTCCACTTTGTCAGAACATAGGGCACAGTTAGAGTCTGGGAGGTGCATATTGCATCGAAGGAGAATATTCCTTGTGTTAATTCTATCATGTAAGAGAAGCCAGCCAAAAATCTTGTGCCTCAGTCTGCAAGAAGTACCCCATAAGTTTTGAAAGATGCTATGATCTTTGGAAGTACCCATTAGACGCTTGTACATTTTCATGGAGGAGTACTGCCCTGATGCCCAATGATATTTCCATATGTCCCTACTATCAGAACGTGCTCTGGAGGCTAAAAAGTCTTCAACCCTTGTCAATTGATGGTAAGCTTGCATGGAGAGTGGCCTATGGAAGAGGGTGCTGAGATCTTGATTATCCACAAAATGAAGGGTACAGTCCTTGTGAATAGAAAAGGAGAATAACTCTGGAAATTTTGCTTGTAATGATTGTCCATCCCAACTATCTGTCCAAAAGAAAATGGTATCTCCTTGACCAGCTTGACAAATGGCATGTGATTTGAATAGGGGTATGAGCTTTAGCAGGGTCTTCCACCAAAAGGAGCCAATTAACTTGTCACTAGGAGGGCCATTGTGGTAGTATGCTTCCCAAATGATGTGCACCCAAGGAGTGTCCACTTTATTAAGAAATTTATGAAGAAATTTCATCAGCAGGGCTTTGTTGTGGATAAAGATATCAAGAATGCCTAATCCTCCTTGTGCCTTAGGTTTAAAGACAGTATCCCATGAAATCAGTGCAGGTCCAGAGTCCATAGACCCAAATTTGCTCCACTGGCAATTCCTTAAGTAACCTTCAATTTGCTTGATCACTGCTTTGGGTAACATCAAGGAGCACATGAAGAAGATGGGCATGCTGGCAAAGACTGATTTGATCAGGGTAAGTTTGTCACCAATGGATAATAAGGTAGAACAACTTAAGAGTCTATTTTCAATCCTTTTCAACATGGGCATGTAATCCACGATTCTTGGTCTATTGATACTGAGTGGCAAACCAAGATAGGCATGGGGAAGAGTACCAATTTTGCAACCAAGAATCTCTGATAGTTCCATCATTTTTCCAGGAGGAGTGTTGATGGGAATCATTATGGATTTAGCATAGTTAACTCTGAGACCAGTGTAAGCTGCATAGTGGAGAAGCAGATTTTTTATTTGAAGAAGTTGTCCAGTATCAGCATTAGCCACCAAGATAGTATCATCTGCATATTGAATGATAGGGTAGTCTAGGCAAGAAGCATGAGTAAGAGGGGAGCTGATCAAGGAGTGTTGCATGGCCTGATTGAACATGGTTTGGAGCAGGTCAGCAGCAAGGACAAATATAAGTGGGGATAATGGATCCCCTTGTCTGAGACCTTTCTTACATAGAAATTGCTTGCCAGGAATACCATTAAGAAGGATAGAGGAGAAGCCAGTGCCATATATCATCTTGATCCAATTAATCCATCTGCTACCAAAACCCTTAGCTTGTAGGATATCCACAATTGTATCATGATTAATCATATCAAATGCTTTCTCAAGATCCAACTTGAGGAGAATAATTTCTTTCTTAGATAAGTGGCATTGGTGAATGTACTCATAAGACTAGGCAAGGCAATCCTGAATGCATCTATTATTGAGGAAGTCATATTGATTCTTGTGCACCAGAGTGAGGATCACCTTCTGAAGTCTGTTGGCAAGCAGTTTGGTGATTATTCTAAGAGTACAGTTCAGCAGTGAGATGGGCCTGAATTCAGCAGGAGTGGATGCTGCCTCTGTCTTAGGAATCATGGTGATGAAGGAGTAGTTGATGCTCTGAAGATTGACTTTCCCATGATAGAAATCATTAATAAGCTTGCAAAAGTCAGGAGCAATAATAGGCCAACATGCTTTCAAGAAAGTAGCATTAAAGTCATCTGGTCTAGGAGCTTTGTCAACAGGCATATGAAGTACCACATGATCAATCTCTGCTGTGGTGAATGGGACCTCAAGTTGTGCCAAATTTTCATTTGAGGTTATAAGATGGTTCAGAAGAAGAGGATTTTGTGTGGCAAAAGTTGTACCCAGTCTTTCTTTGAAAGCTCTGTAAAGGATTGCAGTTTTAGCACCGTGAGTGTGATGTTCCAAGTTATATTCATCTTTGAGCATGGCAATACAATTATGCCTATGTTTGATAGTAGCCTTGGCCTGCAAATATTTAGTATTAGCCTCTCCACTTTAATTTTCTCGATAGTGGTTCTTTGCTTCCAAGAGAGTCTCGGTGATTAAGAACTTTTTCCAAATGTGCTTTCGGGATATTTCTACCATTAGTTTCCACATATGTGAGATCCTGGATTCTTCCCAATAATCAAAACACATGATCAAGAAGTTTGTGTTATCAATAATTTTCTTGAGATCTGTAAGGTTTTTGGCCCAGTTCTTTAATCCTTTCCTTAGTCGCTTAAACTTGGTTGCAATGATCTTGGCACTATCTTCCTCAATCACATCCTGGGTCCAAATGTTGTGGACAACTGACAGAAAGTCATCATGTTCCAACCAAAAATTCTCAAATATGAAAATGTGAGATTTAGGAATAGAGGTACCAATCTTGACAATAAATGGTACATGGTCTGATGTGGTTTTGGCAAGAGGGTGTGCCAGAGTAGCTGGGTAGCTTAAAGTCCAGTTCTCAGAAGTAAAACACCAATCAATCTTTTCCAAAAGAGGCCAATCCTGCATATTGCTCCAGGTAAAGTTTCTACCTTTGATAGGGATTTCAGTCAGAGATAAGTTGCTGATAGCTTCATTGAAAGCTAACATATTGTGAATATTGCCCCCTTCCAGGTTTCTATTATGTGGGTATCTGATATGATTAAAATCTCCAAGTACCATCCAGTTGCTGTCCTCGGGAGTTTGGAAGTGTCTAAACCAGTCAATAAAGTGTGGTCTCTCATCCTGGTGGCTAGGTCCATAAATATTTGTCAAAATCCAACTATCCCCATTGTGGGAGTAAATGAAAGAAACTGATATAGAGTAGTTGTTGGAATGAAAAAGTTGACCCTCAAAGACCTGATCATTCCAAACAATTAGCAGACCTCCTGAAGCTCCTATAGATGGAAGATATTCAATTTTTTTGAGTCTCCTTGGACAAAAGTTTTGCACAAATCTACTATCAATCACTTCTCTCTTGGTTTCTTGAATGCATAGAATGGCACAATTAGATTCCTCAATCTTATTTCCGATAGTTGTCCACTTCTTGGGATCATTCAAACCTCTAATATTCCAGTTAAGAATTGACCATTCCTTATTCATGTTCACAGAGATAACAAAACTGGCACAGGATCAATCTTAAAACTATACACCTTTTATGAAATAAAAGAGGACTGACAAAATCATTATTCTTAGGACTGTTCCAGTCATAAGAAAAAGCAATCATAGTGACATTCATCCACATTCCATTCCATAGCAGCCAGTTACATAGCATAAAGCAAGGCACCTCAAACAGGTGGAGAGAACTGCCAGCACCACAGCCAGTAACAGAAAGTTTAACAAATTGACTAAAAGCTCTGTTTAGCAGAAGGATTACACCCTGGACATCTTTACAAGTAACTTTCCAAATGATAGAGCCATCCAAACTCATGGAAGAGTGCTAAGAGTCTACTGAGGACAACTGAAACTATTAATTAATAGAGCTGGCTCTTGGGGCCTCCTTAGCAGCTGGGTTGCTCTTGCTTTTCTTGCGTTTGGTTTTCAGCATCTCCTCTGAAGTATCTTGAGCAGCAACCTTGCAGAAAGAAGTATTAAGACTTTTAGTCACTTTTGCAGGAATTGGGGGAGGTAGAGCATGACAGGCAAGACAATTCTTATCCATGCAGATTTTTTTTCTTATAACCCTTTGTTAGCTGTTGTAATCGGCAACTTCTCCTTACCTCAGTCTCCACTAGTGTAACCTTTTCCTTTCTTTTCTTGATGTTGTGCATGGCTGAAGTAGATGCAGCAGCCTGGGCCAAAAGAGGTGCAGATGGAGCTGGGGAGTTAACTTCTTGCTCTTGTGTCTCCTGTGCCAAATATTGTGCAAAGGACAAGGATGAGTCCACAGGAGGACAAGACTGAGGAATAACAAATGGCAATGTAATATTACTGGCTCCTTGAGTAATGATATCCCAGACTATTGAAGTAACAAACTTCCTTGCCCAGTCAAATTTGTCAGGTGTAAGGAATGTGACTGACAGAAAATTAATCCAATCAACAGGCACCTGAATGGCAGTTTGATCATTGTTTAGGGGGCAAAATGCATGTACCAGACTTCAGCACCTTCCTTTCCCAAAAGTTCAGTCTTAAGAGCTATGTCCTTTCTATCATCTGTGCTCAATGCAGAGGTCATCATGAGTGGATTTTCTGCCTCTGTAATTAGACCATTGCTTGGAAGAAATGCAGGGAATGGGAAACCAGGGGGAGCAAAGAGTTCAAAAGAAGAAGATGACTCACCAATTACTCCAGCCTCAATTGACTTCTCATTACCATCAGTAGCTAGAGGAGAGGTATCATTGGTTCCATTCCTGTGTTTAGTATGTTTATCACCAGGCAAGATAGACTGAGGCTGAAAATCAATAAGATTAGGGTCTTGTTTAGTAATAATAGCATGGGGATCAGCCGTATTCTTCTTGATGTAGATCATGTGCATAGAGTGTGTCATGGTCATAGCTTCCAATAACATAGGATCATCTCTATTATCCAAATCAGTTGACTGTGATGGGACCAGCATCAGGTTCAGACTCAAATCTGCAATAGGAAGAGGAACAACTTCCTGGGCCTCCACTGGCATGGGCTGCTGAATGAGAAGTAGGCCAATGGGCCCAGCTAGAGCTTCTGGTGCCTGCTCTTGTATAGGCTCTTCCAATAGGTTTAAATCTGGCACAAGTGGCGCCAAAGGGCCAACCACAGATGCACCTGTATTTCCACTGCTAGCTGACTGTCCTAGAGAGAGGGTGAGGCTACTATGAGGTACCAGTTCCAGATTTTGTGGCTATTCTTCCTCCATGGGAGCCATCAGGTCCTGAAGCTCAAGAAAACTAACCAGGGTGCAATTCATGATCAATGTCAGGGTTTCCTTCAGGCATTGCCCAGTGTCCCCAGCCAGGCATCCCCTCTGGGTCTTCTTCCTCATCCATCTGCTCCTCATTTCCTTCATTGAGCAGAGCCAGGTTAAAATTCAGTGGAGGATTTACTGGTGGCACAACCTCATGATGCTGTAGAGGGCCTAGAAAATGGTTGTGCTGGTTGGGGTGATGATGTGGCTGAGCAGGCTACAGATGAGGATTGCCAAATGGCGGGATTGGATCCTCGTCATGTGGTTCTTCCCCAAGAACTTGGTGCTGCAGAATGACTACAAGTACAGTAAGAGAATCAGAGCACTCCCCATCTCCAAAAACAATACTTGAAGGTATATCTCTCAATTCTTCCACTTTGATCTTCACCATGTGATTGGCCTTAGTGCTTCTAACTCTATCCCATATCAAAATTTTCCCAAACTTGCTGACCGCATCATTAATTTCTATAATGTTTCTTCTGTCAAACGGATAACCACAAAGCAGAACCCAGACCTCTCTAGTAAGTACTAGCTTTCTCCAACTCAGCCCCTTATCATGGTTTTGGAAGATGACATAGACATCAGTGAACTAATGCGGGCTGTTAGCCACCAAATCATCGCGATTGAAGACACTGTTGAGTTGAATGTAAGCTTGCCCATATGGACACTGAGTAATCTTCGGAAAGCCTAGTCTTCTGTCAGTGAGGAAATCAGATAGTACCTCACGCACAGTGTTGAACTCCACCGGCAGATTCGGCATTGGCACTATGGTGGCGATGGCCCAATCTTCATGAAGTGGAGTTGGCGCCGCCGTCAGAACTTTGATCCGCGCTGGACTCCCTTCCACCGTGATGCTCTGGTGGTTGGGGGGAGGAAAGGGGAGGGATCAAAAGGGAAGGAGGCCATGGCGATGCTATGATCTGGTGGAGTGGTGGAGGGAGCTAAGAGGTGCAGAGGTCGATGGGCAATGGGGATGGTGCCGGCTTGCAATCTTTGCGCAGTAGAAGGCGATGAGGCGGAGTAATGGAGAGAGCTAACTCGGGAAGGAATAGAGGAGGTAATATCGAGGCGAGCAGGAGATGATGGCTGATTGACCGCACCTACCAATTCAGCAGCGGGAACAGTGGTTGGATACCTTAGAATCGCAAGCATTCGGTTTGGGCCAGGTAAAGTGGTGGTGGGCTGTTGCTGGTTGGGCTGGGCCAAGGAATAGCAGTCTTTAGCAATATGGCCCCATTTCTTGCAGGCCCTACACTTAATACGGTTTGTGCAGTTGGGCCTAGCATGACCAAAGAGTAGACAGCGCACACAGAAGGCCTGCTGAATTGCTTTGATCCCGCCCTTGGCTGCATGAGGCTGATGAATGACCATTATTGCCATAATGGCCATTATGGCCCAATGATGGTGCATGTCTAATTGAATGGGGTGAGCGATCAGGTGAAGCACGATGATCAACTCGATCTGGAATGCGGAAAACCAGGAGATCTAAGAGCGTAAAGATTTCCTAGGGTGACGACGGAAAACATGGGTTCATTCATCCTCCTTTTCTTGGAGGTAATGATCGAGTTCCCAGCATGAGTTGGGGCCTCCTTCGCCTCAGAGAAGAAAGTTAACATTGAGAAGAGGAAGTGAAATGTTGCCCCCTTTGATGATGGAGAAACCAACTTCTTTGGACGAAACAATAAACATGAATGACCAATTTTGCAGCAACTTGACTTTAAAAAGAGATGCTCTTCCTCCAAAACAAGCCAAGAGAATAGTGCTAACCGATTCCTCCGTGAGACGCAGACGTGATCTGGTGAATTCAGCCACCATAGGGAACTCTTTAGATTCTTGATCATCAGCATGGTTGATTGGAACACCCCATTTCCTCCAGATTTCAGCAGCAAAATCTTGTCCCTTGTCGAAGTCGAGATCGGCGAGTGCCATGGTCGGTGAAGAGGTTGAGGGCGACTGCGGAAGCTAAACTTGGACGATGGAGTTGAAGTGGACTCTGACGGGAGATCACATTGTGGGTGCCGGCGTGGAGCAGGTCGATGAAGGCAAGACGTGGACGCCGGGGCCGGAGTGGCCACTGGCGGAGAGGCTACGCGGAGAGGCTAGGCGGAGAGGTGAAAAACACACTTATGTCTAGGTTGTATTGCCTTCTTCATGACTTATACATGTTCCTATGACTATGAGATTATGCAACTCCCGATTATGAAAGTGCGTTATATCGACTAGAGGGGGGGTGAATAGGCGATTTTTATGAATTCTTCACTAAGGAATTTTCCGGTGAGGAAATTCCTTAGCGAGGAACTACTTGCAGCGGAATAAGTACTCAGAAGTAAGCATAAGAGAATGCGGGCATGGTCATCATGATGAAACGAAGACAATCAAAGAGTATGAAGCGTCACAGATAGCACAAGATGAAGACAAACAGACTAAAGAAATTGAACGAGGAAATTGAGAAAGTCTTCACCAAAGTCTTCAAACACAGATATGAACAAACACTCAACTCAGTAATGAGGAAATGAAAGGGTTGAGGAGATAGAACCAGATAAGGTTGGTGAAGACAATGATTTGGTAGACCAGTTCCAACTGTTGTCTCGGTTATGCGTCTGGTTGGAGTGGCTGAGTATTTAAACTCGAGGACACACAGTCCGGACACCCAGTCGGCGAGCACGCAGCTCGGACACCAAGTCCTCACCGTATTCTCCTTGAACTAAGGTCACATGACCTCGTCCAATCACTCGTGGTAAGTCTTGAGCGACTTCCAAACCTTCACAGACTTGGTCACTCGGCGATCCACAATTCCTCTTGGCTGCTCTAGACCATGACGCCTAACCATCCGGAAGAAGCACAGTCTTCAAAGGTAACAAGCGTCGGATCCACGCAGGATCAATCTCTTGATGATGCTCAATCACTTTGGGTTTGTAGGGGTTTGGTTTTGGGTTTTCCTCACTCGATGATTTTCGCTCAAAGTCCTCGGAGGATGGGTTGCTCTCAAATGACAAGTGTCAAGTTCTCTCGGAGCAGCCAACCAGCTAGTGGTTGTAGGGGCGGCTATTTATAGCCTAGGAGCAGCCCGACATGATAAGACATAAATGCCCTTCAATGATATGACCGTTAGGTGGATAAGATATTCTTGGGACAGGTGGCAAGACAAGACAAGAACGGTCGGAAATTTGAATCTCAAATTCCTCGGGGCTATCATGTTCCTCATTGTGTAGGCAATCCGACTTTGGCGAATTCCTAACTCCTCGGTCGAACAAATTCCTCAACACGGAAGAACTTCGTCTCTATCATCAAGAAATTCTTGAACTGCATGAGATTTCCAAAGGCTTCACTCAAGGGATTGGTAGGTGTAGGATTTTGAGTTGAGCATCACATGGAAATTTTTCCTTAGTATTTCCTCGACCCCCTTTAACAGTACGGTGTTTCCTATGACTCAAGAAAGATAAAAATGAAACTACGAAAACAAAAGTCTTCACGCTTCATGTTCCTCAAATGAATACCAAGTCTTCAAGGTCACACCAATTTCTTCACTTTCAAAGTCTTCAGAAAGTCTTCAGAATATCAAAGTCTTGATCAAGAACTTCATTTTAGGGTCGACTTTCTCTCAGTAAATATCAAACTCCTCATAGACTTATAGACCTGTGTACACTCACAAACACATTAGTTCCTTAACCTATAAGTCTTCAATACACCAAAATCACTAAGGGGCACTAGATGCACTTACAATCTCCCCCTTTTTGGTGATTGATGACAATATAGGTTAAGTTTTCAACGGGGATAAACATATGAAGTGTAAATACTGATATTGAGGAATTTGATTGCAAGATATAGAAGATCTCCCCCTGAAGATGTGCATAGTGAGGAATTTGCTTTTGAGGCAATGCACATTTGAAGAGTTGAATCATGGAGATCTCCCCCTATATCTTGTAATTCATACACGCATTTGACATATAATATGAAGAATTTGAAATGCATGATGAAACATGGTGCTTGATGAAATTCAGCATGCGTGCAATAACATTAATGAGGAACAGGCATGCAAAATAACGCATCAAGAGTATCAGAGCTCAAGAGAATCAGAGCGTGCATCAAAAGTATCAGAGCACCATCGGGTTTAAGATTACAACTCGATCCAATAAAAGTTTCAGAAGAACGAGAGTTGTAACTTAACAACAAAATTGCGTTGTATATGGGCATTATAATAGACCCGCTTGAACTTGAAGACTAACTCAAATTTCTCCCCCTTTGTCATCGAATGACCAAAAGGATCGAAACTGAGGACTAACGCCCCTGAAGAATTTCAAGTTGAAGAAGGAGCGCCAGCGTTGTTGGGGTCGGTTGTCGTAGTAGGGCCTGCCGCAGTGTCGTCCAAGTCTTCATTTTCATCAGTGTCTCGTGATGAACAATAGGAGCTGGCCACCAAGGAAGGAACTTTGACCTTCTTGTATTTCTTCGGAGGAGGTGCAGACCAGTCAAATTATTCCTTGAGACCCATTGTCGTCAGTTCTTCCGCGTTGTAGACATTTGAAAGAACAGCCCAGGTGCGTTTGAAGGTTTCATGGAGGTAGTAGTGGTTTTTCTTCACTGCATTGTGTGTTGAGGTCATGTTGTGAATAATTGAACCAAACTGACGCTTGACCAATTTATGATTGCGATCAACCTTCTGATGAAGACTGAGGAGTAACTCATGATCACCATCACCACAGGTGCCGTGGCTTGAGGACTTTGCTTGGCTGAGGTATTTGTGGCGAGTCATGTGTGGCGAGTCATCATTGGTGGAGTAGGATGCAGCTTTGCTAAACTGTCCATCCAATGGACGAATGCCTTCATCGATCACAGCAGTAGCCTTGCCCTTGTCATCACCGAGGTAAATGTCCGCTTGAGGACTTCAATCGGGGCAAGTAGCTGCAGTGGTTCGAGTATCAGCCTTGTAATTGAGTGAAGACCTTGTCCCGATGAATCTCATTATCCAAGGTGCATAAGGCTTCAGCTCAAATGGTGACATAGCAATGTTTGCCAGAGTCCTCATGAAGAAATCATGGAAGTTGACGGGAACGCCATGAATGATATTGAAAAACATATTCTTCATGATGCCAACGACTTCTTCATCATTTGAGTCGTGGCCTTTGATAGGACTCATTGTCTTTGTCAGAATCTGATAGACAGTCCGAGGCACATACAATAATTCCTTGACGAGGAATTTGGTTCTTGGGGCCTGCCCTGGCTTCAAAGGCTTCATCAGCACTTGCATATAGTGATTTGAAAGTTCTGGTTCGTTGTAGATACAACGAGCACCATCAAGTGGAGGAATGAGTGGTAGGGCACGAAGCAATTCAGCTGTTGGTGCCTTGTAGTGAGTATTTTCAGACATCCAGTCTAACACCCATGAGTTCACGTCTTCAGCGTCTCCGGTGATGTGCAGCGTTGCATAGAATTGAAGAATGAGTTCTTCATTCCAATCACAGATGTCAGTGCAGAAATTTAGAAGTCCTGCGTCGTGAAGAACACTGAGGACTGGCTCAAAGCCTGGCAGAGACTCCATGTCCACATGAGGAATATGTGCATGATCGAAGACTTTGTCTTTGTTGAAGAGCACTGAGGAATAGAAATTGGCTTGACTGGCAGTCCAGAAACGCCTCTTCCTTATGCGAGCAGAATCATATGGATTGTAATCAGTGAAGAATACATGCTCGCTGAAGAAGTCTTCAGCCTTGAATTTTGCTTTGTTGAGAAGGGATTCTTTGGCTTTGGCAGTTGAGTGTCAGTGAGTTGCATCACGACCTCTGGAATCGCAATCTCAGGTTCTTCAGTGAGGAATTTCTTGTTCCTCTACAGTGCGATCGAGGATCAACAAAGAAGAGTTCATCGGCGCTAGTGGCTGGAATTTCTTCATGGACAGATGAAGTGGGATGAGTTTCTTGAGCCCATTTGAACTGTTGGAGCAGGGACCGAGGAATCTGTTGGATTGGGGTGAAGAGTGGAGAATTTGGATGCTGACTTTCCCAAAAGTCATCGTTCATCACTGGTGTTGTGCTTCTAATATCCACATCTTCTTCAATTTCCTCAACACCGGCCTCATCAGCTGTGAACTGAGGCAAAGGTGAGGAAATGATTGGGGTTGAAGGGATTGCTTCCACTTCAATTTCTTCATCAATCTGCTCTGACGAAGCAGCAGAATGATTTTCTTCATCAGATCCGCTTGGGATCACATAATCTTCATCAAAAGGAACAAGGTCCATTGATGGAATTGAGGAAATTGGAACATCATCAATAGGATTTTCAAAGGAGCTGGTCATTGGCTTCATTTTCTTCGCAGAAGAATTTGACGCAGCTGATGCTTTCGAACAATCGTTACAAGTTATAGTACAAATTATGTTACAACGAACATAGTGTCCTCAGCAAATCCAGCTTTAGGAATCATAGGCATACCCATAAAGATTTAAATCAGTCCATTCCTTGATCCTGTTTGCTTTATCCTCTTTGGCTCGGAGTTGCACAGCCCAAAGCCCTTCCGGCAATGAAACTTCCATGAATCAATAGCGGTGGTGCGGACGGAAAGATCTTGTCATTTCTCACCAGCCAAATACTCCGGCAACTCATAACTATAATATCCGATGCCAAATCTTTAGGAAGCCGATTAGAAATTAGAACAACCTCATCAAAGAGGAGATACCTCTGGTTCTCTCGGCGCTATGACATCCCAAAGGACAAAACAAATGGGCAATTCGAGAAAAGTGGATTAAAGTTTCTTCCACTTTGTCGAACATAGAACACAGTTAGAGTGCAGGAGGTGCATATTGCATCGAAGGAGAATATTCCTTGTGTTAATTCTATCATGTAAGAGAAGCCAGCCAAAAATCTTGTGCCTCGATCGCAAGAAGTACCCCATAAGTTTTGAAAGATGCTATGATCTTTGGAAGTACCCATTAGGCGCTTGTACATTTTCATGGAGGAGTACTACGATGCCCAATGATATTTCCATATGTCCCTACTATCGAGCGTGCTCGGAGGCTAAAAGTCTTCAACCCTTGTCAATTGATGGTAAGCTTGCATGGAGAGTGGCCTATGGAAGAGGGTCTTTGAGATCTTGATTATCCACAAAATGAAGGGTACAGTCCTTGTGAATAGAAAAGGAGAATAACTCTGGAAATTTTGCTTGTAATGATTGTCCATCCCAACTATCAGTCCAAAAGAAAATGGTATCTCCTTGACCAGCTTGACAAATGGCATGTGATTTGAATAGGGGTATGAGCTTTAGCAGGGTCTTCCACCAAAAGGAGCCAATTAACTTGTCACTAGGAGGGCCATTGTGGTAGTATGCTTCCCAAATGATGTGCACCCAAGGAGTGTCCACTTTATTAAGAAATTTATGAAGAAATTTCATCGGCAGGGCTTTGTTGTGGATAAAGATATCAAGAATGCCTAATCCTCCTTGTGCCTTAGGTTTAAAGACAGTATCCCATGAAATCAGTGCAGGTCGAGTCCATAGACCCAAATTTGCTCCACTGGCAATTCCTTAAGTAACCTTCAATTTGCTTGATCCTTTGCTTTGGGTAACATCAAGGAGCACATGAAGAAGATGGGCATGCTGGCAAAGACTGATTTGATCAGGGTAAGTTTGTCACCAATGGATAATAAGGTAGAACAACTTAAGAGTCTATTTTCAATCCTTTTCAACATGGGCATGTAATCCACGATTCTTGGTCTATTGATCTTGAGTGGCAAACCAAGATAGGCATGGGGAAGAGTACCAATTTTGCAACCAAGAATCTCGATAGTTCCATCATTTTCCGGGAGGAGTGTTGATGGGAATCATTATGGATTTAGCATAGTTAACTCTGAGACCAGTGTAAGCTGCATAGTGGAGAAGCAGATTTTTTATTTGAAGAAGTTGTCGATGTCGGCATTAGCCACCAAGATAGTATCATCTGCATATTGAATGATAGGGTAGTCTAGGCAAGAAGCATGAGTAAGAGGGGCTGATCAAGGAGTGTTGCATGGCACGATTGAACATGGTTTGGAGCAGGTCAATGACAAGGACAAATATAAGTGGGGATAATGGATCCCTTATGCGAGACCTTTCTTACATAGAAATTGCTTGCCGGGAATACCATTAAGAAGGATAGAGGAGAAGCCATGCCATATATCATCTTGATCCAATTAATCCATCTGCTACCAAAACCCTTAGCTTGTAGGATATCCACAATTGTATCATGATTAATCATATCAAATGCTTTCTCAAGATCCAACTTGAGGAGAATAATTTCTTTCTTAGATAAGTGGCATTGGTGAATGTACTCATAAGACTAGGCAAGGCAATCCTGAATGCATCTATTATTGAGGAAGTCATATTGATTCTTGTGCACGGAGTGAGGATCACCTTCTGAAGTCTGTTGGCAAGCAGTTTGGTGATTATTCTAAGAGTACAGTTCAGCAGTGAGATGGGCCTGAATTCAGCAGGAGTGGATGCTGCCTCTGTCTTAGGAATCATGGTGATGAAGGAGTAGTTGATGCTCTGAAGATTGACTTTCCCATGATAGAAATCATTAATAAGCTTGCAAAAGTCAGGAGCAATAATAGGCCAACATGCTTTCAAGAAAGTAGCATTAAAGTCATCTGGTCTAGGAGCTTTGTCAACAGGCATATGAAGTACCACATGATCAATCTCTGCTGTGGTGAATGGGACCTCAAGTTGTGCCAAATTTTCATTTGAGGTTATAAGATGGTTCAGAAGAAGAGGATTTTGTGTGGCAAAAGTTGTACCCAGTCTTTCTTTGAAAGCTCTGTAAAGGATTGCAGTTTTAGCACCGTGAGTGTGATGTTCCAAGTTATATTCATCTTTGAGCATGGCAATACAATTATGCCTATGTTTGATAGTAGCCTTGGCCTGCAAATATTTAGTATTAGCCTCTCCACTTTAATTTTCTCGATAGTGGTTCTTTGCTTCCAGTAGAGTCTCTGGTGATTAAGAACTTTTTCCAAATGTGCTTTCAGGATATTTCTACCATTAGTTTCCACATATGTGAGATCCCTGGATTCTTCCCAATAATCAAAACACATGATCAAGAAGTTTGTGTTATCAATAATTTTCTTGAGATCTGTAAGGTTTTTGGCCCAGTTCTTTAATCCTTTCCTTAGTCGCTTAAACTTGGTTGCAATGATCTTGGCACTATCTTCCTCAATCACATCCTGGGTCCAAATGTTGTGGACAACTGACAGAAAGTCATCATGTTCCAACCAAAAATTCTCAAATATGAAAATGTGAGATTTAGGAATAGAGGTACCAATCTTGACAATAAATGGTACATGGTGCGATGTGGTTTTGGCAAGAGGTGTGCGAGTAGCTGGGTAACAAAGTCCAGTTCTCGAGTAAAACACCAATCAATCTTTTCCAAAAGAGGCCAATCCTGCATATTGCTCCGGTAAAGTTTCTACCTTTGATAGGGATTTCATCGGAGATAAGTTCTTGATAGCTTCATTGAAAGCTAACATATTGTGAATATTGCCCCTTCCGGTTTCTATTATGTGGGTATCGATATGATTAAAATCTCCAAGTACCATCCGATTCTTGTCCTCGGGAGTTTGGAAGTGTCTAAACCAGTCAATAAAGTGTGGTCTCTCATCACGGTGGCTAGGTCCATAAATATTTGTCAAAATCCAACTATCCCCATTGTGGGAGTAAATGAAAAAACTGATATAGAGTAGTTGTTGGAATGAAAAAGTTGACCCTCAAAGACCTGATCATTCCAAACAATTAGCAGACCTCCTGAAGCTCCTATAGATGGAAGATATTCAATTTTTTTGAGTCTCCTTGGACAAAAGTTTTGCACAAATCTACTATCAATCACTTCTCTCTTGGTTTCTTGAATGCATAGAATGGCACAATTAGATTCCTCAATCTTATTTCCGATAGTTGTCCACTTCTTGGGATCATTCAAACCTCTAATATTCGATTAAGAATTGACCATTCCTTATTCATGTTCACAGAGATAACAAAAGCGCACAGGATCAATCTTAAAACTATACACCTTTTATGAAATAAAGAGGACTGACAAAATCATTATTCTTAGGACTGTTCCACCATAAGAAAAAGCAATCATAGTGACATTCATCCACATTCCATTCCATAGCAGCCAGTTACATAGCATAAAGCAAGGCACCTCAAACAGGTGGAGAGAACTGCCAGCACCACGACCCGATGTGAAAGTTTAACAAATTGACTAAAAGCTCTGTTTAGCAGAAGGATTACACCACAGACATCTTTACAAGTAACTTTCCAAATGATAGAGCCATCCAAACTCATGGAAGAGTGCTAAGAGTCTCTTGAGGACAATGAAACTATTAATTAATAGAGTGGCTCTTGGGGCCTCCTTAGCATTTGGGTTGCTCTTGCTTTTCTTGCGTTTGGTTTTCAGCATCTCCTCTGAAGTATCTTGAGCAGCAACCTTGCGAGAAAGAAGTATTAAGACTTTTAGTCACTTTTGCAGAATTGGGGAGGTAGAGCATGACAGGCAAGACAATTCTTATCCATGCAGATTTTTTTCTTATAACCCTTTGTTAGCTGTTGTAATCGGCAACTTCTCCTTACCTCAGTCTCCACTAGTGTAACCTTTTCCTTTCTTTTCTTGATGTTGTGCATGGCTGAAGTAGATCACGCAGCTGGGCCAAAAGAGGTGCAGATGGAGCTGGGAGTTAACTT
This sequence comes from Aegilops longissima, assembly GCA_021605205.1. NCBI lineage: Eukaryota > Viridiplantae > Streptophyta > Magnoliopsida > Poales > Poaceae > Aegilops > Aegilops longissima. Next base: position 570,611,107 of record CM038676.1, on the reverse strand, counting down.
CTTGCTCTTGTGTCTCCTGTGCCAAATATTGTGCAAAGGACAAGGATGAGTCCACAGGAGGACAAGGCGAGGAATAACAAATGGCAATGTAATATTACTGGCTCCTTGAGTAATGATATCCCAGACTATTGAAGTAACAAACTTCCTTGCCCGATCAAATTTGTCGAGTGTAAGGAATGTGGTGACAGAAAATTAATCAATCAACGAGCACCGAATGGCAGTTTGATCATTGTTTAGGGGCAAAATGCATGTACCGACTTCAGACCTTCCTTTCCCAAAAGTTCAGTCTTAAGAGCTATGTCCTTTCTATCATCATGCTCAATGCGAGAGGTCATCATGAGTGGATTTTACGCCTCTGTAATTAGACCATTGCTTGGAAGAAATGCGGGGAATGGGAAACCAGGGGAGCAAAGAGTTCAAAAGAAGAAGATGACTCACCAATTACTCCAGCCTCAATTGACTTCTCATTACCATCGGTAGCTAGAGGAGAGGTATCATTGGTTCCATTCACATGTTTAGTATGTTTATCACCGGGCAAGATAGACTGAGGCTGAAAATCAATAAGATTAGGGTCTTGTTTAGTAATAATAGCATGGGGATCAGCCGTATTCTTCTTGATGTAGATCATGTGCATAGAGTGTGTCATGGTCATAGCTTCCAATAACATAGGATCATCTCTATTATCCAAATCAGTTGGTGTGATGGGACCAAACATCGTGTTCGGACTCAAATCTGCAATAGGAAGAGGAACAACTTCCTGGGCCTCCACTGGCATGGGCTGCTGAATGAGAAGTAGGCCAATGGGCCCAGCTAGAGCTTCTGGTGCCTGCTCTTGTATAGGCTCTTCCAATAGGTTTAAATCTGGCACAAGTGGCGCCAAAGGCCAACCACAGATGCACCTGTATTTCCTTTGCTAGTGACTGTCCTAGAGAGGTGAGGCTACTATGAGGTACCAGTTCAGATTTTGTGGCTATTCTTCCTCCATGGGAGCCATCAGTCTGAAGCTCAAGAAAACTAACCAGGGTGCAATTCATGATCAATGTCGGGGTTTCCTTGAGGCATTGCCCAGTGTCTGACCAGGCATCCCTCTGGGTCTTCTTCCTCATCCATCTGCTCCTCATTTCCTTCATTGAGCAGAGCAGGTTAAAATTCAGTGGAGGATTTATTGGTGGCACAACCTCATGATGTTTGTAGAGGGCCTAGAAAATGGTTGTGCTGGTTGGGGTGATGATGTGGCTGAGCAGGCTACAGATGAGGATTGCCAAATGGCGGGATTGGATCCTCGTCATGTGGTTCTTCCCAAGAACTTGGTGCTTTGCAGAATGACTACAAGTACAGTAAGAGAATCAGAGCACTCCCCATCTCCAAAAACAATACTTGAAGGTATATCTCTCAATTCTTCCACTTTGATCTTCACCATGTGATTGGCCTTAGTGCTTCTAACTCTATCCCATATCAAAATTTTCCCAAACTTGCTGACCGCATCATTAATTTCTATAATGTTTCTTCTGTCAAACGGATAACCACAAAGCAGAACCCAGACCTCTCTAGTAAGTACTAGCTTTCTCCAACTCAGCCCCTTATCATGGTTTTGGAAGATGACATAGACATCAGTGAACTAATGCGGGCTGTTAGCCACCAAATCATCGCGATTGAAGACACTGTTGAGTTGAATGTAAGCTTGCCCATATGGACACTGAGTAATCTTCGGAAAGCCTAGTCTTACATCGGTGAGGAAATCAGATAGTACCTCACGCGCATAGATGTTGAACTCCACCGGCAGATTCGGCATTGGCACTATGGTGGCGATGGCCCAATCTTCATGAAGTGGAGTTGGCGCCGCCGTCAGAACTTTGATCCGCGCTGGACTCCCTTCCACCGTGATGCTCTGGTGGTTGGGGGAGGAAAGGGAGGGATCAAAAGGAAGGAGGCCATGGCGATGCTATGATCTCGGTGGAGTGGTGGAGGGAGCTAAGAGGTGCAGAGGTCGATGGGCAATGGGGATGGTGCGGCTTGCAATCTTTCTTGCGATGAGAAGGCGATGAGGCGGAGTAATGGAGAGAGCTAACTCGGGAAGGAATAGAGGAGGTAATATCGAGGCGAGCAGGAGATGATGGCTGATTGACCGCACCTACCAATTCAGCAGCGAGAACAATGGTTGGATACCTTAGAATCGCAAGCATTCGGTTTGGGCGAGTAAAGTGGTGGTGGGCTGTTCTGGTTGGGCTGGGCCAAGGAATAGCAGTCTTTAGCAATATGGCCCCATTTCTTGCAGGCCCTACACTTAATACGGTTTGTGCAGTTGGGCCTAGCATGACCAAAGAGTAGACAGCGCACACAGAAGGCCTGCTGAATTGCTTTGATCCCGCCCTTGGCTGCATGAGGCTGATGAATGACCATTATTGCCATAATGGCCATTATGGCCCAATGATGGTGCATGTCTAATTGAATGGGGTGAGCGATCAGGTGAAGCACGATGATCAACTCGATCTGGAATGCGGAAAAACCAGGAGATCTAAGAGCGACGTAAGATTTCCTAGGGTGACGACGGAAAACATGGGTTCATTCATCCTCCTTTTCTTGGAGGTAATGATCGAGTTCCCAGCATGAGTTGGGGCCTCCTTCGCCTCAGAGAAGAAAGTTAACATTGAGAAGAGGAAGTGAAATGTTGCCCCCTTTGATGATGGAGAAACCAACTTCTTTGGACGAAACAATAAACATGAATGACCAATTTTGCAGCAACTTGACTTTAAAAAGAGATGCTCTTCCTCCAAAACAAGCCAAGAGAATAGTGCTAACCGATTCCTCCGTGAGGCAGACGTGATCTGGTGAATTCAGCCACCATAGGGAACTCTTTAGATTCTTGATCATCAGCATGGTTGATTGGAACACCCCATTTCCTCCAGATTTCAGCAGCAAAATCTTGTCCCTTGTCGAAGTCGAGATCGGCGAGTGCCATGGTCGGTGAAGAGGTTGAGGGCGATTGCGGAAGCTAAACTTGGACGATGGAGTTGAAGTGGACTCGACGGAGATCACATTGTGGGTGCGGCGTGGAGCAGGTCGATGAAGGCAAGACGTGGGCCTTGGGGCGGAGTGGCCATCATGCGGAGAGGCTACGCGGAGAGGCTAAGCGGAGAGGTGAAAAACACACTTATGTCTAGGTTGTATTGCCTTCTTCATGACTTATACATGTTCCTATGACTATGAGATTATGCAACTCCCGATTATGAAAGTGCGTTATATCGACTAGAGGGGGGGTGAATAGGCGATTTTTATGAATTCTTCACTAAGGAATTTTCCGGTGAGGAAATTCCTTAGCGAGGAACTACTTGCAGCGGAATAAGTACTCAGAAGTAAGCATAAGAGAATGCGGGCATGGTCATCATGATGAAACGAAGACAATCAAAGAGTACAGAAAGCGTCACAGGATAGCACAAGATGAAGACAAACAGACTAAAGAAATTGAACTGAGGAAATTGAGAAAGTCTTCAGTCAAAGTCTTCAAACACAGATATGAACAAACACTCAACTCAGTAATGAGGAAATGAAAGGGTTGAGGAGATAGAACCAGTAAGGTTGGTGAAGACAATGATTTGGTAGACCAGTTCCAACTGTTGTCTCAGTTGTACGTCTGGTTGGAGTGGCTGAGTATTTAAACTCGAGGACACACAGTCCGGACACCCATCGGCTGAGCACGCAGCTCGGGACACCAAGTCCTCACCGTATTCTCCTTGAACTAAGGTCACATGACCTCGTCCAATCACTCGTGGTAAGTCTTGAGCGACTTCCAAACCTTCACAGACTTGGTCACTCGGCGATCCACAATTCCTCTTGGATGCTCTAGACCATGGCGCCTAACCATCTGGAAGAAGCACAGTCTTCAAAGGTAACAAGCGTCGGATCCACGCAGGATCAATCTCTTGATGATGCTCAATCACTTTGGGTTTATAGGGTTTGGTTTTGGGTTTTCCTCACTCGATGATTTTCGCTCAAAGTCCTCGGAGGATGGGTTGCTCTCAAATGACAAGTGTCAAGTTCTCTCGGAGCAGCCAACCAGCTAGTGGTTGTAGGGGCGGCTATTTATAGCCTAGGGAGCAGCCCGACATGATAAGACATAAATGCCCTTCAATGATATGACCGTTAGGTGGATAAGATATTTTGGGACAGGTGGCGCAAGAAGACAAAGAACGGTCGGAAATTTGAATCTCAAATTCCTCGGGGCTATCATGTTCCTCCTTGTGTAGGCAATCCGATGGCGAATTCCTAACTCCTCGGTCGAACAAATTCCTCGGCGACGGAAGAACTTCGTCTCTATCCTTGAAGAAATTCTTGAACTGCATGAGATTTCCAAAGGCTTCACTCGAAGGGATTGGTAGGTGTAGGATTTTGAGTTGAGCATCACATGGAAATTTTTCCTTAGTATTTCCTCGACCCCCTTTAACAGTACGGTGTTTCCTATGACTCAAGAAAGATAAAAATGAAACTACGAAAACAAAAGTCTTCACGCTTCATGTTCCTCAAATGAATACCAAGTCTTCAAGGTCACACCAATTTCTTCACTTTCAAAGTCTTCAGAAAGTCTTCAGAATATCAAAGTCTTCAGTCGAAGAACTTCATTTTTAGGGGTCGACTTTCTCTGTAAATATCAAACTCCTCATAGACTTATAGACCTGTGTACACTCACAAACACATTAGTTCCTTAACCTATAAGTCTTCAATACACCAAAATCACTAAGGGGCACTAGATGCACTTACAATCTCCCCCTTTTTGGTGATTGATGACAATATAGGTTAAGTTTTCAACGGGGATAAACATATGAAGTGTAAATACTGATATTGAGGAATTTGATTGCAAGATATAGAAGATCTCCCCCTGAAGATGTGCATAGTGAGGAATTTGCTTTTGAGGCAATGCACATTTGAAGAGTTGAATCATGGAGATCTCCCCCTATATCTTGTAATTCATACACGCATTTGACATATAATATGAAGAATTTGAAATGCATGATGAAATATGGTGCTTGATGAAATTCAGCATGCGTGCAATAACATTAATGAGGAACAGGCATGCAAAATAACGCATCAAGAGTATCAGAGCTCAAGAGAATCAGAGCGTGCATCAAAAGTATCAGAGCACCATCGGGTTTAAGATTACAACTCGATCCAATAAAAGTTTCAGAAGAACGAGAGTTGTAACTTAACAACAAAATTGCGTTGTATATGGGCATTATAATAGACCCGCTTGAACTTGAAGACTAACTCAAATTTCTCCCCCTTTGTCATCGAATGACCAAAAGGATCGGCGAGGACTAACGCCCCTGAAGAATTTCAAGTTGAAGAAGGAGCGCCAGCGTTGTTGGGGTCGGTTGTCGTAGTAGGGCCTGCCGCAGTGTCGTCCAAGTCTTCATTTTCATCAGTGTCTCGTGATGAAGAATAGGAGCTGGCCACCAAGGAAGGAACTTTGACCTTCTTGTATTTCTTCGGAGGAGGTGCAGACCAGTCAAATTCTTCCTTGAGACCCATTGTCGTCGGTTCTTCTTCCGTTGTAGACATTTGAAAGAACAGCCAGTGCGTTTGAAGGTTTCATGGAGGTAGTAGTGGTTTTCTTCACCGCATTGTGTGTTGAGGTCATGTTGTGAATAATTGAACCAAGCGACGCTTGACCAATTTATGATTGCGATCAACCTTCCGATGAAGGCGAGGAGTAACTCATGATCACCATCACCACAGGTCTTTGGGCTTGAGGACTTTGCTTGGTGAGGTATTTGTGGCGAGTCATGTGTGGCGAGTCATCATTGGTGGAGTAGGATGCAGCTTTGTAAACTGTCCATCCAATGGACGAATGCCTTCATCGATCACAGCAGTAGCCTTGCCCTTGTCATCACCGAGGTAAATGTCCGTTTGAGGACTTCAATCGGGGCAAGTAGCTGCAGTGGTTCGAGTATCAGCCTTGTAATTGAGTGAAGACCTTGTCTGATGAATCTCATTATCCAAGGTGCATAAGGCTTCAGCTCAAATGGTGACATAGCAATGTTTGCGAGTCCTCATGAAGAAATCATGGAAGTTGACGGAACGCCATGAATGATATTGAAAACATATTCTTCATGATGCCAACGACTTCTTCATCATTTGAGTCGTGGCCTTTGATAGGACTCATTGTCTTTGTCGAAATCGATAGACAGTCCGAGGCACATACAATAATTCCTTGACGAGGAATTTGGTTCTTGGGGCCTGCCACGGCTTCAAAGGCTTCATCGGCACTTGCATATAGTGATTTGAAAGTTCGGTTCGTTGTAGATACAACGAGCACCATCAAGTGGAGGAATGAGTGGTAGGGCACGAAGCAATTCAGTTGTTGGTGCCTTGTAGTGAGTATTTTCGGACATCCATCTAACACCCATGAGTTCACGTCTTGACGTCTCCGGTGATGTGCAGCGTTGCATAGAATTGAAGAATGAGTTCTTCATTCCAATCACATATGTCGGTGCAGAAATTTAGAAGTCTGCGTCGTGAAGAACACCGAGGACCGGCTCAAAGCTGGCAGAGACTCCATGTCCACATGAGGAATATGTGCATGATCGAAGACTTTGTCTTTGTTGAAAACCTGAGAGGAATAGAAATTGGCTTGACTGGCAGTCGAAACGCCTCTTCCTTATCGAGAAGAATCATATGGATTGTAATCGATGAAGAATACATGCTCGTGAAGAATTCTTCAGCCTTGAATTTTTGCTTTGTTGAGAAGGGATTCTTTGGCTTTGGCGGTTGAGTGTCGATGAGTTGCATCACGACCTCTGGAATCGCAATCTCGTGTTCTTGGTGAGGAATTTCTTGTTCCTCTACAGTGCGATCGAGGATCAACAAAGAGCAGGTTCATCGGCGCTAGTGGCTGGAATTTCTTCATGGACAGATGAAGTGGGATGAGTTTCTTGAGCCCATTTGAACTGTTGGAGCAGGGGGTGAGGAATCTGTTGGATTGGGGTGAAGAGTGGAGAATTTGGATCTTGACTTTCCCAAAAGTCATCGTTCATCACTGGTGTTGTGCTTCTAATATCCACATCTTCTTCAATTTCCTCAACACCGGCCTCATCACCGTGAACCGAGGCAAAGGTGAGGAAATGATTGGGGTTGAAGGATTGCTTCCACTTCAATTTCTTCATCAATCTGCTCTGACGAAGCAGCAGAATGATTTTCTTCATCAGATCCGCTTGGGATCACATAATCTTCATCAAAAGGAACAAGGTCCATTGATGGAATTGAGGAAATTGGAACATCATCAATAGGATTTTCAAAGGAGCTGGTCATTGGCTTCATTTTCTTCGCAGCCGAAGAATTTGACGCAGCTGATGCTTTCCGTTTCTTCACTGCAGCTCGTTCTGCAGCCTTGGTTTTCTTCACATCAGTGGCAGATGGAAGAATTAGAGTTGGTGTTGGCGCAGGAGGAGCTGAGGAATCTGGTTGAGTTTCCTCAAGCGCAAGCGATCTGATTGCCCCGACTTGTTCGATTTCTTCTGGCGCACCACTAGTGGATGCCACGCAATTTCTTGGCCGTGGAATGGGATCATCAGCCATGGGCTAGCATTTTCTTCAGCCTTTGAGCTTCATCAGTGGTCTTGGCATGTTCTTCGATCTGCTGAGCCGAGGCTCCACTGAGGAATTTAATGTTGCGTTGGGCCAGCAACATTGGTGAACTTCTTCGTCGAGTTGATTTAATCGACCTTGGCTCCTTGCCAATCAGCATAATAAGCATCAAGTTTTCTTTGAGGTCTTGGATTTCGATCTGGACCTTGAGAAGTTCCTCGGTGTCATTCGACAACGTTTTTCTTGAGAACTTCTCCTTTACGTATTGAGCTTTCTTGATCTCTCTTGCCTTTTCAAACTTCCATTTCTCTTGATGATGAAATGGGTCAGCATATGACTTTGTCCAGGGGTCAGATGAAAATCAGGCATAGGGGTGTTTGGATCCTTGTGCCAGAGATCAACGTAATCGAGGATTTTCCTCGGATCCAACAGCAGTGGCACAGATGTGCCTTTGGCTCTAGCGGCCTTTCTTGGCGATCTCTGATGATTTCTGCAAGTTCATCATCATCAGCCTCATCATCTTCAGGTGGCACTTGGAAGGCGACCTGTTTCTTCTTGGGACTTGGCCGAGGACCTCGTCTAGCTGTGGCCTTAGTCTTCAGCAGAGTCAGGCCAGATGAAGACTTTGGTGCAGCTGAGGAACTTGTTGAAACACTAGATGCAATGGAGAAGCCTGTAGTCCTTTGGCACGTGGCGGATGCATGCAGTCTTGAGGACTTTGTCGGAACTGCTGAGGATTTTGTAGGAGCAGCTGAGGACTTGGGAGGAGCAGGAGCAGCATGAGGAATTGGCCATGAGGGCACTGCTGAGGAACTTGGCCGTGAGGGCACTGTTGGTGAAGCACTTGGCTTGTGTGCGGGCTTCTTTGCCATAGATTTTCTTGGCTTGACAGAGGCCTCAGTGGCAGCAGTAGCAGAGTCCACATTGAGTTTCCTCACTGCCTCGTTGGCTTGTCTTGCCAATTTGGCTTGGCGCTTGGCCCATTCTTCAGAAAGTCCTCACCACGCTTGATCTTTGGTGGGGTCGCTTCTTGACCAGTGCCAATGGAGCTCTTGGGCATGGAGGATTGAGTGCGAATTTCTTCATGTACTTTGGAGTTACATATCTGTACTCCCTCCATTCCCTTGCCCATCTCCGTTCAATCCTTTGAATGCGCACCTTGTGCTGATATTTGTTTTCTTTGCCGAACTCGGCTTCATCAGGTGTGCAATAATCAACATATATTTCCTTAGGGATTTCAAAGGCAATCATGACCTCAGGCCTCTTTCCTCCTTTCTGTGGCTTCTTTCCTTCTGCCATATTCTTCAGGTGAGGAATTTGAACAAATGAATTCTCTGAAGAAGTATGCAACTTTTCTTCGAGGAACGCTGCAAATGAGTTAAGTTGATGAGAACGTAGTGATTCAGCAATGACATGAGTACCGTGAATAGAGTATAGTTGCGAGGAATTTGGAGAGGTCATATCGTTCTCGTAAGGTTTTCAAAAGAACTAGTTTGAGGAATTTGACCAGATAAGCCTTGAAGAATTTCACTAAGCGATCTTTATCTTAGGTTCCAGAGTTATATAGATCGAGGATCCACACAATTGAGGAATCTTAAAGAAAATCATTGCTTAGAGAAACGAATCAAGATCATATTTTGTTTGAGGTGTTCATATGTGTAAAGATTTGAAGAATAAACACCTTTGAAGATTTTCGGGAAGGTTTGAGAATCAAAGCGAGTAATAAAAGTAACTTTTAATTACCCGAAGTGAAGAACACGACGAACTAAGAAGAACAGTTGGGAAGTTAAATCGATTCAGATCTTCCACGACCTAACTTGGCGGAGGAAGACAGCTACTACGGCGGCGGAGTGAGGATTTCAGCGATCGGCGCGAAAGTCGTCGGCGACGAGGTCGAGCGATGAAGCTCTTCCTCACCGCCACGATGGAGTAGCGGCGGTGCTAGGGTTTGAGGAGCTCGGCGGGTGAGAGAGATCGGCGGAGTAAAAGAAGTGAGGATGGAGAGAGGGGTATTTATAGAGGCAGTAAAATACTGTTCGCCCGAAGATTGAGGACGAACGTGCCCCTGACCATTCTCCTTCGCTTGACATGTGTCACCCACGTACTGAAAAGTGGAGATCGTGGTAGATCATGGGTGAATAGATAAATCCATCGTGGGATGCGGAACGGTTTGAGCGGCAAAACCGAAAATTTGGATAAGATCAGTTTTAAAGTTCCGTTCGCAATTTCTTGGTGACAAGGACACAAAGAAGATTTTGAGCGAGTTTCAAATAGAACGCACATGAAGAATTTGTGAATAGATTGGGTTGAGTATAGCATAGAGGGGAAGGGTCGATCACATTCACTTAGCGAAAAAGCGACTTGAAGAAATAGCCATAAGTGAATGCTGTAGAGGACATAAACCCATATATATATATATAGCCAATGAAGAAAAACGACGGAAACAGTGAAGATTTTGCAAAGTTGAAGAATTTGAAAAACTGAAGAATTTCAAAAAGTGAGGAAAAACTCAAATTGAAGATTTTCAGCTTTGGTGGTGGCGTGACCCACCGTATAAGAATGATGATTTTAGACACCGCGTACAACTGTGTAGGGTTCTGAGAATCAAATTCTTCATTAATTTCTTCACACTTAGAGTGTTATTCTTCATTGATTGAAGAAAAACGTTTCTTCATGTGTTGCACATCTAATTCATCAATTTTGCATAAGTGTTAGGATGTGTGTCCTTTTCAAAGAACATTCAGAGATTCTAAGATATTTCGCTCACACCGCAACTTGCTAAATCTCTTCTCATCCAAGGGCTTAGTGAAGATATCGGCTAGCTGTTCTTCAGTCTTCACATGCTCGATGGAGATGTCGCCCTTCAACACATGATCACGAAGAAAATGATGGCGAATTTGAATGTGCTTTGTCTTGAGTCTGAACTGGGTTGTGAGCAATCTTGATGGCACTCTCATTTTCACGATGAGAGGCACATTCTTCACGTTGATGCCGTAGTCCTTGAGAGTTTGCTTCATCCATAGCAATTGAGCACAACAAGAGCCAGCAGCAATGTATTCAGCTTCCGCATGAAGCGGTGATACGCATTCTGTTTCTTGAGGACCAACAGGACCAAAGATCGTCCGAGAAATGACAAGTACCAGATGTTGACTTGCGGTCCACACGATCACCAGCATAGTCACAGTCGAGAATATCCAATGAGATCAAAAGTAGAGCCCTTGGGGTACCATAATCCTAGTGTTGGTGTGTGAGCTAGATATCGAAGAATATGCTTCACAGCCTTATGGTGTGATTCCTTGGTGTAGCTTGAAATCGGGCACACATGCAAACACTAAGCATTATATCTGGCCTAGATGCACATAAGTACAATAGAGAACCAATCATGGGCGGTATACCTTGTGATCAAGTCAATACCATTTTCATCGATTACATAGATGGCCATTTGTGGGCATAGGAGTTTTGCGCCTTTGCAATCTTGCATGCCGAATTTCTTCAGGACATCTTTGAGGTATTTCTCCTGAGATATGAATATGCCATTGTGTTGTTGACGAATTTGAAGACCTAAGAAGAATTTCAACTCTCCCATCATAGACATTTGATATTCTTCACTCATCATATAGGCAAATTCATCACTATAACGTTGGTCGATGAGAGCCAAAGATAATATCATCAACATATATTTGGCACACAAACAGTTCACCATCATATGATTTAGTAAAGAGAGTAGGGTCGAGTGAACCGGTGTGAAGCCATTCTTCACGAAGAATTCCTTCAATGTATCATACCACGCCCGTGGGGCTTGTTTGAGACCATAGAGGGCCTTGTTGAGTTTGAAGACTTTGTCGGGATTCTTTGGATCTTCAAAACCTGGGGGTTGAGCAACATATACTTCTTCCTCAAGCTTACCATTGAGGAATGCACTTTTCACATCCATTTGATATAAAGTGATATTGTGATGGTTAGCATAGGCAAGTAATATGCGACTAGACTCAAGTCTAGCAACAGGTGCAAAAGTTTCATCGAAATCAATTCCTTCAACCTATGTGTAGCCTTGAGCTACAAGTCGTGCCTTATTCCTCACCACAAGGCCATTTTCATCTTGCTTGTTGCGGTAGATCCACTTTGTGCCAATGATATTATGCTTGCGAGGATCTGGACGTTTGACCAGTTCCCAGATATTGTTGAGCTCGAACTGATGTAATTCTTCTTGCATGGCCTGGATCCACTCAGGCTCCAGAAATGCTTCATCTACCTTAGTGGGCTCTGTGATAGAGACAAAAGCATAGTGCCCACAAAAGTTAGATAAATGTGAAGCTTTTGAGCATGTGAGAGGACCTGGCGCTTCAATGTCATCGATGATCTTGTCAACTTGCACTTCTTTTGCAACGCGAGGATGAGCTGGTTGTCGTTGAGGAATTTGATCATTTTCCTCAACACCATTGTCTTGACATTATCTTGAGTGCATCACTCGTGCGTTCTTCATGTCTTTGGAATGAATTCTTCAGCAGATTCTTGATGAGGAATGACATCCTCGCTTGCCTTGAACTTGATAGATTCCTCGGAGCTGGTTCATCTAACACGAAGGTAGGTGCTCTCTTTGCGAGCCATTAGTTTCATCGAACCGCACATCTCTGATGTCAACAATCTTGTGAAGAAGCGATGTTGAAGACTCAGTAGGTGTCTGAGTCCTTTCCGTAACCAAGCATAAAACCTTCATGTGCTTTCGGTGCAAATTTAGAATTGTGATGAGGATCTCTAATCCAGCATTTAGCACCGAAGACTTTGAAATAACTCACATTGGGTTTCTTGTTAGTGAGGAGTTCATAGGCAGTCTTCTTCAAGAATTTGTGAAGATATACTCTGTTGATGATGTGGCACGCGGTATCAATTGCATCAATCCAAAAACGACTAGGCGTTTTGTATTCATCAAGCATAGTGCGAGCCATCTCAACAAGAGTTCTGTTCTTGCGCTCCACGACGCCATTTTGCTGAGGGGTATAGGGAGCAGATAACTCATGAGTAATACCAAGTTCATCAAGATAGGCATCAAGACCGGAATTCTTGAACTCAGTTCCATTGTCACTCCTGATGTGTCTGATCTTCACACCAAAGTTAGTTGAAGCCCTCGAGGAAAATCGTTTGAAGACTTCCTGCACTTCATTTTGTAAGTAACAATGTGTACCCATGTGTAACGAGAGTAATCATCAACAATAACAAAGCCATATAGAGATGCATCATTAGTGACTGCTGAGTAATGATTAGGACCAAAGAGGTCCATGTGAAGCAATTCGAAGGACGAGTAGTGGTCATGATAGTCTTATTGGATGCTTGGCCTTGGTCATTTTTCCAGCTTCACAGGCTCCACACAAGTGATCCTTGAGGAATTTGACATTCTCAATGCCAATGACATGCTTCTTCTTTGCAAGCGTGTGCAAATTCCTCATGCCTGCGTGACCAAGTCGTCGATGCCATAGCCAGCCTTGTGACGCTTTTGCAAGTAGACACACGGCCGGTTGTGGTCCTGTAGAGAAATCAACAATATACAAGTCTCCTCTCCTAAACCTTCGAAGACTTTGGAATTGTCAGCTTCCATAATCACAACACAACGATACTTGCCAAAGATAACAACCAAGATCACAAAGCATTGAGATCGACATTGAAAGTCGTTATATCGACTAGAGGGGGTGAATAGGCGATTTTATGAATTCTTCAGCGAGGAATTTGCGGTGAGAAATTCCTTAGCGAAGAACTACGTGCAGCGGAATAAGTACTCGAAGTAAGCATAACAGAATACGCATAGTCATCATGATGAAATGAAGACAATCACAGTCTGAAAAGCGTAATCACGGGATAACACAAGATGAAGACAAAGCGGTGAAGAAATTGAGCGAGGAAATTGAGAAAGTCTTGATCAAAGTCTTCAAACACAGATATGAACAAACACTCAACACGATAATGAGGAAATGAAAGGGTTGAGGAAATAGAACCGATTAGGTTGGTGAAGACAATGATTTGGTAGACCAGTTCAAGCTGCTGTCTCGGTTATGCGTCTGGTTGGAAGCGGTGAGTATTTAAACTCGAGGACACACAGTCCGGACACCCGATCCTGAGCACGCAGCTCGGGACACCAAGTCCTCACCGTATTCTCCTTGAACTAAGGTCACACAGACCTCGTCCAATCACTCGTGGTAAGTCTTGAGCGACTTCCAAACCTTCACAGACTTGGTCACTCGGCGATCCACAATTCCTCTTGGATGCTCTAGACCATGGCGCCTAACCGTCTGGAAGAAGCACAGTCTTCAAAGGTAACAAGCGTCGGATCCACGCAGGATCAATTTCTTGATGATGCTCAATCACTTTGGGTTTATAGGGGTTTGGTTTTGGGTTTTCCTCACTTGATGATTTTCGCTCAAAGTCCTCGGAGGATGGGTTGCTCTCAAATGACAAGTGTCAAGTTCTCTCGGAGCAGCCAACCAGCTAGTGGTTGTAGAGGCGGCTATTTATAGCCTAGGGAGCAGCCCGACATGATAAGACATAAATGCCCTTCAATGATATGACCGTTAGGTGGATAAGATATTTTGGGACAGGTGGCGCGCACACAGCGATCGGAAATTTGAATATCAAATTCCTCGGGGCTATCATGTTCCTCCTTTGTGTAGGCAATCCGCCTTTGGCGAATTCCTAACTCCTCGGTCGAGACAAATTCCTCGGCGACGGAAGAACTTCGTCTCATCCTTTGAAGAAATTGACTGAACTGTATGAGATTTCAAAGGCTTCACTCGAAGGGATTGGTAGGTGTAGGATTTTGAGTTGAGCATCACATGGAAATTTTTCCTTAGTATTTCCTCGACCCCTTTAACGATGCGGTGTTTCCTATGACTCAAGAAAGAAAATGAAACTACGAAAACAAAAGTCTTCACGCTTCATGTTCCTCAAATGAATACCAAGTCTTCAAGGTCACACCAATTTCTTCACTTTCAAAGTCTTGAAAGTCTTGAGAATATCAAAGTCTTGATTGAAGAACTTCATTTTTAGAATTCGACTTTCTCTGTAAATATCAAACTCCTCATAGACTTATAGACCTGTGTACACTCACAAACACATTAGTTTCTTAACCTATAAGTCTTCAATACACCAAAATCACTAAGGGCACTAGATGCACTTACAATCTCCCCTTTTGGTGATTGATGACAATATAGGTTAAGTTTTCAACGAGGATAAACATATGAAGTGTAAATCTGATAATGAGGAATTTGATTGCAAGATATAGAAGAACTCCCCACGAAGATGTGCATAGTGAGGAATTTGCTTTTGAGGCAATGCACATTTGAAGAATTGAATCATGGAGATCTCCCCTATATCTTGTAATTCATACGCATTTGACATATAATATGAAGAATTTGAAATGCATGATGAAATATGGTGCTTGATGTTATTGAGTATGCAAAATAACGCATCAAAAGTATCGAGCCCAAATCAATTTGCTATGAAGATTTTCAAGGAGCTCACGAGAATCGAGCATAGTGCAAGAGCATAATGCATCAAAAGTATCAAAGCACCATCGGGTTTAAGATTACAACTCGATCCAATAAAAGGTTTGGAAGAGCGAGAGTTGTAACTTAACAAGAATAAATTACTGTATATAGGCAATAAACTAGACCGGCTTGAAGACTAACTCAAATTTCTCCCCTTTGTCATCAAATGACCAAAAGGATCGGCGAGGACTAACGCTCTGAAGAATTTCAAGTTGAAGGCGGGCGCTTGACATTGTTGGGGTTGTTTGTTGAAGTAGGACCAGCAGCGGTGTCTTCCAAGTCTTCATTTTCATCGATGTCGCGAGATGAAGAATAGGAGCTAGCCACCAAGGAAGGAACTTTGACCTTCTTGAATTTCTTGGAGGAGGTGCAGACCAGTCAAATTCTTCCTTGAGTCCCATGGACGTCGGTTCTTCTTCACTTTGTAGACATGTGAAAGAACAGCCAGTGCGTTTGAAGGTTTCATGGAGGTAGTAGTGGTTTTCTTCACTTTGCATTGTGTGTTGAGGTCATGTTGTGAAGAAAAGTACCAAGCGACGTTTGACCCATTTATGATTCGATCAACCTTGATGAAGGCGAGGAGTAACTCACGATCGATCATCACCACAGGTGCGATAGCTTGAGGACTTTGCTTGGTGAGGTATTTGCGGCTGAGTCATGTGTGGCGAGTCATCATTGGTGGAGTAGGATGCTGCTTTGCTGAAACTGTCCATCAATGGGCGAATGCCTTCATCGATCCAGCGATAGCCTTGCCCTTGTCATCATCTGAGGTAAATGTCCGTTTGAGGACTTCAATCGGAGGCAAGTAGCTGCGGTGGTTCAAAGTATCAGCCTTGTAATTGAGTGAAGACCTTGTCTGATGAGTCTCATAATCCAAAGGCGCATAAGGCTTCAGCTCAAATGGTGACATAGCTATGTTTGCGAGTCCTCATGAAGAAATCATGGAAGTTGGCGGGAGCGCCATGGATGATGTTGAAAAGCATATTCTTCATGATGCCAGCGACTTCTTCATCGTTAAGTCGTGGCCTTTGATAGGACTCATTGTCTTCGTCGAAATCCGATAGACAGTCCGAGGCACATATAGTAATTCCTTGACGAGGAATTTGGTTCTTAGGGCCTGCCTTGGTTTCAAAGGCTTCATCGGCACTTGCATATAGTGATTTGAAAGTTACGGTTCGTCGTGAATCGGCGTGCACCATCAAGTGGAGGACTGAGTGGTAGGGCGCGAAGCAATTCGATTCTTTGGTGCCTTGTAGTGAGTATTTTCATTCATCAATCTAAGACCCATGAGTTCACGTCTTGACGTCTCCGGTGATGTGCAGCGTTGCATAAAAGCGAAGAATTAGTTCTTCATTCGATCCACGAGATATCGGTGCAGAAATTTAGAAGTCTGCGTCGTGAAGAACAACGAGGACTGGCTCAAAGCACAGCAGCGATTCCATGTCCACATGAGGAATATGAGCATGATCGAAGATTTTATCCTTGTTGAAAAGCGAGGAATAGAAGTTGGCTTGGTGGCAGTCGAAGCGCCTCTTCCTAATCTGAGCGAGAATCATATGGATTATAGTCGATGAAGAACACGTGCTCGGCAAAGAAATCTTCAGCCTTGAACTTTTGCTTGCTTGAGCGGATTCTTTTGCTTGGCGAGAGGGTGTCGATGAGTTGCATCACCACCTCGGGAATCGCAAGTTCAGGTTCTTGGTGAGAATTTCTTGTTCCTCAACAGATCGATCGAGGATCGGCGGCAGCAGTTTCATCGGCACTAGTGGCTGGAATTTCTTCATGCCTGAGAACCGATGGGTTGAGTTTCTTGAGTCCACTTGGACTGTTTGTGTAGGGGCGAGGAATCTGTTGGGCGGGGTGAAGAGAGGAGTATTGGGATCTGACTTTCCCAAAGTCATCATTTATCACTGGTGTGGTGCATCCAATATCCACATCTTCATCTTCAATTTCCTCAACACCAGCCTCTTGGTTTGTGGTGAGGCATAGGTGAGAAATGGCTGGGGTTGAAGGATTGCATCCACTTCAATTTCTTCATCAATCTGCTCGACGAAGCGGCGAATGATGTTCTTCATCGAGATCGATTGGGATCTCATAGTCTTCTCCAAAAGGAACAACGTCCTTTGATGGTATGGAGAAATTGGAACAACATCAATTGGATTTTCGTATGAGCTGGTCATAGGCCTCATTTTCTTCGCGGCGAAGAATCGGCGCGGTGATGCTTTCCTTTTCTTCACAGCAGCTCGTTCGCAGCCTTGGTTTCTTCACATCGAGGCGATGGAAGAATTGGAGTTGGAGTTGGCGCGGGAGGAGCTGAGGAATGTGGTTCAGTTTCTTGGTATGGCGATCGATTGCCTGTCTTGAGCGATTTCTTGAGCGCACCACTAGTGGGTGCCACAGCAATTCTTCGGTGGTGGAATGGGATCATCAGCCTGGAACTAACATTTTCATCAGCAGGCTGAGCGTCATCAGCGGTCTTGGCATGTTCTTCGATCGGTTGGGCTGAGGCTTGACTGAGGAATTTCATGTTGCCTTTGGGGCTGCAACATTTGTGAATTCTTCGTCGGGTTCACAAATCGACCTTGGCTCCTTGCCAATCAGCATAATATGAATCGAAGTTTTCTTTGAGGTCTTGAATTTCAGTCTGGACCTTGAGAAGCTCCTCGGTGTCATCTTGACAACGTTTTCTTGAGAACTTCTCCTTCTGTATTGAGCCTTTTGATTTCCTTGCCTTCTCAAACTTCCATTTTCTTCAGCGATGAAGTGAGTCAACATATGACTTTGTCCGGTGTCGGATGAAGGTCGGGCATAGGGGTATTGGGATCCTTGTGCGAGAGATCAATATAGTCGAGGATTTTCTTGGATCAACAGCGAGGGCACAAATGTGCCTTTGGCTCTAGCGGCCTTTTCTTGGCGGTCTCGATGATTTCCATAAGTTCATCATCAGATGCCTCATCATCGAAGGCACATGGAATGCAACCTGTTTCTTCCTTGGGCTAGGCGAGGACCTCGTCCATTGTTGC
Organism: Aegilops longissima; assembly: GCA_021605205.1. Classification (NCBI taxonomy): domain Eukaryota; kingdom Viridiplantae; phylum Streptophyta; class Magnoliopsida; order Poales; family Poaceae; genus Aegilops; species Aegilops longissima. The sequence goes on along the minus strand of CM038676.1, from coordinate 570,592,971 downwards.
TTTGGTCTTGGTGAGTCGGGCGATTGAAGAAATGGGAGCGGTGAGGAACTTGCGAAAGCACTGAGGCAATTGAAAGCCAGCAGTCCTTTGACATGTAGCTAGGTGCACGAGGCTGAAGACTTTGTGGAGCTGTTGAGGACTTTGGTGGAGCAGCAGCGGTGTGAGAATTTGCTTGGAGGTGCTCTTGAGGAACTTGGCCGTGAGGCGCGATGATGAAACACTTGGCTTATGAGCAGGCTTCTTTGCATGGATTTCCTCGGTTTGACCGAGACCTCGTGGCGATGCAGTGGCGAGAATCCTCATTGAATTTCTTCTTGCCTCCTTTGCTTGCTTTGCCAATTTTGCTTGGCGTTTAGCCCATTCATCGGAAAGTCCTCACCTCGTTTGATGCTTGTGGGATCAGCTACTTGGCAGTGCCAAAGGAGCTCTTGGGCATGGAGGATTAGGCGAATTTCTTCATGTACTTAGGAGTTACATATCTGTATTCCCTCCATTCCGTGCCCATCTCCGTTCAATCTTACGAATCGCACCTTGCGTTGATTTTTGTTTTCTTCATCCGGTGTGCGATAGTCGGCATAGATTTCCTCGAGGATTTCAAGCAGATCATAACCTCGGGTTTCTTTCCTCCTTTACGTGGCTTCTTACCGTCGCCATGTTCTTGATTGAGAATTTGAACAATTGAGTTCTCTGAAGAAGTATGCAGTTTTCTTGAGAGCAGCTGCAAATGAGTTAAGTTGATGAGAACCTAGGGATTCAGCGGCGGACATTTGTACCTGTGAGCAGAGTATAGTTGCGAGGAATTTGGAGAGGTCATATCGTTCTCGGAAGGTTTTCAAAAGAACAGGTTTTGAGGATTTTGACGGATGAGCCTTGAGGAATTTCACTAAGCGTTCTTTGTCTTAGGTTCGAGTTGTATAGATCGAGGATCCACACAATTGAGGAATCTTGAAGAAAATCATTGCTTAGAAAGCGAATCAAGAGATTTGAGGTGTTCATATGTGTGAAGATTTGAAGAATAAACACCTTTGAAGATTTTCAAGAAGATTTGAGAATCAAAGCGAGTAATAAAAGTAACTTTTAATTACCGAAGTGAAGAACACGACGAACTGAGAAGAACAGTTGGGAAGTTAAATCGTTCAGATCTTCCACGCCCTAACTTGGCGGAGGAAGACAGCTACTGGCGGCGGAGTGAGGATTTCCATGATCGGTAGCGATCGTCGGCGACGAGTCGAAGCGATGAAGCTTTTCCTCACGGCGACGATGGAGTAGCGGCGGCGCTAGGGTTTGAGGAGCTCGGCGGGAGAGAGATGTCGAGCGAGTAAAGAGGAAGGGAGAGGGGTATTTATAGACACGGTGAAAAGCGGATCGCTCGAAGATTTAGGACGAACATGCCTGACCATTTCCTTCTCACGACATGTGTCACCCACGTCTTGTGTAGTGGAGATCGTGTCGATCGTGGGTGAATAGAATAATGCATCGTGGGATGCGGAGCGGTTTAATGGCAAAAGCGAAGGTTTGGATAAGATCAGTTTTAAAGTTCGTTGCAATTTCTTCAGCTATCAAGGACACGGTGAAGATTTTGAGCGAGTTTCAAAATAGAGCACATGAAGAATTTGTGAATGGATTGGGTTGAGTATAGCATAGAGGGAAGGTCGATCACATTCACTTAGCGAAAAAAGCGACTTGAAGAAATAGCCATAAGTGAATCTGTAGAGGACATAAACCCATATATATATAGCCAATGAAGAAAGGCAGCGGAAGCAGTGAAGATTTTGCAAAGTTGAAGAATTTGAAAAACTGAAGAATTTCAAAACGAGGAAAAACTCAAATTGAAGATTTTCAACTTTGGTGGTGGCGTGACCCACCGTATAAGAAAGATGATTTCAGACACAGCGTACAATTGTCGTGGGGTTACGAGAATCAAATTCTTCATTAATTTCTTCACACTAAGAGTGTTATTCTTCATTGATTGAAGAAAAGCGTTTCTTCATGTGTTGCACATCTAAGTCATCAATTTTGCATAAGTGTTAGGATGTGTGTCTTTTTCAAAGAGCGTTCGAAGATTCTAAGATATTTAGCTCACACGCAACTTGCTAAATCTCTTCTCATCCAAGGGCTTAGTGAAGATATCAGCTAGCTGTTCTTGATCTTCACGTGCTTTCGATGGAGATGTCGCCCTTCAACACATGATCACGAAGAAAATGATGGCGAATTTGAATGTGCTTTGTCTTGAGTGCTGAACTGGGTTGTGAGCAATCTTGATGGCACTCTCATTGTCACAATAGAGGCACATTCTTCACGTTGATGCCGTAGTCCTTGAGAGTTTGCTTTATCCATAGCAATTGAGCACAACACGAGCCAGCAGCAATGTATTCAGCTTCCATGATGAAGCGGTGATCGCAGATTCTGTTTCTTGAGGACCAACGGACCAAAGATCGTCAGAAATGACAAGTACCAGATGTTGACTTGCGGTCCACGATCACCAGCATAGTCAGTCGAATATCAATGAGATCAAAAGTAGAGCCCTTGGGGTACCATAATCCTAGTGTTGGTGTGTGAGCTAGATATCGAAGAATATGCTTCACAGCCTTATGGTGTGATTCCTTGGTGTAGCTTGAAATCGGGCACACATGCAAACACTAAGCATTATATCTGGCCTAGATGCACATAAGTACAATAAAGAACCAATCATGGGCGGTATACCTTGTGATCGAAGTCAATACCATTTTCATCGATTGCATAGATGGCCATTTGTGGGCATAGGAATTTTGACACCTTTGCAATCTTGCATGCGAATTTCTTGAGGACATCTTTGAGGTATTTCTCTGAGATATGAATATGCCATTGTGTTGTTGTGAATTTGAAGACCTAAGAAGAATTTCAACTCTCCCATCATAGACATTTGATATTCTTCACTCATCATATAGGCAAATTCATCACTATAACGTTGGTCAGTACAGCCAAAGATAATATCATCAACATATATTTGGCACACAAAAAGTTCACCATCATAAGATTTAGTAAAGAGAGTAGGATCGAGTGAACCGGGTGTGAAGCCATTCTTCACAAAGAATTCCTTCAATGTATCATACCACGCTTGAGGGCTTGCTTGAGGCCATAGAGGGCCTTATTGAGTCTGAAGACTTTGTCGAGATTCTTTGGATCTTCAAAACACAGGGGTTGAGCAACATATACTTCTTCCTCAAGCTTACCATTGAGGAATGCACTTTTCACATCCATTTGATATAAAGTGATATTGTGATGGTTAGCATAGGCGAGTAATATCGAATAGACTCAAGTCTAGCAGCAGTGCAAAAGTTTCATCGAAATCAATTCCTTCAACTGCGTGTAGCCTTGAGCTACTAGTCGTGCCTTATTCCTCACCACAAGACCATTTTCATCTTGCTTGTTGCGATAGATCCACTTTGTGCCAATGATATTATGCTTGCGAGGATCTGGACGTTTGACCAGTTCGAGACATTGTTGAGCTCGAGCTGATGTAATTCTTCTTGCATGGCCTGAATCCACTCGGCTCGAAATGCTTCATCTACCTTAGTGGGCTCTGTGATAGAGACAAAAGCATAGTGCCCACAAAAGTTAGATAAATGTGAAGCTTTTGGCGTGTGAGAGGACTGGCGCTTTAATGTCATCGATGATCTTCTCCACTTGCACTTCTTTTGCAGCGAGGATGAGCTGGTTGTCGTCGAGGAATTTGATCATTTTCCTCGGCACCATTTTCTTGACATTATCTTGGTGCATCAGCTCGGCGTTCTTGGCGTCTGAGAATGAATTCTTGAGCAGTTTCTTGATGGGAATGACATCCTCGGTTGCCTTGAACTGATAGAATCCTCGGTGCTGGTTCATCTAACACGAAGGTAGGTGCTCTCTTTGCGAGCCATTAGTTTCATCGAACCGCACATCTCTGATGTCAACAATCTTGTGTAGAGTGATGTTGAAGACTACTGTAGGTGTCGAGTCCTTTCCGTAACCAAGCATAAAACCTTCATGTGCTTTGGTGCAAATTTAGAGTTGTGATGAGGATCTCTAATCCAGCATTTAGCACGAAGACTTTGAAATAACTTACATTAGGTTTCTTGTCGTGAGGAGTTCATAGGCAGTCTTCTTGAAGAATTTGTGAAGATATACTCTGTTGATGATGTGGCACGCGGTGTCAATTGCTTCAATCCGAAAGCGACTAGGCGTTTTGTATTCATCAAGCATAGTCGAGCCATCTCAACAAGAGTTACATTCTTGCGCTCCACGGCGCCATTTCTTTGAGGAGTATAAGGGCGGATAACTCATGAGTAATACCAAGTTCATCAAGATAGTCATCAAGACCGAATTCTTGAACTCAGTTCCATTGTCACTCTGATGTGCTTGATCTTCACACCAAAGTTAGTTGAAGCCCTCGAGGAAAATCGTTTGAAGACTTCCTGCACTTGATTTTTGTAAGTAACAATGTGTACCCATGTGTAGCGAGTAATCATCAACAATAACAAAGCCATATAGAGATGCATCATTAACGACAGCTGAATAATGATTGGGACCAAAGAGGTCCATGTGAAGCAATTGAAGGGCGAGTAGTGGTCATGATAGTCTTATTTGGATGCTTGGCCTTGGTCATTTTCCAGCTTCACGGGCTCCATATAAGTGATCCTTGAGAATTTGACATTCTCAATGCCAATGACATGCTTCTTCTTTGCAAGCGTGTGCAAATTCCTCATGCTGCGTGACCAAGTCGCCGATGCCATAGCCAGCCTTACGAAGCTTTTGCAAGTAGACACACGGCTGGTTGTGGTCTGTGGAAAAGTCAACAATGTACAAGTCTCCTCTCCTAAAGCCTTGAAGACTTTGGAATTGTCGACTTCCATAATCACAACACAGCGATACTTGCCAAAGATAACAACCATATCAAGATCACAAAGCATTGAGGCTGACATGAGGTTGTATCCTAAGGACTCAACAAGCATGACTTTGTCCATGTGCATGTCCTTAGAGATAGCAACCTTACCAAGACCCAATACGACTTTTGCCTTTGTCGGCAAAGATGATATGCTTGAGATGTGGCGGTGATAAGGGCATCCATCAATAGATTCTTATCACCGGTCATGTGATTTGTACATCCACTATCGAGAACCCACTCGGTGGCTTTGGGTTGATCATCCTGCGGATGAATTAGTACAACTTACGATCTCATATACTTCATCGGTGAAGAATATGATATCAAGTTCATCGAGATGAATTTCATCGATCGGTATTAATAGATAAGCGGTATGAGGGCGTGTGAAATGAAAGTTCATTTCATCATGATTAGCTGCGTCCTTCGAGCATTTTGTCGGGCCCCGACAAATTCTTGAGCGTTAAGGCACGTCTGGAGACTGACCCTGCGAGAAGAGATTAGTTCTTTTCTTCACCACCCACATCTGAAGGGGTGGCAAAGAGTTCATCACTCTGCGAGCACCATACGAGAATGGTGGCATAGAAGCCAAACCATTTCGTTTCACATAAGAGGGTTAGGGTAAGCATATGAATAAGCGGAGAAATTCTTGAGGACTTATGAACATATTGGTTTGAAGAATAATGCACATATTCATAGCCCTTAGCTCTACCTGCGAAGCGAGTTGTTATACGATGATAATCATATGAGGACTTTGATCCTTTTGAGAATTTGATCCACGTGAGAATTTGGTCCGTATGAGGACTTGGATCCATATGAAGAATTTGGTCCATATGAAGAATTTGATCTGGGGTTCCTATTCTTCCTTGGTGGTGTCATGAGGACATTCACTGAAGACTTTCAAGGCACTTCTTGGGAACCCAGATTTTCTTCATAGGGGAACCGTTCTGCGATTAGTGCCAACATATCTAGCAAATACTTCACCATTCTGATTTTTGAACAGTTTATAGTTGAGTCAAATGACTCATCGGAAGAATGAGGAAATTCACATGTAAAGCGGATAAGTTAGATGGATCAAGCTGGAGGTCCCTTTGCAGCAACCCATGAGGTTTTGGGATCTGCTCGGGCTTCGAATATGTTCCATCAACATTGAGTTTCCTCTCAAAGGCAATACCCTCTTTCCTAGGGTTCTATTGAGGATCTGCTTTTAAGCACATCACAAAGAGTCGATGCCCTTTGAGGCTTTTGTACATGCTGTCATGTACAATTCCTTCAACCACTGCATCGTCGGTGATACTAGCAATGTCCTCGGATGAGGAATTAGTGATAGCGAGGCGGTGAAGAATTTATAACAGTTGAAGCATTTGAACATTCGGTGAAGAATTAGCGATTCACGTTCAATGCACTTTAAGCATGGAGGAACAAATTCTTCTTGAGAAGCGCTGATTTGTTGAGCAAGTAATGAATCGCGCTCCTTACGAAGATCTTCATAACTCACTCTTAGCTTCTCAAGATCTTGCTTTCTTTGAAGAAATTCATAAGAAAGTTTCTCATGATCGAGATAAGAGAGTGTTATGATGACCTTGAAGGCTGTCAAGCCTAGGCTGAAGTCTCTGAAGATTTTCGATCGGGGCTTTAGTGCGATCCATTTCTTCACCCAACATATCATCACTTTTGTCTAGCATGTTTTGAACCTTTTCAAAAGCCCTTTGTTGTTTATAGCAATCTTAGCAAGTTTAGAGTAGCTGGGCTTGAGATCCTCATCGATTCATTTTCACTAGATTGAGAGGAGGTGAAATTGAGTACCTTGGCACCTTTTGCCATGAAGCAATAGGTGGGGCGTAGTCATCATTATCTTCATCGGGCTTGTCGGTGAGTCAGTTTCTTGATGTTGAAGATGGACTTGCTAACAAAAGCGATAGCAAGAGCGGACTAGCCACACAGTTCGGATTCTTGGACTCCTCCTCTTCCTCATGTTCCTCAGATTCAGCTTGAGTCCATTTCCTTGCCAATGAATGCAGAGCCTTTTGGAGCTGCTCTTCTTGTGAGAAGAAGGCTTTGAGGATTTTGATGATGAAGATTTCGATGATTTCTTTTTCTTCTTCGCGTCATCAGGACTGTAATCCTTGAGTTTCTTCTTCTTTAATTCCTTTTCCCACTGAGGACAATCTTGGATGTAGTGACCAGGTTTCTTGCATTTGTGACAAAGTCTTCTCTTTTAGTCACTGGATGAGGAATCACTTTGCTTCTTGAGGATTTTCCAGCGACCACGTCTTGAGAATTTCTGGAATTTCTTCACGGCGATGCTAGCTCTGGCCTAATTCTTGAGGATCTCCAAGGCTACTACGAGTCTTCACACTCAGATTCGGACACAGCCTTGGCCTTGAGGCACGTGTTTTCCATAGCGAAACCATAGAGATCTCTCTTTTGACAAGCTGGAACTTCGTGAGTATTTAGCCTTTCGAGGATATCGGCGGGATCAAGAGACTTGTAGTCAGCTCGTTCTTGTATCATCGGTGCGGAGTATCAAATGAGGAATCAAGCGATCTTAACAATTTCTTCACCACCTCATGGTCGGTGATGTCGATGGCACCAAGTGCTTGAAGCTCATTTGAGATGTCGGTGAAGCGATCGAAGGTTTGTTGAACATTTTAGTTGTCGAGTCTTTTGAAGCGGTTGAAGAGATTCGAAGAACATCAACTCGAGAGTCACGCTGAGTTGAGACACCTTCATTTACTTTGGACAGCTTTGTCCCGGATGAGCTTAGCGATTCCAAAGCACTCACTCTTCCATATTGACCTTTGCTCGGATGGCCACATATGATATTCTTAAGCTTGAGAATCGAGTTGCTTGAATCTCTTCACATCAGCAGCATTCGGAGAAGGTGTGGTGAGGAACACCATTTTCCACAACATACCGAGAGATCGTTGTCAATTGCTTCAAGATGCATTCGCATTTTGTTCTTCGATGAGGGTAGTCCGTCCCATCAAAGGTAGGACACCTGCTGAGACCTTGATCATACTGCGGTCGACATAACTAAAACTCCGGTGGTTAAACCAAAATCACACGAACAAGGGAGTACCTTGCTCGATACCAATTGAAAGTCGTTATATCGACTAGAGGGGGTGAATAGGCGATTTTATGAATTCTTCACTGAGGAATTTGCGGTGAGGAAATTCCTTAGCGAAGAACTACTTGCAGCGGAATAAGTACTCGAGTAAGCATAACAGAATACGCATAGTCATCATGATGAAATGAAGACAATCACGAGTCTGAAAAGCGTAATCACGAGGATAACACAAGATGAAGACAAAGCAGTGAAGAAATTGAGCGAGGAAATTGAGAAAGTCTTGATCAAAGTCTTCAAACACAGATATGAACAAACACTCAACACGATAATGAGGAAATGAAAGGGTTGAGGAAATAGAACCAGATTAGGTTGGTGAAGACAATGATTTGGTAGACCAGTTCAAGCTGCTGTCTCGGTTATGCGTCTGGTTGGAAGCGGTGAGTATTTAAACTCGAGGACACACAGTCCGGACACCCGATCCTTGAGCACGCAGCTCGGGACACCAAGTCCTCACCGTATTCTCCTTGAACTAAGGTCACACAGACCTCGTCCAATCACTCGTGGTAAGTCTTGAGCGACTTCCAAACCTTCACAGACTTGGTCACTCGGCGATCCACAATTCCTCTTGGATGCTCTAGACCATGGCGCCTAACCGTCTGGAAGAAGCACAGTCTTCAAAGGTAACAAGCGTCGGATCCACGCAGGATCAATTTCTTGATGATGCTCAATCACTTTGGGTTTATAGGGGTTTGGTTTTGGGTTTTCCTCACTTGATGATTTTCGCTCAAAGTCCTCGGAGGATGGGTTGCTCTCAAATGACAAGTGTCAAGTTCTCTCGGGCAGCCAACCAGCTAGTGGTTGTAGAGGCGGCTATTTATAGCCTAGGGAGCAGCCCGACATGATAAGACATAAATGCCCTTCAATGATATGACCGTTAGGTGGATAAGATATTTTGGGACAGGTGGCGCGCACACGACAGCATCGGAAATTTGAATATCAAATTCCTCGGGGCTATCATGTTCCTCCTTTGTGTAGGCAATCCGCCTTTGGCGAATTCCTAACTCCTCGGTCGAGAACAAATTCCTCGTGACGGAAGAACTTCGTCTCATCCTTTGAAGAAATTGACTGAACTGTATGAGATTTCAAAGGCTTCACTCGAAGGATTGGTAGGTGTAGGATTTTGAGTTGAGCATCACATGGAAATTTTTCCTTAGTATTTCCTCGACCCCCTTTAACGATGCGGTGTTTCCTATGACTCAAGAAAGAAAAATGAAACTACGAAAACAAAAGTCTTCACGCTTCATGTTCCTCAAATGAATACCAAGTCTTCAAGGTCACACCAATTTCTTCACTTTCAAAGTCTTGAAAGTCTTGAGAATATCAAAGTCTTCACTTGAAGAACTTCATTTTAGAGAATTCGACTTTCTCTGTAAATATCAAACTCCTCATAGACTTATAGACCTGTGTACACTCACAAACACATTAGTTTCTTAACCTATAAGTCTTCAATACACCAAAATCACTAAGGGCACTAGATGCACTTACACATTGGAGTCAAATGACTCATCGGAAGAATGAGGAGATTAGCATGTAAAGCCAGATAAGTTAGATGGATCAAGCTGGAGGTCCTTTGCAGCAACCCATGAGGTTTTGGGATCTTTTCGGGCTTCAATATGTTCCATCGGCATTGAGTTTCCTCTCAAAGGCAATACCCTCCTTCCTAGGGTTCTGTTGAGGATCTGCTTTTAAGCACATCACAAAGAGTCGATGCCCTTTGAGGCTTTTGTACATGCTGTCATATACAATTCCTTCAGCCTGCATCGTCGGTGATACTAGCAATGTCCTCGGATCAGGAATTAGTGAAAGCGAGAGGCAGGTGAAGAATTTGTAACAGTTGAAGCATTTGAACATTCGGTGAAGAATTAGCGATTCACGTTCAATGCACTTTAAGCATGGAGGAACAAATTCTTCCTGAGAAGCGCTGATTTGTTGAGCAAGTAATGAATCGCGTTCTTTCTAAAGATCTTCATAACTCACTCTTAGCTTCTCAAGATTTTGCTTTCTTTGAAGAAATTCATAAGAAAGTTTCTCATGATCAGACAAGAGAGTGTTATGATGACCTTGAAGGCTGTCAAACCTAGGTGAAGTCTCTGAAGATTTTCGATCGGGGCTTTAGTCGATCCATTTCTTCACCTAACATATCATCACTCTTATCTAGCATGTTTTGAACCTTTTCAAAAGCCCTTTGTTGTTTTACAGCAATCTTAGCAAGTTTTGAGTAATTGGGCTTTAGATCTTCATCGATTCATTTTCACTAGATTCGGAGGAGGTATATTTGAGTACCTTGGCACCCTTTGCCATGAAGCAATAGGTGGGGCGTAGTCATCACTATCATCATCAGCTTTGTTGGTGAGGTCATTTTCTTCAGATTTGAAGATGGGCTTGCTGACGAAAGCAGTAGTGAGAGCTAGAATCGCCACACCAGACTCAGATTCTTCTGATGCCTCCTCTTCCTCATGTTCCTCAGATTCAGCTTCAGAGTCCATTTCCTTGCCAATGAATGCCCAAGCCTTCTTGGAGCTGCTTTTCTTGTGAGAAGAGGGCTTTGAGGATTTTGATGATGAAGATTTCGATGATTTCTTCTTCTTCTTAGCGTCATCAGAACTGTAATCCTTGTATTTCTTCTTCTTTAATTCCTTTTCCCACTGAGGACAATCCTGGATGTAGTGACCAGGTTTCTTGCATTTATGGCAAAGTCTTCTCTTATAGTCACTGGATGAGGAATCACTGCTCCTTGAGGATTCTCCAAAGCGACCACGTCTTGAGAACTTCGGAATTTCTTCCCGGCAGTGCTAGCTCTTGGCTTAATTCTTGAGGATCTCAAGGCTACTACGAGTCTTCACACTCAGATTCGAGACACAGCCTTGGCCTTGAGGCACGTGTTTTTCCATAGCTAGAACCATAGAGATCTCTCTTTTGACAAGCTGGAACTCATGAGTATTTAGCCTCTCGAGGATATCAGCGAGGATCATGTGACTTGTAGTCAACACGCTCTTGTATCATCGGTGCGAGTATCAAATGAGGAATCAAGCGATCTCAAAATTTCTTCACCACCTCATGGTCGGTGATGTCAGTGGCACCAAGCGTTTGAAGCTCATTTGAGATGTCAGTGAGGCGATCGAAGGTTTGTTGAACATTTTCGTTGTCGGGTCTTTTGAAGCGGTTGAAGAGATTGCGAAGAACATCAACTCGAGAGTCACGCTGAGTTGAGACTCCTTCATTACTTTGGACAGCCTGTCCCGGATGAGCTTAGCGGTTTCCAAAGCACTCACTCTTCCATATTGTCCTTTGCTCGAGATGGCCACATACGATATTCTTCGCTTGAGAATCGAGTTGCTTGAATCTCTTCACATCGGCAGCATTCGAGAGGGTGTGGTGAGGAACACCATTTTCCACAACATACCGTAGATCGTTGTCAATTGCCTCAAGATGCATTCGCATCTTGTTCTTCGATAAGGGTAGTCTGTCCCATCAAAGGTAGGACACCTGCTGAGACCTTGATCATACCTGCGGTCGACATAACTAAAACTCCAGGTGGTTAAACCAAAATTACATAGAACAAGGGAGTACCTTGCTCTGATACCAATTGAAAATGCGTTATATCGACTAGAGGGGGGGGGGTGAATAGGCGATTTTTATGAATTCTTCACTGAGGAATTTGCCGGTGAGGAAATTCCTTAGCGAAGAACTACTTGCAGCGGAATAAGTACTCAGAAGTAAGTATAAGAGAATGCGGGCATAGTCATCGTGATGAAACAAAGACAATCAAAGAGTACAGAAAGCGTAAACACAGGATAGCACAAGATGAAGACAAACAGACTGAAGAAATTGAACTGAGGAAATTGAGAAAGTCTTCAGTCAAAGTCTTCAAACACAAATATGAACAAACACTCAACTCAGTAATGAGGAAATGAAAGGGTTGAGGAGATAGAACTAGTAAGGTTGGTGAAGACAATGATTTGGTAGACCAGTTCCAACTGCTGTCTCGGTTATGCGTCAGTTGGAGCGGATGAGTATTTAAACTCGAGGACACACAGTCCACGGACACCCGATCGCTGAGCACGCAGCTCGGGACACCAAGTCCTCACCATATTCTCCTTGAACTAAGGTCACACAGACCTCGTCCAATCACTCGTGGTAAGTCTTCAGGCGATTTCCAAACCTTCGCAGACTTGGTCAGTCGGTGATCCACAATTCCTCTTGGATGCTCTAGACCATGACGCCTAACCGTCTGGAAGAAGCACAGTCTTCAAAGGTAACAAGCGTCGGATCCACGCAGGATCAATCTCTTGATGATGCTCAATCACTTTGGGTTTATAGGGGTTTGGTTTTGGGTTTTCCTCACTCGATGATCTTCGCTCAAAGTCCTCGGAGGATGGGTTGCTCTCAAATGACAAGTGTCAAGTTCTCTCAGAGCAGCCAACCAGCTAGTGGTTGTAGGGGGCGGCTATTTATAGCCTAGGGAGCAGCCCGACATGATAAGACATGAATACCCTTCAATGATATGGCCGTTAGGTGGATAAGATATTTTGGGACAGGTGGCGCGCGCTTGAACGGTCGGAAATTTGAATCTCAAATTCCTCGGGGCTATCATGTTCCTCACTTTGTGTAGGCAATCCGCCTGGCGAATTCCTAACTCCTCGGTCAGAACAAATTCCTCGTGACCGAAGAACTTCGTCTCATCCTTTGAAGAAATTTTGAACTGCATGAGATTTCAAAGGCTTCACTCGAAGGGATTGGTAGGTGTAGGATTTTGAGTTGAGCATCACATGGAAAATTTTCCTTAGTATTTCCTCGACCCCCTTTAACAGTACGGTGTTTCCTATGACTCAAGAAAGGGAAAAATGAAACTACGAAAACAAAAGTCTTCACGCTTCATGTTCCTCAAATGAATACCAAGTCTTCAAGGTCACACCAATTTCTTCACTTTCAAAGTCTTCAGAAAGTCTTCAGAATATCAAAGTCTTGATTGAAGAACTTCATTTTTAGGGTCGACTTTCTCTGTAAATATCAAACTCCTCATAGACTTATAGACCTGTGTACACTCACAAACACATTAGTTCCTTAACCTATAAGTCTTCAATACACCAAAATCACTAAGGGGCACTAGATGCACTTACACTATGAGATTATGCAACTCCCGATTACCGGAGGAACACTTTGTGTGCTACCAAACATCACAACGTAACTGGGTGATTATAAAGGTGCTCTACAGGTGTCTCCGATGGTACTTGTGTAGTTGGTATAGATCGAGATTAGGATTTGTCACTCCGATTGTCGGAGAGGTATCTCTGGGCCCTCTTGGTAATGCACGTCACTATAAGCCTTGCAAGCAATGTGACTAATGAGTTATTTGCGGGATGATGCATTATAGAACGAGTAAAGAGACTTGTCGGTAACGAGATTGAGCTAGGTATTGAGATACCGACGATCAAATCTCGGGCAAGTAACATACCGATGACAAAGGGAACAACGTCTATTGTTATGCAGTCTGACCGATAAAGATCTTCGTAGAATATGTGGGAGCCAATATGAGCATCCAGGTTCCACTATTGGTTATTAACCGGAAACGTGTCTCGGTCATGTCTACACAGTTCTCGAACCCGTAGGGTCCGCATGCTTAAAGTTTGGTGACGATTGGTATTATGAGTTTTTGTGTTTTGATGTACCGAAGGTAGTTCAGAGTCCCGGATATGATCACGGACATGATGAGGAGTCTCGAAATGGTCGAGACGTAAAGATCGATATATTGGACGACTATGTTTGGACACCGGAAGTGTTTCGGGAGGTTTCGGACATATACCGTAGTACCGGTGGGTTGCCGGAACCCCCCCGGGAGTATATTGGGCCTAATGGGCCCTAGTGGGAGAAGAGGAGGGGCAGCCAGGGCAGCCGCGCGCCCCCTCCCCCTCTAGTCCGAATTGGACAAGGAGGGGGGCGGCGCCCCCCTTTCCTTCTCTCCTTCTCTCCCTTCCTTCTCCTCTCATACTCCTACTTGGAAGGGGAGTCCTACTCCCGGTGGGAGTAGGACTCCTCATGGGCGCGCCATAGGAGGCCGCCTCCCCTCCTCCACTCCTTTATATCACGGGGAGGGGCACCCTTGGAGACACAACAATTGATCATTGATCTCTTAGGCTGTGTGTGGTGCCCCCCTCCACCATAATCCACCTCGATAATATTGTGGCGGTGCTTGGCGAAGCCTGCGTCGTAGCATCATCATCACTTGTCATCACGCCGTCATGCTACGAAACTCTTCGGCGAAGCTCTACTAGATCGTGAGTTCACGGGACGTCTCCGAGCTGAACGTGTGCAGAACACGGAGGTGCTTTCAGTACTGAGGATCCGTCGACCATGAAGACGTACGACTACATCAACCGCGTTGTCATAACGCTTCCGCTATCGGTCTACGAGGGTACGTGGACACACTCTCCCCTCTCGTTGCTATGCATCACCATGATCTTGCATGTGCGTAGGAATTTTTTTGAAATTACTACGTTCCCCAGCAGTGGTATCAGAGTCAGGTTTAGGCGTAGATGTTATATGCACGAGTAGAACACAAGTGAGTTGTGGGCGATACACGTCATACTGCTTACCATCATGTCAAACTTTGGTTCGGCGGTATTGTTGGATGAAGCGGCCCGGACCGACATTACGCGTACGCTTACGCGAGACTGGTTCTGCCGACGTGCTTTGCACACAGATGGCTGGCGGGTGTCAGTTTCTCCAAATTTAGTTGAACCGAGTGTGACTACGCCCGGTCCTTGTGAAGGTTAAAACAGCACTAACTTGACGAAATATCATTGTGGTTTTGATGCGTAGGTAAGAACGGTTCTTGCTTAGCCCGTAGCAGCCACGTAAAACTTGCAACAACAAAGTAGAGGACGGCTAACTTGTTTTTGTAGGGCATGTTGTGATGTGATATGGTCAAGGCATGATGCTATATTTTATTGTATGAGACGATCATGTTTTGTAACGGAGTTATCGGCAACTGGCAGGAGCCATATGGTTGTCGCTTTATTGTATGCAATGCAATCGCCACATAATTGCTTTACTTTATCGATGGCGTTAGCAATAGTCGTAGAAGCAATAGTTGGCGAGGCGACAATGATAATGCGATGGAGATCAAGGTGTCGCGCCCGTGGCGATGGTGATCATGGCGGTGCTTTGGAGATGGAGATCAAAGGCACAAGGTGATGATGGCCATATCGTATCACTTATAATGATTGCATGTGATGTTTATCCTTTATGCATCTTATTTTGCTTGATTGACAGTAGCATTATAAGATGATCTCTCACTAAATTTCAAGCTACAAGTGTTCTCCCAAAGTTTGTCGTGCCGAGACACCACGTGATGATCGGGTGTGATAAGCTCTATGTTCACATACAACGGATGCAAGCCAGTTTTGCACACGCAGAAATACTCGGGTTAAACTTGACGAGCCTAGCATATGCAGATATGGCCTCGGAACACTAAGACCAAAAGGTCGAGTGTGAATCATATAGTAGAAATGATCAACATAGTGATGTTCACCATTGAAAACTACTCCATTTCACGTGATGATCGGTCATGGTTTAGTTGATTTGGATCACATGATCACTTCGATGATTAGAGGGATGTCTAAGTGGGATTTCTTAAATATGATTAATTGAACTTTAATTTACCATGAACTTAGTACCTGATAGTATTTTGCTTGTCTATGTTGTTGTAGATAGATGGCCCCTGTTGTTGTTCCGTTGAATTTTAATGCGTTCCTTGAAAAAGAAAAGTTGAAAGATGATGGTAGAAATTACACGGACTAGGTCTGTAACTTGAGGATTATCCTCATTGCTGCACAGAAGAATTGCGTCCTGGAAGCACCGCTAGGTGCCAAACCTGCTGCAGGAGCTGAACAGATGTTATGAACGTCTGGCAAAGCAAAGCTGATGACTACTCGATATTTCAGTGTGCCATGCTTTACTCTTAGAACCGGGACTTCAACGACGTTTTGAATGTCATGGAGCATATGAGATGTTCCACGAGTTGAAGTTAATATTTCAAGCAAATGCCTGGATTGAGAGATATGAAGTCTCCAATAAGTTCTACAGCTGTAAGATGGAGGAGAATAGTTCTGTTAGTGAGCATATACTCAGAATGTATGGCTATAACAATCACTTGATTCAATTGGGAGTTAATCTTCCGGATGATAGTGTCATTGACAGAATTCTTCAATCACTGCCACCAAGCTACAAGAGCTTTGTGATGAACTATAATATGCAAGGGATGGATAAGACAATTCCCGAGCTTTTCGCGATGCTAAAGGATGCGGAGGTAGAAATCAAAAAGGAGCATCAAGTGTTGATGGTCAACAAGACCACCAGTTTCAAGAAAAAGGGTAAAGGGAAGAAGAAGGGGAACTTCAAGAAGAACGGCAAACAAGTTGCTGCTCAAGAGAAGAAACCTAAGTCTGGACCTAAGCCTAAGACTGAGTGCTTCTACTACAAACAGACTTGTCACTGAAAGCGGAACTGCCCCAAGTATTTGGCAGATAAGAAGGATGGTAAGGTGAACAAAGGTATATGTGATATACATGTTATTGATGTGTACCTTACTAAAGCTCATAGTAGCACCTGTGTATTTGATACTGGTTCTGTTGCTAATATTTGCAACTCAAAACAGGGACTACAGATTAAGCGAAGATTGGCTAAGGACGAGGTGACGATGCGTGTGGGAAATGGTTCCAAAGTCGATGTGGTTGCTGTCGGCACGCTACCTCTACATCTACCTTCGTGATTAGTTTTAGACCTGAATAATTGTATCTAGATCTTTTTGCGTTGAGCATGAACATTATATCTAGATCTTGTTTGATGCGAGTCGGTTATTCATTTAAATCAGAGAATAATGGTTGTTCTATTTATATGAGTAATATCTTTTATGGTCATGCACCCTTGAAGAGTGGTCTATTTTTATTGAATCTCGATAGTAGTGATACACATATTCATAATGTTGAAGCCAAAAGATGCAGACTTGATAATGATAGTGCAACATATTTTTGGCACTGCCGTTTGGGTCATATTGGTGTAAAGCGCATGAAGAAACTCCATACTGATGGAATTTTGGAATCGCTTGATTATGAATCACTTGGTACTTGCGAACCATGCCTCATGGACAAGATTACTAAAACGCCGTTCTCCGGAACCATGGAGCGAGCAACGGATTTGTTGGAAATCATACATATTGATGTATGTGGACCGATGTATATCTACTTAATGAAACATAAGTCTGAAACATTTGAAAAGTTCAAAGAATTTCAGAGTGAAGTGGAAAATCATCGTAACAAGAAAATAAAGTTTCTACGATATGATCGTGGAGGAGAATATTTGAGTTACGAGTTCGGTCTTCATTTGAAACAATGCGGAATAGTTTCGCAACTCACGCCACCGGAACACCACAACGTAATGGTTTGTCCGAATGTCGTAATCGTACTTTACTAGATATGGTGCAATCTACGATGTCTCTTACTGATTTACCGCTATCGTTTTGGGGTTATGCTCTAGAGACAGTTGCATTCACGTTAAATAGGGCACCATCTAAATCCGTTGAGACGACTCCTTATGAACTATGGCTTGGCAAGAAACCAAAGTTGTCGCTTCTTAAAGTTTGGGGCTGCGAAGCTTATGTGAAAAAGCTTCAACCTGATAAGCTTGAACCCAAATCGGAGAAATGTGTCTTCATAGGATACCCAAAGGTGACTATTGGGTACACCTTCTATCACAGATCCGAAGGCAAGACATTCGTTGCTAAGAATGGATCCTTTCTAGAGAAGGAGTTTCTCATGAAAGAAGTGAGTGGGAGGAAAGTGGAACTTGATGAGGTAACTGTACCTACTCCCTTATTGGAAAGTAGTTCTTCGCAGAAACCGGTTCCTCTGACGTCTATACCAATTAGTGAGGAAGCTAATGATGATGATCATGAAACCTCAGATCAAGTTGCCACTGAACCTCGTAGGTCAACAAGAGTAGGATCCGCACCAGAGTGGTATGGTAATCTTGTTCTGGAGGTCATGTTACTTGACCATGACGAACCTACGAACTATGAGGAAGCGATGATGAGCCCAGATTCCGCAAAATGGCTTGAGGCCATGAAATCTGAGATGGGATACATGTAAGAGTACAAAGTGTGGACTTTGGTTGACTTGCCCGATGATCGGCAAGCCATGGAGAATAAGTGGATCTTCAAGAAGAAGACAGACGCTGATGGTAATGTTGTTGTCTACAAAGCTTGACTTGTTGCCAAAGGTTTTTGACAAGTTCAAGGAGTTGACTACGATGAGACCTTCTCACCCGTAGCGATGCTTAAGTCCGTCTGAATCATGTTAGCAATTGCCGCATTTTATGATTATGAAATTTGGCAAATGGATGTAAAGACTGCATTCTTGAATGGATTTCTGGAAGAAGAGTTGTATATGATGCAACCCAAAGATTTTATCGATCCAAAGGGTGCTAACAAAGTGTGCAAGCTCCAGCAATCCATTTATGGACTGGTGCAAGAATCTTGGAGTTGGAATAAACGTTTTGATAGTGTGATCAAAGAATATGGTTTTATATAGACTTTTGGAGAAGCCTGTATTTACAAGAAAGTGAGTGGGAGCTCTGTAGCATTTCTAATATTATATGTGGATGACATATTGTTGATTGGAAATGATATAGAATTTCTGGATGGCATAAAAGGATATTTGAACAAGATTTTTCAATGAAAGACCTCGGTGAAGCAGCTTACATATTGGGCATCAAGATCTATAGAGAAAGATCAAGATGCTTAATTGGACTTTCACAAAGCACATACCTTGATAAAGTTTTGAAGAAGTTCAAAATGGATCAAGCAAAGAAAGGGTTCTTGCCTGTGTTACAAGGTGTTAAGTTGAGTAGGACTCAATGCCTGACCACTTTAGAAGATAGAGAGAAAATGAAAAGTGTTCCTATGCTTCAGCCATAGGCTCTATCATGTATGCAATGCTGTGTACCAGACCTGATGTGTGCCTTGTTATTAGTTTAGCAGGGAGGTACCAAAGTAATCCAGGAGTTGTCACAGCCCTAGAATATCTGAGTGTATGCAATGGCTGACCACTTTAGAAGATAGAGAGAAAATGAAAAGTGTTCCTATGCTTCAGCCATAGGCTCTATCATGTATGCAATGCTGTCTACCAGACCTGATGTGTGCCTTGTTATTAGTTTAGCAGGGAGGTTCCAAAGTAATCCAGGAGTTGTCACAGCCCTAGAATATCTGAGTGTAATAGTTGCATCCGTGAGCATGCATCATGTTTAAATTGAAGAAACTTGAATTGAGGGGATTTGAAAGCCTCAAAATCTTTTAAAAGAAGGGCAAGAGCCCTTTAAATTGCATTCAGTGAATCCAAAATTCCCTAAAAATATTTTCGGGAATTTTGGCAAGGGTTATATACCAAACCAAAATTTTGGAATATTTTTAAGGAATCATTTGGTCAAGACAATATTCTATTTGAATTTGAAAATATATTCAAATATATATGGGATATATCTTCAAATGCTCTGTGATGATTTATGTGCCTCTGGAAAAGTCCATGAAGCAACATAAAAATACCTAGAGGATGTTTTGGCATTGTTTGAAATCTGTTTGAATTCAAAACAGTGGCAAAAGATTAAATAATAGAAAAACATAAGGAAAATAAAACAGAATAGAATTACATGTAGCTTACCTGGCCTAGCAACACCTGGCCCAATACTGTAGCCCGGCCTAGCTTAACAGCCGCCGTCTTCAACCTCTGCCAGTAGGCGGAGGCGTGTCGACCGCGCGCGCGCCCGAGCTCCACCGCCTGCTTCGACCTCCTGCTTCCCCTTCGTCCTGTCCTCGCGCCACGAAGACAGCCACGAAGCCCCTCGCTCTCTGGTTCTCTCTCCCCCTCGCTCCTCTGCTTCCCCTCCCGATGGCCGAGCGCTGTCATCGCTGTCGCTCGTTGTTTCCACGGCCACCGACCCTCCCTCGCCCATCCATCGTGCTCGAGAGATCCGCCACGCCGTCCTCGTCAACTCCACCGAGCCACATGAGCTGGGAAGCACTTAAACGCCCTCGACATCGTCGTCTTCTACCTCGGGCCACTGAGATCGCGGGCGCTCATTCGCGCCACCCGGGTCGTCCCCAGCCCCGCCGTCTGCGCCCTTCACCTCGCCGTGAGCCCTGGTCCCTCCCCCCCCCCTTCTAACCTCGTTGTCCGCGTGTAGTAGCACTATCCCCGCAAGCCCCCGCACCACCGTCTGCCATGGCAGCCTAGCTGCTCGCTCCCGTGCACCTCCGCTTGGCCTTGCTACAGCAGCGTGCTCCTAGAGAACCACTGATTCCTCTGCGCTACTTAGCTCGTTCGGTAACACCCTGCAGCCCCGCGCCCGCACCTAGCCGAGCTCCGGCCGCGCCCAACTCGCTGTCATCGCTGCCACAGGCCATCCCTGGTTGCCCCGCGGCCTCCCCTAGCTGCGCACGGGCCCTAGCTTGCATAGAACCCAAATGCGTCGCAAACCGCCGCCTGTAGCGCGAGCCCGAGCAACTCCGGCGAGCCTCCGCCGCGAGATGTGGTCGCCGGTGCTTAATCCGGAGACGTGGACGTGGCAGGATAAGATTAGGTGCTAATCACCCAGTTAATCAACACCGAGTCGTTGACATGTGGGACCTGCACTGTTAGTGACACAATTAAAGTTAAATAACCCCTGTTAACCCCCTGAGTCAATGACAGGTAGATCTCACCAGTCAGATTTGACTTTGGTCAATGCTGACGTCACCCCGACATAATGCTGAAGCAGCAACTCATTTTCTAGAATTATTCTTGTCAGGACCCCGATTCCAAGTCACATCGATTGAAGGAAATATGCCCTAGAGGCAATAATAAAGTTATTATTTATTTCCTTATATCATGATAAATGTTTATTATTCATGCTAGAATTGTATTAACCGGGAACATGATACATGTGTGAATACATAGACAAACAGAGTGTCACTAGTATGCCTCTACTTTACTAGCTCGTTAAATCGAAGATGGTTATGTTTCCTAACCATAGACATGAGTTGTCATTTGATTAACGGGATCACATCATTAGGAGAATGATGTGATTGACTTGACCCATTCCGTTAGCTTAGCACTTAATCATTTAGTATGTTGCTTATGCTTTCTTCATGACTTACACAAAGTTCCTGCAACTATGAGATTATGCAACTCCCGTTTACCGGAGGAACACTTTGTGTGCTACCAAATGTCACAACGTAACTGGGTGATTATAAAGGTACTCTACAGGTGTCTCCAAAAGTATATGTTGAGTTGGCATAAATCGAGATTAGGTTTTGTCACTCCGATTGTCGGAGAGGTATCTCGGGCCTTCTCGGTAATACTCATCACCTAAGCCTTGCAAGCATTATAACTAATGAGTTAGTTATGAAATGATGTATTACTGAGCGAGTAAAGAGACTTGCGATAACGAGATTGAACTAGGTGTTGGATACCGACGATCAAATCTCGGGCAAGTAACATACCGATGACAAAGGGAACAACGTATGTTGTTATGCGGTTTGATCGATAAAGATCTTCGTAGAATATGTAGGAACCAATATGAACGTCCAGGTTCCGCTATTGGTGATTGACCGAGAATAGTTCTAGGTCATGTCTACATAGTTCTCGAACCCGTAGGGTCCGCACGCTTAACGTTACGATGGCAGTTTATTATGAGTTTATAAGTTTTGATGTACCGAAGTTTGTTCGGAGTCCCGGATGTGATCACGGACATGACGAGGAGTCTCGAAATGGTCGAGACATAAAGATCGATATATTGGAAGCCTATGTTTGGACTTGGAAGGTTCGGATGAAAGCGGATTTTACGGAACACCGGGGTTACGGAACCCTCCGGGGGTCAATGGGCCTTGATGGGCCATAAGGGAGAAGAGGAGGGCCGGCTAGGGCAGGCCGCGCCCCCCCTCCCCCACTAGTCCGAATAGGACAAGGAGTACTCCCGGTGGGAGTAGGACTCCTCCGCGCGCCTCCCTAGGGCGGCCGCACCCCCCTTGCTCCTTTGTATCACAGGGGCGGGGGCACCCATGACACACAAGTTGATCTACAGATCGTTCCTTAGCCGTGTCGGGTGCCCCCTCCACCATATTCCACTTGGTCATATCGTCGCGGAGCTTAGGCGAAGCCCTGCGCCGGTGAAGTCATATCGTCGCGAGCTTAGGCGAAGCCCTGCGTCGGTGGAGCATCATCATCGTCCTGCGCCGTCGTCTTGTGGAACTCATCCCCGCGCTTTGCTGGATCGGGCCGGGGATCGTCATCGAGCTGAGCGTGTGCTGAACTTCGGAGGTGCCGTGCGTTCGGTACTTGGATCGGTCGGATCGTGAAGGCGTCGACTACATCAACAGCGTTGTTATAGCGCTTCGCTTCACGGTCTCAGGGTGCGTGGACATACACTCTCCCCTCTCGTTGCTATGCCATCACCATGATCTTGGTGTGCGTGGAAATTTTTGAAATTACTCGTTCCCCAGCAGTGGCATCCGAGCCAGGTTTTATGCGTTGATGTCATATGCACGAGTAGAACACAAGTGAGTTGTGGGCGATATAAGTCATCTTGCTTACCAGCATGTCATACTTTGGTTGGCGGTATTGTGAGATGAAGCGGCCGGACCAACATTACGCGTGACGCTTCGCGAGACTGGTTTCACCGCTTGAGCACTTTCGTTGCTTAAAGGTGACCGGCGGGTGTCTGTTTCTCTCACTTTAGTTGAACCGAGTGTGGCTACGCCCGGTCCTTGCGAAGGTTAAAACAGCACCAACTTGACAAACTATCGTTGTGGTTTTGATGCGTAGGTAAAACGGTTCTTGCTCAGCCCGTAGCAGCCACGTAAAACTTGCAACAACAAAGTAGAGGACGTCTAACTTGTTTTGCAGGGCATGTTGTGATGTGATATGGTCAAGACATGATGCTATATTTTATTGTATGAGATGATCATGTTTTGTAACGAAGTTATCGGCAATGGCAGGAGCCATATGGTTGTCGCTTTATTGTATGAAATGCAAAAGCCATGTAATTGATTTACTTTATCACTAAGCGTAGCGATAGTCGTAGAAGCAATAGTTGGCGAGGCGACAACGATGCTGCGATGGAGATCAAGGTGTCGCGCCCGGTGGCGATGGTGGTCATGGCGGTGCTTTGGAGATGGAGATCACAAGCACAAGATGATGATGGCCATATCATATCACTTATATTGATTGCATGTGATGTTTATCCTTTATGCATCTTATCTTGCTTTGATTGACGGTAGCATTATAAGATGATCTCTCACTAAAATTATCATGAAGTGTTCTCCTGAGTATGCACCGTTGCTAAAAGTTCGTAGTACCCGGACACCACGTGATGATCGGGTGTGATAAGTTCTCGTCCATCTACAACGGGTGCAAGCCAGTTTTGCACGCAGAATACTCGAGTTAAACTTGCGAGCCTAGCATATGCAGATATGGCCTCGAACACGGAGACCGAAAGGTCGAGCATGAATCATATAGTAGATATGATCAACATAGTGATGTTCACCATTGAAAACTACTCCATCTCACGTGATGATCGGTTATGGTTTAGTTGATTTGGATCACGTAATCACTTAGATGACTAGAGAGATGTCTGTCTAAGTGGGAGTTTTTAATATGATTAATTGAACTTAAATTTATCATGAACTTAGTACTGATAGTATTTTGCTTGTCTATGTTTCTTTGTAGATAGATGGCTCGTCTTTGTTGTTCCGTTGAATTTTAATGCGTTCCTTGAGAAAGCAAAGTTGAAAGATGATGGTAGCAATTACGGACTGGGTCCATAACTTGAGGATTATCCTCATTGCTGCACTGAAGAATTACGTCCTGGAAGCACCGCTGGGTGCCGAACTGCTGCGAGAACAACGCCGAAGTTGTGAGCGTCTGGCGAGCAAAGCTGATGACTACTCTATAGTTCGAGTGTGCCATGCTTTACGGCTTAGAACCGGGTCTTCAACGACGTTTTGAGCGTCATGGAGCATATGAGATGTTCCAAGAGTTGAAGTTAATATTTCAAGCAAATGCCCGGATT
Organism: Aegilops longissima; assembly: GCA_021605205.1. Classification (NCBI taxonomy): domain Eukaryota; kingdom Viridiplantae; phylum Streptophyta; class Magnoliopsida; order Poales; family Poaceae; genus Aegilops; species Aegilops longissima. The sequence continues at coordinate 570,568,846 of CM038676.1, read as the reverse complement.
GAGAGATATGAGGTCTCCAATAAGTTCTATAGCTGCAAGATGGAGGAGAATAGTTACGTCGGTGAGCACATACTCAAAATGTCCAGGTATAATAATCACTTGATTCAGCTGGGAGTTAATCTTCCGGATGATAGTGTCATTGATAGAATTCTCCAATCACTACCACCAAGCTACAAGAGCTTCGTGATGAACTATAATATGCAAGGGATGACTAAGACAATTCCTGAGCTCTTCGCAATGCTAAAAGCCGCGGAGGTAGAAATCAAGAAAGAGCATCAAGTGTTGATGGTCAACAAGACCACTAGTTTCAAGAAAAAGGGCAAAGGGAAGAAGAAGGGAAACTTCAAAAAGAACAGCAAGAAAGTTGCTGCTCAAGAGAAGAAACCCAAGTCTGGACCTAAGCCTGGCCTGAGTGTTTTCTTGCAAACAAACTGGACCTTTGGAAGCGGAACGTCCCCAAGTATTTGGCGGATAAGAAGGATGGCAAGGTGAACAAAGGTATATGTGATATACATGTTATTGATGTGTACCTTACTAGAGCTCGTAGTAGCACACAGGTATTTGATACTGGTTACATTGCTAATATTTGCAACTCAAAACAGGGACTACGGAATAGGCGAGCACAGGCAAAGGGCGAGGTGACGATGCGCGTGGGAAAGCGGTTCCAAAGTCAATGTGATCACGGTCGACACGCTACCTCTACATCTACCTTCGGGATTAGTTTTAGACCTAAATAATTGTTATTTGGTGCCAGCATTGAGCATGAACATTATATCTGGATCTTGTTTAATGCGAGGCGGTTATTCATTTAAATCGAGAGAATAATGGTTGTTCTATTTATATGAGTAATATCTTTTATGGTCATGCACCCTTGAAGAATGGTCTATTCTTGTTGAATCTCGACAGTAGTGATACACATATTCATAATGTCGAAGCCAAAAGATGCAGAGTTGATAATGATAGTGCAACTTATTTGTGGAACTGCCGTTTAGGTCATATCGGTGTAAAATGCATGAAGAAACTCCATACAGATGGACTTTTGGAATCACTTGATTATGAATCACTTGGTACTTGCGAACCGTGCCTCATGGGCAAGATGGCTAAAACACCGTTCTCCGGTTGTATGGAGAGAGCTACAGATTTGTTGGAAATCATACATACAGATGTATGTGGTCCGATGAATGTTGAAGCTCGTGGCGGATATCGTTATTTTCTCACCTTCACAGATGATTTAAGAAGATACGGGTATATCTACTTAATGAAGAATAAATCTGAAACATTTGAAAAGTTCAAAGAATTTCAGAGTGAAGTTGAAAATCATCGTAACAAGAAAATAAAGTTTCTACGATCTGATCGTGGAGGAGAATATTTGAGTTCTGAGTTTGGTCTACATTTGAAGCAATGCGGAATAGTTTCGCAACTCACGCCACGGGAACACCACAGCGTAATGGTGTGTCGAGCGTCGAATCGTACTTTACTAAATATGGTGCGATCTATGATGTCTATTTCCGATTTACCGCTATCGTTTTGGGGTTATGCTTTAGAGACGGCCGCATTCACGTTAAATAGGACACCGTCAAAATCCGTTGAGATGACACCTTATGAACTATGGTTTGGCAAGAAACCAAAGTTGTCGTTTCTGAAAGTTTGGGGTTGCGATGCTTATGTGAAAAAGCTTCAACCTGATAAGCTTGAACCCAAATCGAAAAAATGTGTCTTCATAGGATACCCAAAGGAGACAATTGGGTATACCTTCTATCACAGATCCGAAGGCAAGACATTCGTCGCTAAGAATGGATCCTTTCTAGAGAAGGAGTTTCTCTCGAAAGAAGTGAGTGGGAGGAAAGTAGAACTTGATGAGGTAACAGTACCAACTCCCTTATTGGAAAGTAGTTCATCATAGAAATCGGTTTCTGTGACACCTACACCAGTTAGCGAGGAAGATAATGATAATGATCAGGAAACTTCAGATCAAGTTGTCACTGAACTTCGTAGATCAACCAGAATAAAATCCGCACTGTGTGGTACGGTAATCCTATTCGGAAGTCATGCTACTAGATCATGGTGAACCTACGAACTATGAAGAAGCGATGGTGAGCCCAGATTCCGCAAAATGGCTTGAAGCCATGAAATCTGAGATGGGATCCATGTATGAGAACAAAGTATGGACTTTGGTTGACTTGCCCGATGATCGGCAAGCCATTGAGAATAAATGGATCGTTAAGAAGAAGACTGACGCTGATGGTAATATAACTGTCTATAAAGCTCGACTTGTTCCGAAAGGTTTTCGACAAGTTCAAGGGGTTGACTACGATGAGACTTTCTCACCCGTAGCGATGCTTAAGTCTGTCCGAATCATGTTAGCAATTGCTGCATTTTATGATTATGAAATTTGGCAAATGGATGTAAAAACTGCATTCTTGAATGGATTTCTAGAAGAAGAGTTGTATATGATGCAACCAGAAGGTTTTGTTAATCCAAAAGGTGCTAACAAAGTGTGCAAGCTCCAGCGATCAATTTATGGTCTGGTGCAATCCTCTCGGAGTTGGAATAAACGTTTTGATAGTGTGATCAAAGCATATGGTTTTATCTGACTTTCGAGAAGCCTGTATTTACAAGAAAGTGAGTGGGAGCTCAGTAGCATTTCGATATTATATGTGGATGACATATTATTAATTGGAAATGATATAGAATTTCTGGATAGCATAAAAGGATACTTGAATAAAAGTTTTTCAATGAAAGACCTCGGTGAAGCTGCTTACATATCGGGCATCAAGATCTATAGAGATAGATCAAGACGCTTAATTGGACTTTCACAAAGCACATACCTTGATAAAGTTTTGAAAAAGTTCAAAATGGATCAGGCAAAGAAAGGATTTTTACCTGTGTTACAAGGTGTGAAATTGAGTCAGACTCAATGCCCGACCACAGCAGAAGATAGAGAGAAAATGAAAAATGTTCCCTATGCTTCAGCCATAGGCTCTATCATGTATGCAATGTTGTTGGGGAACGTAGTAATTTCAAAAAAAATTCCTACGCACACGCAAGACCATGGTGATGGCATAGCAACGAGAGGGGAGAGTGTCTGTCCACGTACCCTCGTGAGACCGAAAGCGAGCGTTATAACAACGCTGTTGATGTAGTCGTGCGTCTTCACGATCCGACCGATCCAAGCACCGAGCGTCACGGCACCTCCGAGTTCTGCACACGTTCAGCTCGATGGCGATCCCGGACTCCAATCCAGCAAAGTGTCGGGGATGAGTTCCGTCAACCTGACGGCGTGGTGGCGATGATGATGCTCCACCGGCGCGGGGCTTCGCCTAAGCTCCGCGACGATATGACTTCTCCGGCGCAGGGCTTCGCCTAAGCTCATGACGATATGACGAAGTGGAATATGGTGGAGGGGGCACCGCACACAGCTAAGGAGCGATCCGTAGATCAACTTGTGTGTTATGGGGTGCCCCCTGCCCCGTATATAAAGGAGCAAGGAGGAGGTGGCGGCCAAGGGAGGAGGCGCCAAGGGGGAGTCCTACTTCCACCGAGTAGGACTCCTCCTTTCCTAGTAGGAGTAGGAGAGAAGGAGGGAAGGGAGGAAGGGTGCGGCCCTCCCCTAGTCCAATTCGGACTAGGCCTTGGGCGCGCGGCCTGCCCTAGGCAGCCCTCTCTCTTTCCGCAGGGCCCAATAAGGCCCAATACTTCTCCCGGTGAATTCCGTAACTCTCGGTACTCGAAAAATACCGAATCATTGGAACCTTTCCGAACTCGAATATAGTCGTCAATATATCGATCTTTACGTCTCGACCATTTCGAGACTCCTCGTCATGTCCCGATCTCATCCGGGACTCGAACTCCTTCGGTACATCAAAACTCATAAACTCATAATATAACTGTCATCGAAACCTTAAGCGTGCGGACCCTACGGGTTCGAGAACTATATAGACATGACCTAGAACTATTCTTGGTCAATAACCAATAGCGGAACCTGGATGCCCATATTGGTTCCTACATATTCTCTGAAGATCTTTATCGGTCAAACCGCATAACGACATCGTTGTTCCCTTTGTCATCGGTATGTTACTTACGAGATTCGATCGTCGGTATCCAATACCTAGTTCAATCTCGTTACGGTAAGTCTCTTTACTCGTTCCGTAATACATCATCTCACAACTAACTCATTAGTTGTAATGCTTGCAAGGCTTATGTGATGTGTATTACCGAGAAGGCCCGAGATACCTCTCCGACAATTGGAGTGACAAAACCTAATCTCAAATCGCCAACCCAGCAAGTACCTTTGGAGACACCTGTAGTACTCCTTTATAATCACCCGATTCGTTGTGGCGTTTGGTAGTACCAAAGTGTTCCTCCGTAAACGGAGTTGCATAATCTCATAGTTACAGGAACATGTATAGGTCATGAAGAAAGCATTAGCAATATACTAAACGATCAAGTGCTAAGCTAACAGAATGGGTCATGTCAATCACATCATTCTCCTAATGAGGTGATCACATTAATCAAATGACAACACATGTCTATGGTTAGCAAACACAACCATCTTTGATTAATGAGCTAGTCTAGTAGAGGCATACTAGTGACTATCTGTTTGTCTATGTATTCACACATGTATTATGTTTCCGGTTAATACAATTCTAGCATGAATAATAAACATTTATCATGGTATAAGGAAATAAATAATAACTTTATTATTGCCTCTAGGGCATATTTCCTTCAGTCTCCCACTTGCACTAGAGTCAATAATCTAGTTCACATCGCCATGTGATTTAACATCAATAGTTCACATCTATATGTGGTTAACACCCATAGTTCACATCGACATGTGACCAACACCCAAAGGGTTTACTAGAGTCAGTAATCTAGTTCACATTGCTATGTGATTAACACCCAAAGAGTACTAAGGTGTGATCATGTTTTGCTTGTGAGATAATTTTAGTCTCACGGGCATCACATTGAGCCGTAAGTATTTTGCAAATTTCTATGTCTACAATGCTCTGCATGGAGCTACTCTAGCTAATTGCTCCCACTTTCAATATGTATCCAGATTGAGACTTAGAGTCATCTAGATTAGTGTTAAGACTTGCATCGGCGTAACCCTTTACTGACCTAACCTTTTTCACTTCCATAATTGAGAAACATATCCTTATTCTACTAAGGATAATTTTGACCGCTGTCCATTGATCTACTCCTAGATCACTATTGCACTCCTTGCCAAGCTTAGTGTTAGGGTATGCAATAGATCTGGTACACAACATGACATACTTTATAGAACCTATGGCTGATGCATAGGGAATGACTTTCATTCTCTTTCTATCTTCTGCCGTGGTCGGGTTTTGAGTCTTACTCAATCTCACACCTTGTAACACAGGCAAGAACTCTTTCTTTGACTGTTCCATTTTGAACTACTTCAAAATCTTGTCAAGGTATGTATTCATTGAAAAACTTATCAAGCGTCTTGATCTATCTCTATAGATCTTAATGCTCAATATGTAAGCAGCTTCACCGAGGTCCTTCTTTGAAAAACTCCTTTCAAATACTCCTTTATGCTTTGCGAATAATTCTACATTATTTCCGATCAACAATATGTCATTCACATATACTTATCGAAATGCTGTAGTGCTCCCACTCACTTTCTTGTAAATACAGGCTTCTCCAAAAGTGCATATAAAATCATATCTTTGATCACACTATCAAAGCGTTTATTCCAACTCGAGATGCTTGCACCAGTCCATAGATGGATCGCTGGAGCTTGCGCATTTTGTTAGCTCCTTTAGGATTGACAAAACCTTCTTGTTGCATCATATACAACTCTTCTTTAATAAATCCATTAAAGAATGTAGTTTTACATCCATTTGCCAGATTTCATAAAATGTGGCAATTGCTAACATGATTCGACAGACTTAAGCATCGCTACAGTTGAGAAAATCTCATTGTAGTCAACACCTTGAACTTGTCGAAAACCTTTTGTGACAAGTCGGGCTTTGTAGATAGTAACACTACTATCGGTGTCCGTCTTCCTCTTTAAGATCCATTTATTTAACATGGCTTGCTGATCATCGAGCAAGTCAATCAAAGTCCATACTTTGTTCTCATACATGGATCCTATCTCAGATTTCATGGTCTCAAGCCATTTCATGAATCTGGGCTCATCATCGCTTCCTCATAGTTCGTAGGTTTCATCATGTTCTAGTAACATGACTTCCGAACATGATTACCGCACCACTGTGCGGATCTTACTCTGGAAGATCTACGAGGTTTGGTAGCAACTTGATCTGAAGTTTCATGATCATCATCATTAACTTCCTTACTAATTGGTGTAGGAATCATTTGGAACTGATTTACGTGATGAACTACTTTCCAATAAGGGAGAAGGTACAATTACCTCATCAAGTTCTACTTTCCTCCCACTCACTTCTTTCGAGAGAAACTCCTTCTCTAGAAAGGATCCATCTTAACAACGAATGTTTTGCCTTTAGATCTGTGATAGAAGGTGTACCCAACAGTTTCTTTTGGGTATTCTATGAAGACGCACTTCTCGATTTGGGTTTGAGCTTATCGGTGAAAACTTTTCACATAAGCATCACAACTCAAACTTTAAGAAACGACGACTTAGGTTTCTTGCTAAACCATAGTTCATACGGTGTCATCTCAGCGGATTTAGATGGTGCCCTATTAAGCGTGAATGCAGCTGTCTCTAATGCATAACCCAAAACGATAGTGGTAAATCGGTAAGATACATCATAGATCGCACCATATCAAAATAAAGTACTGATTCTGACGTTCGGACATACCATAACGTTGTGGTGTTCCGGTGGCGTGAGCTGTGAAACTATTCCACATTGTTTCAATTGAAGACCAAACTCGTAACTCAAATATTCATCTCCACCATCGGATCGCGAAACTTTATTTTCTTTTACGATGATTTTCCACTTCACTCTGAAATTCTTTGAACCTTTCAACTATTTCAGACTTATGTTTCATCAAGTAGATATACCCATATCTGCTCAAATCATCTGTGAAGGTCAGAAAATAACGATACATGCCATGAGCTTTAACACTCATCGGATCGCATACATCGGTATGTATTATTTCCAATAAGTCAAGAGCTTGTTCCATTGTTCCGGAGAACGGAGTTTTAGTCATCTTGCCCAAAGCGGCACGGTTCGCAAGTATCAAATGATTCATAACCAAGTGATTCCGAAAGTCCATCGACATGGAGTTTCTTCATCGCTTTACACCAATATGACCTAAGCGGCGGTGCCACAAATAAGTTGCACTATCATTATTAACTTTGCTTCTTTTGGTTTCAATATTATGAATATGTGTATCACTATGATCGAGATCCAATGAACCATTTTCATTGGGTGTGTAACCATATAAGGTTTTATTCATGTAAACAGAACAACAATTTATTCTCTTACTTAAATGAATAACCGTATTGCAATAAACATGATCAAATCATATTTATGCTCAACACCAAATAACACTTATTTAGGTTCCACACTATTCCCGAAAGTATAGGGAGTGTGCGATGATGATCATATCAATCTTGGAACTACTTCCAACACTCATCGTCACTTCTCCTTCAACTAGTCTCTGTTTATTCTGTAACTCCTGTTTCGAGTTACTAATCTTAGCAACCGAACAAGTATCAAATACTCAGGAGCTACTATAAACACTAGTAAAGCACACATCAATAACTTGTATATCAAATATACCCTTGTTCACTTTTCCATCCTTCTTATCCGCCAAATACTTGGGGTAGTTCCGCTTCCAGTGACCAGTTCCATTGTAGCAAAAGCACTTAGTCTCAGGCTTAGATCCAGACTTGGGCTTCTTCACTCGAGCAGCAACTTGCTTGCCGTTCTTCTTGAAGTTCCCCTTCTTCCCTTTGCCCTTTTCCTTGAGACTAGTGGTCTTTGTCAATCATCAACACTTGATGCTCTTTCTTGATTTCTACCTTCGTCGATTTCAACATCACGAAGAGCTCGGGAATCGTTTTCGTCATCCCTTGCATACTATAGTTCATCACGAAGTTCTACTAACTTGGTGATGGTGACTAGAGAATTCTGTCAATCACTATCTTATCTGGAAGATCAACTCCCACTTGATTCAAGCGATTGAAGTACCCAGACAATCTGAGCACATGCTCACTAGTTGAGCGATTCTCCTCCATCTTTTAGCTATAGAACTTGTTGGAGACTTCATATCTCTCAACTCGGGTATTTGCTTGAAATATTAACTTCAATTCCTGGAACATCTCATATGGTCCATGACGTTCAAAACGTCTTTGAAGTCCCGATTCTAAGCCGTTAAGTATGGTGCACTAAACTATCAAGTAGTCATCATATTGAGCTAGCCAAACGTTCATAACGTCTGCATCTGCTCCTGCAATAGGTCTGTCACCTAGCGGTGCATTAAGGACATAATCGTTCTGTGCAGCAATGAGGATAAACCTCAGATCACGGATCCAATCCGCATCATTGCTACTAACATTTTTCAATACAATTTTCTCTAGGAACATATTAAAATAAACATATGAAAGCAACAACGCGAGCTATTGATCTACAACATAATCTGCAAAATACTACGGGACTAAGTTCATGATAAATTAAAGTTCAATTAATCATATTACTTAAGAACTCCCACTTAGATAGACATCTCTCTAGTCATCTAAGTGATTACGTGATCAAATCAACTAAACCATGTCCGATCATCACGTGAGATGGAGTAGTTTCAATGGTGAACATCACTATGTTGATCATATCTACTATATGATTCACGTTCGACCTTCGGTCTCCGTGTTCGAGGCCATATCTGTTATATGCTAGGCTCGTCAAGTTTAACTGAGTATTCGGCGTGTGCAACTGTTTTGCACCGTTGTATTTGAGCGTAGAGCCTATCACACCCGATCATCACGTGGTGTCTCGGCACGAAGAACTTTCATAGCGGTGCATACTCAGGTAGAACACTTCTTGATAATTTTAGTGAGAGATCATCTTATAATGCTACCGTCAATCAAAGCAAGATAAGATGCATAAAGGATAAACATCACATGCAATCAATATAAGTGATATGATATGGTCATCATCATCTTGTGCTTGTGATCTCCATCGCCAAGCACCGTCATGATCACCATCGTCACCGGTAGCGACACTTTGATCTCCATCGTAGCATCGTTGTCGTCTCGCCAACTATTGCTTCTCGACTATCGCTACTGCTTAGTGATAAAGTAAAGCAATTACATGGCGTTGCATTTCATACAATAAGCGACAACCATATGGCTCCTGCCGATTGCGATAACTTCGGTTACAAAACATGATCATCTCATACAATAAAATATAGCATCATGTCTTGACCACATCACATCACAACATGCCCTGCAAAAACAAGTTAGGCGTCCTCTACTTTGTTGTTGCAAGTTTTACGTGGCTGCTACGGGCTGAGCAAGAACCGTTCTTACCTACGCATCAAAACCACAGCGATAGTTTGTCAAGTTGGTGATGTTTTAACCTTCGCAAGGACCGGGCGTAGCCACACTCAGTTCAACTAAAGTGAGAGAGCAGACACCCGCGGTCACCTTTAAGCAACTAGTGCTCGAGCGGTGAAACCAGTCTCGCGTAAGCGTCTGCGTAATGTCGGTCGGGCGCTTCATCTCACAATACCGCTGAACCAAAGTATGACATGCTGGTAAGCGGTATGACTTATATCGCCCACAACTCACTTGTGTTCTACTCGTGCATATGACATCAACGCATAAAACCTGGCTCGGATGCCCTTTGTTGGGGAGCGTAGTAATTTCAAAAAATTCCTACGCACACGCAAGACCATGGTGATGGCATAGCAACGAGAGGAGAGTGTCTGTCCACGTACCCTCGTGACCCGAAAGCGGGCGTTATAACAACGCGTTGATGTAGTCGTGCGTCTTCACGATCCGACCGATCCAAGCACCGAGCGTCACGGCACCTCCGAGTTCTGCACACGTTCAGCTCGATGGCGATCCCGGACTCCAATCCAGCAAAGTGTCGGGGATGAGTTCCGTCAAGACGACGGCGTGGTGGCGATGATGATGCTCCACCGGCGCGGGGCTTCGCCTAAGCTCATGACGATATGACTTCTCCGGCGCGGGGCTTCGCCTAAGCTCATGACGATATGACCGAAGTGGAATATGGTGGAGGGGGCACCGCACACGGCTAAGGAACGATCCGTAGATCAACTTGTGTGTTATGGGGTGCCCCCTGCCCCGTATATAAAGGAGCAAGGAGGAGGTGGCGGCCAAGGGAGGAGGCGCACCAGGGGGAGTCCTACTTCCACGGGAGTAGGACTCCTCCTTTCCTAGTAGGAGTAGGAGAGAAGGAGGGAAGGGAGGAAGGGGTGCGGCCTCCCCTAGTCCAATTCGGACTAGGCCTTGGGAAGCGCGGCCTGCCCTAGGCAGCCCCTCTCTCTTTCCCGCAGGGCCCAATAAGGCCCAATACTTCTCCCGGTGAATTCCGTAACTCTCGGTACTCCGAAAATACCGAATCATTGGAACCTTTCCGAACTCGAATATAGTCGTCAATATATCGATCTTTACGTCTCGACCATTTGAGACTCCTCGTCATGTCCCTGATCTCATCCGGGACTCGAACTCCTTGGTACATCAAAACTCATAAACTCATAATATAACCATCATCGAAACCTTAAGCGTGCGGACCCTACGGGTTCGAGAACTATGTAGACATGACCTAGAACTATTCTTGGTCAATAACCAATAGCAGAACCTGGATGCCCATATTGGTTCCTACATATTCTCGAAGATCTTTATCGGTCAAACCGCATAACGACATCGTTGTTCCCTTTGTCATCGGTATGTTACTTACCCGAGATTCGATCGTCGGTATCCAATACCTAGTTCAATCTCGTTGCAGGTAAGTCTCTTTACTCGTTCCGTAATACATCATCTCACAACTAACTCATTAGTTGTAATGCTTGCAAGGCTTATGTGATGTGTATTACCGAGAAGGCCAGAGATACCTCTCCGACAATTGGAGTGACAAAACCTAATCTCAAAATCGCCAACCCAACAAGTACCTTTGGAGACACCTGTAGTACTCCTTTATAATCACCCGATTCGTTGTGACGTTTGGTAGTACCAAAGTGTTCCTCCGTAAGCAGGAGTTGCATAATCTCATAGTTACGAGGAACATGTATAGGTCATGAAGAAAGCATTAGCAATATACTAAGCGATCAAGTGCTAAGCTTAACAGAATGGGTCATGTCAATCACATCATTCTCCTAATGAGGTGATCACATTAATCAAATGACAACACATGTCTATGGTTAGGAAACACAACCATCTTTGATTAATGAGCTAGTCTAGTAGAGGCATACTAGTGACTATCTGTTTGTCTATGTATTCACACATGTATTATGTTTCCGGTTAATACAATTCTAGCATGAATAATAAACATTTATCATGGTATAAGGAAATAAATAATAACTTTATTATTGCCTCTAGGGCATATTTCCTTCAAATGTTGTGTACCAGACCTGACGTATGCTTAGCAATAAGATTGGCAGGAAGGTACCAAAGTAATCCAGGAGTGGATCACTGGACAGCGGTCAAGAACATCCTGAAATACCTGAAAAGGACTAAGGATATGTTTCTCGTATATGGAGGTGATAAAGAGCTAATCGTAAATGGTTACGTCGATGCAAGCTTTGACACTGATCCGGACGATTCTAAATCGCAAACCGGATCGTATTTTTATTAAGCGGTGGAGCTGTCGGTTGGTGCGAGTTCTAAACAAAGCGTCGTGGCGGGATCTACATGTGAAGCGGAGTACATAGCTGCTTGGAAGCAGCAAATGAAGGAGTCTGATGAAAGAGTTCATTTCCGATCTAGGTGTCATACCTAGTGCATCGGGACCAATGAAGATCTTCTGTCACAATCTTTGGTGCAATTGCCTTGGCAAAGGAAATCCAGATTTCACAAGAGGACCAAGCATATCAAGAGGCGGCTTCAATTCCATTCGGGACCAAGTCCAAGTGGGAGACATAGAGATTTGCAAGATACATACGGATCTGAATGTTGCAGATCCATTGACTAAGCCTCTTCCACGAGCAAAACATGATCAGCACCAAGACTCCATGGGTGTTAGAATCATTCTTGTGTAATCTAGATTATTGACTCTAGTGCAAGTGGGAGACTCAAGGAAATATGCCCTAGAGGCAATAATAAAGTTATTATTTATTTCCTTATATCATGATAAATGTTTATTATTCATGCTAGAATTGTATTAACGGAAACATGATACATGTGTGAATACATAGACAAGCAGTGTCACTAGTATGCCTCTACTTTACTAGCTCGTTAAATCGAAGATGGTTATGTTTCCTAACCATAGACATGAGTTGTCATTTGATTAACGGGATCACATCATTAGGAGAATGATGTGATTGACTTGACCCATTCCGTTAGCTTAGCACTTGATCGTTTAGTATGTTGCTTATGCTTTCTTCATGACTTACACAAAGTTCCTGCAACTATGAGATTATGCAACTCCGTTTACGGAGGAACACTTTGTGTGCTACCAAACGTCACAACGTAACTGGGTGATTATAAAGGTACTCTACAGGTGTCTCCAAAAGTATATGTTGAGTTGGCATAAATCGAGATCAGGTTTTGTCACTCCGATTGTCGGAGAGGTATCTGTAACATCCCAAATTTCCTATTTGGAATGTTTTACAATTATAGCTAAGCATCCTATGCATCCTGTTTGAATTTGAATGTCATTTGAAGTTTCAGAGAATTTTGAGTTTTGAATTTGAATTCAAACTTTGGCAAGTGAGAAACATTTCAAAAACTATGCCTGATAAATACTTGATCAAAAGTATGAGAGGAGCTAACATGACACTCCAAAAATATCAGAGGAAACAATGCCAAAAGTTTTGGATTTCAAATCTGAATTTTATTTGAATTTGAAAAAATGGATTTTTATAAAGTTTGGATTTTGCCTCGGAGAAATGTTCAAATGAAAGGAATATTCCCGATCATTTTGGTATATATATACCCTATATAAAATATTTATAGATATTGTTTTATTTCTATTTTGTTTTATTTAAAAAATAAAATTCTAAAAAAAAAAAACCCCAGGCGCGCCAAACCAGGCCCACCCAGCCAGCCCAGCCCCAGCACTTGCAAGATGGCCCACCCACAAGCCAATGCCAATGACCAGCCCACCCGACCTCCTCCCCTCCCCTCTGAAAACCCCAGGCCTCGGCCACCCGATCGCCTCGCCCCTCTCTCCCATCGACCAGTGAGGCCCGCCCATCCGGGATTCCGATCGCCCGATCCCTCCCCAGAGCCGCCCGAGCCCCCCAGGCTATAAAGGCCGCCCCGCACCCCATTCCCCCCCAGGCGTCGCGGACCCCTCTCCCTCCCTTCGACCTCACGGAGACCCGAGCTCCTCCGCCCAAAAGTCGCCACCGTCGGCGCCCTAGCCCTCCCGACCAACCCCGACCCCACCAACCCTCCCGTGCTCCCGCATCCTCCCCGACGACTTCCCAGAGCTCACTGACGCCTTGAAGCCCGGCGCACTCTCGCCGCCGCCGCCGCCGTGGGACTCGATAAGCCACCGAACACCCCCCCCGTCAGATCTCAAATCAACGGCCACGATTAGAACCCCAGAAGAATATGTTTTATTAGAAAACCGGCCGGTTCAATCGGTTTATTAATTAGTTAGGGTTTATTTTTTGCCGGTTCATTTTAGTTTAACCCTAGGGCCCGTTAGGCTATTTAACGCTCGAGAGGCGAGTATAGGCCCATTAGGCCTTTTTCTTTTATTTTGATTTTCTGTTTTAGCGAGAATAGTTTCATTTTGAAAAATTGATATCTTTTATTCTGTTTATTATTTTTAGATGATTCTTTTTTGTTGGATTGCAAATTTTATGTAGTTTCTGTAGAATATATATTTAGCTATGTTAAAATAATTAAAATTGCTTTAAATTAGTTTTAGTCAGAATAGTAAATCTGCTATAACTTGAGTTAGAAAAATTATTTTTGCATGATTCTTTTTGTCCCAATTTTATTTTGACATTGCCAAACCATAGAAATTAACTTGGGTATTTTAGGATTAATAAATAATTAGTTTTAAGCAGAATCTTATTAATCCTAATTAATTAGCTAGATGTTGTTTTCCTAATATTTTAATTAGTAAATAAATTCATTTTTAACTTGTGATTGGTTATTCTAGGTTAGTTTCTGTCACTCTAGTAGATGAACTTTTATTTATAATTAATAAAAGTTTTATTTTATTTTCCTAATAGAAATTGGATTAGGCCTAAAATGAGTTTTATAATAGCTTTTAATTAGTTCTTTTTGCTCCTAGTTGCCTAGTGAAACCTTTTATGTTAAGTTAACTTAAAACCATGATTAGGTTATATTAAGGAATTTTTGTTATATAAAAACTATTTTTAGTTATTGTTTGAAGTAGGAAAAACTTTGAATTGGTTTCTTTGAGTTTTCCTTTTGGATTTGGTTTTGGTTGTTTTGTTGTGTTATGTTACTTTTGTTATGTTGTGTGATCCTATTGCTTTGTGCTTATTGTGTTATTGTTTGTCTCGGTAGAGTTTCCGAGTCTGAAGCTTGCTACTCGACTCTTTAGCTTCGAGGATCATCAAGAAGGCAAGTTTTGATCATGTTATTTCTATACCTATGTTTTTGTGCATTAGTAATTGTCACCACCCCACCATGCATGCAGTAGTGAAATCTTGAAGTCATTAAACTTGAGTAGTATCATGTGGTAGGATGAACCAATCCCTTGTTACCATGACCCGGGATTTAGTAGTTACTTTGCTATGCTCGTGAGAGCGGGTTTTGGGTTGAGTGAAATTCATAAGCAAGATGTGAGAGTCAATGATGATGACAACCCCATGAACTACAATGATCAAGATGGAGTTGGAAAATCACTCTTTGGGTGGAGGGCGGTTGTGGGCACCTGGAGAACCCAGTGGTGGCGGGATGCATGGAGAAGTGCCATGACATCTTGCGGAAAGCTTCACCAGCCACAAAGAGAAGGATGGATGCCCCATGACCGAAGCTTACTCTGCAGCCGCAAGCCATTATGGGCTCTGGCTGGGTTGACCCTAGTAGTGACGCTGGCTGGGCGGTACTCGAGAAGTAGAAGAACGGTAGGATTGGATGGGTACCGCGGTAGCGGAAGAACTCATTGGAAGACCTGTTTCATTCGTCCGTCTTCAAACACCATGAAGTGCGAAGACTTTAAAGGAGGAATGATTCTTGCGGGAAAGTCGCAACCCTCTGCGAGTTAAAGATCTAATCGATTAGCCGTGTCCCGATTCACGGACATTTGAGCCTCTGGAACTTGGAAGTATTCGGATATCTCAACACTAAAACTAATGAATTAATTTGAGGGTTTTATGACTTAATAATTGGGAGCGAGATATTGGTTGGCGGAACCATCTCAATAACTACCAACAATTGTAGTAATTTGCAAGCAAGTCCTTTGTAGTAGGATAAAATTTGCTTTTCGCAAAATGATGAAACTTAGAGCTCCACAGCCAAAATGCATATAGTGATAGTAAGTTTATTATTGTTGTTCTTCATGACTTGCCACTTATTCCAAAAGCTGACCTACATGGCTACAACGTATTATGTTGCGTAGATATATTCGATCGGGAGTGAGGCTACGCTCGCTTGGCGATTGCCCTTTGAGTCGGATGGACTCGCTTATCTTCGACGCTTCCAGCATTAGTAGTTTATTTCTCATGAGTTGGCCTTGAGCGAATTTATTCCTTGTAATAAAGACTCTATATGAGAATCGTTTAATGATATTCAGGTGTGATTGAACTTTGATTACTTTATCGATGTCTTGTGGGTACCGGCATGATCTTGGGATGAATGCATACGAGATTTGACCGATTTTGGGTCGGTCGCTCTGAGATGGTATCGAGCACACGTTGACCGTGGGATCGTAACCCCTAGGATTGGAAAGCCATAGGAAGAGACCATTTACTTTGAATCCTTTTCATTCCATAATTCTCCCTGTTCAATTCGACTCTTCTCCCATTTGCAACATTCTAGATGGTCGTCGAGTTCACCCGGTTTGCTACGGAGTTACGCCACCCGATGAGGCGATGCCCTTGAAGAAAGCTGGTCGAGATGGTGAAGCAGTGAAGATTGCTCTGCCCTCGATCACCGAAGCCAACTAATGCACTTCCGACGGACACCCGCTTCTGATTGAAGTGCATATCCTGGGAGAACCTTTGGAGGACACACGAGCCTATCAACTTTGAGTTCACGAGTTCAAGCTGGATCATCGGAAGGGGCGTGGCGATCTATCGAGCACTTGGACATCTCCGAGAGAGAGTCTGAGGCGAGCTCGATCACTCGAGACCTCGCCATGGTTTCTCGCAGGGCAAGGAATGGAGATATCATCCGTACCATTGAGGATGATTCCACTCTCTCATACATCCGGGACTTGGAGTGTCTTCTCGAAAGCGGGAGATTCAGACTCGCCGTAACTCGAAGACACACCGGAAGCTTTGTTCCGCGAATGGGCTGGAGGAGAAGGCACGCAGACTTCCTTGGCCATGAGGAAGAAATCACGGACTTCATAGAGATAGTCGACGACCGAAGATGAAGCTTGCAGCGATAGAGGAAAAGATGGACTTGGGAGAGGACCTTTACCCGAGTGGAGATGAAGGACCCTCGTGAGCAATGATCAGGATTTTGAAGGAGTACCAGAAGGAAACCCCAAGAGGGCGCCAGCGATGAAGACTTTTAGTCGACCACCATGTTATCTTTTACTTTTTAAATCGATCAGTTAGGCGATGTTTTCCTTCGATTAGTCATGAGCTTTTGTAATCGAGTTGAACCATGTTTGAATGGAATGAATAAATGATTGGTGTGTTATGATTGTGCATTCATATGGGTAGTGTTATTCCTCATAGACCATTGTTCTATTCTAATTTTCTCATCCACTCCAAAACACGGATGACTCAGAGGCGTGACCTTTGGTTTCCGCCGAGCTCACCCAGCTGCTCCAAAGCAGCAGAATGCACTTGATGCAGCTACTTATTCGAATCGAACAACAACGCCAACAACCCACCGCCACCACCCACTGTGGACAACTTGACTCGATTTCTGAGGTTGAATCCGCCAGTGTTCTCTAGTAGCACTGAGCCGATTGTTGCTGATGATTGGCTCCGCAAAGTCGGAAGAGAGCTAATCACCGTTGGATGCACTGATGCTGAGAAGGTGCGCTTTGCCGCGCATCAACTGGATGGACCTGCAGCTTCTTGGTGGGAGAATTACACCGCCACTTTTCCCATTGGTGCCATCACTTGGGATCAATTCCAGCAGGCCTTCCGCACCGCTCATGTCTCAGCTGGAGCCATGAGTCTGAAGAAGCGTGAGTTCCGCAACTTATGCCAGGGAACCGTCTTGTGGCACGATCGTGGATGAATCAGCAAGCTCGCGCTATGCCCCGATGATGTGGCCACAGATGCATAAGCGGGAGAAGTTCCTTGAGGGACTCAATGATGAACTGAGCATGCAGCTTATTGTGGCTACCTTCAACAACTACCGGGAGCTGGTAGACAAGGCCACCATTCTTGAAGGCAAGCAGCAGCAGATAGAAAGCCATAGCGGAAGTACAGCCAGGGAAGCACAACTCGGGAGCTCGGCGAAGCCCGCTATGCACCATACTCGGGAGGGCACACCCATCATAACCATGGAGGCCATAACCATGGAGGAAATGGGAACAACCGCAGCCAGGACAACAAGTCGGGCCATGGCAATGGCAATGGAAATGGTAATGGCAATCAGCACCGTTCTGCCCGGCTCCAAGGATCTGAGCCACATCACCGCTTCAAGTGCGGAAGGCGGGACACTATGCCACCGACTGCCCGGAGGCCAAGCGAGAGGAATGGAAATGGCAATGGAGGCTCAGCGAAGAAGCCCAATCCGTTCCCTCGTGCTCGGGTGAACCACATCGATGTGGAGGGCGTCTATGATCAGCCGAACAATCGTGGTTGGTAAGTTTTATTGAATTCACGTTCAGTTTTGGTTCTCTTTGATTCTGGTGCAACGCATTCATTCATATCAAGGGTAGTTGTGGAAAAGTACGGGTTGCCCACTAGAACCCTTAGAAGCCCCCTTCGCGTCAGTTCCGCAGGAGGAGAAATGATGGCAGGTGTAGGCTGTCATGCAACCCTCAACATCGGGAACCACAAATTTCCCGTGGACCTCATAGTGTTGGAAACTCAGACCTTGGATGTAATCCTAGGCATGGATTGGTTGTCAAAGTTTGAAGGGAACATTGACTGTGCCCGCAAGTCTATTCTGCTCACCACCGGGCGAAGAGGATCAAGTATGTAGCCAGCACAGCCGGATGAAGAATCGGTGCATTCCCTCACGGGAGTTGTTCAGAGGAAGTGCCGAGGTGCAAGACTTTCCGATGTGTTCCGGAGGAATTACCAGAATGCCACCGGACGGGGACATTGAATTTCTGATTGAGCTATTGCGGCACAGCCCCAATATCCAAGAGACCTTATCGGATGCCACGAATGAGTTGAAAGAGATCAAGGATCAAATAAATGAGTTATTGGAGAAAGGATATATTCGTCCAAGCTCATCACCTTGGGGAGCCCAGTTCTTTTGGTAGAGAAGAAGGATGGAAGCTTGAGGATGGTTGTGGATTATCGTGCATTGAGCGAAGTAACCATCAAGAACAAGTACCCCCTGCCGATGATCAATGACTTGTTTGATCAGCTTGTTGGAGCCAAGGTATTCTCTAAGATCGATCTTCGATCAGGGTATCATCAGTTGAAGATTCATGAAAAGGATATACCCAAAACAGCATTCACTACCAGGTATGGTTTATATGAGTATACCGTCATGTCATTTGGATTGACTAATGCTCCTGCATACTTCATGAATTTGATGAACAAGGTGTTCATGGAATATCTGGACAAGTTTGTCGTGGTGTTCATCGATGATATATTGATTTTCTCCAAGAGCGAGGAAGAGCATAAGGAACATTTGCGTCTAGTTACGGAGAAACTTGAGAACATCGGTTGTATGCCAAGTTCAGCAAATGTGAATTTTGGTTGAAGGAAGTTGGATTCCTCGGACATGTTATTTCAGGAGAAGGAATAGCAGTTGATCCCGCCAAGGTTGAATCGATCACCGATTGGCGGTCACCCACCTCGATCAAGGAGATCCGCAGTTTTCTCGGACTCGCGGGATATTATCGGAGGTTTATTGAGAACTTCTCGAAGATTGCCAAGCCCATGGTGAGCTATTGAAGAAGGAAGCCAAGTATGTTTGGACCGAGGAATGTGAAGCCAGTTTTCAGGAATTGAAGAAACGGTTGGTCACCGCCCGATGTTGATTTTGCGGACATACACAAGGAATACCAGGTTTATTGTGGCGCTTCTCGTCAAGGACTCGGAGGAGTATTGATGCAGGAAGGTAAGGTTGTAGCTTATGCCTCCGCACAGCTACGGCCTCATGAGATGAATTATGCCACGCATGATTTGGAGTTAGCAGTGTAGTGCATGCACTCAAGACACAGAGACATTTCCTCGCCGAAATCGTTGTGATGTCTACACAGATCACAAGAGTTTGAAGTATATCTTCACGCAGAAGGAATTGAACCTCGAGCGAGAGGAGATGGCTAGAGTTGATAAAGGACTACGACATGAGATTGCATTACCACCCGGTAAAGCTAATGTTGTAGCAGATGCTTTGAGCCGTAAGAGTTATGTGAATACTCTTACAAAGCGGGAGGATTACCCCAGAGTTAGTCGATGACCTCGAGATCTCCGATGGAGATAGTTCGAGAGGATTTGTTGCAACTCTGGAAGTTCAGTCCACTTTGGCGAAAGGATTCGTGAAGCCCGAAGTCGGACAAGGAAATTGATGAGATAAAGCAAAAGATGGATGAAGGAAAAGCTAAAGGATTCCGTAAGGATGAACATGGAACTATATGGTTTGAGGATCGTATTTATGTGCCCAATGATCCCGAGCTCGAGAAGCTAATTCTTGGAGGCTCATGATTCACCGTACTCGATTCACCCGGCAACACCAAGATGTACCGGATTTGAAGCAAAGTTTACGGTGGACGGTATGAAGAAGGATATTGCCGAGTGCGTAGCGATATCGATGTTTGCCAGCGTGTAAAGGCGTAACATCGAAGCCAGCAGGTTACTTCAACCTTTGCGATTCCCGATTGGAAATGGGAGAAACTTGGTATGGATTTCATCACGGGATTACCCAGGACCCGTTCAGGTTATGATTCTATCTGGGTAGTGGTTGATCGTTTGACCAAGGTAGCTCACTTCATTCCGTGAAGACTACCTATACCAGTGCTAAGTTGGCCAAGATATACATGACCAGGATCGTATGTGCGCATGGAGTTCCAAGGAAAATCGTGTCGGATAGAGGAACACGGTTTACCTCAAAGTTTTGGAAGCGATTGCATGAAACTTTGGAGTGCGAGGCTGGAATTCATGCAGCTTTTCATCCATGAGACAGATGGATGGACCGAGAGAGTCAACCAGATTACGGAGGACATGTTGAGAGCTTGTGTGCTAGACTATGGGTCTAGCTGGGATGATAATTTGCCGTCGCAGAGTTCTCATACAACAACAGATTATCAATCCAGTTTGAAGATGGCCCGTTTGAAGCTCTATACGGAAGGAGGTGCGAGAACACCATTCTTTGTGGGATAGTGTTGGAGATCGATCACTTTTCGGTTCCGATCTTATCAAGGATTCGAAGAAAGTCAAGCTGATTCGAGACAGGCTCAAGATAGCACAATCGACACGTAAGAGTTATGCCGACGATGAACGCAAGGAGGTGACTTACGAAGTGGGAGACCGAGCATATCTTCGTGTGTCTCCACTTCGTGGAATCAAGAGGTTTGGTGTCAAGGAAAGTTAGCACCCGATTCATTGGCCCTACAAAATCCTCGAGCGTCGTGGAGAAGTTGCATACAAGTTGGAATTGCGGAAGGATTGTCCGGAGTTCATGATGTCTTCCATGTTTCTCGGTGAAGAAGTGTCATGCCGACATGGCGATGTTCCATTGAGAGACACAAGGCCCCTAGAGGCCATACAGCAGCGGTGATCGACTTACAAGGAGAAACCCGTCCGAATTCTCGAGACTGCAAGCGAGTCACCCGCAGCAAGGTCATCAAATTTTGCAAGGTCTTGTGGAGTCACCACACCGAGGAAGAAGCCACACAGGGAGCGAAGAAGACCTTCTTGAGACCACCCGCACCTATTGCTAGCCAACCCGAATCTCGAGGGCTAGATTCATCTTAAAATGGTAGGTTTGTAACATCCCAAATTTCCTATTTGGAATGTTTTACAATTATAGGTAAGCATCCTATGCATCCTGTTTGAATTTGAATGTCATTTGAAGTTTCAGAGAATTTTGAGTTTTGAATTTGAATTCAAACTTTGGCAAGTGAGAAACATTTCAAAAACTATGCCTGATAAATACTTGATCAAAAGTATGAGAGGAGCTAACATGACACTCCAAAAATATCAGAGGAAACAATGCCAAAAGTTTTGGATTTCAAATCTGAATTTTATTTGAATTTGAAAAAAAATGGATTTTTATAAAGTTTGGATTTTGCCTCTGGAGAAATGTTCAAATGAAAGGGAATATTCCCCTGATCATTTTGGTATATATATACCCTATATAAAATATTTATAGATATTGTTTTATTTCTGTTTTTGTTTTATTTAAAAAAAATAAAATTTTAAAAAGAAAAACCCCAGGCGCCCGACTAGGCCACCCAGTGCCCAGCCAGTGCCCTTACCCCTTTGCCCAGTGCCCAGCCCACTTACAGCCAATCGCCCAGCCCACCCGACCCAGCCTCACTCCCCTCGCCTGAAACCCCAGGCCTCGGCCACCCGATCGCCTCGCCCCTCTCTCTCCATGACCAGTGGGCCCGCCCATCTTCTTCCCCTCGCCCGCCTCGCCCACCATCGAGATCGCGGATCCCAAGGATCCGGGATTCCGATCGCCCGATCCTCCCAGAGCCGCCGAGCCCCGGCTATAAAGCCGCCCCCCCACCCCATCCCCCCCAGACGTCGCGGACCCCCTCTCTCCTCCGCTCGACCTCACCGAGACCCGAGCTCCCTCACGCCGCCAAAGTCGCCCTGTCGGCCCCTAGCCTCCCGACCAACCCGACCCCACGAACCCTCCCGTGCTCCCCATCCTCCCGACGACTTCCCAGCTCACCGGCCCTGGAAGCCCAGCGCCTCTCTCGCCCGCCGCCGCCGTCGCCGGACTCCGGTAAGCCACAGGAACACCCCCGTCCGATCTCAAATCGACGCCACGATTAGAACCCCAAGAAAATATGTTTTATTAGAAAACCGGCCCGGTTCAATCGGTTTATTAATTAGTTAGGGATTATTTTTTTGCCCGGTTCATTTTAGTTTAACCCTAGGGCCCGTTAGGCTATTTAACGCTCAGGGCATAGTATAGGCCCATTAGGCCTTTTTCTTTTATTTTGATTTTCTGTTTTAGCAGAATAGTTTCTGTTTTGAAAAATTGATATCTTTTATTCTGTTTATTATTTTTAGATGATTCTTTTTTTTGTTGGATTGCAAATTTTATGTAGTTTCTGTAGAATATATATTTAGCTATGTTAAAAATAATTAAAATTGCTTTAAATTAGTTTTAGTCAGAATAGTAAATCTGCTATAACTTGAGTTAGAAAAATTATTTTTGCATGATTCTTTTGTCCCAATTTTATTTTGACATTGCCAAACCATAGAAATTAACTTGGGTATTTTAGGATTAATAAATAATTAGTTTTAAGCAGAATCTTATTAATCCTAATTAATTAACTAGATGTTGTTTTCCTAATATTTTAATTAGTAAATAAATTTATTTTTAACTTGTGATTGGTTATTCTAGGTTAGTTTCTGTCACTCTAGTAGATGAACTTTTATTTATAATTAATAAAAGTTTTATTTTATTTTCCTAATAGAAATTGGATTAGGCCTAAAATGAGTTTTATAATAGCTTTTTATTTAGTTCTTTTTGCTCCTAGTTGCTTAGTGAAACCTTTTCTGTTAAGTTAACTTAAAACCATGATTAGGTTATATTAAGGAATTTTGTTATATAAAACTATTTTAGTTATTGTTTGAAGTAGGAAAAACTTTGAATTGGTTTCTTTGAGTTTTCCTTTTGGATTTGGTTTTGGTTGTTTTGTTGTGTTATGTTACTTTTGTTATGTTGTGTGATCCTATTGCTTTGTGCTTATTGTGTTATTGTTTGTCTCGGTAGAGTTTCCGGAGTCTGAAGCTTGCTACTCGACTCTTTAGCTTACGAGGATCATCAAGAAGGCAAGTTTTGATCATGTTATTTCTATACCTATGTTTTTGTGCATTAGTAATTGTCACCACCCCACCATGCATGCAGTAGTGAAATCTTGAAGTCATTAAACTTGAGTAGTATCATGTGGTAGGATGAACCAATCCCTTGTTACCATGACCCGGGATTTAGTAGTTACTTTGCTATGCTCGTGAGACGGGTTTTGGGTTGAGTGAAATTCATAAGCAAGATGTGAGAGTCAATGATGATGACAACCCCATGAACTACAATGATCAAGATGGACTTGGAAAATCACTCTTGGGTGGAGGGCGGTTGACGGGCACCTGAGAACCAGTGGTGGCGGGATGCATGGAGAAGTGCCATGACATCTTGGAAAGCTTCACCCAGCCACAAAGAGAAGGATGGATGCCCCATGACCGGAAGCTTACATGTGCAGCCGCAAGCCATTATGGGCTCTGGCTGGGTTGACCCTAGTAGTGACGCTGGCTGGGCGGTACTACGAGAAGTAGAAGAACGGTAGGATTGGATGGGTACGGCGGTAGCGGAAGAACTCATTGGAAGACCTGTTTCATTCGTCCGTCTTCAAACACCATGAAGTGCGAAGACTTTAAAGGAGGAATGATTCTTGCGGGAAAGTCGCAACCCTCTGCGAGTTAAAGATCTAATCGATTAGCCGTGTCCCGATTCACGGACATTTGAGCCTCTGGAACTTGGAAGTATTCGGATATCTCAACACTAAAACTAATGAATTAATTTGAGGGTTTTATGACTTAATAATTGGGAATGAGATATTGGTTGGCGGAACCATCTCAATAACTACCAACAATTGTAGTAATTTGCAAGCAAGTCCTTTGTAGTAGGATAAAATTTGCTTTTAGCAAAATGATGAAACTTAGAGCTCCACACCAAAATGCATATAGTGATAGTAAGTTTATTATTGTTGTTCTTCATGACTTGCCACTTATTCCAAAAGCTGACCTACATGGCTGCAACGTATTATGTTGCGAGATATATTCCGATCGGGAGTGAGGCTACGCTCGCGCTTAGCGATTGCCCTTTGGAGTCGGATGGACTCGCTTATCTTGACGCTTCCAGACATTAGTAGTTTATTTCTCATGAGTTGGCCTTGAGCGAATTTATTCCTTGTAATAAAGACTCTATATGAGAATCGTTTAATGATATTCAGGTGTGATTGAACTTGATTACTTTATCGATGTCTTGTGGGTACCGGCATGATCTTGGGATGAATGCAGACGTAGATTTGACCGATTTTGGGTCAGGTCGCTCTGATATCTCTGGGCCTTCTCGGTAATACTCATCACCTAAGCCTTGCAAGCATTATAACTAATGAGTTAGTTATGAAATGATGTATTACAGAGCGAGTAAAGAGACTTGCGATAGCGAGATTGAACTAGGTATTGGATACCGATGATCAAATCTCGGGCAAGTAACATACCGATGACAAAGGGAACCACGTATGTTGTTATGCGGTTTGACCGATAAAGATCTTCGTAGAATATGTAGGAACCAATATGAACGTCCAGGTTCCGCTATTGGTGATTGACCGAGAATAGTTCTAGGTCATGTCTACATAGTTCTCGAACCCGTAGGGTCCGCACGCTTAACGTTACGATGACTGTTTATTATGAGTTTATAAGTTTTGATGTACGAAGTTTGTTGGTCCGGATGTGATCACGGACATGACGAGGAGTCTCGAAATGGTCGAGACATAAAGATCGATATATTGGAAGCCTATGTTTGGACTTGGAAGGTTCCGGATGAAAGCGGATTTTACGGAACACCGGGGTTCTGGAACCCTCCGGGGGTCAATGGGCCTTGATGGGCCATAAGGGAGAAGAGGAGGGCCGGCTAGGGCAGGCCGCCCCCTCCCCTAGTCCGAATAGGAAAGGAGGGGGCGCCCCCTCCTCTTCCCCTCCCCAAGTCTAATCCAACTAGTAAAGGGGGGAGTCCTACTCCGGTGGGAGTAGGACTCCTCAGCCGCCCCCCCTAGGGCCGGCCGCACCCCCTTGCTCCTTTATATCTGAGGCAGGGGGCACCCCATGACACACAAGTTGATCTACGGATCGTTCCTTAGCAGTCGGTGCCCCCCTCCACCATATTCCTCTTGGTCATATCGTCATGGAGCTTAAGGCGAAGCCTGCGCCGGGTGAAGTCATATCGTCGCAGAGCTTAGGCGAAGCCCTGCATCGGTGGAGCATCATCATATTCACCACGCCGTCGTGCTGACGGAACTCATCCCCTTCGCTTTGCTGGATCGGAGCCCGGGGATCGTCATCGAGCTGAACCTGTGCTGAACTCGGAGGTGCCGTGCGTTCGGTACTTGGATCGGTCGGATCGTGAAGGCGTCGACTACATCAACAGCGTTGTTATAACGCTTCCGCTTCGGTCTCACGAGGGCGTGTACATACACTCTCCCCTCTCGTTGCTATGCCATCACCATGATCTTGCGTGTGCGTAGGAAATTTTTTGAAATTACTACGTTCCCCAACATCGATCTAGCCGGTAACACCTCATATCACTTTGCGGCCTCACGCACGGTATTCCCACGGGTGTCGCCTTACCATGGCCCGGGACCGGTTGCGCCTTTTGGCTCACGTATATGATAGTGTCACTAGCATCCATATGACAGAGAATCCAGGCCGACATGACTAGTCGTGAAGCAAAGTGGCTCTAACTTACGGGGACAGGCATACATAAATCAACATCGAGCATGTCGGTCAGCAGCGTGCAAATCCAGGCTGTAGCACTGGGCTAACAGGACTCCGGATGTCACCGCGTGACATTTCCCCGAAGGGACAGGAACTCGAACAAAGTGAATCACATGCTGGCCAGTCAAGTGTTCCGGAGCAGTAGTGCTGGGCTAGCATGACTCCGGTGAACCGGGCTGTAGTGTACTACTATGGCTCATGGAAGCACAAGACTAGATTTCCCCATAGGAGAGGCTACCAAGGATAAACAACTAGGTTGTCGAATCCCACACATACCAAGCATGTCAATCATACACACAATTTGCTCGATATGTGTAAATACAACATGGCATCACAACAAAACTCTACGACTCAAAGTATTTATTCATTAGGCTCCGAGGAGAGAGATATTACAAACATGGATCTCATGACCCAACATTCAAAGCATACAAGTCAAAGCACACGAGGAAGCTTAACATGTCTGAGTACAGACATCTACAAATGAAAAAGGCTGAGAAGCCTGACTATCTACAGGATCCTGCCGAGGGCACAAATATCGTAGCTGAGGTATCAAGCTAAACGTCGAAGTCCACATGGAACTACTGGCGAGACTGGCGTCTCTCTACAAAACGTAAAATAGGCATACGTGAGTACAAATGTACCCAGCAAGACTTACATCAGAACTATCTACATATGCATCAGTATCAATAAAGGGGGTGGTGGAGTTTAACTGCAGCAAGCCAGCTTTGACTCAGTGGCTAACCTGAACTACGACTGCAAGTAACTCTTTTGGGTGGCACACGAGTCCACATATTCACCATACCAATACACCACTATGGATCCGCTCCCGTCTCCCTACGAGAACGCCATCCAAAGCACTCACGCTTTTCTTGCACATTTTAGAGTATCCACTTTCACTTGTCTATGAACTGTACAGGCAACCCAGAAGTCCTTTTCCGCGGACACGGCTATTCGAATAGATGATGTTAACCCTGAAGGGGTGTACTTCTTCACACACGCTCTCGCCACTTACCACCATGTACACATCGTGTATCTCGGCAACCTTCAAGCGGAAGCCTGGCGAGGGAGTCGGCCACGACCTGACTAACCACACAAGTCTCTAGTCTAGATTTATCGCCTATTCGGGTTCCATCCGCAAGGAGGTCCGGCCGGGATGTCGCTCATGGCCCCAAACGATGTGAGCAGGGTTCCCAAGCCCACCATCCGGGTGCCACTTGGTACACCGTGCCACGGTGCCTAGTCTCTCCCAAGCCTACCTGCACCGGGTGCCACTTGGTAGACTATTAACACTACCTACAAACACCAGAAACTAGTAGCAACTCCTGGACAGAGATCAGGTTGATTAATAAGTCGAGAGAGCTTGGAGCGCCCGGTGCCCAATGTGTGGTAGTAACTGTTCATGGATCACAAACACAGAACTCAGTTCCTGAGGATGGTTTCAATGAGACAACCCACCATGTACTCCTACATGTCCTCTCACCGCTACCTTTACCAAATCGTATTCACACACTTAGCTCTCAATAGTAGGACATTTTCACCACATTCGAATGCATCCCCGATGAATCATACCTGACACAACTCTAAGCAATAGCAGGCATGACAAACAGGCATGAATGAGTAGGCACATCAGGGCTCAATCAACTCCAACTCATGCTAGTGGGTTTCATCTATTTACTGTGGCAATGACAGGTCATGCAGAGGAAAGGGGTTCAACTACCATAGCATGTAACAGTTGAAACGTTGTTGTCCTAATGCAGTAAAAGAGAGCAGGAGCGAGAGAGTGAGATTGTATCAGAATGAACAAGGGGTTTTTGCTTGCCTGGTGTTGGGGAACGTAGTAATTTCAAAAATTTCCCTACGCACACGCAAGATCATGGTGATGCATAGCAACGAGAGGGGAGAGTGTTGTCTCGTACCCTCGTGAGACCGGCGAAGCGATCACAATGTAGAGAAAGTAGTCGACGCTCTCCTTGCGATCCAACCGATCCCAGTAGCGGTTACTCCAGCGCCTCAGAGTTCTTGACACACGTACAGCTCGGTGGCGCTCCTCGAGCTCCGATCCAGCAAAGCTCCGGGAGAGAGAGTTCCGTCGGCCTGACGGCGTGGTGGCGATCTTGATGTTCTACCGACGCGAGGCTTCGCCTAAGCACCGCTTCGATATGACCGAGGTGGAATATGGTGGAGGGGGGCACCGCTGCAGCTGAGGAGCGATCTCAAGGATCAACTTGTGTGTTCTAGGGTGCCCCCCTGCCCCGTATATAAAGGAGCAAGGGGAGGGCGGCCGGCCCTAGGAGGCGCGCCAAGGGAGGGGAGTCCTCCTCCTAGTGGGAGTAGGACTCCCTTTCCTAGTCCAACTAGGAAGGAGGAAGGGGAAGGAAAGAGAGGAGGGAGAGAGGAAGGGGCCCCCCCCTTGTCCTATTCGGACTCCCCATGGGGGGCGCGCCACCTCTGGGCTGCCCTCTCTCCCCTCTTGGCCCAATAAGGCCCATTACTTCCCGGGGGTTCCGGTAACCTTAGGCACTCCGGTTTTCTCCGAAACTTCCGAACCTTTCCGGTGTCCGAATATAGCCGTCAATATATCAATCTTTATGTCTCGACCATTTCGAGACTCCTCGTCATGTCCGTAATCACATCCGGGACTCTGAACTCCTTGGTACATCAAAATACACAAACTCATAATATAACCGTCCATCGAAACCTTAAGCGTGCGGACCCTACGGTTCGAGAACAATGTAGACATGACCGAGACCGTCTCGGTCAATAACCAATAGCGGGACCTGGATGCCCATATTGGCTCCTACATATTCTACGAAGATCTTTATCGGTCGGACCGCATAACAACATACGTTGTTCCCTTTGTCATCGGTATGTTACTTGCCCGAGATTCGATCGTCGGTATCCAATACCTAGTTCAATCTCGTTCTTGGCAAGTCTCTTTACTCGTTCCGTAATACATCATCTCACAGCTAACTCATTAGTTGTAATGCTTGCAAGGCTTAGTGATGTGCATTACCGAGAGGGCCCAGAGATACCTCTCCGACAATCGGAGTGACAAATCCTAATCTCAAATCGCCAACCCAACATCGCCTTTGGAGACACCTGTAGTACTCCTTTATAATCACCCGATTCGTTGTGACGTTTGGTAGTACCAAAGTGTTCCTCCGGTAAACAGAGTTGCATAATCTCATAGTTATAGGAACATGTATAAGTCATGGATAAAAGCAATAGCAACATACTAAGCGATCAAGTGCTAGGCTAACGGAATGGGTCAAGTCAATCAGATCATTCTCCTAATGATGTGATCCCGTTAATCAAATGACAACTCATGTCTATGGTTAGGAAACATAACCATCTTGATTAACGAGCTAGTCAAGTAGAGGCATACTAGTGACACTCTGTTTGTCTATGTATTCACACATGTATTATGTTTCCGGTTAATACAATTCTAGCATGAATAATAAACATTTATCATGATATAAGTAAATAAATAATAACTTTATTATTGCCTCTAGGGCATATTTCCTTGAGCCTCCCACTTGCACTAGAGTCAATAATCTAGTTCACATCGCCATGTGATTTAACATCAATAGTTCACATCTATATGTGGTTAACACCCATAGTTCACATCGACATGTGACCAACACCCAAAGGGTTTACTAGAGTCGATAATCTAGTTCACATCGCTATGTGATTAATACCCAAAGAGTACTAAGGTGTGATCATGTTTTGCTTGTGAGATAATTTTAGTCAGCGGATCTGTCACATTCAGAGCCGTAAGTATTTTGCAAATTTCTATGTCTACAATGCTCTACACGGAGCTACTCTAGCTAATTGCTCCCACTTTCAATATGTATCCAGATTGAGACTCGAGTCATCTAGATTAGTGTTTAAAACTTGCATCGGCGTAACCCTTTACGTACCTAACCTTTTTCACTTCCATAATCGAGAAACATATCCTTATTCTACTAAGGATAATTTTGACCGCTGTCCATTGATCTACTCCTAGATCACTATTGCACTCCTTGCCAAGCTTAGTGGTAGGGTATGCAATGGATCAGTACACACATGACATACTTTATAGAACCTATGGCTGATGCATAGGGAATGACTTTCATTCTCTTTCTATCTTCTGCCGTGGTCGGGTTTTGAGTCTTACTCAATCTCACACCTTGTAACACAGGCAAGAACTCTTTCTTTGACTGTTCCATTTTGAACTACTTCAAAATCTTGTCAAGGTATGTATTCATTGAAAAACTTATCAAGCGTCTTGATCTATCTCTATAGATCTTGATGCTCAATATATAAGCAGCTTCACCGAGGTCCTTCTTTGAAAAACTCCTTTCAAATACTCCTTTATGCTTTGCAGAATAATTCTACATCATTTCCGATCAACAATATGTCATTCACATATACTTATCGAAAATGTTGTAGTGCTCCCACTCACTTTCTTGTAAATACAGGGCTTCACATGAAGTCTGATAAAACTATATGCTTTGATCAACTTATCAAAGTGTGTATTCCAACTCGAGATGCTTGCACCAGTCCATAGATGGATCATTTGGAGCTTACACATTTTGTTAGCACCTTTAGGATTGACAAAACCTTCGGTTGCATCATATACAACTCTTCTTTAAGAAAACCACTAAGGAATGCAGTTTTGACATTCATTTGCCAGATTTCATAAAATGTGGCAATTGCTAACATGATTCGGACAGACTTAAGCATCGCTACAGTTGAGAAAATCTCATTGTAGTCAACACCTTGAACTTGTCAAAAACCTTTTTGCGACAAGTCGAGCTTTGTAGATAGTAACACTACTATCAACATCTGTCTTCCTCTTGAAGATCCATTTATATAATATGGCTTGCCGATCATCGGGCAACTCCATCAAAGTCCACACTTTGTTCTCATACATGGATCCCATCTCAGATTTCATGGTCTCAAACCATTTCGCGGAATCTGGGCTCATCATCGCTTCCTCATAGTTCGTAGGTTTATCATGGTCTAGTAACATGATTTCCATAATAGGATTACCGTACCACTCAGTGCGGACTGTACTGGAAGACCTACGAGGTTTTTAGTAACTTGATCTGAAGTTTCATGATCATCATTAGCTTCCTCACTAATTGGTGTAGGAATCACGGAACTGATTTACGTGATGAACTACTTTCCAATTCGGGAGAAGGTACAAATTACCTTATCAAGCTCTTACTTTCCTCCCACTCACTTCTTTCGAGAGAAACTTCTTCTCTAGAAAGGATCCATCTTAACAACGAATAACTTGCCTTCGGATATGTGATAGAAGGTGTACCCAATAGTTACCTTTGGGTATTCTATGAAGACGCACTTCTCGATTTGGGTTCGAGCTTATCGGTGAAAACTTTTTCACATAAGCATCACAACTCAAACTTTAAGAAACGACAACTTAGGTTTCTTTGCTAAACCATAGTTCATACGGTGTCATCTCAACGGATTTAGATGGTGCCCTATTAAACGTGAATGCAGCTGTCTCTAATGCATAACCCCAAAACGATAGTGGTAAACCGGTAAGATACATCATAGATCGCATTATATCCAATAAAGTGCGGTTACGACATTCGGACACACCATTATGTTGTGGTGTTCCATGTGGCGTGAGCTGTGAAACTATTCCACCTTGTTTTAATTGAAGACCAAACTCGTAACTCAAATTATTCGTCTCCACGATCAGATCGCAGAAACTTTATTTTCTTGTTACGATGATTTTCTACTTCACTCTGAAATTCTTTGAACTTTTCAACTATTTCAGACTTATGTTTCATCAAGAAGATATACGCATATCTGCTCAAATCATCTGTGAAGGTCAGAAAATAATGATACTTGCCACGAGCATCAACACTCATTGGATCGCATACATCGGTATGTATTATTTCCAACAAGTCGAGCTCGTTCTATTGTTCCGAGAACGGAGTTTTAGTCATTTGCCCAAAAGGCACGGTTCGCAAGCATCAAATGATTCATAATCAAGTGATTCCAAAAGCCCATCAGTATGGAGTTTCTTCATGCGCTTTACACCAATATGACCTAAACTGCATTGCACTATCATTATTAACTTTACATCTTTTGGTTTCAATATTATGAATATGTGTATCACACGATCGAGATCCAACAAACCATTTTCATTGGGTGTATGACCATAGAAGGTTTTATTCATGTAAACAGAACAATAATTATTCTCTAACTTACATGAATAACCGTATTGCAATAAACATGATCAAATCATATTCATGCTCAGCATAAGCGCCAAATAACATTTATTTAGGTTCAACACTAATCCTCGATAGTATAGGGAGTGTGTGATGATGATCATATCAATCTTGGAACTACTTCCAACACTCATCGTCACTTCCCTTCAACTAGTTTTTGTTCATTCGCAACTCCGTTTGAGTTACTACTCTTAGCAACTGAACCAGTATCAAATACCGAGGGTTCCTACGAACACTAGTAAAATACACATCAATAATCTGTATATCAAATATACCTTTGTTCACTTTGCCATCCTTCTTATCCGCCAAATACTTGGGGTAGTTCCGCTTCGAGTGACCAGTTCATTTGCAGCAAAAGCACTTAGTCTCAGGCTTAGGTCCAGACTTGGGCTTCTTCACTTGAGCAGCAACTTGCTTGCCGTTCTTCTTGAAGTTCCCCTTCTTCCCTTTGCCCTTTTCCTTGAAACTAGTGGTCTTGTCAACCATCAACACTTGATGTTTTTCTTGATTTCTACCTTCGCCGATTTTAGCATCGCGAAGAGCTTGGGAATTGTTTTCGTCATCCCTTGCATACTATAGTTCATCACGAAGTTCTACTAACTTAGTGATGGTGACTAGAGAATTCTGTCAATCACTATCTTATCTGGAAGATTAACTCCCACTTGATTCAAGTGATTGAAGTACTCAGACAATCTGAGCACATGCTCACTAGTTGAGCGATTCTCCTCCATCTTTTAGCACTAGAACTCGTTGAAGACTTCATATCTCTCAACTCGGGTATTTGCTTGAAATATTAACTTCAACTCCTAGAACATCTCATATGGTCCATGACGTTCAAAACGTCTTTGAAGTCCCGATTCTAAGCCGTTAAGTATGGTGCACTAAACTATCAAGTAGTCATCATATTGAGCTAGCCAAACATTCATAACGTCTGCATCTGCTCATATTGAGCTAGCCAAACGTTCATAACGTCTGCATCTGCTCCTGCAATAGGTCTGTCACCTAGCGGTGCATTAAGGACATAATTCTTCTGTGCAGCAATGAGGATAAACCTCAGATCACGTATCCAATCCGCATCATTGCTACTAACATTTTCAATACAATTTTCTCTAGGAACACATATAAAAACATAGGGAAGCAATCAACGCGAGCTATTGATCTATAACATAATTTGCAAGATACTACCAGGACTAAGTTCATGATAAATTTAAGTTCAATTAATCATATTATTTAAGAACTCCCACTTAGACAGACATCTCTCTAGTCATCTAAGTGATCACGTGATCCAAATCAACTAAACCATAACCGATCATCACGTGAGATGGAGTAGTTTTCAATGGTGAACATCTTATGTTGATCATATCTACTATATGATTCACGCTCGACCTTTCGGTCTCCGTGTTCCGAGGCCATATCTGCATATGCTAGGCTCGTCAAGTATAACTCGAGTATTCTGCGTGTGCAAAACTGGCTTGCACCCGTTGTAGATGGACGTAGAGCTTATCACACCCGATCATCACGTGGTGTCTCGACACGACGAACTTTGGCAACGGTGCATACTCGTGGAGAACACTACTTGATAATTTTAGTGAGAGATCATCTTAAAATGCTACCGTCAATCAAAGCAAAATAAGATGCATAAAGGATAAACATCACATGCAATCAATATAAGTGATATGATATGGCCATCATCATCTTGTGCTTGTGATCTCCATCTCCGAAGCACCGTCGTGATCACCATCGTCACCGCGCGACACCTTGATCTCCATCGTAGCATCGTTGTCGTTTCGCCATCTATTGCTACTACGACTATCGCTACCGCTTAGTGATAAAGTAAAGCAATTACAGGCGTTTGCATTTCATACAATAAGCGACAACCATATGGCTCCAGCCGATTGCCGATAACCGGTTACAAAACATGATCATCTCATACAATAAAATATAGCATCACGTCTTGACCATATCACATCACAACATGCCCTGCAAAAACAAGTTAGGCGTCCTCTACTTTGTTGTTGCAAATTTTACGTGGCTTCTACGGGCTTAAGCAAGAACCAATCTCACCTACGCATCAAGACCACAGCGATACTTCGTCAAATAGACTCGTTTTAACCTTCTCAAGGACCGGCGTAGCCACACTCGGTTCAACTAAAGTGAGAGAGACAGACACCCGCCAGCCACCTTTAAGCACGAGTGCTCGTAGCGGTGAAACCAGTCTCGCGTAAGCGTCTGGCGTAATGTCGGTCCGGCCGCTTCATCTCACAATACCGCTGAACCAAAGTATGACATCTGGTAGGCAGATGACTTGTATCGCCCACAACTCACTTGTGTTCTACTCGTGCAAAACATCAAACCATAAAACCTGGCTCGGATGCCACCGTTGGGGAACGTAGTAATTTCAAAATTTTCCCTCGCACACGCAAGATCATGGTGATGCATAGCAACGAGAGGGAGAGTGTTGTCTCGTACCCTCGTGAGCGAAGCGAAGCGATCACAACATAGAGAAAGTAGTCGACGTTCTCCTCGCGATCAACCGATCCCAGCGCCGTTACTCGGCGCCTCGAGTTCTTGACACACGTACAGCTCGGTCACGCTCCTCGAGCTCGATCCAGCAAAGCTCCGGAGAGAGAGTTCCGTCGGCGACGGCGTGGTGACGATCTTGATGTTCTACCGGCGCAGGCTTCGCCTAAGCACCGCCACGATATGACCGAGGTGGAATATGGTGGAGGGGCACCGACACAGCTAAGGAACGATCTCAAGGATCAACTTGTGTGTTCTAGGGTGCCCCCCCTGCCCCGTGATATAAAGGAGCAAGGGGAGGCCGGGCCCTAGGAGGCGCGCCAGGAGGGGGAGTCCTCCTCCTAGTGGGAGTAGGACTCCCTTTCCTAGTCCAACTAGGAAGGAGGAAGGGAAGGAAAGAGAGGAGAGGAGAGGAAAGGGCGCGCCCCCCTCCTTGTCCTATTCGGACTCCCCATGGGGGGCGCGCGCCACCTCTGGGCGGCCCTCTCTCCCCTCTTGGCCCAATAAGGCCCATTACTTCCCGGGGTTCCAGTAACCTTAGGCACTCGGTTTTCTCCGAAACTTCCGGAACCTTTCCGTGTCCGAATATAGCCGTCCAATATATCAATCTTTATGTCTCGACCATTTCGAGACTCCTCGTCATGTCCGTGATCACATCCGGACTCGAACTCCTTGGTACATCAAAATACACAAACTCATAATATAACCGTCATCGAAACCTTAAGCGTGCGGACCCTACGGTTCGAGAACAATGTAGACATGACCGAGACCGTCTCGGTCAATAACCAATAGCGGGACCTGGATGCCCATATTGGCTCCTACATATTCTACGAAGATCTTTATCGGTCAGACAGCATAACAACATACGTTGTTCCCTTTGTCATCGGTATGTTACTTGCCCGAGATTCGATCGTCGGTATCCAATACCTAGTTCAATCTCGTTACTGGCAAGTCTCTTTACTCGTTCCGTAATACATCATCTCACAGCTAACTCATTAGTTGTAATGCTTGCAAGGCTTAGTGATGTGCATTACCGAGAGGGCCCAGAGATACCTCTCCGACAATCGGAGTGACAAATCCTAATCTCGAAATCGCCAACCCAACATCCGCCTTTGGAGACACCTGTAGTACTCCTTTATAATCACCCGATTCGTTGTGATGTTTGGTAGTACCCAAAGTGTTCCTCCGTAAACGGAGTTGCATAATCTCATAGTTATAGGAACATGTATAAGTCATGGATAAAAGCAATAGCAACATACTAAGCGATCAAGTGCTAGGCTAACGGAATGGGTCAAGTCAATCAGATCATTCTCCTAATGATGTGATCCGTTAATCAAATGACAACTCATGTCTATGGTTAGGAAACATAACCATCTTCGATTAACGAGCTAGTCAAGTAGAGGCATACTAGTGACACTCTGTTTGTCTATGTATTCACACATGTATTATGTTTCCGGTTAATACAATTCTAGCATGAATAATAAACATTTATCATGATATAAGGAAATAAATAATAACTTTATTATTGCCTCTAGGGCATATTTCCTTCACCTGGTACTTCTGAAGATGATATAACTCTTCATCGGTGTCATCGAACTCATCATCGGAACATACGTCTACCGAGGGGGAACAACCACCGGCAAACACAGAAAGAACACAATCAATGAAATGCACAATATGATGCATGATCATGACATGTCAATATGCTGTGATTTATACTAATGCATCTATCAACAATTTAAATGAAGTCCATATGAACCAACGGTTCATATGCAAACTCCATATGAAGTATTTAAAATGCCATTATCATGTTTTCACTTATACAGCTAGGTTAAATTGGTTAAACATGCATGACACCAGTATAGATGGATAGATTGGATTTTTCTGATCATTTTTCATATATAACACATTGCATTTGGAGTTACAGATTGATTTCTATGAATTTTTGAAGGTAGCACTATTTTCTGAAATTTCCTGAATAAGAATAACTCCAGAAAATGAGTTGCTGCGTCAGCATTAAGTCAGGGTGACGTCAGCATTGACCAAAGTCAAATCTGACTGGTGGGCTCTACCTGTCATTGACTCAGCGGGTTAACAGGGGTTATTTAAATTTAATTGTGTCACTAACAGTGCGGGTACCACATGTCATCGACTCGGTGTTGATTAACTGGGTGATTAGCACCTAATCTAATCCTGCCACGTCCGCGTCGCCGGATTAAGCGTCGGCGACCACATCTCGCGGCAGACGCTCGCCGGAGTTGCTCGGGCTTGCGTTACAGGCGGCGGTTTGCGACGCGGTTGGGTTCTATGGCAAGCTAGGGCCCGTGCGCAGCTAGGGGAGGCAGTGGGGCCACCGGGGATGGCCTGTGGCAGCGACGGCAGCGAGCTGGGCGGCGGCCGGAGCTCGGCTAGGTGTGAGCGTGGGGCTGCAGGGTGTTAGCGAACGAGCTAAGCAGCGCAGAGGAACCAGGGGTTCTCCAGGAGCACGCTGCTGTAGCAAGGCCAAGCGGAGGTGCTCGGGAGCGAGCAGCTAGGCTGCCATGGCGGACGGCGGTGCGGGGGCTTGCGGGGAAAGTGATACTACACGTGGACAACGAGGGGAGAAGGGGTGGGAGGGACCAGGGCTCACGGCGAGGTGAAGGGTGCAGACGGCGGGGTTGGGGACGACCCGGGTGGCGCGAATCAGCGCCGG
Organism: Aegilops longissima; assembly: GCA_021605205.1. NCBI lineage: Eukaryota > Viridiplantae > Streptophyta > Magnoliopsida > Poales > Poaceae > Aegilops > Aegilops longissima. Next base: position 570,531,286 of record CM038676.1, on the reverse strand, counting down.
CGATCTCGGTGGCCCGAGCTAGAAGACGACGACGTCGAGGGCGTTCTAGTGCTTCCCAGGTCTTGTGGCTCGGTGGAGTTGAGGGGAACGGCGTGGCGGATCTCTCGAGCACGTTGGATGGGCGAGGGAGGGACGGTGGCCGTGGCAACAACGAGCGGCGGCGACGGCAGCGCTCGGCCATCGGGAGGGGAAGCAGAGGAGCGAGGGGGAGAGAGAACCAGAGAGCGAGGGGCTTCGTGGCTGTCTCTGTGGTGCGAGGACAGGGCGAAGGGGAAGCAGGAGGTGGAGCTCGGGTGCACGCGCGTTCGACACGCCTGTGCCTACTGGCAGAGGTTGAAGGCGGCACCTGTTAAGCTGGGTCGGGCTACAGTATTGGGCAGGTGTTGCTAGGCCAGGTAAGCTACATGTAAGTTCTATTCTGTTTTATTTTCCTTATGTTTTTATATTATTTAATCTTTTGCCACTGTTTTGAATTCAAACATATTTCAAACAATGCCAAAACATCCTCTGGGTATTTTTATGTTGCTTGATGGACTTTTCCAGAGGCACATAAATTATCACAGAGCATTTGAAGATATATCCCATATATATTTGAATATATTTTCAAATTCAAATAGAATATTGTCTTAAATTCAGAGACCAAATGATTCCTTAAAAATGTTCCAAAATTTTGGTTTGGTATATAACCCTTGCCAAAATTCCCGAAACTATTTTTAGGGAATTTTGGATTCACTGAATGCAATTTAAAGGGTCCTTGCCCTTCTTTTAAAAGATTTTGAGGCTTTCAAATTCCCACAATTCAAGTTTCTTCAATTTAAACATGATGCATGCTCACGGATGCAACTATTACACTCAGATATTCTAGGGCTGTGACAACTCACCCCCACTAAGCAAGAATCTCGTCCCGAGATTCAAGACGCGAGGTGAGAAGACAGAGGGGACACAAAGCTAACACGATCTTCATGATCCACTTTCCCTTCTCGAAGATGTTGAATCATTGCTTGAAATTGATCTTGACGTCTTTGCTTTCGAGATCTTCATCCAACATGATGACGACAGAGAGAAACTCTACAGGAATCGATCTCCTCGAAGATCGAACAACTGACGATCAACTCATGGAATGAGACATAACAATATCTCTCGAGTTGAGATGCAAAACACACATCTATAGCAATGGAAACAGGCAGATGACAAGGGTTCAATTTGGTAGGCAACAATCCCACACTTAAAAGGATGGTGGATACGTTTCAAAGTAGCGGGGAGCTAATTGCCGTGATTCCATAATGGAGCACCTTAAGGAAGGTGACTCGTAGAACTATTCCCTTAAGTGGCAAAAAGAATTACTTTTGACACAAGGATCATTGAAACACTTCATACCAGCCTAAGGCAATTCACAATTGATCGTTTGGAGGAATTCAAAAGAATGACATACTCTGGCTAAAATGGATGATGTGTACTACCTTGTTGAAGACATCACAATGGAGGATTTTGCTTATCCTCGGAAATGGATGGGACCCATGGTAGGACCACTTTTGAAGATGATCCTGGACAGCAACTGCTGAGAAGGGCAGCCCTTGGAAAACTGGCACAATGGCGGTGCGAGCTAGGGAAAATGCAAATGTTGGGAATGTTGAAACCATCATATCCGCCTGAGATTCAGATCTGGTTGGTAACGGGATATTTCAGGCAACATGTCTGGAAAGGAAGTTTGCAACACAAACCGATGAGATGGCGTTGCGAGATTTTCGGGAAATGAACTACGGTAGTAAGCTCCAAAACATGAGCGGGTTCTGCTACACACATGTGAACACGCTGTCCCAGACAAGTATGACCACGTAGTAGTCTTACAACAAAACACTACCGAGTTCTGGTTGGGAACCATCAATGAGGATATCGAAGTCCTTTCATAAGTCCGGATTAGCTCTTATGAAGGAACTTCTTCTCCTTTACCAAAACAATCAGTGGCTTGGTGTGCTAGGGAATACATATGGAGTGGAGGTAATTAATCTACCAAACCATAGAATACTTCGCACGTATGCATGACTGATTTTGGGATGATTCCAGAGGAAACACAACAAACCTTTCTCAAATTCATGGCGGCAACTTACACCTGATGCACGTGAACTTGGAGAAAGTCACTTCTTTCACCAAAACATATACCTCATGAGCGGAACACGAAGGCAATGCTTACAGAGTTTCCAACACTAGCTCAACGTTCAACATGAATCGTGGAGGAGACAAGATGCTGCTGATGGGCTCAACAGCAACTCATCAGAATTTCCATATCACTGGAATTCCACCATTATGTGAACAATGTGATAGTATTGGTCAGACCCAAAATATATAGTGGTGTATGCTCGAGAAAACAACCACGAGTAAGACAACATTACGAACATCATTGGTTTTGATAGATTTGACGATAGCTCGTACTCAAATCAAAGACTGGATAAGACAATTGCTCCAACAATTGATCACGGGGAATAATTAATGAGGTTATTATCTTTCTACAACATATACACACAAGATATCCCTTGAAATGAACTAAGTCAGACAAGCTTTTATCTTCCAACTCTCCAAGTTGTTGTTTAGCTTAACCAACTAGCCCAGGGGTATCCAACACAGATTCTTGGAGAAGAGGTGATTTATAAGAAAACCAACTTGATCACGAGCTCAACATAGCGGTCAGGTGACAACCTAGTAACACTTCCGAGAAGATATTCGGAAATTCGCGAACCACCAATATGTTACTAAGCTTGAGAACAATCTTGCTTTTCAGAGAAAGACGATATGATCAAATAAGCAAGGGATTGAATAATCCTAACTCATTGATCAAAGAGTGCACCAGAATTAAGGACTAGGTAGCACGATCAATCTTAGGATGATGATTCAGTAACCAGCATGCTAAGAATGAGAGTGTTGTCCATTAACTACCAAGCAACAGAGTTGCTAGGGGTATTGATTTCACACATCACAATTCACTTGTCGGCATTCCGGTTACAATAACATGAGGACCGAGGAATGAATGATGATGGTGAGAAGTATCACTGTATCAAGAGTTCATAGGATGGTGTGCAATTCCCATGATATTCTTGATATAAAGATGGTGACACTCCAAGGTAGAGCAGAGCAAAAGCTGGATTGGCATTTTGATCCGCGGAATACAATTGCTTTGACCCAATCCTAGATATGGATGAGGTTCTAGAGTTTGTTTCTCCTATTCATTCTGAAATAGAACGGCTTGACGGACCACAAGAATAGTAGGCACCGATGAACACGATCGCACACATACTCTTGACTATCAATTGATACATGAAGGTCGGAATATAACTGAAGGGGGACAACTCAGAGAAAATATGATTATTTGACTTGTGGAGGCATAGATTAGTATGTCGAGCAAATCTCAACAGTTCTTTCGGGTAACCGATGCAGAGAGGTAGAACTGGCAGATTCACAATGAAGAATGGAGAACTCATCAAGAGCACTCTGGTTGTGATATTTTGGTTCGAAAGAACTTCTGCCATAAGCAGTTCATGGTATTTGAAAGATGGAAATACCACGGACTACGAGGACTATCGCAAAGGTTACTAATATCCTAAAGTAAGTAGGGTGAATCTCGGGTTCAAGAACCCAGGAATAGAATACCTACTACTAAATGGCATCACGGGATGCTTTCGAGAATGACGGCCAGAATCATCACACTGGGAACACAAAACATGGCCATCTTACCAGGTGATCCTCTAAGATGCCTAGGGTCATAATACTAGTTCCAACATATATGTCAAGGCAAGGAGTACATCAACAGACAATTAGTGTACTTATTCTGACCAAAAGGACATTGGGAATAGGAAGGTAGAATTTGCAAATGCATCAGATAGTTTAGAAACCTGGAATGACTCGGACAGCATAACGGATGTAAATGCTCAAAAAGATTTGAGACATCCTGCAAAAATGGTGGCATAACCACTCAAATCACAATATCAAGGTTCCGCGACCAACTATAAACACACGGAAGTAGTAGGAACTGAACTGAGGCTTAAATCCAACAAACTTATGAGTCTACTGACTAGTAACACGTGATCCTGATAGAAAGAAGAGAAAGCCTAGTTCTTAATCCCCGTAGAAAAGAAGAGGTTGACTCAGATCAAAAGGGCATAAGGTAAAGGAGTAAAAAGAGCCTTACGTTCCCATCCACAATCAATTCCCTTATATAACTAAAGCATTTCTAGACTCAACTTCGACCAGTTTGGCTTGGTAATCCTACATGCACTCAGGCTCTAATAGCAAAGCTGTCAGGACCCCGATTCCAAGTCACATCGATCTAGCCGGTAACACCTCATATCACTTTGCGGCCTCACGCACGGTATTCCCATGGGTGTCGCCTTACCATGGCCCGGGACCGTTTGCGCCTTTTGGCTCATGTATATGATAGTGTCACTAGCATCCATATGACAGAGAATCCGGGCCAACATGACTAGTCATGAACCCAAAGTGGCACTAACTTACGGGGACATGCATACATGAATCAACATCGAGCATGTCGGTCAGCAGCGTGCGAATCCGGGCTTTAGCACTGGGCTAACAGGACTCTGGATGTCACCGCGTGACATTTCCCCGAAGGGACAGACATAGGAACGAAGCGAATCACATGCCGGCCACCAAGTGTTCCAGCGGCAGTCTTTGGGCTAGCAGGACTTCGATGAACCAGGCTGTAACGGACTACTATGGCTCATGGAAGCACAAAGACTACATTTCCCCATAAGAGAGGCTACCAAGGATAAATAACTAGGTTGTCGGATCCCACACATACCAAGCATTTCAATCATACACACAATATGCTTGATATGTGTAAATACAACATGGCATCACAACAAAACTCTACGACTCAAAGTATTTATTCACTAGGCTCCGAGGAGCGAGATATTACAAACATGGGTCTCATGACCCAACATTCAAATCATACAAGTCAAAGCACATGCGGAAGCTTAACATGTATGAGTACAGATATCTACAAATGAAAAAGGCTGAGAAGCCTGACTATCTACCAGATCCTGCCGAGGGCACAAGATCGTAGCTGAGGTATCAAGCTAAACGTCGAAGTCCACACGGAACTACTAGCGACACTGACGTCTCTCTACAAAACATAAAATAGGCAAACGTGAGTACAAATGTACCCAGCAAGACTTACATCAGAACTATCTACATATGCATCGGTATCAATAAAGGGGGTGGTGGAGTTTAACTGCAGCAAGCCAGCTTTGACTCAGTGGCTAACCTGAACTAAGACTGCAAGTAACTCTTTTGACGTGGCACATGAGTCCACATATTCACCATATCAATACACCACTATGGATCCGCTCCCATCTCCCTACAAGAACGCCATCCATAGCACTCACGCTTATCTTGCGCATTTAGATATCCACTTTCACTTGTCTATGAACTGTACAGGCAACCCAGAAGTCCTTTTCCGCGGGCACGGCTATTCGAATAGATGATACTAACCCTGCAGGGGTGTACTACTTCACACACGCTCTCGCCACTTACCACCATGTACACGTCGTGTATCTCGGCAACCTTCAAGCGGAAGCCTGGCGAGGGAGTCGGCCACGACCTGACTAACCACACAAGTCTCTAGTCCAGGTTTATCGCCTATTCGGGTTCCATCCGCAAGGAGATCCGGTCGGGGTGTCGCTGACGGCCCCAAACGATGTGAGCAGGGTTCCCAAGCCGACCATCCGGGTGCTACTTGGTACATCATGCCACGGTGCCTAGTCTATCCCAAGCCCACCTGTACTGGGTGCCACTTGGTAGACTAGTAACACTACCTACAAACACCAGAAACTAGTTGCAACTCCTGGACAGAGATCAGGTTGATTAATAAGTCGAGAGAGCTTGGAGCGCCCGGAGCCCAATGTGTGGTAGTAACTGTTCATGGATTACAAACACAGAACTCAGTTCCTGAGGACGGTTTCAATGAGACAACCCACCATGTACTCCTACATGGCCTCTCACCGCTACCTTTACCAAATCATGTTCACACACTTAGCTCTCAACAGTAGGACATGTTCACCACATTCCAATTCATCCCCGATGAATCAGACCTGACACAACTCTAAGCAATAGCAGGCATGACAAACAGGCATGAATGAGTAGGCACATCAGGGCTCAAACAACTCCTACTCATGCTAGTGGGTTTCATCTATTTACTGTGGCAATGACAGGTCATGCAGAGGAAAGGGGTTCAACTACCGCAACATGTAACAGTTGAAACGTTGTTGTCCTAATGCAGTAAAAGAGAGTAGGAGCAAGAGAGTGGGGCTATATCGGAATGAACAAGGGGTTTTTGCTTGCCTGGCACTTCTGAAGATGATATAACTCTTCATCAGTGTCATCGAACTCATCGTCGGAACATACGTCTATCAAGGGGGAACAACCACCGGCAAACATAGAAAGAACACAATCAATGCAATGCACAATATGATGCATGATCATGACATGTCACTACTAGGAAAAAGGCTACTAGCAGCGCGGGTACCCGCGCTACTATTATCGCGCTACGGCTAATAGTTAGTAGTAGCGCGGGTAGACCCGCGCTACTACTAACTTTGTTAGTAGTAGCGTGTGTGACACCCGCTTATTGCTATTACAGAATCATGGTATTACTAGCGTAGTAGTAGCAAAGTGCTTATAATACCAGCGCTACTAGTATCCTAAATACTAGTGGCGCTCAATTTGTTCCCACGCTACTACTAACTATTTCGGATTTAAAAAAAATAAAATCAACCAATTCCATTTTATGCATACGATTCCAAGAAACAATAGTGATGGAAAAATGTCACTATCACACAGTTGCCATATTCCTTATTCCTGATTCTACTATCACACAGTTTCCATATCTGCTATCACACAGTTTCTCATTCTACATGTCCTCACTCCAATAGTAAGAAAAATTAAAAGGAAAAATAGAGCTAATATGCCATTGGAATGTCCTTATTCCTGAGTAATATTCAATGGAACGGTGCAATTGCACTGCAGTCTCATGGATTCACTATGCCGCTTCAACAACTCATTATCCCGCATCGATGGAAATGAGCATCGAAGGCATATAGATTTTATCAATAAATGGAGAGGAAGCATAATCTCGATGATACAGAGACACATGGACTAAGATTCTGATACAATGCGAATATGCACTACAAGTACACATATATTTCAATTACAAAATGATATTTAGTTAAAAAGTGACAAATAACTGAATGAAACTCAAACTATATATTTCAGTTACAAAAAATATTTCAGCTTAGGAATGCAGTGTATAAATCAGACTAGATAGATAACACTAAGCTTAAATTTTAAATGCAGTTTAAGTACTAGCACCTACCAACTGAATATAGATTTTCCTTAGTGTATTTGCACTAGGAAACTAATCCTAACGTATCAACATTTTGATCACCATTATATCCTGTTTTGCATCCAAGGAAATCAACAGTCCTATAAGATATGGCTAGAAAACACTGGACATAACAGAAAGTAGCCACTTCTTTGTTGTGTGGAAAATTTCCCATAATTACTTCACTATGGATTGGGTAAAGAATCAATAAGGACAACACCCACGGTATAACTCTCACCTTCTTCTGGGTGAAGAAGAAGGTGGCCACCGGCTTGAAGTACTAGGTGACAGGCATTTCTTCAAACATGTTCCAGTGAAAGCCGGGATTTGGCGCCAATTGCCATAGTCGTCATGCGCCTGCCACAAGACAAAAAAGGAACTACCTTAAATTGCTATACATTTGGTTTTCTTCCTCAAACATGAACAAACAAAAAAAATGTTTGGCTGAAACAGAGTAATCAGCTATATGTTTCTTTCCGCTACTAAATTGCATAAGGAAATCTTCATCTATTATTTTACTCTATGCTTACTAGCTACAACCTGTTGGATAGAAAAACACCTTCCACCATATGACTGTAGCTTGCCTAAATAACCTCAAAGTAGAAAATGCACGCTCGACACTTGTGGTACAAATGGTAAAATCAATGGTTTTGCCCTTAACCATTACTGTCCCTAAACAACACTTTTTATTCAGTACAAAATCTGTGACCTAATTAGAACTTGTTCCAATTAGTTAACATGAAAGAATCTACACTGAAAAGGCATAATCAAAGAGCTGGACTTCAAAGATAGCAAGATTAAATTTCCGGAGGGAGAGGGTGGGCAGACTGCTCATGTTGTCGACAGTTAACTTGCATGCGATGTCAAGGCGGCGCTTATGCATAAGCACGCCACGACGAGACATCGGCGACCGAGGAGGCATCGACGGCGGGATTAAATGCAAAAGAAATTTTTATAAGGTGCTGATAACTCGTTACCAAGCAACCTGATAGCAAATTAATTCTTCTAAGCACAGAGAATAACAAAACATTAGTACGCTGTTTGGTCGAATTGGTCAAGGCCCAAAATGCAGGTCAAGACCAAATATATCAACACCTATAAGAACCTCTACGTTATGCATGCCTCATATGCGACCTTACAAGAATTCCTACAAACATTCATAATTCTCTAGTACAGTACATTGAAATTGGTAGCAAACCAAACGATTCACACACAGAACCAATGCACCAGCTCAAACATTCAATCGCCATGGTAGGTCCCAGCCGAAGTCCCTGAACACGGGGGCTTGAGGGGGAGGAGGCATGCCTGGCAGTGGAGCAGCGCCGATCCCTGTGATTTTTAGTTCTAGGGTGAGAGCTGTGGGGGCTGTAGAGCATGTTTTTCTGTCAACTGGCCAGGATCCGAATGCACTATTGATGGTGAGAGAGCAGAGCATGTGGCACCAAGGAATCATGCTCGCTAATCAATTTATAGATTCAAGCAAGGGGCTATGTAGTGAGACCTGCAAATGCCTCAGAGGGTGGAGAATTATATCTCTCATAGCTAGAGAGAATTTGCAGCATCCACGCCTACAAACTAACAATCACAGGGATCACACGACCATGGAGCAAACAAACAAAGAATTCCACCGGTGGCTTCTCGCTTTGTTGGTTTTATGCACAATCTAGCACAGGGACCTTGTCATGCCGTTCCAAGGATTTGACCAGGCCAGGCTACCAAACAAACAACCCTTTATTTATGCGCAATTTTGCACGCCGTGCTCACGTAAAGACCCTGAGGTCCTCTCACACCACCCACCGCCACACGAATCAAAACAGCCACATGGAACACGCTTCTTTGGATTCATATGGCACAATAATCTACTCCTACGGGTGCCCAATGCTGTAATCTTGAGAAATCACCAACAAAGTTCAGGCAACAAAAGGCAAAGAATGGAACGAACCTGCGGGTGCTTGACGGTGGTGGAGGCGGCCACGATGCAGTAGCCGAGGAGCTTGGAGACGAGCGGGAGCAGGCATTCTTTCTCCGGGATCTTGGCGTCCGACAGCGCCGAGAGGACGCAGACGAAGTTCATGCCCAGGATCTCCAGCTCCGTCATCTTTAGATTCGCCAATCTCCAAATCATCCAATACAAAAATCAGAAGAAAACAAGGAAGAGGATGCTTCAGTCAGGAGGGCGAGGGGGGATGAGGGAGGAGGGAGTTTCCACATATCCTCATGTCGATCTGCACCGGCGACATGGCTTCCTCAGCATGGATGGAGGCCACGGCGAGCGAGGGACTGGACCGGAGGTCGAGGGACGAATCTGTCACCGGAGAGGAGCTGGTTGCCGTCGAACTGGGCGAGCGGGACGGGGACGGTCCGGGGGCACTTGCCGAAGCAGGCGGTGCGGTTCTTGTGGGCCTGCACGCAGGGGAGGCTGCAGGTGAGGTGGGAGCAGCCCGGGCACCGGTACTTCCACGGTTGCTCCCCGCACTCTGCACGGGCACCCTTCTCCGCCGCCGAGCTGTGGCGGCGGCGCGCGCTGGGGCGGGCCTCATGGGCGGCTCCCCTCCATGGCGGGTTGGGACTTGGGAGAGGAGGAGAGGAGGGGGAGCAGAGACGGATTGGGGATCTGGATTGGGCGTTGAGTGTTTTTTTTAGACATGGCGTGGGATGGTTGGTGGGGTGGGAGCAGATGCAGGTGGTAGCGTGGGGTTTATAACCCGCGCTACAACTATCGACTTAGTAGTAGTGTGGGTTAATAACCCACGCTACTACTACGGCTGGTCCTGGGAGGCATGGTGGAAATCACTTAGTAGTAGCGAGGGGTAAAAACCTTTCTACTACTATCGGGTTATTAGTAGCACGGTTTCCTCAAGCTCGCTACTGCTAATTAGCAGTAGCGTTTGTTTTTAAACCGCGCTGCTGCTAAGATTCTGTGTATAAGGTTTTCCCTAGTAGTGTGTCAATATGCTGTGATTTATACTAATGCATCTATCAACAATTTAAATGAAGTCCATATGAACCAAGGGTTCATATGCAAACTCCATATGAAGTATTTAAAATGCCATTATCATGTTTTCACTTATATAGCAAGGTTAAATTGGTTAAACATGCATGTAACCAGTACATATTGATAGATTAGATTTTTCTGATCATTTTTAATATATAAAACTTTGCATTTGGAGTTACAGATTAATTTCTATGAATTTTTGAAGTTAGCACTATTTTCTGAAATTTCCTGAATAAGAATAATTCCAGAAAATGAGTTGCTCCGTTAGCATTAAGTCAGGGTGACGTCATCATTGACCAAAGTCAAATCTGACTGGTGGGCTCTACCTGTCATTGACTCGGGGGGTTAACAGGGGTTATTTAACTTTAATTGTGTCACTAACAGTGCGGGTCCAACATGTCATCGACTCGGTGTTGATTAACTGGGTGATTAGCACCTAATCTAATCCTGCCACGTCCGCGTCGCTGGATTAAGCACCGGCGACCACATCTCGTGGCGGAGGCTCGTAGGAGTTGCTCGGGCTCGCGATACAGGCGGCGGTTTGCGACGCGGTTGGGTTCTATGGCGAGCTAGGGCCCGTGCGCAGCTAGGGGAGGCCGCGGGGCCATCGGGGATGGCCTGTGGCAGCGACGGCAGCGAGCTGGGCTGCGGACGGAGCTCAGCTAGGTGCGGGTGCGGGGCTGCAGGGTGTTAGCGAACGAGCTAAGCAGCGCAGAGGAACCAGGGGTTCTCTAGGAGCACGCTTCTGTAGCAAGGCCAAGCGGAGGTGCTCGGGAGCGAGCAGCTAGGCTGCCATGGCGGACGGCGGTGCGGGGGCTTGCGGGGAAATTGCTACTACACGCGGACGACGAGGGGAGAAGGGGGGGAAGGGACTAGGGCTCACGGCGAGGTGAAGGGTGCAGACGGCGGGGCTGGGGACGACCCGGGTGGCGCGAATCAGCGTCGGCAATCTCGGTGGCCCGAGGTAGAAGACGACGATGTCAAGGGCGTTGCAGTGCTTCCCAGCTCATGTGGCTCGGTGGAGTTGATGGGGGCGGCGTGGCAGATCTCTCGAGCACATTGGATGGGCGAGGGAGGGCCGGTGGCCATGGCAACAACGAGCGGCGGCGACGGCAGCGCTCGGCCATCGGGAGGGGAAGCAGAGGAGCGAGGGGGAGAGAGAACCAGAGAGCGAGGGGCTTCGTGGCCGTCTCCGTGGCGCGAGGATAGGGCGAAGGGGAAGCAGGAGGTGGAATCAGGAGGTAGAGCTCGGGCGCGCGCGCGTTCGACACGCCTCTGCCTACTGGCAGAGGTTGAAGACGGCGCCTATTAAGCTGGGCCGGGCTACAGTATTGGGCCAGGTGTTGCTAGGCCAGGTAAGCTACAGGTAAGTTCTATTATGTTTTATTTTTCTTATGTTTTTCTATTATTTAATCTTTTGCCACTGTTTTGAATTCAAACAGATTTCAATCAATGCCAAAACATCCTCTGGGTATTTTTATGTTGCTTCATGGACTTTTCCAGAGGCACATAAATTATCACAGAGCATTTGAAGATATATCCGATATATATATATATATATATATATATATATATATATATATATATATATATATATATATATATGAATATATTTTCAAATTCAAATAGGATATTGTCTTAAATTCAGAGGCCAAATGATTCCTTAAAAATGTTCCAAAATTTTGGTTTGGTATATAACCCTTGCCAAAATTCCCGAAACTATTTTTAGGGAATTTTGGATTCACTGAATGCAATTTAAAGGTTCTTGCCCTTCTTTAAAAAGATTTTGAGGCTTTCAAATTCCCTCAATTCAAGTTTCTTCAATTTAAACATGATGCATGCTCACGGATGCAACTATTACACTTAGATATTCTAGGGCTGTGACAGGAGTGGATCACTGGACAGTGGTCAAGAACATCCTGAAATACCTGAAAAGGACTAAGGATATGTTTCTCATTTATGGAGGTGACAAAGAGCTCGTCGTAAATGGTTACGTCGATGCAAGCTTTGACACTGATCCAGACGATTCTAAATCACAAACCGAATACGTGTTTATATTGAACAGTGGAGCTGTCAGTTGGAGCAGTTCTAAACAAAGCGTCGTGGCGGGATCTACGTGTGAAGCGGAGTACATAGCTGCTTCAGAAGCAGCAAATGAAGGAGTCTGGATGAAAGAGTTCATATCTGATCTAGGTGTCATACCTAGTGCATCGGGTCCAATGAAAATCTTTTGTGACAATACTCGTGCAATTGCCTTGGCAAAGGAATCCAGATTTCACAAGAGAACCAAATACATCGAGACGCTTCAATTCCGTCCGCGATCAAGTCCAGGTGGGAGACATAGAGATTTGCAAGATACATACAGATCTGAATGTTGCAAACCCGTTGACTAAGCCATTCTCACGAGCAAAACATGATCAGCACCAAGGCTCCATGGGTGTTAGAACCATTACTGTGTAATCTAGATTATTGACTCTAGTGCAAGTGGGAGATTGAAGGAAATATGCCCTAGAAGCAATATTAAAGTTATTATTTATTTCCTTATTTCATGATAAATGTTTATTATTCATGCTAGAATTGTATTAACCAGAAACATAATACATGTCTCGATACATAGACAAACAGAGTGTCACTAGTATGCCTCTACTTGACTAGCTCGTTGATCAAAGATGGTTATGTTTCTTAACCATAGACATGAGTTGTCATTTGATAAACGGGATCACATCATTAGGAGAATGATGTGATTGACTTGACCCATTCTGTTAGCTTAGCACTTGATCGTTTTAGTTTACTGCTATTGCTTTCTTCATGACTTATACATGTTCCTATGACTATGAGATTATGCAACTCCCGACTACCGAAGGAACACTTTGTGTGCTACCAAACGTCACAACGTAATCGGGTGATTATAAAGGTGCTCTACAGGTGTCTCCGATGGTACTTGTTGAGTTGGCATAGATCGAGATTAGGATTTGTCACTCCGATTGTCGGAGAGCTATCTCTGGGCCCTCTCGGTAATGCACATCACTATAAGCCTTGCAAGCAATATGACTAATGAGTTAGTTGCGGGATGATGCATTACAGAACGAGTAAAGAGACTTGCCGGTAACGATATTGAGCTAGGTATTGAGATACTGACGATCGAATCTCGGGCAAGTAACATATCGATGACAAAGGAACAACGTCTATTGTTATGCGGTTTGACCGATAAAGATCTTCGTAGAATATGTGGGAGCCAATATGAGCATCTAGGTTCCGCTATTGGTTATTGACCAGAAACGTGTCTCTGTCATGTCTACATAGTTCTCGAACCCGTAGGGTCCGCACGCTTAAAGTTCGGTGACGATCGGTATTATGAGTTTTTGTGTTTTGATGTACCGAAGGTAGTTCAGAGTCCCGGATATGATCACGTACATGACGAGGAGTCTCAAAATGGTCCAGACGTAAAGATCGATATATTGGACGACTATGTTTGGACACCGGAAGTGTTTCGGGAGGTTTCGGACATATACCGGAGTACCGGGGGGTTACCGGAACCCCCCGGGGAGTATATTGGGCCTAATGGGCCCTAGTGGGAGAAGAGGAGGGGCGGCCAGGGCAGCCGCGCGCCCCCTCCCCCACTAGTCCGAATTGGACAAGGAGGGGGCGACGCCCCCCTTTCCTTCTCTCCTTCTCTCCTTCCTTCTCCTTTCCTACTCCTACTTGGAAGGGGAGAGTCCTACTCCCAATGGGAGTAGGACTCCTCATGGGGCGCGACATAGGAGGACGGCCCCCTCCCCCTCCTCCACTCCTTTATATACGGGGAGGGGGCACCCCTTGGAGACACAACAATTGATCATTGATCTCTCAGCCGTGTGTGGTGCCCCCCTCTACCATAATCCACCTCGGTAATATCGTAGCGGTGCTTAGGCGAAGCCCTGCATCGGTGGCATCATCATCACCGTCATCACGCCATCGTGCTGACGAAACTCTCCGGCGAAGCTCTATTAGATCGTGAGTTCGCGGGACGTCTCCGAGCTGAACGTGTGCAGAACACGGAGGTGCCGTACGTTCGGTACTGAGGATCGGTTGACCATGAAGATGTACGACTACATCAACCGCGTTGTCATAACGCTTCCGCTATCGGTCTACGAGGGTACGTGGACACACTCTTCCCTCTCGTTGCTATGCATCACCATGATCTTGCGTGTGCGTAGGAATTTTTTTGAAATTACTACGTTCCCCAACAATATCACCTTTGCGTCGCCGTTGTTCTCACAATTTCAGCGAGCACACGAATGTCAAAAATGTAGTTCGGATGAGGAAGTTATGACCGCTTTATCGAAGGGGTCCAGAGTGTTCTATGGGCTCTCGTACGACCACAGATGGTCGTACCGATGGTCATACCAGCTGCAAACATGCTTGAATAATTCTCTTTTAGACGGGATTCTTCACCGATTTGTCCCCATTTGTTCCTAAGTGATCCTTGGTTAATAAGGAGTGGTTTGGGAGAGGATTAGGTTCACCTAGAGCCCTTGAATGAAGGTGGATGAATCACATCTATCAAGGAGAACCAAAGAATCCCTTATGTATACTCCTCCAACCCTAGTCGTCGTCGTCCGTCACTCATAGAACCATCTCCATCTCCATTGCTTCTCAAAGATGACCTCCATTGAGCGAAGAATAGCCAAGACAAGACGAGGAAGAGGAGGCACCACCACCACACGGGCCGGCCTCTAGGCTGATGCCATCTTAGTCACTTGTACTATTGGGAAAAGGCTTATAGGTGAACTCACATTAGAGGCGGGCACAGTCTAGCAGCTACCACTGGTAATCTGAAAATTTACCAGTGGCGGGCGTCAAAATTCGCCCGCCACTACTATTAGCTTACCAGTGGGGGTCATCAGTTTGCGCCCGCCACTGGTAACAACTCTCCAGATTTGTCATGGGAGAAATGTTACTAGTGGGGCGCAAAACCGTGCCCTCCACTTCTACTTGAGTTACCAGTGGCGGGCGCAATACGTGCCCGCCACCAGATTTTTTGGTCCCACGACAATTTAATCTGTCGAAAAATACCAGTGGCGGGCATCAATACGTGCCCACCACTGGTAACTCAATTAGCAGTGGCAGGCTTGATCTTGCGCCCGCCACAAGTATGTTTTTCTGCCCACCACTGCTAACCTTTTCCTACCAGTGGCGGGCGCATATATTGTGCTCGCCACTCATATTTTTGGGGACTCTGCTCCTCAGGATGTCAGTAAGCACTTGCATAATCTTTCGGAATTGTGCAATATGACACGCATTAGAGATTATGATTGAGACGCTTGAAGTTGTGTCTATTTCCTTTCTTGTTGAGAGGAAAAGCAAAAGAATGGCTTCTAGCTT
Organism: Aegilops longissima; assembly: GCA_021605205.1. Lineage (NCBI taxonomy): Eukaryota > Viridiplantae > Streptophyta > Magnoliopsida > Poales > Poaceae > Aegilops > Aegilops longissima. Next base: position 570,515,540 of record CM038676.1, on the reverse strand, counting down.
TGCCTACAGGTAATATAACTTCAGGGGCTGATTGCTGCAGTAAGATTTTGCCTAAGTTCTGGCCACCTGCAAAAATTATGCAACTTCCTTCACAGATAACAAGTTTTAAGTAGGAAGATCTTGAGCCACTAGCGCTTGCATGGGATCACATGAAGGAAGCTATAAGGAATTTTCCCACCCATGGAATGGAAGAATGGTTAATCCTTCATATGTTTTATAGTGCTTTAAATCATATGTCAAAAACTATGCTTGATACTGTTGTAGGAGGAATTATTATGGGTAAACCCATAGCTGATGTTAAAAAGTTGCTTCACGAGATGCTAGAAAACAATGCCTAATGGCATGTTGAAAGGACTACCACCAAGAGAGTCAATGCAATTGAAGAACAGAACATGGAGTTAACCGCTAAGCTTGATGAACTCATCTCCATTATGAAAGGTAAAGAATAGGTAAAGGTGAATGCTAATACGCCCATTGAGCCAATTATATGTCCATATGCATGATTTTTAGTATTTGTCCTTTTCACCACGAGCATTGCATAATATTTATTATTAGTTGGTTTTTATTAGTTTTCTTTTTCTTTGTGCGGACTTCCCAAGCACTTGGCACGATGAATGGAGTTCAAACAGTGGACACTGAGGACCCCAGACTTAGCCATTTCAAAGAGGGAGAAAGTCATTTTTACCAAAGTGCTCCAAATCAAGATCTAAATCCAGAAATCGATCGACTTTATTCGTACGAATCCAACGAGCCCAAAACCGTCAATTTATGAGTTCGCATGAAGAAGTTGCGACCCTTTTACCCAAGAGAGGCAGATCAAAAGGCGGCATTTCATACAACCGCATGCGATCGTTTGAGCACCCGTATGGAGTCCAGACAGCACCGAAAGTTGCCTCTCGTGACGGTATTCTTCGTGGATTTTGTCCCCGTTTGTTCCCGCGACTTCCTTGGCCTTCAAGGGATAATTTGTGAGAGGATTGGGCTCATCTAGAGCCCTTGGATCAAAGTAGAGAAGGCACATCAAGGGAGGAGGCATAGGGAGAGTTCTTATATATACACCTTCAACCCTTGCCGCCGCCATCTTCATCTCATCTCAATATTCATCAAGCATCATTCGTCATCTCCTCTCCAAGACACCATTGTTGCAACCTTAAAGGAGACCGGAAGGGAGCCGCCACGGTGGGGCGCGGCCATGGGCCACCGCTGGAACGCCACCGTCATCACCATCATCATCCGCGCCACCGCCATCATCACCACCATCACCATCCCTTCTTCCTCCTCCATCACGCTCTCCGTGATGGGTTGTAACAATTCTTGAACCCCCTTATATGTGACGTTATTTGAGTAATTGTTGGCTATGAGTTGGTCGATTAGTAAGAGGTTATTTGATATGTGTTATCTAATTATGCGTGTTGCTCTGTGTTGCTTATTTACCTTCCGTAACTTAGTGATGGGAGATGTCCTATCAATTGGCGTAGTTGGAGACATCCAACTCCCCATGCGACACATGAAGTATATAGATGGTTGTGGAAACCTAGAGACCTGTGATGTGAGAGGTGCAGATATCTTTGCATGAGCCGCCTCAGGTATGGGACAAGAAGTAGGATGAATGAGAGTTATCTCAACAACGCGTCTCGAAAGATACTGTTATGTGAGGGACTGCCCACCATAAGTACACCACAGTATCCTAAAATGCAGGTACCGACTTAGTCACAACGTGGCATAGTCGTGTACCCGAACTCTATTATGTGCCCGTACCGAATGAGGTCGTACCTTAGATGCCTGCAATCTCATCTAAAACATCACATACTTCTCTTAGTTTATTTCCTCTACTTAGTTTAGTATTTATTTTCTGTTCTCTCTAGTTTAGTTTAATTTCTTGTTTTTACCATTCTCTTGCAACTTACTTAAGTGAGCTACTTCCAAACTCTTGTCTGGATGTGATCGTGGTAATGTTAGTGACAACACAACTGCAGGGATTGTGGTGCCATCCTATTCGCTCCCTATGGGATCGACAAACCTTACTTATCACCAAATTGCTACATAGCCATGTGCCCTTGTAGGTCATCAGCAAGCATAGGAGTCAGGCAAACTAGCTTGGCAAAAAATCTCAAGTCAAATTGATGCATATGTTGGCTTGATAACAAATGATAGGAAGGTGTCACTCGTATAGTAAATACACTCTTGATAAGTAATGGGATCTAAGGAGCCCTCAGGACTCTGCATCAAGGCGTTCTTAAGGAGCCCCCAGTTTATTTTAACAGGCACTTTCATAAGTCTGAGGTACTTTAAGTAAATACTATTAAAAGGGTAGCGCAAAATGTGGCCATGAGCCAAATTATGCATAGTACATAGAGACACAGTAGTGATATTAGTGAGATAATTCGATGCTAACCTTTATAGGAGGGTACTGGTCAACAAAATACAAGAAGAAACATAAAAATAAATATAAAGAGGGGGCGAGGCCTTTATTTAACCGTGAAAACGGCGCAGCCGAGTGGCGTTCCATGGGTTTGGCTCCAGTCAATTCTTATTGGGATCCCGAAGACGATATACTCCCGCACTAAACACTTGGTCAATGATAAACGGTCCATCCCACTTGACTATCAGTTTATGCTGATCCGGCTCGTGTGGGTGATGTTAGATGACTGAATCGCTAACATTGTAAGTTTTTGCTCAGACCTCCCTACTCTGGTAGCATCTCATCTGTTGTTGATAGAAGGTGGAACGTGCTCGGGCCACATCGCGCTCCTCATCGAGAGCATCGAGGTATGCTGATCCAACTGGGCCTCTCTTTCTTCATACATTCGCACCCGAGGTGCATCATGGATGTAATCGTTAGGGATGATAGCCTCGGCTCCGTAAACCATAAAAAATGGAGTGGATCATGTGGATATATTAGGTGCGGTGTGCTAATTGTGAAAGGCATTGGGATTTCTCTTGAGAGAAAGGGTGATGTAGTATAGTAGCATATAGTATTTCTCTCAGTTAAGAATCAAGATTATCGAACCAATAGGAGACTCATGCGAACAAATGTCAATAGTACCTGCACACGCACAGAACAAATACTTGCACCCAACGCGGGCAAGAGCGTTGTCAATCCCCTTATACTCGTTAATTGTAAGGATTAATTCTGGTAGTGATAGATAGATAATTTGCAAAGGAAAATAAAAGATAATAAATTGCAGCAACTATTTTTAGGTTTTTAGTAAATATAAAGTGAATGGACCCCGGGGCCATAGCGTTAACTAGAGGCAACTCTTTTATGAGCATAACAACTGTAGGTAAACGAATTACTATTGGGCAATTGATAGAAAAGTGCATAATTATGATGTTATTCATGGCATGATCATATAGGCATTACGTTCGAGACAAGTAGACTGATATCCATCTGCATCTACTACTATTACTCCATCTCTCGACCGTTATCCAGCATGCATCTTAAGGTATTAAGTTCATAGCAAACCGAGTAATGCTTAAAGCATGATGGAATAATGTGTACAAAGCAAGACCAAATAATATGTTCGAGCACCATCATTTTTGCTGGAATTTTTGTCTATTTTGTGCCAACCCAATAGCAGTTTTAGAAATTCCTAATAAATCCTAGAGGCCCACGCAGCCCATTCGTGCAAGGCAAGAGGTGGAACTAAAGTTTAGTCCCACATTGCTAGTTTAGAGGGAGTTGGACCTCTTTATAAGGGAGGCTCTTTCTACACATGTATGAGCATGAGAACAAGAGGGACATCCACACGCGCTCCTCCTCCACCGCCCGCCTCGCCACGCCACGCCTCGTCACAACGCGCAGCGGGTTGAGGGAATGAGCTGAGCCGATGTCTAAATTTTTGCCACGCACGACGGGTATACGAACGGTCACACGGGAGCTGAAACGTTTTGCTGTAGTGGAGACTGAATACGAACGGCGCACCCCTTCACATGTTGCCTGTTCGCTTCGTCTCCTTCCGTTGCTTCATCTCCCGTCGCAGCCTGTTCGCGTCCTTCTCCTGTGCCTATATAAGAGAGGTCGCTCCTCTCCAGAGAGACACACCAGAAGATCCTCTTCCTCTCGCCACAAAGTTCCTGAGCACTGCGTTGCTGCTACAATCTTCCCCATCCCGGCTTGCGGTGTGCACCACAGGTCGGGACAGTAGGCCTCTGAAACCGCACCTCTTTGAGTCCTGTACGGGAGAAGGGTGATACGGTTTTTGGGGAGCGCTCTACGCGACTCTTCGATCGACTCCTTCACACGGACGCCTGACTCCGACGACTACTTCCCCGACGTCGACAACCTCCTCGACGACATGGCTGGCGAGGACACCGACCCCAGGTCCAGTGCTACTGCTGCTGCTGTCCCGTATGTGTTCTTTTTTCTGTTAGACGTCCTGCCACAGTTTCTCGTACTAGTACTTGCCCTAGATATGTTAGATTCTACTTCATATATGCAACTAGCTCTACTGTCTTCTATAGATATGCTAGGCTACGGTTCATATATGCCTTTACCTTCTCTCTGTCAGATCGCATGACTTGTTTTATCTCTACTATATTATTCATGCTTTATCTAGTATTTCTGTTAATAAAATCATTTGGTAAATTGCTCATATTTCCAACAATCCAAAAACCTTATTATAGGCAATTTACACCAAGTGGTTTTGCTGCCTCCATGAGACCTCCAATGTTTGAGGGTATCCACTATAAGAGGTGGCGCGTGAGAGCAGTCTTATGGTTTCAGACCATGAGTTGCTATGACGCCACTCTTGGCAAACCTGAAGGAGAGCTTGATGCTCAACAGGCACAAGCTTTTCAAAAAATGGATACTCTGCTTTAAGGCTGCTCTCTTGAGTGTTCTTGGTGAGAACATAGTTGATGCTTATCGCCAATTGATAATGGAAAAGATATGTGGGATGCACTCGAGGCCAAGTTTGGGGTCTCGGATGTCGCAATCGAGTTGTACATCATGGAGCAATTCTATGATTACAGGATGACCAAGAGCGCCCGTGGTTGAGCAAGCTCATGAGATACTGATCATTTGCTAGAGAACTTGAGCACTTCAATGGTATGCTACCGAACAAGTTTGTTGCCAGAGGTATCAGCTTCCTCCTTCATGGAGGAACTTTGCTACCTTACTGAAGCATAAGAGGCAGGAGTTTTCCGCTCCGGATCTCATTGGTACTCTTGATGTGGAAGAAAAGGCGAGAGAAAAGGACACACGCGCCGAGGTATTGAGGGAGGATCTAGTGCCAACTGCATGTAAGAAGAACTTCCACCCCACAAGTTCAAGAACAAGGGCAAGTTTAATGGTAAAGCAAAGTTTGATGGGAAGAACAAGGCTGTGCAACACACGAACTTCAAGAAGAAGAATGACAAGAAGAAAGGTGTTTGTCATGTGTGTGGGGATCCTGATCATTGGGCTCCTAGTTGCCCTAATTGCTATGACAAGTGTCATCCTGGGAAAGGCGGCAAGACCGCTAATGTTGTTATTGGAGACACTGGCATGAAGGATGCTGGGTATGGTATATTTCCCACTATTCTTTCAGTATGTCATTCTCCTGACACGGGTGCTAATGTGCATGTATGCGGTGGTATTTCCATTTTTTTCGTATTATCAGACCACATGGACTTCAACCGTGCTGATGGGCAACGGTTCAAGTGCTTCTGTTCGTGGTGTTGGCTCGGTCGATCTGAAGTTTACTTCACGGAAGATCGTGCGGCTGAAGAACGTGCATTATGTCCCCTCCGTCAATAAAAATCTTGTTAGCGGATCTCTTCTGTGTAGAGATGGCTACAAGCTTGTCTTTGAGTCGAATAAATTTGTAATATCCAAGTACGGAACCTTTGTTGGTAAAAGCTATGAGTCAGGAGGCATGGTTTGTTTGTCCTTATCAGACGTTTGCAATAAAGTTGTTAATCATATTTGCAACAATAGTGAATCAAATGTGTGGCATTCACGTCTTTGTCATGTTAACTTTGGTTGCATGTCGCGACTAGCGAAGTTGAACTTAATCCCTAGTTTCACCACTGTCAAGGGATCCAAGTGTCAAGTGCGTGTGCAAGCTAAGCAACCTCGTAAGTCTCATGTGATCATGGAACGAGAAATCTTGCACCACTAGAACTCATACATTTAGATCTATGTGAAATGAATGGTGTTTTGACAAAAGGTGGAAAGAAATATTTCATGACGTTAATTGACGACTCCACTAGATACTGCCGTGTGTATCTTCTGAAATCTAAGGATGAGGCTTTGAACTTTTTCAAGATCTATAAAGCTGAAGTGGAAAACCAACTTGATCGGAAAATCAAGAGGCTTAGGTCCGACCGTGGTGGAGAGTATTTTTCCAATGAATTTGATTCTTTTTGTGCAGAACATGGTATAATTCATGAGAGGATGCCTCCCTATTCACCTCAGTCAAATGGGGCGGCCGAAAGAAAGAACCGTACTCTAACAGATTTGGTTAACGCCATGTTAGACACATCGGGTCTCTCCAAGGCATGGTGGGGGAGGCAATATTGACTGCATGTCATGTCCTAAACCGAGTTCCCACAAAGAATAAAGAGATAACTCCATTCGAGGAATGGGAGAAGAAAAGATTAAAACTCTCTTATCTACGAACCTGGGGTTGTTTGGCGAATGTCAATGTACCAATTCCAAAGAAGCGCAAGCTTGGACCAAAGACCGTGGATTGCATTTTCCTGGGATATGCTTTTCATAGCATTGGTTATAGATTCTTGGTTGTAAAATCTGAGGTACCAGACATGCATGTCGGTACGATCATGGAGTCAAATAATGCGACTTTCTTTGAAGATATCTTTCAAAATGAAGGATATGACTACCTCATCTAATCAAGAGATGTCTAGTTCATCGAATCAGGAACCAGTTACAATTACCGAACCTGCCATTTCGATGGAACACTTTGAAAATCCTGTGAAGGAGAATAATAAAGTTCCTACTAGGAGCAAGAGACAGAGGACTGCAAAGTCCTTTGGTGATGATTTTCTTGTGTATCTCATAATGACACTCCCAGTTCTATTTCATAGGCCTATGCATCTGAAGATGCTGACTACTGGAAGGAAGCGATTCGTAGCGAGATGGATTCTATCTTGGCAAATGAAACTTGGGAGATAACTGATCGTCCTTATGGGTGCAAACCTATAGGATGCAAATGGGTATTCAAGAAGAAGCTTAGGCCTGATGGTACTGTTGAGAAGTACAAGGCTCGGCTTGTGGCTAAGGGTTATACCCAAAAGGAAGGTGAAGACTTCTTTGATACTTACTCACCTATGGCTCGACTGACCACTATTCGAGTTCTACTTTCACTAGCTGCCTCACATGGTCTTCTCGTTCATCAAATGGATGTTAAGACTGCTTTCCTAAATGGAGAGTTGGACGAGGAAATTTATATGGAACAACCAGATGGGTTTGTACTAGATGGTCAGGAAGAAAAAGTGTACAAGTTGCTGAAGTCTTTGTATGGACTCAAGCAAGCACCCAAATAGTGGCATGAGAAGTTTGATAGAACTTTAACAGTTGCAGGCTTTGTTGTAAACGAAGCTGACAAATGTGTGTACTATCGCCATGGTGGGGGCGAGGGAGTTATCCTTTGCTTGTATGTTGACAACATACTGATTTTCGGAACAAATCTGAATGTTATTAAGGAGGTCAAGGATTTCCTATCTCGTTGTTTTGAGATGAAGGATTTAGGAGTGGCTGATGTCATTCTGAACATCAAGTTGTTGAGAGACGATGATGGTGGGATTACATTGCTTAAGTCTCACTATGTGGAAAAGATCTTGAGACGCTTTGGCTATAGTGACTGCAAGCCCTCTCCAACACCATATGATGCGAGTGTGTTACTTCGAAATAATCGAAGAATTGCTAGAGATCAACTGAAATATTCTCAGATTATTGGCTCGATTATGTACTTAGCCAATGCTACAAGACCTGACATCTCTTTTGCTGTTAGCAAACTGAGTCGGTTTGTCTCAAAACCAGGAGATGTGCATTGGAAAGCTCTAGAGAGAGTTTTGCGTTATTTGAAAGGCACTGCGAATTGTGGAATTCACTACATCGGGCACCCAAAGGTGCTTGAAGGGTATAGTGACTCAAAATGGATCTCAGATGCTGATGAGATAAAGGCCACGAGCGGTTATGTATTCACTCATGGAGGTGGCGCTGTTTCTTGGAAGTCTTGCAAGCAGACCATCTTAATGAGGTCAACAATGGAAGCAGAACTCACAACACTAGATACAGCTACGGTCGAAGCAGATTGGCTTCGTCGGCTCTTGAATGACTTGCCGGTTGTTGAGAAACCTGTACCGGGTATCCTTATGAACTATGACAATCAAACTGTGATCAAGAAAGTGAGCAGCTCAAAGGATAACATGAAGTCATCAAGACACGTTTAGAGAAGGTTAAAATCTGTCAGGAAAATGAGAAACTCCGGAGTTATTGCATTGGATTATATCCAAACGTCTAAAAATCTAGCAGATCCTTTTACTAAGGGTCTATCACGTAATGTGATAGATAATGCATCAAGGGAGATGGGTATGAGACCCACAATATGAGTTGCTCACAGTGGTAACCTATTCTTTGTGATCGGAGATCCCGTGAATTAGATGTGGAAGACAAGCTGTTAGTCAACTTGGAGGAGAGTACCCTTACTGTTAAAATATCACTCCATGAAGATGCAATACTCTCCTAATCTGCATGGCAGGTTGATATATATCTTAATGTGTTCTAAGTGGCTCATTGAAGTAGAGATGTTGTCCTGCAGAACATCTTTTGAAGAACACACCTATATGAGTCTAATTGTTAAACATCGCAATCTATGAGAGTAGGGTTCTCCCCAGTAAACTCATGAAAGGTCTCGGTGACGCATAAGCTCCACTCGCGGGGAAGACCCACGGTAGCCACGTATCGGTCAAGGCTTTGTGTCAAGCTAGATTCGTAGAAAACTTGCAGTTCAAGGCCCAGTCCATTGTTCAAATTGCTTACTAGTGTAGCATAGAGTTCTAGGTGGAAGTTCAACTTAACAGTTGTCAGGACCCCGATTCCACGTCACATCGATCTAGCCGGTAACACCTCATATCACTTTGCGGCCTCACGCACGGTATTCCCACGGGTGTCGCCTTACCATGGCCCGGGACCGTTTGCGTGTTTTGGCTCACGTATATGATAGTGTCGCTAGCATCCATATGACAAAGAACCTGGGCCGACATGGCTAGTCGTGAACCCAAAGCGGCACTAACCCATGGGGACAGGCATACATGAATCATATCGAGCATGTCGGTCATCAACGTATGAATTCGGGCTGTAGCACTGGCTAACAGGACTCCGGTATTCCGGCTGTAGCAGCTAGGCAGGACTCGAATATCTCCGTGACATTTCCCGAAGATGTACATAGGAACAAGTGAAACACATGCCGCCAGTCAAGTGTCCAAGCAGTAGTGCTGGGCTAGCAGGACTCGTGAACCGGCTGTAGCGGACTACTATCGCCGTAAGCACAAGACTACATTTCCCCATATGAGAGGCTGCCAAGGATAAACAACTAGATTGTCGGATCCCACACATACCAAGCATTTCAAACATACACACAATATGCTCAATATGTGTAAATACAACATGGCATCACAACATAACTCTACGACTCAAATATTTATTCATTAGGCTCCGAGGAGCGAGATATTACAAACATGGGTCTCATGACCCAACACTCAGAGCATACAAGTCAAAACACAAGCGGAAGCTAAACATGTCTGAGTACACACAACTATAAATGGAAAAGGCTGAGAAGCCTGACTATCTACCAGATCCTGCCGAGTGCACAAGATCGTAGCTGAGGTAACAAGCTAAACGTCGAAGTCCAAGCGGAACTACTAGCGAGACTGGCGTCTCTCTGCAAAAACATAAAATAAGCAAACGTGAGTACAATTGTACTCAGCAAGACTTACATCAAATCTAACTACATATGCTTCATTATCAAAAGGGGGCGGTGGAGTTTGACTGCAGCAAGCCAGCTTTGACTCGGTGGCTATCCTGAACTACGACTGCAAGTAACTCTTTTGAGGTGGCGCACACGATTCCACATATTCACCAAATCAATACACCACTATGGACCCGCTCCCGTCTCCCTACGAGAACGCCAACCATAGCACTCACGCTTATCTTGCGCATTTTAGAGTATCCACTTTCACTTGTCTATGAACTGATATAGGCAACCCAGAAGTCCTTTTCCGCGGACACGGCTATTCGAATAGATCATATTAACCCTGCAGGGGTGTACTTCTTCACACACGCTCTCACCACTTACCGCCGTTTACACGACATGTACTCGGCAACCTTAAAGAGGAAGCCCAACGTGGGTGTCGGCCACGGCCTACCTAAACACTCAAGTCCCTAGTCCAGGTTTATCGCCTATTCGGGTTCCATCCGCAGGGAGTCCGGCCGAGGTTTCCCATACAGCCCCGAACGATGTGTGCAGGGTTCCCGAGACACCAAACGGGCGAATCGGTACATCAACCACGGTGCCTACCGCAACACAACCCACCCCTAAGGTCAGCGCTATGCGTGTGCCCCCCACATGCTACAAACACCGAAACTACTTGCAACTCCCGGACCGAGGACAAGGGTGGTTAAGAAGCCGAGAGGGTCAATTAAGGATCCCAATGTGTGTAGTAACTGTTTCATGGATCACAAACACGAACTCAGTTCCTCGAGGACGGTTTCAATGAGACAACCCACCATGTACTCCTACATGGCCTCTCACCGCTACCTTTACCAAATCATGTTCACACACTTAGCTCACACACACAGTAGGACATGTTCACACACCTCTGATTCATTCCCGATGAATCAGACCTGACTCAACTCTAAGCAGTAGCAGGCATGACAAACAAACATGAATGAGTAGGCACAACATGGCTCAAACAACTCCTACTCATGCTAGTGGGTTTCATCTAATTACTGTGGAATGACAGGTCATGCAGAGGATCAAGGGGTTCAACTACCGCAACAAGTAACAGTTGAATCGATGTTGTCCTAATGCAATAAAAGAGAGCAGGAGCGAGAGAGTGGGATTGTATCGGAATGAACAAGGGGGTTTTGCTTGCCTGGCACTTCTGAAGATAATATAGTTCTTCATCGGTGTCATCGAATTCATCGCTTGCAAGGCCGCTCATCGAGAGGGACAATTACCGCAAACAAGAGAGAACACAATCAATGCAATGCACATTCATATGAATGACATGTCATGTTAAGGTACTGAATTCACCTAATGCAATATCTAGCCAAGTTAATTGGAGTGGAACTCAAACAAGAACAAATTCCAACTCCAAATGTTATTTCATAATTTACCCTAATCATGATTCATCCTATTCGGTGAGGTTAACTTGTTCAAACATGCATGATCATGGCATAAGCAGATTCTTCATATTTTTCTGATCATTTTTCATATATAAATTATTTCCATTGGAGTTACGGTTGAATTTCTATGAATTTTAGAAGTTTGGGGGATTTTCTGAAATTTCCTGAATTATAATAAATCCAGAAAACTAGTTATTAAGTCAAGACCACGTCCACCGTGACGTCAAGCAAGTCAACTGGGTCGGCCAGTCAAACCTGACCTGTGGGACCCATCGTCGTTGTCTCGGTCACTAACAGGTTTATTAGTACTAACTAAAAGTTAATCTAGGCTAATTAGTCCTCGGACCCACACGCCGCTGACTATGGGACTAACTTAAGTTAATTTTAACACTTAGCTAAATAACAGGGACCGGGGCCCGCATGTCAGTGAAAGAGAGGGGTCAAACCTCACCGGTCAAAACGGTCAACCCCGGGTCAAACTCACCGGAGTTGACCGCGGCTCGTCGCCAGCGGAGCCAGAGACGGCGGAAGGCGCCGGGTTTCGCCCTCCGATGACCAAAAGAGAGGCAGAGGGGCTCTACGTGACGCCCGGGCTCGCGCGCATCTAAGGAGATCAGCGGGAGGTGCGGGGGTGGCCGGAGTTCGCCGGAAGCGAGTCCGTGGCAGTGGCCGGAGCTACGGGTTCGAGCGGCGCAGGCCTACAGAGCGCGGGAAACTTCGCCGAGGGGCTCTCCTCCTCGAGTCATGGTGAGCATGATGACGCTCCCAACACGAGTGGCAGCAGCGTTGGACGCAGTGGCGACATGGCGGCGGCGGGGAAGCTCGCCACGGCAGGCTACGCCTAGAGGGCGGGCGCGACCAGGGAGAAGGGAAGACGGCGCGGTGCTCACAGCGTCCGATGGCGCTGCCGGCGAGGTCGGGACGGTCCGGAGCCGACGAATCGGGCGACGGCGACCGGCGGGTCCGAGGAGGGGAAAGGCGTCGGGGCGGCGCTTCGGCGCTTCTCCGGTCACGTGTGACGGCGGGGAGGGCGAGGGCGGCACGGCGGAGCTCGTGGACTGCTCGAGGGGACGAGGGGGAGGCGATGGCCGGGGTGGTGTTCGTCGGCGGCGGCGATAGCGCTCGGGTTCGGGAGAGAGAGGAAGAGAGACGAGCTCGGGGAGAGAGTGAGATCCAGGGAGAGGAGGGGAAACGAGAGGGAGCGCTGGCGTCTTCGTGGCGTCGCTAGGAGGCTGGGAAGCAGGAGGTGGCGTCGGTGGGCGTCGGGCACGCGCCACGCCTCGCCTCTGCCTACTGGCAGAGGAAGACGACGAGCGGCGAGGGGGTTTGCGGTGGTGGGCTGGGCCACCACCGGGCCAGCGGGAGCTGGGCGGTTCGTGGCGCCAGGTAAGCTGGGCCTCTCTCTCTCTCTTTTTTATTCTGTTTTCTATTTTGTTTGCCTCTGTTTTGATTTAGTTTAGCACCAAATCATTTAAATAAATCCTGAAAATAATTGTGGGCATTAATTGAATTATTACAAAGGCCCTTAACTATTTTTCAGAATTGTTGGAGCATTTAAAAATATTAATAGTATTTAAATGCCCCAATTCAAATACAATATGGTTTATTCAAAATCCAAAATGTCTTGGAAAAATATCCATCATCTCTGGATATGGTTTTCACCCTTTCCATTAATCATGAACATTTTGCAAACCAATTTGGGTTCTTTGAAAATATTTTGAAGTTGAACCTATTTGAATTCCTTTAATGCTAGGGTTTAGGCAATCCCTATTTCAAATTTCATGAAAATTAAACATGATGCATGGATGCAATGCTACTAGTTACAAGCAAGCTCTAGGTCTGTGACAACAGTCTCCACTACAGTACCGGTATATAAAACTGTGTTTCGGAACCAAAGGCAAAAATTTTGTGCCTCTGGGATCTGGTGGGGGATTGCTGGAATTTTTGTCTATTTTGGGCCAGCCCAATAGCAGTTTCAGAAATTCCTAATAAATCCTAGAGGCACACGCAGCCCATTCGTGCAAGGCAAGAGGTGGAACTAAAGTTTAGTCCCACAATGCTAGTTTAGAGGGAGTTGGAGCTATTTATAAGGGATGCTCTTTCTCCACATGTATGAGCATGAGAACAAAAGGGACATTCATGCGCGCTCCTCCTCCGCCGCCCGCCTCACCACGCCACGCCTCGTCACGACGCGCCGCGGGTTGCGGGAATGAGCCGAGCCGATGTCTAACGACGGGTATACGAACGGTCACACGGGAGCTGTATAAGAGAGGTCGCTCCTCTCCAGAGACACACACCAGAAGATCCTCCGAAACCGCACCTCTTTGAGTCATGTACGGGAGAAGGGTGATAAGGTTTTTGGGGAGCGCTCTGCGCGACTACTGACTGACTCCTTCGTCACGGACGCCCCGGACTTCGACGACTACTTCCCCGACGACAACTTCTTCCCCGACGTCGACGACATGGCTGGCGAGGACACCGACCCCAAGTCCAGTGCTACTGCTGCTGTTGTCCCGTATGTGTTCTTCTTTCTGTTAGATGTCCTGCCACAGTTTCTCGTATTAGTACTTCCTCTAGATATGTTAGATTCTACTTCATCTATGCAACTAGCTCTACTGTCTGCTATAGATATGCTAGGCTACGGTTCATATATGCAGAAGTTATTTACCTTCTCTCTGTCAGATCACATGACTTGTTTTATCTCTACTATATTAGTCATGCTTTATCTAGTATTTCTGTTAATAAAATTATTTGGTAAATTGCTCATATTTCTGACAATTTTATCCTTAGTAGCAACAATACAAATACGTGCCTCGCTACTCCTCCTATCACAGAGTGAGGACACCGCAAGATTGTGATTTACAAAAACCATGGTGGCTAAAATATGGCTTAATAGCTTAATGTTTTTGCCATTTTTACTAGCAGCGGAGGCGATAGGTCAACTCGAAAAGAACCTGAGGCAAGCTCGAGAAGCTGCTCCGTACGCCGAGACTCAAGAGGAAGCTGGTCGTCGGGTTCATGGCCACAAAATTGAAGAATATGATCAGCTTAAGGCCGAGAAGAACCAGCAAGACCTAAAGATTAGGAGACTAGAGTCGCAACTAGCTGCTACCGAAAAGGAAAACAGGAAAGCGTGCGAATTTCTTGCTCGTGAGCAATCCTTCTTGCGCACGGCCGCATGTGATTTTCTTAAAGGAGTATCTCACTTTTTTTGAATGCACAGCTGTCCTTCCTGAGCAGCCTGGGGGCGCTAGATACACATCACTAAAGGATGTGATGATTAGTCTTAAGTAGGTTTATTTTGTACTCCATCCGTTACAAAATATATTTCATCATGGAGGGAGTAGATTGCATGAGTTGCATGGATATAAAGGGCCGTATGTGAGGTACACGGTTGCAAACTGAGCAAAATAAGGGATGCCCGGTCGATGGCTGCGGATGCGCCCCTCTGAGGGGCCGGATTAGTTGTATCGGTTGTTGATGCTCTAACATGAAGCATCCTCTATAACACTACGTTCCCTAATTTTATAGAGCCCACATTCAATTGCAGTCTTTAATTAGAATTTGGTCATCCGATTTTGACTGAGTCAACAATTTGTTAAAGCCCTCTCATTCAATTCTTCTATACTATACACTACGCTTCTGAATTTTTAGGGCCACACAATTAATTGGCATCTTAAATTTAGAATTGGGTCGCTCGATTTTTACCGTGTCAACAATTTATCAAGGAGCTCTCTCATTCAATTATTTTAATTCACTATGTTCTCTATTTTTGAAACTCTTTAAGTCAATTGAGGCACTCAATTTTGAATTTGGTTTACGATTTTGATTAGGTCAACAACTTTCCAAATCAATCAATCAACAACCGACCTATAAAAATATGTAAATCCCGTGTACCCCTCCCATCATCTAGAAAAAAAAAGTGCCACCATGTGATTCTATAGCACCAATATAGTACATGCAACCATCGATTCAAAACTTTCCACATGTAAATATGGGTTGTTAGCGGTTAACAAATGATCACACCATGAAGGGCCCACCAAATCATTGTATTATAAATAAAAAGAAAACACACTCCATCATCTCCGCCACTCGACAAACTAAATATTACATAAGTTCCAAAATATAAGATTTTTCAAAGTCAAATTTCTATAACTTCGAACAAGTTTAGAGCAAAAATATCGACATCCACAATATTAAACAAAAAGGTATGGAAATTCATTGCATGATGAATCTAATTATATCGATTTTATATTTCTCTATAAATCTTATCAACCTTAAAAGGTTTGACTTTTCAAAAAACTAATACACCTTGTATTTTAAAACAGAGCAAGATTTTTTTGTAAGAAACCCAAGAACACCAACGGCGCAGCAAAGCCTAACCCTTCTATACTATACACTATGCTCCCTGGTTTTTAAGACATCACAACCAATTAAGGTCTCCAATTGATATTAGGTCATCCGATGTTGACCGAGTCAAGAATTTCTCATAGCTCTCTAATTCAATTATGTTATACTATACAATATGCTTCCTAATTTTGAAGGCCTTGCAATTAATTGAGGTCTTCAATTTAGAATCGGGTCACCGATTTTGACCTAGTCAACAAATTTCTTTAGGAGCCCTCCCATTTAATTACTTTAGTACACTACTCCCTAATTTTGAAGCTCTTTCATTCTATCGAGGTATTCAATTTTGGATTGAGCCAATGATTTTTCAAATCAATCAGCAGTAACCAGCTATAAAAACATATCAAGCCCGCGCCCTCCCATCACCTAGAAAAAAGAGGCGCCACCATGTGATACTATAACACCAATATAGTACATGTAGCCACCGCTGTAAAAAAATTCTCACATAAATATGGGTTGATTAGCGGATAACACAGAATCACACCACGAAAGGCCCACCGCATTAATTACTTACAGATAAACATACAACACACTCAATCATCTCCCCACCCGCCAAACTAAATATTGCACTAGTTCAAAAATATAAGAGGTATTAGTTTTTTTGAAATACTTTAGCTATACATCAGTCGACTGAAAAAACGAAATAGGGTCAGTCGATTTCTTTTATCCAAGCTGTGCACACCTACTCTACCGCATGCATGCATTATGCATGCAGCTTGCACCTAGTGCGCGCGGGCATGAGGGGTGACGCGGTCGCCGATAGATTAACGGTACGTGTTACTGCAGACTAACATAGGTCAATCCAACAAGCTCATTTTGATTTGAATTTAAATATACTTTTATGAAGTTTCTCTACCGTGTAAATGTATGAATCTGAATGTGTTTTCTATGTCCTTTTTTGTGTCTTCACTACTGTTTGTTTCTTTTTCAGTTTTTCTTTCTTTCTTTCTTTCTTTGTGTGTGTGTGTGTGTGTGTGTGTGTGTGTGTGTAAACAATACTAGATCGTGAAAATTGCACTATCATAAGCTTATTCTTTCCGTATTATAAAACGTGCGATTTTGTCAAGGTTGTGGACAAGTTTCATTATTTTGATTTTAATTTAGTTTGTTTTTCATTTTCTTTCTTCTGTAAGGGTAATATCTATGCCACTAATTCATTTTACCTTATAAAAATTCATTATTTAGATTTAGATTTTATTTTATTTTTATTTAATTTTTTCCTTTTAGGGTAATACCAATGCCATGAATTCATTCTTCCTTATAAAACTTCAATATTTTGATTTTTATTTAGCTTTTCTTTCATTTTCTTTCTTCTTTAAGGGTAATACCGATATTACTAATTCATTATTTCTGATAAAATTTTAATATTTTGATTTTGACATTGTTTTTATTTCATTTTCCTTCTTCTCTTAAGGGTAATATCAGTGACACTAATTAATCCATCTTAGAAATCTACTATTTTTGTGAAACTTTCACTATTATATGCTTATTGTTGCATATTATAAAGGCATGTGTTATGTGTAAATTATATGTAAATTTTGTCGTTATTTGATTAATTTTGTATATTTTCTTTTTTAAGGGTAGTACCAATGCCATTAATTTATTCATTCTTAGGAAACTTCTTCTCCGTGAAAGTTTCACTACTATATGCTTATTCTTGCTTATTATAAAAACACAATTTTATGTGTAAATTATGTGCAAGTTTGTCATCATTTGTTTTCATTTCTTGTTTTTCTTAAAGGGTAATATGAATGCACTAATTCAACCTTTTTAGAAAATTTTATTATTTTCAGTTTTTTAGTTTTTATTTCATTTTCGTTCTTTGCTAGGGTAAAATTAGTGCCACAAATTCATTCTTCCTTATAAAACTTCATTATTTTGATTTTTTTAGTTTTAATTCATTTTATTTCTTCTTTAAGGGTAATAACATTGCCACTAATTCATTGCTTCTTAGAAAACAAACAGTATACTATTATATGTTTATACTTGCATATTATAAAACTCACAATTTCTGTGTAAATTGTGTGCAAATTTTATTATTTTTAGTACTTATAATTTATTTTTTCAAAAGGTAATACCAATGATTAATTCATTCTTTATTTGAAAATGTATACATGTAAGTTGTATACAATATGTGTCTAAATTATACTAGACTGCAGAAATTGCAATATTATATGTTTTTTCCTTATAAAACTATATTATTCTGATTTTGAATTAGTTTTATTTAATTTCCTTTCTTTTGAAGGATAATACCAATGCGATTTATTCATTCTTCCTTATAAAACTTCAATATATGATTTTTATTTAGTTTTAGTTTTTGTTTCATTTTCTATCTTCTTTTAAGGGTAATACCGATATTTTTTTATTTCATTTTCCTTCTTCTTTAAGGGTAATATCAATGACACTAATTAATCCTCTTAGAAATCTACTGTTCTTTCTGAAACTTTCACCATTATATGCTTATTCTTGCATATTATAAAGGCACCTGTTCTTCGTAAATTGTGTGCAAACTTTGTTGTTATTTGATTTAATTTCGTTTATACTTGGATATTATAAAATTCACAATTTATGTGTAAATTGTGTGAAAATTTTATCATTATTTTTAGTATTTTATAATTTCTTTCCTTTGAAGGGTAATACCAATGATTAATTCATTCTTTATTTGAAAATGTATACATGTAAGCTGTATACAATATGTGTCTAAATTATGCTACTGTGGAAAATTGCACTATTATATGCTTATTCTTTCTATATTATGAAAGGTGCATTTTAGTGCAACATTATCTGTAGGGTTTCTAAAGGTTTTCCATTTTCATTTTATTTCTTCTTAAAGGGCAATATCAATGTTACTAATTCAATCTTCCTTATAAATCTTTATTATTTGTTTTAATTTAATTTTCCTTTCTTCTTTAAAGATAATACCAATGTCAGTAATTTGTTCCTTCTTAAAGTATTAGTTTTTGCGAAATTTTCATTATTATATGCTTATTCTTGCATACTATATAAAAAGTGCAATTATTATTTAAATTATGTTCAAGTTTGTCATGATTTGTTTTCATATTTTTATTTTCTTTATTCAAGGGTTATACCAATGGAGTAGGGCATTTTGGAGACCGAGCTCCATTGAGCCCTTTATTTTGAAAAATTCAAAATTCATAAATTTTGGTTTAAAAAAATCTGAAAAAATTACACATGTATGCAAGGATGTAAAGTGTATGTGTGAAAAATTTCAGGATGAAATACCTTGAATTGCGAGCTGCACAAAAATGTTGGGAAACGTAGTAATTTCAAAAAAAATTCTACGATCACGCAAGACCATGGTGATGGCATAGCAACGAGAGGGGAGAGTGTCCGCCCACGCACTCGTGAGACCGAAAGCGAAGCGCTTTAACAACGCGGTTGATGTAGTCGTGCGCCTTCACGATCCGACCGATCCAAGCACCGAACGACGGCACCTCCGAGTTCGCACACGCTCAGCTCGATGACGATCCCGGACTCGATCCAAAGAAAGTGTCGGGATGAGTTCCACAAGACGACGGCGTGGTGACGATGTTGATGCTCCATCGACGCAGGGCTTCGCCTAAGCTCCGCGACGATATGACTTCTCCGCGCAGGCTTCGCCTAAGCTCCGCGACGATATGACCGGTGGAATATGGTGGAAGGGGCACCGACACGGCTAAGGAAAGATCCGTAGATCAACTTGTGTGTCCCGGGTGCCCCTGCCTCAGATATAAAGGAGCCAAGGGGAGGTGGCGGCCCAAGGGGGCGCGCAAGGAGGAGTCCTACTCCCACCGGAGTAGGACTCCCCTCTCCCGCTTGGATTAGGATTGGAGGAGGGGGAAGAGGGAAGGCGCCGCCTCTCCTTGTCCTATTCGGACCAGAGGGGAGGGGCGCGCAGCCCACCTGGCCGGCCCTTCCTCTTCTCTCTTATGGCCCATTAAGGCCCATAGTCCTCCCGGGGTTCCGTAACCTCCCAGATCTCGATAAATTCCGATTTCACCCGGAACACTTCCGATGTCCAAATGCAGGCTTCCAATATATCAATCTTTATGTCTCGACCATTTCGAGACTCTCGTCATGTCCGTGATCACATCCGGGACTCAACAACCTTCGTGCATCAATACTTATAAACTCATAATGAACTGTCATCGAAACGTTAAGCGTGCAAGGACCCTACGGGTTCGAGAACTATGTAGACATGACCTAGAACCATTCTTGGTCAATAACCAATAGCGGAACCTGGATGCCCATATTGGTTCCTACATATTCTACGAAGATCTTTATCGGTCAAACCGCATAACGACATACGTTGTTCCTTTGTCATCGGTATGTTACTTACCCGAGATTCGATCGTCGGTATCCAATACCTAGTTCAATCTCGTTACCGGTAAGTCTCTTTACTCGTTCCGTAATACATCATCTCACAACTAACTCATTAGTTGTAATGCTTGCAAGGCTTAAGTGATGTGTATTACCGAGAAGGCCTAGAGATACCTCTCCGACAATCGGAGTGACAAAACCTAATCTCGAAATACGCCAACCCAACAAGTACCTTTGGAGACACCTGTAGTACTCCTTTATAATCACCCAGTTACGTTGTGACGTTTGGTAGTACCCAAAGTGTTCCTCCGGTAAACGGGAGTGGAACATGTATGGGTCATGAAGAAACGACAACTTTGGTTTCTTGCCAAACCACAGTTCATAAGGCGTCGTCTCAACGGATTTTGACGGTGTCCTATTCAACGTGAATGCGGCCGTCTCTAAAGCATAACCCCAAAACGATAGCGGTAAATCGGAAATAGACATCATAGATCGCACCATATCTAGTAAAGTACGACACGACGCTCGGGCACACCATTTCTCTGTGGTGTTCGGGTGGTGTGAGTTGCGAAACTATTCCACATTGTTTCAAATGTAAACCAAACTCAGAACTCAAATATTCTCCTCCACGATCAGATCGTAGAAACTTTATTTTCTTGTTACGATGATTTTCCACTTCACTCTGAAATTCTTTGAACTTTTCAAATGTTTCAGATTTGTGTTTCATTAAGTAGATATACCCATATCTGCTCAAATCATCTGTGAAGGTGAGAAAATAACGATACCACCAAGCCTCAACATTCATTGGACCACAAACATCGGATGTATGATTTCCAACAAATCAGTTGCTCGCTCCATAGTTCAAGAACGGCGTTTTGTCATCTTGCCCATGAGGCACGGTTCGCAAGTACCAAGTGATTCATAATCAAGTGATTCCGAAGCCCATCAAGATGGAGTTTCTTCATGCGTTTTACACCGATATGACCTAAACGGCAAGGCCACAAATAAGTTGCACTATCATTATCAACTCTGCATCTTTTGGCTTCAACATTATGAATATGTGTATCACTACTGTCGAGATTCAACAAGAATAGACCATTCTTTAAGGGTGCATGACCATAAAAGATATTACTCATATAAATAGAACAACCATTATTCTCTGATTTAAATGAATAACCGTCTCGCATTAAACAAGATCCAGATATAATGTTCATGCTCAACGCTGGCACCAAATAACAATTATTTAGGTCTAAAACTAATCCCAAGGTAGATGTAGAGGTAGCGTGCCGACCGCGATCACATCGACTTTGGAACCATTTCCAACGCGCATCGTCACCTCGTCCCTTAGCCAATCTTCGCTAATCCGTAGTTCTTGTTTCGAGTTGCAAATATTAGCAATGTAACCAGATCAAATACCGGTACTATCTGCGAGTATTAGTAAGGTACACATCAATAACATGTATATCACATATACCTTTGATCACCTTGCCATCCTTCTTATCCGCCAAATACTTGGGGCAGTTCCGCTTCAAAGGTCCAGTTGCTTTGCAGTAAAACACTCGGCCAGCTTAGGTCCAGACTTGGGTTTCTTCTCTTGAGCAGCAACTTGCTTGCTGTTCTTTTGAAGTTTCCTTCTTCTTCCCTTTGCCCTTTTCTTGAAACTAGTGGTCTTGTTGACCATCAACACTTGATGCTCTTTCTTGATTTCTACCTCCGCTGCTTTTAGCATCGCCAAGAGCTCGTGAATTGTCTTAGTCATCCCTTGCATATTATAGTTCATCACGAAGCTCTTGTAGCTTGGTGGCGTGATTGGAGAATTCTCAATGACACTATCATCCGGAAGATTAACTCCCAGCTGAATTAAGTGATTGTTATACCCGCACATTTTGAGTATGTGCTCACCGACGAACTATTCTCCTCCATCTTGCAGCTATAGAACTTATTGGAGACTTCATATCTCTCAATCCGGCATTTGCTTGAAATATTAACTTCAACTCCTGGAACATCTCATATGCTCCATGACGCTCAAAACGTCGTTGAAGACCCGGTTCTAAGCCGTAAAGCATGGCACATCGAACTATTGAGTAGTCATCAGCTCGCTTTGCCGACGTCCACAACTTCGTTCAAGATCTGCAGCAGGCCTGTCACCTAGCGGTGCTTCCAGGGCGTAATTTTTCAGTGCAGCAATGAGGATAATCCTCAAATTACGGACCCAGTCCGTAATTGCTACCATCATCTTTCAACTTTGCTTTCTCAAGGAACGCATTAAAATTCAATGGAACAACAGACGAGCCATCTATCTACAAGAAACATAGACAAGCAAAATATATCGGTACTAAGTTCATGATAAATTTAAGTTTAATTAATCATATTAAAACCTCCCACTTAGACAGACATCTCTCTAGTCATCTAAGTGATTACGTGATCCAAATCAACTAAACCATGTCCGATCATCACGTGAGATGGAGTAGTTTCAATGGTGAACATCACTATGTTGATCATATCTACTATATGATTCACGCCGACCTTTCGGTCTCGTGTTCCGAGGCCATATCTGTTATATGCTAGGCTCGTCAAGTTTAACTCGAGTATTCGCGTGCGCAACTGTTTTGCACCCGTTGTATTTGAACGTAGAGCTTATCACACCCGATCATCACGTGGTGTCTCAAAGACGAAGAACTTTCGCAACGGTGCATACTCGGGAGAACACTTCTTGATAATTTTAGTGATAGATCATCTTATAATGCTACCGCCAATCAAAGCAAGATAAGATGCATAAAGGATAAACATCACATGCAATCAATATAAGTGATATGATATGGTCATCATCATCTTGTGCTTGTGATCTCCATCGCCAAGCACCGCCATGATCACCATCGCCACCGCGCGACACCTTGATCTCCATCGTAGCATCGTTGTCGCCTCGCCAACTATTGCTTCTACGACTATCGCTATCGCTTAGTGATAAAGTAAAGCAATTACATGGCGCTTATGCTTTCATACAATAAAGCGACAACCATATGGCTCCTCGCCATTGCCGATAACTCGGTTACAAAACATGATCATCTCATACAATATAGCATCACGCCTTGACCATATCACATCACAACATGCCCTGCAAAAACAAGTTAGACGTCCTCTACTTTGTTGTTGCAAGTTTTACGTGGCTGCTACGGGCTGAGCAAGAACCGTTCTTACCTACGCATCAAAACCACAACGATATTCGTCAAATAGACTCCGCTTTAACCTTCTCAAGGACCGGGCGAGCCACACTCGATTCAACTAAAGTGAGAGAGACAGACACCCGCCGGTCACCTTTAAGCAACGAGTGCTCGGAGCGGTGAAACCAGTCTCGCGTAAGCGTACGCGTAATCTCACAATACCGCTGAACCAAAGTATGACATGCTGGTAGGCAGTATGACTTGTATCGTCCACAACTCACTTGTGTTCTACTCGTGCACATGACATCAACGCATAAAACCTGGCTCGATACCATCGTTGGGAAACGAGTAATTTCAAAAATTTCCTACGATCACGCAAGACCATGGTGATGGCATAGCAACGAGAGGGAGAGTGTCCGTCCACGCACCCTCGTGAGACCGAAGCGGAAGCGTTTTAACAACGCGGTTGATGTAGTCGACGCCTTCACGATCCGACCGATCCAAGCACCGAACGACGGCACCTCCGAGTTCCGCACACGCTCAGCTCGATGACGATCCCCGGACCCGATCCAGAAAGTGTCGGGATGAGTTCCACAAGACGACGGCGTGGTGACGATGTTGATGCTCCATCGACGCAGGGCTTCGCCTAAGCTCCGCGACGATATGACTTCTCCGGCGCAGGCTTCGCCTAAGCTCCGCGACGATATGACCGAAGTGGAATATGGTGGAAGGGGCACCGCACACGGCTAAGGAAAGATCCGTAGATCAACTTGTGTGTCCGGTGCCCCCGCCTCAGATATAAAGGAGCCAAGGGGAGGTGGCCGACCCAAGGGGAGGCGCGACAAGGAGGAGTCCTACTCCCACCGAGTAGGACTCCCCCTCTCCCTAGTTGGATTAGGATTGGAGGAGGGGAAGAGGAAGGCGCCGCCTCTCTCTTGTCCTATTCGGACCAGAGGGGAGGGGGCGCGCAGCCCACCCGGCCGGCCCTTCCTCTTCTCTCTTATGGCCCATTAAGGCCCATAGTCCTCCCGGGGTTCCGTAACCTCCGGTACTCAGAAATTCGATTTCACCCGGAACACTTCCGATGTCCAAATGCAGGCTTCCAATATATCAATCTTTATGTCTCGACCATTTCGAGACTCCTCGTCATGTCCGTGATCACATCCGGACTCAACAACCTTCGTGCATCAATACTTATAAACTCATAATGAATCGCATCGAAGCGTTAAGCGTGCGGACCCTACGGGTTCGAGAACTATGTAGACATGACCTAGAACCATTCTTGGTCAATAACCAATAGCGGAACCTGGATGCCCATATTGGTTCCTACAAATATTCTACGAAGATCTTTATCGGTCAAACCGCATAACGACATACGTTGTTCCCTTTGTCATCGGTATGTTACTTACCCGAGATTCGATCGTCGGTATCCAATACCTAGTTCAATCTCGCTACGGTAAGTCTCTTTACTCGCTCCGTAATACATCATCTCACAACTAACTCATTAGTTGTAATGCTTGCAAGGCTTAAGTGATGTGTA
Organism: Aegilops longissima; assembly: GCA_021605205.1. Classification (NCBI taxonomy): domain Eukaryota; kingdom Viridiplantae; phylum Streptophyta; class Magnoliopsida; order Poales; family Poaceae; genus Aegilops; species Aegilops longissima. The sequence goes on along the minus strand of CM038676.1, from coordinate 570,490,759 downwards.
TTACCGAGAAGGCCTAGAGATACCTCTCCGACAATCGGAGTGACAAAACCTAATCTCGAAATACGCCAACCCAACAAGTACCTTTGGAGACACCTGTAGTACTCCTTTATAATCACCCAGTTACGTTGTGACGTTTGGTAGTACCCAAAGTGTTCCTCCGGTAAACGGGAGTGGAACATGTATGGGTCATGAAGAAAGCATTAACATACTAAACGATCAAGTGTTAAGCTAACGGAATGGGTCATGTCAATCAGATCATTCAACTAATGATGTGACCTTGTTAATCAAATAACAACTCCTTGTTCATGGATAGGAAACATAACCATCTTTGATTAACAAGCTAGTCAAGTAGAGGCATACTAGTGACATACTGTTTGTCTATATATTCACACATGTATTATGTTTCCGGTTAATACAATTCTAGCATGAATAATAAACATTTATCATGATATAAGGAAATAAATAATAACTTTATTATTGCCTCTAGGGCATATTTCCTTCAAAAAAGGCAAAATCATGGACTTTAAAGATGAACAGTACATATGCTAAAAAGCCCCAGATTTGTCTTTTTTCTGTAGCTCACATTTTATTGTATTTCGACCTAAAAATTTGCACACATGTATACTATGTATCTAGCTATATGTGTATTTATTTTCAGAATTTTTTGAAACAGAAAAGTTCAAATTTTGAAGTTTTCAAATAAAGGCCTCCATGGAGCTCGGTCTCCGTTTGGCATTTTCGATCCCCTATTTCATTCTTTCTTAGAAAAGTTTATTTTTTGTTTTTCTTTATTTTTATTTTTTCTGCATTTTATTCTTGTTGGTGAAGCCAACACAAGTACCACATTTCGAATCTAATAGTGTGTTTTTCTTCATTTCTAATCTAATGTTTGGGCGTGACCTCTTTTTTTTATGTTGCCGGTAGCGGCTTAAAGGAGAAAAATGTTCGTGTGACGCCTTTACCAGATCGATACCCAATTTAGGTAAAATGTCACGTGCCTTCTGTAAGAATATTTTGAATATTCAGTATTGCTCGTATAATTTAGCAGAATGATACTAATATTAAGTTGTCTTGTGTGATGAATACTAGACATAAGTATGTTAGAAATATGGGTTTAAAGAGCCTCTTCTCCCCCTTCAAAATGATATGTACGTATATGTGTATATATATTGTACAGACTATGTCAAAAAAATGTGAGTGCACATATAGTCATTAACGATTGCAAAAAAAAAAAGTCACTAATAATTGCGTTGCGTATAACACATCACGTTGTCGTTCGGATAATGGCGGATAATGGCTGTGATGGGTGTTTTGCTTGTGATTAGTTACATGCTAATGGCCGGTGCTTAATGAGATTAGCCGGTTGGCTGCGCATGCATGTGATTCATCCAGCGTTTTGTCCCTCCGTTCCAGCTGGGCAGCAAATCGACTGAAATAATACTTGTGGTCAGTCGACTGACCCGAATTTTATTTTCAGTTGACTGATCTATAGCCTGTCCCTTTTTGGAAAATCAAATTTCTGCAACTTTGACCAAGTTCAGAGTAAAAAATATTCACATCCACAATATTAAACACAAAATGAATGGGAAATTATTTCATGATGAATTTATGACATCAATTTGATATTACTGACTTTGATATATTTCTCTACAAATTTGATCAAACTTAAAGAGATTTGACTTTTCAAAAAAATAATATACCTTATATTTTGAAATAGAGTGAGTAATTTTTTTAGGAATCCCAAGAACACCAACGGCGCAGCAGCGCGCGCCCAACCCTTATAGTATAATTGAAACTCACAGGAAAGGGCTTGATAGATTCCCGGTTATTATTGAGTTGGACTCATCCGTTGCAGTTAAGTTGATCCAAGGACGAGACCAAGATAGATCGATTTATGCTCTTTAGTTAAAGAGATTATATATCTCTTGTCTCTTCGAGAAAATTGTATTACTCATGTCAGCCGCTTGCAAAATAAGGTTAGCGTGTAGCAAATTTCGCTCGTGGTGAGGGTGGAACCATGATTTGGATCGGCTCTTGTTCCGCTATTGCGGTTGAGCTAGCCTGTGCTGATTGTAATAATTTTGTGGTTTAGTAATACAAATGTTTCATTCGGAAGGGGGTGTAGATACGAGCATTCGTCATATCCAGTGGTGTAAAACGGAAGGACTTTCTCGGTTCGATTTGCCCCCAACAACGCCACATGCCGAGCGATGGTTTTATGCATGAATTCTTAAGAGACAGGACAATCACAAGCACGGCATTAAAGACAGCGATGAGAACTGCCGGTCTTCCACTGTGAGCTGCCGCGCAGATGATACTAGATCTCAGACCCCGTCACGTATAGGCAGTACCCAGCAACAGCCATAGCTTCCTGTTGATGATGTGAAGGGGGAGGTACGGGTACCTAGTACTCCACCACACAATTCCGCGGACCCTGACCGGTGCTATGCTAGACTGCTATCGGCGCGCCTAGCTTAGCTTCACTGTTTTGCGCCGCGCATATGCAGTGATGTGTGAGGCACTGATCGGCGACCCACATCCCGTATAGCGTATAGGCAGCGACCCACATCTCGTGTACGGTGTACCACGCACAACGCACATGCATGGACTGACGCGTGCAGTGCAAAGACCAACACCATGCACATGCATGTTTCCACCGAGTCAGTCGTACTAGTCGCTTTGAGCGTTGCATGTTTTATAGCGATGGCGTTCATATTTGCAGACCTACATACGGCTCCTGCATTGTGGTTATTTTTGCCCGGCCCAATGTTATTAGCACCGCAGGAGTGCAGCTCCGCCTGCAAGTGCCGCATGCATGCAACCCTAGCTGCAGACCTGCAGTGCAGTGGCTACAGGCCTATGCATGCTGATGCAGGGCGGGCCGGCTATAGCTTTAGTCCTTCTCCTACGCATGTGCTGATAGCTGCAGTGGTATCTATCCAAAGGTCTACCGACGCACTCGATCGATTTTTGCTCGCTCATTCTGCCCCACGTACGTGGCTAGCCATGGCCACTCAGCGCTGTGCTTCGCGTTGCATTGGCCCTCGTCGCTGGATCTGCAGCCATGGCCTGCCGGCGTTGAGGTCGTGTGAGCTAGCCGTCGACCAGCCGCATGTTGCTCACTTCAGAATTCAGACTTCCATGTGTATTCCACGTACCCATGCGTCTTCGCATATGCACGAGTGCCATGAACTGCAAAGCCCTGCACATTTTTCTTAATTTCCATCCTTTTAAATCTTAAATTAGGTCGATCGAGGATGACGCATTCTGGTCGTACGGCGGCGAGTGGGAGAAGTTTTACGGTGCTTAATTTGGCATTCAAGTGTGCTGGTCGACCTCGTACGGCCGGGCCGTTACCCTCGTGGGCAACTACCTTCTTGAAGGCTAGTGACATGAACCCGGCTGAATAATCCAAAATGAGACGCATGGGTATGACAGCATCTACAGACCGGAACCCATACCTGCCCAAACGGCTGACCGGTCAGTACCCGGACGCAAAAAACGCCACCCAACAGGCCTCTTCATAGCCGGCCCAAATGCCTGAACTTACCGGCACTTCCCATATCCGGCTCAAATGTGGGGCAGACATGCGCTCGGGCACGCCCGCCACATTAGACTGATGGATAGGGCCCACACAGGGATGCAGAGAGACCGCTGGTACGGGTGCCTCTCCGCTCCGCCTCACGTGGCGCCGCCCCTGCGTGCCGTCTGAGGGAGGAAGCCGGACGGCGGCAGCAAAACCCGAGCCTGCCCCCATTTCTTCCCCTTTCTCCCCTCCACCGCCGGCACTTCCACTTTCGTCCGCTGCTTGCGATGCTGAGGCGCCGGATCACCACCTATGCCATGCTCAATCCGGAGCGTCGGGTGCGGCTGCTGGAGTAGATCCATGCGAGGTGGGCTACTCGTTTTGCCACCAGCCTTCCTCCGGATTCGCCGGAGCTGTCGGAGGAGCAGGTGGAGGAGGAGGAGGAGCCGGAGCCAGAGCCCATGGAGGAGGGGGTTGCAGAGCCAAAGGAGTAGGGGGGTGCGGGCTACGCCATGGCGGACGCGGAGGCGGAGGACGAGGCCGCCCAAGCGATGGAGATGGCGGAGCGGACCGCCATCTTCGAGTTCATCCAGGACGAAGGCCTACGTCGAGGCTAGGTGGCGATGGAGGCGCTGTTCGCCGAACTGGACGTGGAGACGGAGGCGGAGGAGGTGCCGAAGCTTCCACAGGACCGTCAACCCGGCACCGGAAATGGAGATCATCGAGATCTCCGACGATGAGTAGTTTTACCTATGAACATAGTATGTAGGCTTTTATTTGAATGTGTATTATTGATTTCAGGTATGAATTTTAAGTTTCATGGCTGTGGAGGACGGTTTTGTGTGGTGTCCGGTCATTGTCATCGGATGCATCAAGCGCGTCCGGGGGCGTTTTGGTGTCAGTTTTTTGGTATAGCAGTTGTAGATGCTCTCACAAGCTGACAACCTTTGTATTCTCCGCCTTCCAAGCAAAATAACACAGCCTTTGTTGTTTTCTCTTGGCACCTTAATTAATTTCTGCATCACGGCAGTAAAAGCACACACTTCTTGCTCGCAAAGACATACTCTGCATATATGATTTGTCTGAAATCAAACTGCTTAAGTTTGATCAACTTTATAAAAAAAGAATCGATATTCATAATACGAAATTAATTTCATTTGATATGTCATGAATTTAATTTTTATAATGTATAACTTTTGTATTATAGATGTTGAATTTTTTTCATATAAATATATGAGAAGTTTGACTCTAGACAAATATTATGTATGTAGTAAAAAGGAGCGGAGGGAGTACCTGCACATATTTTTCTGGTGAAACACACACATATATTCTTGGCATGAAAAATAAAGTATGTATTAAATGTGTACTATTTTATTCTTTAGCACTTCAAAATAAATGGTGTTTTCCTTTTTGCAAAATCTTCGCTATGCAACTCTGGTTTTTTACTTATTTGATTACACGTAAGTGCTAATAAAAAATTATATCACTAAACAAGTATTTTTAATAACACCCGCATTTTTTTATTTGATAAATTATATCTTGTTTAATTGATCAGTTGCAAACCATTGTTCAAATATGGGGCACCCATTAAAAACGAACTATTACATTTCTTTAGCTTCTCAACAAATTGTTAAAGCACAGATTAAAATCAAGCCATTTTCCTTCTCAAACGCTTCAAAATAAATGTTGTTTTTCTTTTGCAAAGCCTTTGATATAATTTTGATTGTTACTTCTTTGATTATATATGCATGAACTATTAAAAATTTCAACCATGAAATATTTTTTAACATTGGTGACACTGTTTTACCTCGCTAAATAAAATAGCACTCGTAGTGTTAGTGCATCAGATGCTTTTTATTGGTTGTGCACTTTGTAACAATGTATAGGCAAAATGTTCAGTAAAACTGGTTAAATCATGCTATTTTATCTTATTTTTAAATTCTTATTAAATTGTTAAAGCAGTATGCTTAATTGCTTATAGGAATTATAAGTTTTATTCAACTATAATTTAAACCTCATATATAATATGTTCAGGATTGCAACCAATCGAATTGGCACTGTGTGCCCAACTGTGGGTCACAAAATCTTGAATGATCCATTTAAATGACAAATCACACTAGTCCCGTTTATATTGGGTTGCGTAGGAGTGAACCATGCTTTCAATTCTATGGGATGAGCTAAATAAATAATGAATAAAGCTAGAAACAAGTCAAAGATATAAAGTTCAAATTCCAAATGATGAAATGGAAACTCGGATATGACCATTCTGATTCTTAAAGAATGAGAGGGTGGTTTCCTGAAAGAGTAGGCGCAAAATAATATACTTTTATGTTACTTTTTTGAAATTGTTTTTGTCCTTGTGAAAAGAGTCATACAGATTGAAACTCCCCAATTAATCATGTATAACCCCAACAACAAAAAGGGAGGATTGCAAGAACATGAAAGAGTTGCAAACAACAATGCACCAATCATATTACAAAGAAAGATTAATGGAGATACAAAACTCACAAGAGAAAAATGAACTTATTAAGCAGAGACTCCCAAGCAAAATCCCAGATCGTTATTACACAAAGCCAGTCAATACATGAACGATTACTAGTAAAAAAAAGCAACGAATTGCATTGCACAGTGGCTGCAAAACCTTAACTTGATCATCACACCCAATACTCCCAAATAATCCCCACTCAAGTAATCTTAAATCACAGCATAACTTACCTATAAAGACAGTAAAATACTGCTCCTCAGAGCATTATGGATTATTAATTTATACGCACCTTCTTGGAGCAGCTAGAGACCATGCATATGCCCACGACGTAGGTGATTCATCGATCAACCCTGGCTTCCTGAGTGAAGAAAGCTTCTCCCCGCGAGCTCAGCGAGAGCTGGCCTTGCGAATCGCCGAGGTTGTCTACGGGGAACTGACCATCGGAGGCGACGTCTTTCATGGCGAAGCCGCCCTCCGGCGTGTAGAAGACGAACTGAGACACCGGGGCCAAGGACAGCAGCGACGGGAACGGCAAGCCGTGGTGAGGCACCACATGAGGCGAAGAGCGATGGCCGCCCAGCTGCTCGTGGACATTGTTGCCGCCATTGCTCCAAGCCTCGTGAGCGGCGTAGTGGTGGTGGTACGACCCGGCTTGGGCCGCAGCCAGCGTCGGCATGGAGGCTCCGGCACCGTTGACCAGGCCGAGCGAGTTGCTCAGGCTCATGAATCCCTTGAGATCGCCGCCTCCGTCGTGGGCCTGCGCTGCCTTGTCGCTGTCGACGACAATCATGGACGCCGCGGCTGCGGTGGCAGTGGCGTGCGAGAACGGCGGCGCCATGGCCATGGACGTCATGGAGGAGGTCGGCTGCAGGTGATGGTGGTGGTGGTGGGCGGAGAGCAGGAGGTCGTCGTCGTGCGGCGGGAATTGGAGCGGCGGCAGCTTGTCGATCTCGTGCTGGGCGGCGTTGAGGAGCCAGTCGACGACCTTGCTGGGCTGGCTGAGGCCGAGGCGGTCCTGGAGGTCGTAGAGCTGGATGGCCGTGGGCACGGAGAGGCGCACCCGGCGGTCGCGCAGTCCCTTGACGGTCCTCACCTTGCTGTGCCGGTCCTTGCCGCCGAACACGCGCGACACGCGCACGATCCGCGACTCCGTGGACGCCGACCAGTGCCGCGAGGCGGCCGCCGCCGCCTGCAGGGCCTTGTTGCCGGCCGCCGCCGGGTCGAACTTCCGGCGGTCGCTCCCATGGTCGCCGGCGCTTATCATCTCAAGGCGCTCATCGTCGCATGCACCTGCAGTCGATTGATCAAGCATAAGGTAATGATGATATGGCCTGCTGCATATGCATCGATCACAGTGCGTATGTGCTCGCCCTGTCGTAGTAGTAGATCATATCAATCGATTCTTGATTTCAGCATCACTGACTGAGCCACTGAGGAACACTTGCAGCTTTATTCGCCACACATAGTGACAGACAAAGCGCCACATCGAAACAAGAACGCTGTGGCAATGATACTGTAGCCGTCCGTACGTGTAGCGGCATGTATCCATCGCACTACAGTCTACAACTACTGTCCACTGTACACGGATTTATGGATGAATGAACCTACATACGCTGCTATCACAGGCTCACACCTGCACTAACTGACTGAGTTTAGTGAGCTTGCTAGTCGCAATTAAGGAAATATATGTACTTTGAAAACCTGCTGAAAGGATTTAGTTGAATTACATCCTCGCTCCTCGCGTACACTCATTTAGTAAGCATCAAATTCGGCTAGAAAATTAGCAACGTATGGCGGAAATAGCAAGTGAAGAGCGACAGGAGGCGAGACCGCGAGAGGGAAAAGGAAGAAAAAAAGTTGAAAACCACGGGAGCTTCAAAATCAGATCGAGACCATCTGAGATTTCCATGTGGATCCAGGATTCCAGGCGCAAGTGCAACCCTAGCCAATTAATCTGAGGATCTACGACTCAAGAAGGAGCTCGAAACACTCGGGGAAATCACAGAATCTGGGCAGATCCACCAAGAAAGCGATTATAAACGCAACTTACAAGCATGAGAAATCGTCGGCCAGCCGGGGAGCCAGCATCTCCCCGCAGATCGCCTCGAATTAATCGGGCGAGGCGGCGAGCTGAGCTGAAGTGACCCTGGCTGGCTGAGCTTTTGAGGAAGAACGCGAGCGAGCCCCTGCCGCCGATTGCCTCCGTGCACGCCGGAGTTCCGCTGCGGGAGAGAGGGAGCTGGCGGCCGGCGACTAATAATCTGCGTGTAAACCCTAGATGGATGGGAAGAGCTGCTCCTGTTGATGATAGCTGACTAGTACTACACTGGGAGGTCGCTCGTTCCTCGCGCTGGTGAGAAGAACTTGTGGTGCTTGTTGGCAGCAACTAAATGATGAGCAGCTTTCGCGCTGGCCCGTCCTTTTTACCATGGATCGTACGATACCTACGTGCTACTCCATTCGTCAAATATACTCCAGCCGTCTGGACAGAGATATTCACTGTGAGTGGCCTCAGCACGAGACGACGCATGGTAAGCTCGGTGCTCGCCAGCCGGTAGCAGAAGTGATAGTATAGTACTAGACAGGAGGATAGATAGAGGTAGGACCATAGGAGTAACCCTATAGATACGTATGAGAAGTCGCGTCACATCAAATTAATTAAGGAACAGACAGAGACTGAGACGGGTTAATACCTTGCAAAACTTAAAGCGCCGCCAGCTTAATTAATTGACAACTAGGAGTATTCCGTACTACTCCCTTCGTCAAAAAAATTTGTCCCTCAAATGAATATAAGTTAGCGCTAGATACATCCATTTGAGAAACAAAATTGGGACAAGTTTTTCTGGACGGAGGGAGTACTAGCTAGCAGTGCTAAATACTCCCTTTATTCCAAAATATAATGCATCCTCAGTTCCCGCGCTTCAACTTTGACCATAAATTTAACCAATGAGACCGACTGCGGCGGAAGCAAAAGTTATATCAATGAATTCGTATTTAAAAGAAGTTTTAATTATATAATTTTTCTTTCTGCTGCAGGCAATTTTGTTGGTTAAATTTATGGTCAAAGTTGAATCTCGGAAAACGCAAACACACTATATTTTGAAAAAGAGGGAGTGTAATTACCGTACATGTACACTAAAGCTAGGGTTAACACAACAGTGAATTTATCTCAATAAGACTGCAAAATGCTTCGAATGTGTGGTTTGCTCCAATCTTTCAGACCTTAAAAACATTTACTTTTGTATATTATATGACAATCATAAGATTTCTTATTGTAGAGGAATTACTGGAAAGGGGGTTTTCCCCATTGGAAAAGTAAGTTTTTTCAATACTTTTACTTTGCGTAGGATAGTGTTCGAACTTTGAACCAAGTTATTTTTCCAAATAAACAGACCGTAAGATTATCTACTTGTAAAGCCCACCCCACAGAAGAATGCAAACTTAATTTATCTACAGCATACATATGTGTGCATGTATGTGTATGTGTATGTGGTATGTGCTGCATAAACGATGTTATCGTCACCTTCCTTCAGCGAGTTTGTTAAGTAAGACTGTGTGTTAGTATATGTCATTTTTTTGCGGGGACTGTATATGTATTTTCTGATATGCATTGAAAACTTAGAGAGATTTGTTGGCCCATATGCGACGTCTCTTTCCCAATATCACCAACATACATAGAACCTTTACAAATCCTCCACCACCACTCCACCAGAACCTAGGAGGCTACTCCATATAGCACGGGACCATGCTTCTTTTGATCAGCACCCAATAACTAGCTGGACCACCATGCCTTTTTATCCTTCGTTTAGTAAGATGGAGATAACTAGTAATTTGGAGTTGCTTTTAAACATTCTTTAAAATTTTGGAGGGAAATAGAGAGAAATAGGAAAGACAGTGATCTTACATCCATATACCACCTCCAATGGATAATTATATCTTCCAAACACTAGTAGAAAAAGGCCTATTGTCCCGGTTTGTAAGGCCCATTTTATCGCGGTTTTTGAACCGGGACTAAAGGGTCGTTACTAATGGCCTAGGCCTTTAGTCCCGGTTCTTACACAAACTGGGACAGATGGGCCTCCACGTGGCCGGTGCAGCGAGCCCAGGAAGGAGGGCCTTTAGTCCCAGTTGGTGGCACCAACCGGAACCAATAGGCATCCACGCGTCAGCAGCTGGCAGGAGCTGAGGTTTTTGTTTTTTTTTCTGAAAGGGGGTAATTTAGGGTGTGTTAGCTAGCTAACGGAGAGAAGTGTCCTCTCTTATTTCCATGTTTGGTTTACCAGCGATACTGCTATGCTTAAACATGGCTTAGATTAAAGTGAAGGTAACATGTGGTGCATGTCGAAAGTAATACTAATCCTAACTAGATCAAGTTTGGATTAGTACTACTTTCGACATGCATCACATGCTTGTTGTCTTCACTTTAATCCAATCCATGTTCATTTCACCCACTGATATATAGTAACTCTTCATGCCCGCATCATGCATCATCATAATAATAAGTTATACTAATCATCACCATACAACTTCTACTCGTTATTAATAACAAGTCATACGATCATCATCCTCATAGTCATCGAACCAACCCTACTTAATTGTTCTAGGCACATGATCATCAGTATTAGGTAGGACCTAAACACCCTCTTTAAGATAAAATAGCATAAAACAATATAGACCCTGACTCTCCATTATGGAGAATGGAGATCATCTTGTCTGCAATTCTTGCGCTTCGCTTCCTTTTGCTTCCAAGAACCTCCTTACGACTATCCATGCATTTTTTTTTCCATTTCTTGATTTTCATGTCTCCACTTCTTTTAGAAATCCGATATGGACCGTTGAGATTCGTAGGATGACCTGGACATATGTTCAAAACATCAAGGCGGCCACTCTGATACATCAGATGAGGCACACAATCATTCGGAATTTCCTGTTGAAAAACATATAGTAATAACTTCATAGTTAGCAATGTAGTTAATTTTTAAAAGAATTTCTGCAAAAGATGCACAAATGTCGTAATACTAAAAAATCTTACCATGGCATCTCCATGGATGTTACCGTAGTTCAACACGTGCACTAGTGGCACGTATTGACCATAATGTGGAGGAGTTTGACAATAGATATTGTAATTCTCAAGATCAGTACAAAATGCGACCAAATGATTTTTCTCCTTATAAGTTAACTCAGAGCCATCGGTGTAGTAGGTTCTGTCTACCATTTTCCGCACATTGTTTGAACAATCAAAATAAGCTGTCAATGGAAATAAGCTGTCAACTATTTTGAAATGAACAATATAAATTAGTTAATAACTATGTTTGAGAAACTCACATAGCGGTAGAATTGGAAGCGTATCAACAAGGACCCAAATGTCCATATTGTCTTGGTCGATGTCAAGGTCACCAAGATCCATGGTGACAAGCATACCCTCATCAAAATCATACATCTTGCAAAATGCTTCCCAATTTTTGCAACCAAAATGGGTTACGCTCTCAGAATTATACATATTTACTTCAAAATCCATATCATGATGGGTCCTTAGGTGAATTTTCTTTGTTTCCATACTTTCATGGTCTTCAAAACCCATCCTCTCCAACACATAGCGTCTTGCATGGCATGGGATAAGCTAGTCGAATTGTAAAAGATGAAAATTACACGTTGAAATAGTTGAAGTCGTGCTTGTCATCGTTGTATACCGTTTCAACATCGAAGGTCTCCTCCAGCTTAATGCTGAAGCGCTGACCTTCGTCCAGGTGAGGCCTGTCGCACAGACCTCAGTCGTTGTGGCACCAGTCGCACTCCGCCGGGAGGCTTTCGTTGTCCGAGTACGACATTTCCTATGTTCATAATTCAAAAATTAAACTTGTATAATTAAATATATGTACTAAAAACCTAAATTAGATCATTATTATTCAACACGGGTTGACTATCGGTCTGTCGAGTCTTTTTCTTGAAAACTCTCAGCTCACGTGGTGTACAAATTCGACAGTTGGTGATGGTAGCTCCTCCTTTCATCCCCGAGTGCATTACACCAAGTTGTCTAGCACACGGGAATGAAGGAGAAGCTACCCCCACGACAACATTCAGGATTCTTCGTCCTCTCATATATGGTGGAGACTCGACAGACTTAAAGTCAACCCAAAATATGGTTTAATTATCTTTCTAAAAAAGGACATATCGTCCTCTCATATATAGGACTCATATTGACATGGTGATTTGGTTGGTCTCACCTCGAGGTCGGAGGGGGGTTGGTGACGGGGACGACGGCGGGGATGATGGAGGGGCTCCTAGATTTCTTGAAAAACAAAAACCCTATAAGCTATCAACTAATCAAATGCATATGCCTTGCATAGTGCTCTGCAATTTTAGCATTCAAAGTAGGAGTACTTTTCAAATTTGAGCATTCAATAAGCAAAACCAAATTGTAAAAGTAGTATTCAAATTAGCATGCATTCAATTATAAGAAAAACTACATCATCTCTTGCGTCCGTACATCGTCGAATATTATCACTAATACACCTCGAATACTATCATACATATAGCATCGCTAATACATCTAGAACCGTAGCGCCCGACGGGTATCGGCGCGTGCGGTGGACACCCAAAGAGAAGGAACCATCACAGGATCACTCCAGTGAGATCCCTGAAGAACCTGCCAGGTATTGTCAAACCTGCGCTCCAACGCAACCATGTAGCGACGGATGTGCTCGTCCTCCTCGCTGACATGGTGACGTACCACCTCTGTGGTGTCCGGAAACCTCGGCACCGTCACTGGCCCACGCGACCGCCACCAAACAAGGATCGGGTCAACGACGGGCTGGCTCCTCACCAACCTACGCCCCCGGAAGGTAGCACCTCCCAATACCAGCCCGGCGGAGCCCAGTCCCGGACATGGCCCCTCTGATCAAGCTGGCCTCCTCCGCCGAGTCGTCGACGAGGATGCGGGATAGGCATCGTCGACGTCGATGCAGAAATAATTGCTTGAACTAAAAAAATAAACTAGTTCTATTAATTTTCTTGCTAAAAATAAACTACCTCTATATATACTAAAATAAAGTAGTTTTCTTAAATCAACTAGTTCAACTACTACTAAGCACTTACTTACTATAAATAAAATAAAGTAGTACTTACTAAAATAAACTGCTTCTATATATATAGTAAAATAAAGTAGTTTTATTAAATCAACTAGTTCAACTAGTAAGCACTTACTATAAATAAAATAAAGTAGTACTTACTAAAAATAAACTACTTCTATATATAGTAAAATAAAGTAGTTTTATTAAATCAACTAGTTCAACTACTAATTAAGCACTTACTATAAATAAAATAAAGTAGTACATACTAAAAACAAACTACTTCTATAGTAAAATAAAGTAGTTTTATTAAATCAACTAGTTCAACTACTAAGCACTTACTATAAATAAAATAAAGTAGTACTTACTAAAAATAAACTAGTTTAACTAGTTCTATTATTTATCGACCCCACCCCTCATGTCGAAGTTATCGGGGAGGGGGTATATCGAGAACGACATACCCGATAAAAAATAAGAAGAGGAAGAAGAAGAAAAAAAAGGAGAAGAAGAAAGGAATAGAGGAGAAGATCGAAGAAAAAAAAGAAGAAGAAAAAGGAGAAGAAGAAAGGAATAGATGAGAAGAAGAAAAAATAGAATATTTTCTACTTTTTCTTCTTCTCCTCTATAGCTGGCCAAACGGGCCGTGCTAACTGGGCCGGCCCAGTAGCACGCAGGAACGGCACGGCCCAGGCACGGCACGGCCCGAGCTAAACGGGCTAGGCCCGGCACGCGGCACGCCATGGGCCATGCCTGGGCCTGGAGGCTGGGCACGCGGGCCGGCACGGCACGACCCATTTATTTTTTTAGAATTTTTTATATATATGACCTAAATTACAGCCAATATGCCTAAAATACAGCCCAACATGCTAAAAATCAAATGGGCCAGCGTGCTAAACGTGCCACGGGCCGGCCCGTTTAATAATCAGGCCGTGCCTGGGCCACAGAGCCACGCCCGTGGGCCGGCACGGCACGCGACCCGACTATTAAACGTGCCACGACGGGCCGTGCCTGTTGCAAATATGCCCTAGAGGCAATAATAAAATGGTTATTATTATATTTCCTCGTTCATGATAATTGTCTTTTATTCATGCTATAATTGTGTTATCCGGAAATCGTAATACATGTGTGAATACATAGACCACAACATGTCCCTAGTGAGCCTCTAGTTGACTAGCTCGTTTATCAATAGATGGTCACAGTTTCCTGACCATGGGCATTGGATGTCATTGATAACGGGATCACATCATTAGGAGAATGATGTGATGGACAAGACCCAATCCTAAGCATAGCACAAGATCGTGTAGTTCGTTTGCTAGAGCTTTTCCAATGTCAAGTATCTTTTCCTTAGACCATGAGATCGTGTAACTTCCGGGTGCCGTAGGAGTGCTTTAGGTGTACCAAACGTCACAACGTAACAGGGTGACTATAAAGGTATATTACAGGTATCTCCGAAAGTGTCTGTTGGGTTGACACGGATCGAGACTGGGATTTGTCACTCCGTATGACGGAGAGGTATCTCTAGGCCCACTCGGTAATGCATCATCATAATGAGCTCAAAGTGACTAAGTGGTTGGTCATGGGATCATGCATTACGGTACGATTAAAGTGACTTGCCGGTAACGACATTGAACGAGGTATTGGGATACCATGATTGAATCTCGGGCAAGTAACGTACCGATTGACAAAGGGAATTGTATAAGGGATTACTTGAATCCTCGACATCGTGGTTCATTCGATGAGATCATCGTGGAACATGTGGGAGCCAACATGGGTATCCAGATCCCGCTGTTGGTTATTGGCTGGAGAGTCGTCTCGGTCATGTCTGCATGTCTCCCGAACCCGTAGGGTCTACACACTTAAGGCTCGGTGACGCTAGGGTTGTAGAGATACTAGTATGCGGTAACCCGAAAGTTGTTCGGAGTCCCGGATGAGATCCCGGACGTCACGAGGAGTTCCAGAATTGTCCGGAGGCGAAGAATTATATATAGGAAGTCCAGTTTCGGCCGTCGGGAAAGTTTCAAGGGGTCACCGGTATTGTACCGGGACCACCGGAAGGGTTCCGGGGGTCCATCAGGTGGGGCCACCTATCCCGGAGGGCCTCGTGGGCTGAAGTGGGGAATGGAACCAGCCCTTGGTGGGCTAGTGCGCCCCCCTTGGCGAAGCCCTGCCGAGATCTCCGCTACTTCCACCACCACGCCGTCGTGCTGCTGGATCTCCATCAACCTCTCCCTCCCCCTTGCTGGATCAAGAATGAGGAGGCGTCTTCCCCAACCGTACGTGTGTTGAACGCAGAGGTGCCGTCCGTTCGGCACTAGGATCTTCGGTGATTTGGATCACGACGAGTACGACTCCCTCAACCCCGTTCTCTTGAACACTTCCGTGCGTGATCTACAAGGGTATGTAGATGCACTCCTCTATCTCGTTGGTAGATGACTCCATAGATTGATCTTGGTGAAGCGTAGAATTTTTTTTATTTTCTGCAACGTTGCCCAACAGTGGCATCATGAGCCAGGTTTATGAGTAGTTTCTATGCACGAGTAGAACACAAACTTGTTGTGGGCGTAGATGTTGTCAATTTTCTTGCCACTACTAGTCTTATCTTGTATCGGTGGCATCGTGGGATGAAGCGGCCCGGACCGACCTTACACGTACGCTTACGTGAGCTAGGTTCCACCGACTGACATGCACTAGTTGCATAAGGTTGATGGAAATATGCCCTAGAGGCAATAATAAAGTTATTATTTATTTCCTCATATCATGATAAATGTTTATTATTCATGCTAGAATTGTATTAACCGGAAACATAATACATGTGTGAATACATAGACAAACATATAGTCACTAGTATGCCTCTACTTGACTAGCTCATTAATCAAAGATGGTTATGTTTCCTAAACCATAGACATGTGTTGTTATTTGATTAATGGGATCACATCATTAGGAGAATGATGTGATTGACATGACCCATTTTGTTAGCCTAGCACTTGATCGTTTAGTATATTGCTATTGCTTTCTTCATGACTTATACATGTTCCGGTAACTATGAGATTATGCAACTCCGCTTACGGAGGAACACTTTGGGTGCTACCAAACGTCACAACGAATCGGGTGATTATAAAGGAGTACTACAGGTGTCTCCAAAGGTACATGTTGGGTTGGCGATTTTGAGATTAGGTTTTGTCACTCCGATTGTCGGAGAGGTATCTCTAGGCCTTCTCGGTAATACACATCACATAAGCCTTGCAAGCATTGCAACTAATAAGTTAGTTGCGAGATGATGTATTACGGAACGAGTAAAGAGACTTGCCGGTAACGAGATTGAACTAGGTATTAGATACCGACGATCGAATCTCGGGCAAGTAACATACCGATGACAAAGGGAACAACGTATGTCCTTATGCGGTTTGACCGATAAAGATCTTCAGAGAATATGTAGGAACCAATATGGGCATCCAGGTTCCGCTATTGGTTATTGACCGAGAATAGTTCTAGGTCATGTCTACATAGTTCTCGAACCCGTAGGGTCCGCACGCTTAACGTTACGATGACAGTTTATTATGAGTTTATAAGTTTTGATGTACGAAGTTTGTTCGAGTCCGGATGTGATCACGGACATGACGAGGAGTCTCGAAATGGTCGAGACATAAAGATTGATATATTGGAAGCCTATATTTGGATATCGGAATGGTTCCGGTGAAATCGGGATTTTACCGGAACACACAGGGTTACTGGAACCTCCCGGGGATAATGGGCCTTAGTGGGCCATGAGGGAGAAGAGGAGGGCCGGCCAGGCAGGCCGCGCCCCTCCCCCTAGTCCGAATAGGACAGGAGAGGGGCGGCGCCTCTTCCTCTTTCCCTCCCCTTTCCTTCTCCAACAAGGCAAGAGGGGGGGAGTCCTACTCCCGGTGGGAGTAGGACTCCTCCAGGCGCACCCCATGGGGGCCGGCCGCACCTCCCCCTCCCTCCTTTATATACGAGGGTAGGGGGCACCCCATAACACACAAGTTGATCTGCGTGATCGTTCCTTAGCCGTGTGCGGTGCCCCCCTCCACCATATTCCACCTCGGTCATATCGTCATGGAGTTTAGGCGAAGCCCTGCGCCGGTAGAGCATCATCATCGTCACCACGCCGTCGTGCTGACGGAACTCATCCCCGACACTTTGCTGGATCGGAGTCCGGGGATCGTCATCGAGCTGGACGTGTGCTGAACTCGGAGGTGTCGTACGTTCGGTACTAGGATCGGTCGGATCGTGAAGACGTACGACTACATCAACCGCGTTGTCATAACGCTTCCGCTTACGGTCTACGAGTGTACGTGGACAATACTCTCCCCTCTCGTTGCTATGCCATCACCATGATCTTGCGTGTGCGTAGGAATTTTTTTGAAATTACTACGTTCCCCAACAGTGGCATCCGAGCCTAGGTTTTATGCGTTGATGTTATATGCACGAGTAGAACACAAGTGAGTTGTGGGCGATACAAGTCATACTTGCTTACCAAAGATGTCATACTTTGGTTCGGCGGTATTGTGAGATGAAGCGGCCCGGACCGACATTACGCGTACGCTTACGCAAGACTGGTTTCACCGCTGCGAGCACTCATTGCTTAAAGGTGACTGGCGGGTCTCTGTCTCTCTCACTTTAGTTGAACCGAGTGTGGCTACGCCCGGTCCTTGCGAAGGTTAAAACAGCACTAACTTGATGAACTATCGTTGTGGTTTTGATGCGTAGGTAAGAACGGTTCTTGCTCAGCCCGTAGCAGCCACGTAAAACTTGCAACAACAAAGTAGAGGACGTCTAACTTGTTTTTGCAAGGCATGTTGTGATGTGATATGGTCAAGACGTGATGCTATATTTTATTGTATGAGATGATCATGTTTTGTAACCAAGTTATCGGCAACCGGCAGGAGCCATATGGTTGTCGCTTATTGTATGAAATGCAACGCCATGTAATTGCTTTACTTTATCACTAAGCGGTAGCGATAGTCGAGAAGCAATAGTTGGCGAGACGACAACGATGCTACGATGGAGATCAAGGTGTCGCTACCGATGACGATGGTGATCACGACGGTGCTTCGGAGATGGAGATCACAAGCACAAGATGATGATGGCCATATCATATCACTTATATTGATTGCATGTGATGTTTATCCTTTATGCATCTTATCTTGCTTTGATTGACGGTAGCATTTTAAGATGATCTCTCACTAAAAATTATCAAGACGTGTTCTCCCTGAGTATGCACCGTTGCCAAAGTTCGTCGTGCCCAGACACCACGTGATGATCGGGTGTGATAAGCTCTACGTCCATCTACAACGGGTGCCAGCCAGTTTTGCACACGCAGAATACTCAGTTAAACTTGACGAGCCTAGCATATGTAGATATGGCCTCGGAACACGGAGACCGAAAGGTCGAGCGTGAATCATATAGTAGATATGATCAACATAGTGATGTTCACCATTGAAAACTACTCCATCTCACGTGATGATCGGTTATGGTTTAGTTGATTTGGATCACGTAATCACTTAGATGACTAGAGATGTCTATCTAAGTGGGAGTTCTTAAGTAATATGATTAATTGAACTTAAATTTATCATGAACTTAGTACTGATAGTATTTTGCTTGTCTATGTTTACTTGTAGATAGATGGCTCGTCTTTGTTGTTCCGTTGAATTTTAATGCATTCCTTGAGAAAGCAAAGTTGAAAGATGATGGTAGCAATTACACGGACTGGGTCCGTAATTTGAGGATTATCCTCATTGCTGCACGAAAGAATTACGCCTGGAAGCACCGCTGGGTGCCGAACTCTGCGCAGAGCAACGCCGAGAAGTTGTGAACGTCTGGCAGAGCAAAGCTGATGACTACTCTATAGTTCAGTGTTCCATGCTTTACGGCTTAGAACCGGGTCTTCAAAGCATATGAGATGTTCCAAGAGTTGAAGTTAATATTTCAAGCAAATGCCGGATTGAGAGATATGAAGTCTCCAATAAGTTCTATAGCTGCAAGATGGAGGAGAATAGTTACATCGGTGAGCATATACTCAAAATGTCCGGGTATAATAATCACTTGATTCAACCGGGAGTTAATCTTCCGGATGATAGTGTCATTGATGAAATTCTCCAATCATCGCCACCAAGCTACAAGAGCTTCGTGATGAACTATAATATGCAAGGGATGACCAAGAAAATTCCCGAGCTCTTCGCAATACTAAAAGCTGCGGAGGTAGAAATCAAGAAAGAGCATCAAGTGTTGATGGTCAACAAGACCACTAGTTTCAAGAAAAAGGGCAAAGGGAAGAAGAAGGGGAACTTCAAAAAGAACAGCAAGAAAGTTGCTGCTCAAGAGAAGAAACCCAAGTCTGGACCTAAGCCTGAAACTGAGTGTTTCTACTGCAAGCAAACTGGTCACTGGAAGAGGAACTGCCCCAAGTATTTGGCGGATAAGAAGGATGGCAAGGTGAACAAAGGTATATGTGATATACATGTTATTGATGTGTACCTTACTAGAGCTCGTAGTAGCACCTGGTATTTGATACGGTTACATTGCTAATATTTGCAACTCAAAACAGGGACTACGGAATAAGCGAGCACTGGCAAATGACGAGGTGACGATGCGCGTGGGAAACGGTTCCAAAGTCGATGTGATCGCGGTTGGCACGCTACCTCTACATCTACCTTCGGGATTAGTTTTAGACCTAAATAATTGTTATTTGGTGCCAGCGTTGAGCATGAACATTATATCTGGATCTTGTTTGATGCGAGACGGTTATTCATTTAAATCAGAGAATAATGGTTGTTCTATTTATATGAGTAATATCTTTTATGGTCATGCACCCTTGAAGAGTGGTCTATTTTTATTAAATCTCGATAGTAGTAATACACATATTCATAATGTCGAAGCCAAAAGATGCAGAGTTAATAATGATAGTGCAACTTATTTGTGGCACTGCCGTTTAGGTCATATCGGTGTAAAGCGCATGAAGAAACTCCATACTGATGGACTTTTGGAATCACTTGGTTATGAATCACTTGGTACTTGCGAACCATGCCTCATAGGCAAGATGACTGAAACACCGTTCTCCGGTTCTATGGAGAGAGCAACAAATTTGTTAGAAATCATACATATAGATGTATGTGGTCCGATGAATGTTGAAGCTCGTGGTGGATATCGTTATTTTCTCACCTTCACAGATGATTTAAGCAGATATGGGTATATCTTCTTAATGAAGCATAAATCTGAAACATTTGAAAAGTTCAAAGAATTTTAGAGTGAAGTTGAAAATCATCGTGACAAGAAAATAAAATTTCTACGATCTGATCGTGGAGGAGAATATTTGAGTTACGAGTTTGGTCTACATTTGAAAAATTGCGGAATAGTTTCGCAACTAACGCCACCTGGAACACCACAGCGTAATGGTGTGTCCGAACGTCGTAATCGTACTTTACTAGATATGGTGCGATCTATGATGTCTCTTACCGATTTACCGCTATCGTTTTGGGGTTATTAGAGACGGCCGCATTCACGTTAAATAGGGCACCATCAAAATCCGTTAAAACGACTCCTTATGAACTGTGGTTTGGCAAGAAACCAAAGTTGTCGTTTCTGAAAGTTTGGGGCTGTGATGCTTATGTGAAAAAACTTCAACCTGATAAGCTAGAACCCAAATCGGAAAAATGTGCCTTCATAGGATACCCAAAGGAAACAGTTGGGTACACCTTCTATCACAGATCCGAAGGCAAGACATTCGTTGCTAAGAATGGATCCTTTCTAGAGAAGGAGTTTCTCTCGAAAGAAGTGAGTGGGAGAAAAGTAGAACTTGATGAGGTAACAGTACCAGATCCCTTATTGGAAAATGGTTCATCACAGAAATCAGTTCCTGTGACACCTACACCATTAGTGAGGAAGTTAATGATGATGATCATGAAACTTCAGATCAAGTTTCTACTGAGCTACGTAGGTCAACCAGAGTAAGATCCGCACCAGAGTGGTACGGTAATCCTATTTTGGAAGTCATGTTACTTGACCATGGTGAACCTACAAACTATGAAGAAGCAATGGTGAGCCCAGATTCCGCAAAATGGCTGGAAGCCATGAAATCTGAGATGGGATCCATGTATGAGAACAAAGTATGGACTTTGGTTGACTTGCCCGATGATCGGCAAGCCATTGAGAATAAATGGATCTTTAAAAAGAAGACTGACGTTGATGGTAATGTAACTGTCTATAAAGCTCGACTTGTTGCAAAAGGTTTTCGACAAGTTCAACGGGTTGACTACGATGAGACTTTCTCACCCGTAGCGATGCTTAAGTCTGTCCGAATCATGTTAGCAATTGCTGCATTTTATGATTATGAAATTTGGCAAATGGATGTAAAAACTGCATTCTTGAATGGATTTCTAGAAGAAGAGTTGTATATGATGCAACCAGAAGGTTTTGTTGATCCAAAAGGTGCTAGCAAAGTGTGCAAGCTCCAGCGATCAATTTATGGTCTGGTGCAAGCTTTTCGGAGTTGGAATAAACGCTTTGATAGTGTGATAAAAGCATATGGTTCTATACAGACTTTTGGAGAAGCTTGTATTTACAAGAAAGTGAGTGGGAGCTCTGTAGCATTTCTGATATTATATGTGGACGACATATTATTAATTGGAAATGATATAGAATTTCTGGATAGCATAAAAGGATACTTGAATAAAAGTTTTTCAATGAAAGACCTCGGTGAAGCTGCTTACATATTGGGCATCAAGATCTATAGAGATAGATCAAGATGCTTAATTGGACTTTCACAAAGAACATACCTTGATAAAGTTTTGAAAAAGTTCAAAATGGATCAGGCAAAAAGGGTTTTTACCTGTATTACAAGGTGTGAAATTGAGTCGACTCAATGCCCGACCACAAAGCAGGATATAGAGAGAAAATGAAAGATGTTCCCTATGCTTCAGCCATAGGCTCTATCATGTATGCAATGCTGTGTACCAGACCTGACGTATGCTTAGCAATAAGCTTGGCAGGAAGGTACCAAAGTAATCCAGGAGTGGATCACTGGACAGCGGTCAAGAACATCCTGAAATACCTGAAAAGGACTAAGGATATGTTTCTCGTATATGGAGGTGACAAAGAGCTAGTCGTAAATGGTTACGTCGATGCAAGCTTTGACACTGATCCGGACGATTCTAAATCGCAAACCGGATACGTGTTTTTATTAAACGGTGGAGCTGTCAGTTGGTGCAGTTCTAAACAAAGCGTCGTGGCGGGATCTACATGTGAAGCGGAGTACATAGCTACTTCGGAAGCAGCAAATGAAGGAGTCTGGATGAAAGAGTTCATTTCCGATCTAGGTGTCATACCTAGTGCATCGGGACCAATGAAGATCTTCTGTGACAATACTGGTGCAATTGCCTTGGCAAAGGAATCCAGATTTCACAAGAGGACCAAGCATATCAAGAGACGCTTCAATTCCATTCGGACCAAGTCCAAGTGGGAGACATAGAGATTTGCAAGATACATACGGATCTGAATATTGCAGACCCGTTGACTAAGCCTCTTCCTCGAGCAAAACATGATCAGCACCAAGACTCCATGGGTGTTAGAATCATTACTGTGTAATCTAGATTATTGACTCTAGTGCAAGTGGGAGACTGAAGGAAATATGCCCTAGAGGCAATAATAAAGTTATTATTTATTTCCTCATATCATGATAAATGTTTATTATTCATGCTAGAATTGTATTAACCGGAAACATAATACATGTGTGAATACATAGACAAACATATAGTCGCTAGTATGCCTCTACTTGACTAGCTCATTAATCAAAGATGGTTATGTTTCCTAAACCATAAACATGTGTTGTTATTTGATTAATGGGATCACATCATTAGGAGAATGATGTGATTGACATGACCCATTCCGTTAGCCTAGCACTTGATCGTTTAGTATATTGCTATTGCTTTCTTCATGACTTATACATGTTCCGGTAACTATGAGATTATTCAACTCCGTTTACGGAGGAACACTTTGGTGCTACCAAACGTCACAATGTAATCGGGTGATTATAAAGGAGTACTACAGGTGTCTCCAAAGGTACATGTTGGGTTGGCGTATTTCGAGATTAGGTTTTGTCACTCCGATTGTCGGAGAGGTATCTCTAGGCCTTCTTGGTAATACACATCACATAAGCCTTGCAAGCATTGCAACTAATAAGTTAGTTGCGAGATGATGTATTACGGAACGAGTAAAGAGACTTGCCGGTAACGAGATTGAACTAGGTATTAGATACCGACGATCGAATCTCGGGCAAGTAACATACCGATGACAAAGGGAACAACGTATGTCGTTATGCGGTTTGACTGATAAAAATCTTCGTAGAATATGTAGGAACCAATATGGGCATCCAGGTTCCGCTATTGGTTATTGACCGAGAATAGTTCTAGGTCATGTCTACATAGTTCTCGAACCCGTAGGGTCCGCACGCTTAACGTTACGATGACAATTTATTATGAGTTTACAAGTTTTGATGTACGAAGTTTGTTCGAGTCCGGATGTGATCACGGACATGACGAGGAGTCTCAAATGGTCGAGACATAAAGATTGATATATTGGAAGCCTATATTTGGATATCGGAATGGTTCCGGGTGAAATCGGGATTTTACCGGAACACCGGGGGGTTACCGGAACCCTCCCGGGGGATAATGGGCCTTAGTGGGCCATGAGGGAGAAGAGGAGGGCGGCGGGGCAGGCGCGCCCCCCCCCTAGTCCGAATAGGACAGGAGAGAGGCGGCGCCCTTCCTCTTCCCTCCCCCTTTCCTTCTCCAACAAGGCAGAGGGGGAGTCCTACTCCCGTGGGAGTAGGACTCCTCGGCGCACCATGGGGCCGGCCGCACCTCCCCTCCCTCCTTTATATACGAGGGTGGGGGCACCCCATAACACACAAGTTGATCTGCGTGATCGTTCCTTAGCCGTGTCGGTGCCCCTCCACCATATTCCACCTCGGTCATATCGTCATGAGTTTAGGCGAAGCCTGCGCCGTAGAGCATCATCATCGTCCTGCCACGCCGTCGTCTTGACGGAACTCATCCCGACACTTTGCTGGATCGGAGTCCGGGGATCGTCATCGAGCTGGACGTGTGCTGAACTCGGAGGTGCCGTACGTTCGGTACTAGGATCGGTCGGATCGTGAAGACGTACGACTACATCAACCGCGTTGTCATAACGCTTCGCCACGGTCTCGAGGGTACGTGGACAATACTCTCCCCTCTCGTTGCTATGCCATCACCATGATCTTGCGTGTGCGTAGGATTTTTTTTGAAATTACTACGTTCCCCAACAAAGGTGGCTAGCGGGTGTCTGTCTCTCCCACTTTAGTCGGATCGGATTCGATGAAAAGGGTCCTTATGAAGGGTATGTAGAAATTGTCATATCACGTTGTGGTTTTACGTAGGTAAGAAACGCTCTTGCTAGAAACCTATAGAAGCCACGTAAAAACATGCAACTACAACTAGAGGACGTCTAACTTGTTTTTGCAGCTTATGCCTTGTGATGTGATATGGCCAAAAGGATGTGATGAATGAAATATATGTGATGTATGAGATTGATCATGTTCTTGTAATAGGAATCACGACTTGTATGTCGATGAGTATGACAACCGGCAGGAGCCATAGGATTTGTCTTTATTTTTTGTATGACCTGCGTGTCATTGCATAACGCCATGTAAATTACTCTACTTTATTGCTAAACACGTTAGCCATAGAAGTAGAAGTAATCGTTGGCGTGAAAACTTCATGAAGACACGATGATGGAGATCATGGTGTCATGCCGGTGACGAAGATGATCGTGGCGCCCCGAAGATGGAGATCAAAGGAGCAATATGATATTGGCCATATCATGTCACTATTTGATTGCATGTGATGTTTATCATGTTTTGCTTCTTATTTGCTTAGTTCGACGGTAGTAAATAAGATGATCCCTTATAATAATTTCAAGAAAGTGTTCCCCCTAACTGTGCGCCGTTGCGAAAGTTCGTTGTTTCGAAGCACCACGTGATGATCGGGTGTGATAGATTCTAACGTTCACATACAACGGGTGTAAGATAGATTTACACATGCAAAACACTTAGGTTAACTTGACGAGCCTAGCATGTACATACATGGCCTCGGAACACAAGAGACCGAAAGGTCGAACATGAGTCGTATGGAAGATACGATCAACATGGAGATGTTCACCGATGATGACTAGTCCGTCTCACGTGATGATCGGACACGGTCTAGTTGAGTCGGATCATGTATCACTTAGATGACTAGAGGGATGTCTAATCTGAGTGGGAGTTCATTAAATAATTTGATTAGATGAACTTAATTATCATGAACTTAGTCTAAAAATCTTTGCAAAATGTCTTGTAGATCAAATGGCCAACACTCATGTCAACCTCAACTTCAACGCGTTCCTAGAGAAAACAAAGCTGAAAGATGATGGCAGCAACTATTCGGACTGGGTCCGGAACCTAAGGATCATCCTCATAGCTGCCAAGACAGCATATGTCCTAGAAGGACCGCTAGGTGAAGCACCCATCCCAGAGAACCAAGATGTTATGAACGCTTGTCAGTCACGTGCTGATGATTACTCCATCGTTCAGTGCGGCATGCTTTACAGACTTAGAACCGGGCTCCAAAAGCGTTTTGAGCAACACGGAGCATATGAGATGTTCGAAGAGCTGAAAATGGTTTTCCAAGCTCATGCCCGGGTCGAGAGATATGAAGTCTCCGACAAGTTCTACAGTTGTAAGATCGATGAAAATAGTTCTGTCAGTGAGCACATACTCAAAATATCTGGGTTGCACAACCGCTTGTCCCAGCTGGACATTAACCTCCCGGACGAGGCGGTCATTGACAGAATCCTTCAGTCGCTCCCACCTAGCTACAAGAGCTTTGTGATGAACTACAATATGCAGGGGATGGTGAAAACTATTCCTGAAGTATTTTCAATGCTGAAATCAGCAGAGGTGGAAATAAAAAAGGAACATCAAGTGTTGATGGCCAATAAAACCACTAGTTTCAAGAAAGGCAAGGGTAAGAAGAACTTCAAGAAGGACGGCAAGGGAGTTGCCACGCTTCGTAAGCCGATTGCGGGAAGAAGCCAAAGAATGGACCCAAACACGAGGTGAGTGCTTTTATTGCAAGGGAAAGGACATCGAAGCGGAACTGCCCCAAATACTTAGCGGACAAGAAGGCCGGCAACACCAAAGGTATATGTGATATACATGTAATTGATGTGTACCTTACCAGTACTCGTAGTAGCTCCTGGGTATTTGATACCGGTGCCGTTGCTCATATTTGTAACTCAAAGAAGGAGCTGCGGAATAAGCGAAGACTGGCGAAGGACGAGGTGACGATGCTCGTCGGGAATGGTTCCAAGGTCGATGTGATCGCCGTCGGCACTCTACATCTACATTTACCTACGGGATTACTTTTAAACCTCAATAATTATTATTTAGTGCCAGCTTTGAGCATGAACATTGTATCTGGATCTCGTTTAATGCGAGATGGCTACTCATTTAAATCCGAGAATGAGGTAGAGAATCAACGTGACCGAAAGATAAAGTTCTTATGATCAGATCGTTGGGGAGAATATTTAAGTCACGAATTTGGTACGCACTTAAGGAAATGTGGAATCGTTTCACAACTCACGCCGCCTGGAACACCTCAGCGTAACGGTGTGTCCGAACATCGTAATCGCACTCTATTGGATATGGTGCGATCTATGATGTCTGTCGGTGTCAAAACCGGCGGATCTCGGGTAGGGGGTCCCGAACTGTGCGTCTAGGCGGATGGTAACAGGAGACAAGGGACACGATGTTTTACCCAGGTTCGGGCCCTCTTGATGGAGGTAAAACCCTACGTCCTGCTAGATTAATATTGATGATGTGTGTTACAAGAGTGGATCTACCACGAGATCAAAGAGGCTAAACCCTAGAAGCTAGCCTATGGTATGATTGTTGTTCGTCCCTTTAACTAAAACCCTCCGGTTTATATAGACACCGATAGGGTTAGGGTTACACAGAGTCGGTTACAATGGTAGGAGATCTACATATCTCAGATCGTAAGCTTGCCTTCCACACCAAGGAAAGTCCCATCCAGACACGGGACGAAGTCTTCAATCTTGTATCTTCATAGTCTTGGAGTCCGGCCGATGATGATAGTTCGGCTATCCGGACACCCCCTAGTCCGGAACTCCCTCAGTAGCCCCTGAACTAGGCTTCAATAGCGACGAGTCCGGCGCATATATTGTCTTCGGCGTTGCAAGGCGGGTTCTTCCTCCGAATAATTTATAGAAGATTGTGAACACCAGGATAGTCTCCGGCTCTGCAAAAATAAATTCCACATACCACCGTAGAGAGAATAATATTACACAAGATCAATCTGCTGACGTATTTTGTGGCGTGACGTCGCACCACTACCAAGCCTTTATTCAAATTGTTTTCTTGTTCCACCTCGGTAGCGTTTAGCGGCGGTTTCCTTGGCACGTCTTGTCGAGGCGTAGATCGTGCTCCCTTATTCCGGGATTCCCATCAATACGGACGTGGGTAACCCAACCGCGCCATTGATTGTGGCGCTTGGGAGATAAGCGAGTTTTACCGGGCGGTGGGGACACATGTTTTGTCCGCCCATATAAGGGATAAGGATCCACCCTTTCACCTCGCCTTCTTCCTCCTTTGCTCATCCATTCCGTGCACTCGAGCTCTAGCGCCCAAGTCCGCACTCTCCTCCTCAACCTTCTCCAACCATGTCGAGCGGAGGCAGATGGATGGCCTCCTCCTTCACGGAGGGCACATCACAAGACTGGGAGGCGGATACTTGTCCGGCGATATCACAGACAGGCTGCCCGACGCTGGGCAGCTTATTCCAACCCCAGTCCCCATGAGAGGGTGGTATTTCTCCCCACTTCCTCCATGGACTAGGTTTTCCACTTCACCCATTTGTCCGGGGCTCATGTTCTACTACGGCCTGGACTTCCATGACCTGGCCCAATTTCGTCCTCAACGTCTCGGCGTTTATCGTCGTGTGCGAGGCTTTCCTCTCAGATCCAGCCCCACTTGCTTGTGGCTCAAGACCTTGATGTCAAGCGAAGGTTGTGAAGGGCAGCCAAGTGGAGTCTTGGGCGCCATGGTCGGTAAGATGGACAAAGTCCTATTGCTCGAGGGCTCCTTTGTGGAGACAATAAAGGGGTGGCAATCGGGGTGGTTCTACATCACCGAGCCACGCGACCCTGAATGGGTGGCGGCCCCCGAATTCAGATCTGGATTCCCCACACGGCTCTCTTCATGGAAAGAGACGGGCCTGAAGTGGGGGGATTCGGACGAGCTATCCGGACTCCAAACACGCGTCCGGAACCTGGTGGACAAGAATCGCAGGCTTGTCGACGTAATCCAGGTGATGCTCATCCGCCGGATTCTCCCATGCCAACAATGGGACTTCAATTTGTGGGAGTTCGATCCAGCACAGCACCGAACCTTGAGCCGGCTCTTCGATACCACGTACGAAGGTGCCTGGAAGGTGCTGTTCAAGGGCGCCGAAGCCCCCGCATCCGCTAACAAAGATCGCGGATACAGCTCGCGGCGTCAAGCCAGCGAGGTAAGTTATTTTACCCTTTACGGGACTCCTTTTCCATAGATTGACTCTACGTGGGTTCTGAAAACTCCCTATTCTTCGACAGTGTCTGCTGAAGACGTCCGGACAGATTAACTGTCCGGCTCCTTTCCGAAGACCAGCGGACGCCCGATTGACGGGCTGCTGGCTCCGCACCCATGTAGTGCCGAGAAGAAGGCCAAGAAGGAGGCTACGGGAACTCGAAGGAGCACCCGGCGCCAGGTGCTATCGGATTCTGAAGCAGAATCTTCTCCTGAAGACGAGGAGGAAGAAGAAGAAGCCTCTCCCCCAGCGGGGGAGGAGAGGAAAAGGAAGGCCGCCTAAACTAGGGAGGCCGGAGGGTCCAAGAAGGGAAGAACCCTTCCTCCGGACTTCTCCACCAACGTCGACGACGACGAGGGGGATTGGCCTACAAGGGCCAAGCCCCTGGCGAGATCGTAAGTGTCCGGATACCCATGGCGTTTTATTATTGCAGAGTGTTCTCTAATGTCGAACAATCGTGCAGCCCGCCCAAAGGCGAGCTCGCCGATTCATCGAGCGGGTCCCTGGGCTCGTCGGAAATGGAGAGTACTTCGCTTCCGACCGCCTCCTCACCTCATGCTGCGGACAACGCCGCGGCGGGGCCCCAAAGGGGGCTTGGTCCCGAGGAGGTGGCGCAGGAGGTGCCACAAGGCAACCCCCCGGACTCCAGGCGCGTGGGGGGCAAAAGCCCCAGGGGCTCTAAGGCCGACCCTTGTCCGGACTCAATGCCGGAACCTTCAGTGGTTCCGGAGTCCGGCAAACGATCCCTTCGCAAGAAGGGTAAGACATCGGTGTCCTTCGTCCAACCGGAGGCACCGGATAGCTCTTGGGGCGCCAACGGCGCCTCCATCGAGGAGGAGCACCGCCTTTGTTATGAGTGCGGTGATCCGACAGTTCAATCCGCCAAGAGCTGGCTGACCGAAGCCTGTACCAACCTTCTATCAGGCTTTGAGGTAAGAAATTTTAATATATGTAAAATGGTACCGCATAGACAGTAGCCCCTGATGCTCGGTTCGGTGTTCGGAAAGAAAAGCCGGACAGAGGATCTTTAGAAAGATAAACGCAGGAGTCATAAAAAATATGTCAATATGGGATTGCAGGCTGTGCTGCTGACCTTCACCGCATAGACTGCGGAGGTCAATAATTTGAAGAAAAACCTCGAGCGGTCCGGGAACAAGCTCGGTCATGCCAAGAGGCAGCTCGAGGAAAAAGAAGATGAGTAATACCTTATAGAAAAGGATTTGGTTGCAAGAAAAATGACAAGGATAACGTGGGTATTGTAGGGGCCACTAACGAGGTGGCGACCCTGAAGGAGGCGGTGGCATGCGGCGAACATAATCTTGACATGAGCGCACCGAGCGAGAGAAGCAGGAGGCGCGGGTGGCGGAGGTACAGCAAGAGCTCCAGGATCTCGTGAATAAGCATGAGAACTTGGGCGTGACTCAAAGACTCGAGAGTTTGAGCTTGCAACGGCTCTTGAGAGTGCCAAAGCCGCTAAGGCGAAGCCTACAAGGCCCTCCAGAGATTGAGGCGGTGAAGAAAATAGCAGCGGTAAGGCATTTTCATGCAGAGTAAGCATGTGAGTGTTAATTACCTGTTGCTTACCCGAATTCGAGCTCTCGATGCGTTCGCAGATCTTCCTCATAGCGTGTCCGATGCTGCCGCATTCTACCGGGCCGAGGAGGGAGCTCAATGGAGAAGGTCTTCGGTCTCGGTATCTTTGAGGCGGACATCCGTGCTTATTAGCGATCAGTGAAGCAGCTGGTCGAGCTCCACAAGGCGGCCGAACAAGCCATGAAGGGCCTCATAGTTCGGTTGTGGCCTAAGGAGGCCATGCACAGGAGATACTTGACTGGTGCGGTGGCTGGTGGATGCGTCCCGTGGGTTGAAGTTATCAAGCATTCCGCTTGTATCGGCGTGCCGTTGGGCCTTGCCAGCGCAAAGATGCACTGGGGCAAGATGGATGCCCGAAGCTTGTGACGGACCCGCCACGGAGGGCAAGGAGCATCGCACGCCCGAGATGTATTATAAGAGTGTCTTTGAAGGCGCCCGCACTATTGCGGTGAGTGCTCCAAAGATGTAATATTTGAGTAGACTCGCATTTTGTTATCCCGTCGCTGAAAACTTAGTTCATATCGCTAAGCAACGCTTGTTAATTTAAAATATTACCTTACGTGCGGCTGTTTATCAAATCGAGAGATGGCAAGTCGTCGGCTTCAGCCCCCATCCCACGAGTCTGCCGGGTGTTCGGGATAAACTTGAGCGCTCTTGTTCCCATTTTGGGTCCATCTAGGAGGCGCTCAACACAGCGAACAAGGCAACCGGACTTATAATGCTTGAACACTCTCACTTAGCCATAGAATTCTATAATTTTAAATTTCGTGAAGCCCCTAGTCTTGGAAGGCGAATTTGGGGCGCTATCACGCCTTGGCGGACAGTATCCGGCTCTCGCTCTAAGCGGCATAAGTCTTTAAGAACTACTTAAAAAACCATTGAACAGCGACCGGTCTCTCGCCTCATCATGACGGTCAGTTTTAGCTTTCTCGAGGCGTTAACCCAGCCGAATCTGGGCGGAATCGCGAGTGGTTCTCCGGTGCTACCTTAGCCGATATAGCGGAACGTAAGGTACCAAAACACGGGGCCGGGCAAACCCAACTATTGACCCAAGACATGATTCGGAGCCGATACATATAGTGCTATAAGTTCGGGGTGCCGCACTTGTGAAAGTGTTCGGACTCATCACACCATAACGCGGGAAACATAAGCCCCTGGTGTATATTAGCCGTACCAAAGTGTACGGATGCAACATGTCGTGAATGAACATATGTATGAAAAATAAATGCAATTATAAGCAAAAAGGTGCTGCATTGTTTTATTCAATAAGTGCTGCTACTGAATGCGAGCGATACAAATAGTCACGATAAGCAAGGTATGAGATCTGTGAAACATGTCCCTCTCGAGGGTAGGCTGCAGATTGGTGTATGAAAATGCTCGTAATGGAGACCACCAGTATATTCGTTGTAGCCTTTATCCTTCCCCGGCTGTTGCATCGTGAGTTCGCAGTGCTCGCCGGACGAGGCTTCTTCGACAAGCGGAGTCCTGTGGGTAAAAAGTAAAAGGTAAAAAGAAAAGAAAAAAGGGACGGCACGCTTGAGAGCCCCTGGTGTGGTTGAGCCGCAATCTGGGTTTATCGTGGTCGTGCCCCCCTCTCCCCATGCCCATGGTATCTTCAGAGCATAATGGTGTACGCGAAGGACCTGCTTTGACGTTTCGCAGGGGCTGGGGTTGTGGCCGCACTGCTACGCGTGCTCTGAACGTGCCAAGTGGTCTTGTTGTAAGTTACTCCGGGCGCGCTTAGCTGTGTCCGGCCGCTTAACGACCGGACTCGAGAATTGCCTTAAGAGGCTGCATTGCACTTCTGCCGCGAGAGCCGCTATATGTTCCTCCGTGCGGAGAGATCGTTCAGTGTTTCTGTTGACCGTAATCACTCCTCGAGGGCCTGGCATCTTGAGCTTGAGGTATGCGTAGTGCGGCACCGCATTAAACTTTGCAAACGCGGTACGTCCGAGCAAGGCATGATAGCCGATGCGGAACGAGACTATGTCGAAGATTAACTCCTCGCTTCGGAAGTTATCCGGGATCAAAGACCACTTCGGTGTAATTGAGCCTGTCTGATTGGCTTCTACACCTGGTATGGCGCCTTTAAAGGTCGTTTTGGTAGGTTTAATCCTTGAGGGTCTATGCCCATTTTGCGCCTTGTATCTGGTAAAGCAGGTTCAGGCTGCTGCCGCCGCCCCATCGGGACTCTGGTTAGGTGAAATCCATCGACGATTGGGTCTAGGACCGGTCTGGCGAATCCGCCGTGGCGGATCTTTGGTGGGTGGTCCTTCGTTCAAAAGTGATCGGGCAGGAGGACCATGGATTGAACTTGAGGCAAGCGGCTCCATCGCGTAGACATCCACGAGTGCGCTTCCGCTCCCTTTTGGGTATGTGGGTTGCGTATATCATGTTCACCGTCCGCATAGCGTGGGAAACCCTTCATCCTCTATTGTTCGGGCGGTTGGGTCTCGTCATCGCTATGCAGCCCCTTGTCATTGTTTTCGACAATTAACTTGCTGCTGTTGAATACCCAACAGTCCCTGTTGGTGTGGTTAAGCTGGCTTTTCGAAGTGCCGTGTATCGCACAAGCGGTCGAGTATTCGGTCCAAATTGGACGGACCTCGAGTAGTTCGTTTGAATGGCTTTTTCACGACCGGGTTTAGAGCCTTTGAATCCGGCATTGACTGCCGTATCCTCAATATTGTCGCCGTTAGTGCGGCGTTTGTTTTTGTTACGACGCGGCGTGCCGTTTTGGTCCTTGAAGTCTGGACTGCCAGAATTTTTGCTGAGGTTGTTGCTGCGTGCTAGCCAGCTGTCCTCACCCACGCAGAAGCGGGTCATGAGTGAAGTGAGGGCTGCCATGGATTTCGGCTTTTCCTGTCCTAGGTGCCGGGCAAGCCACTCGTCGCGGATGTTATGCTTGAAGGCCGCGAGGGCCTCCGCATCCTGATAGTCGACGATTTGGTTTTCTTGGTTAAGAACCGTGTCGAGAATTGTCCGGCGATTCGTCAGGCTGCTGAATTATGTGGCTTAGGTCATCGGCGCGGTGGTCGCACATAAGTGCCACAGAGTTATCGAGGAATGCGGCTTCGGTCCTCCCAGCTCCCAATTGACTCGATGGCAAGCTGTTGTGCCAATGCGGGCTGGTCCTTTAAGCTTGAGGGGAGGTATTTGATGGCGTGAAGATCGTCACCGCGGGCCATGTGGATGTGAAGGAGATAGTCTTGATCCAAACCGCGGGTGCTGTTGTGCCGCCATAGGATTCAATATTGACGGGTTTAAACCCTTGAGGATTTGATAATCCATTACTTCATCTGTGAAGCATAGTGGGTGTCTTGGCGCCTACATCTTGGGCGATATCACGGCGGACTCGGAAGAGCTTGGTCATTTTGTTCGGCCCGGCGGACTTATCGTGTCGGCGCGACGGCTGTCATCACGTCACCGTGGGCGCCCACGCGATCCATAGATCGATCTTGATTGTCTTGCCTTGTCCTCCGATATATCTCGCAGGTCGGGCGTTCCCCTTTGGCCGTGTGCTTTTGAGCGATGGCGGGTGCGGTTCTAGTGAAGGGCCTAGAGGCCTCTCTGTCATGACCACGGGTGGTTGGTCACCGTATTGTTTCCTGGTGATGCGGGTTCGTAAGCCTCCTCCTCTAATCGGGGAGCAGCTTGTGTTTAGGGTAGCTTTTGGAGGGGCGTTCGAGCTCATGCTCTTTGGCCGCGAGGACTTCGGTCCATCTGTCGGCTAGCAGATCCTGATCAGCTCTAAGCTGTTGCTGCTTTTCTTTAGGCTGTTCGCCATGGCCATAAGCCTGCGTCTAAAACGCTCTTGTTCGACGGGATTCTCGAGCACGACAA
Source organism: Aegilops longissima (assembly GCA_021605205.1). Taxonomy (NCBI): domain Eukaryota; kingdom Viridiplantae; phylum Streptophyta; class Magnoliopsida; order Poales; family Poaceae; genus Aegilops; species Aegilops longissima. The sequence continues at coordinate 570,456,568 of CM038676.1, read as the reverse complement.
TTCATTGTCGTCGAGGCTTGCTTCGTCTTGGAGGGAGGCATATAATCCTCTACCTCTTCTTCGCCGCTCTCTCTTGAGGGCTGGCGTCTTCATCCTCCCGCGATGGATCTTCTTTGGAGTGGATTGTCTTCGGCGTTGTCCGGTGTATTGTTATCTCCGGTGCGGAATCTTCATTCTTCTTGTGGCGGGATTTAGAGTGGCGCCCGACGCCGGCGCTTGGGCTGCTTCTTGGAGGGTCATCCTCCGTTGTTCCATCGTCGTTCCCATCTTTTGGGATGTCCACCATATATATGTCATATGACGAGGTGGCCTTCCAAAGTGCCACTGGGCGCTGGGTCTTGGTCGCCTCCGCATCGCCGTCCATACCATCGATGTCTTCGGAGTCGTAGTCTAGCATGTCGGTTAGATCGTCGACAGTGGCTACCAAGTGGGTGGTGGGTGGGCGTTGAATTTCTTCGTCGTCCGCATCCCAACCTTCCTGACCGTAATCCGGCCAGGGCTCCCCGGATAAAGAGAGAGACTTTAGTGAATTCAAGATGTCGCCAAAGGGCGAGTGCAGAAAGACGTCCGCGGCCGTGAACGCCATAACAGGCGCCCAATCGGATTCGATCGGCAAGGGCGCGGAGGGCTCGGAGTCCGGAAAGGAGTCCGGCTTCCTGGAGTCAAGGTCTTTGCAAAGGACAGGGATGGAGTTCGGCTCGATCGCCGTAGAGATTGTAGCCCCGGCGGTGTCCAACCACTCGTCCTCGGTCGGGAATCCGCTCCGGATTAAGGGTCGGGCGGATCTTGATGCGGCCTCGAGGCCTTTGCTCGATGCGAGCTAGATCATGCCCATCGAGGCGAGGCTTGGCGCGCTTGGTGGGGCTCGAATCCGTCGAAGATCAAGTCTCCGCGGATATCGGCCGTATAGTTTAAACTTCAAATCTGACCTGGCGTCCGGGCGTAGCTTCGATTTGCTCGGATGGCCAGCGAATTGGCCCGCATGCAAAGCCGCCCGAACACGAAGATCTGTCCGGGAGAAAAGTCTCACCGGACGCGTCGTTGTTGATGATCAAAGGAGCCATCGAGCCTATCGGTGGCGACAAAGAGGAACTCTCAATGAAAGCACCAATGTCGATGTCAAAACCGGCGGATCTCGGTAGGGGTCCCGAATCTGTGCGTCTAGGCGGATGGTAACATGAGACAAGGGACACGATGTTTTACCCAGGTTCGGGCCCTCTTGATGGAGGTAAAACCCTCGTCCTGCTAGATTAATATTGATGATGTTGTTACAAGAGTGGATCTACCACGAGATCAAAGAGGCTAAACCCTAGAAGCTAGCCTATGGTATGATTGTTGTTAGATCCTCTGGACTAAAACCCTCCGGTTTATATAGACACCGGATAGGGTTAGGGTTACATAGAGTCGGTTACAATGGTAGGAGATCTACATATCCGTATCGCCAAGCTTGCCTTCCACGCCAAGGAAAGTCCCATCCGAACACGGGACGAAGTCTTCAATCTTGTATCTTCATAGTCTTGGAGTCCGGCCGATGATGATAGTTCGGCTATCCGGACACCCCCTAGTCCGGAACTCCCTCAATGTCACTCACCGATTTACCGCTATCATTTTGGGGATACGCTCTAGAGACAGCTACATTCACTTTAAATACGGCACCGTCTAAATCCGTTGAGACGACACCGTATGAATTATGGTTTGGGAAGAAACCTAAGCTGTCGTTTCTAAAAGTTTGGGGATGCGATGCTTATGTCAAGAAACTTCAACCTGAAAAGCTCGAACCCAAGTCGGAAAAATGCGTCTTCATAGGATACCCTAAGGAAACCATTGGGTATACCTTCTACCTCATATCCGAAGGCAATATCTTTGTTGCCAAGAACGGGTCCTTTCTGGAGAAAGAGTTTCTCTCGAAAGAAGTAAGTGGGAGGAAAGTGGAACTTGATGAAGTACTACCTCTTGAAAGTAGCGCATCTCAGGAAGATGTTCCTGTGGTGCTTGCACCGACTAGAGAGGAAATTAATGATGATGATCAAGGTACTTCAGATCAAGTTACTACTGAACTTCGTAGGTCCACAAGGGCACGTTCCACACTAGAGTGGTATGGCAACCCTGTCCTGGAAATCATGTTGTTAGACAACGGTGAACCTTCGAACTATGAAGAAGCAATGGCGGGCCCAGATTCCAACAAATGGCTTGAGGCCATGCAATCCGAGATAGGATCCATATATGAAAACAAAGTATGTACTTTGACAGACTTGCCCGATGATCGGCGAGCGACAGAAAACAAATGGATCTTTAAGAAGAAGACGGACGCGGATGGTAATGTTACCATCTATAAAGCTCGACTTGTCACTAAAGGTTATCGACAAGTTCAAGGGGTTGACTACGATGAGACTTCCTCTCCCGTAGCGAAGCTGAAGTCCGTCCGAATCATGTTAGCAATTGCCGCATACTATGATTATGAGATATGGCAAATGGACGTCAAAACGGCATTCCTTAACGGCTATCTTAAGGAAGAACTGTATATGATGCAGCCGGAAGGTTTTGTCAATCCTAAGAATGCTAACAAGGTATGCAAGCTCCAGTGCTCCATCTATGGGCTGGTGCAAGCATCTCGGAGTTGGAACATTCGCTTTAATGAGATGATCAAAGCGTTTGGGTTTATGCAGACTTATGGAGAAGCCTGCGTTTACAAGAAAGTGAGTGGGAGCTCTGTAGCATTTCTCATATTATATGTGGATGACATACTTTTGATGGGAAATGATATAGAACTTTTGGACAGCATTAAGGCCTACTTGAATAAGTGTTTTTCAATGAAGGACCTTGGAGAAGTTGCTTACATATTAGGCATCAAGATCTATAGGGATAGATCGAGACGCCTCATAGGTCTTTCACAAAGCACATACCTTGATAAGATATTGAAGAAGTTCAATATGGATCAGTCCAAGAAGGGGTTCTTGCCTGTGTTGCAAGGTGTGAAATTGAGCTCGGCTCAATGTCCGACCACGGCAGAAGATAGAGAAAAGATGAGTGTCGTCCCCTATGCCTCGGCCATAGGGTCTATCATGTATGCCATGCTGTGTACCAGACCTGATGTAAACCTTGCCGTAAGTTTGGTAGGAAGGTACCAAAGTAATCCCGGCATGGAACACTGGACAGCGGTCAAGAATATCCTGAAGTACCTGAAAAGGACTAAGGATATGTTTCTCGTTTATGGAGGTGACGAAGAGCTCATCGTAAAGGGTTACGTCGACGCTAGCTTCGACACAGATCTGGATGACTCTAAGTCACAAACCGGATACGTGTATATTTTGAATGGTGGGGCAGTAAGCTGGTGCAGTTGCAAGCAAAGCATCGTGGCGGGATCTACATGTGAAGCGGAGTACATGGCAGCCTCAGAGGCAGCGCACGAAGCAATCTGGAAGAAGGAGTTCATCGCCGACCTAGTAGTCATACCCAATGCGTCGGGGCCGGTCACTCTCTTCTGTGACAACACTGGAGCTATTGCCCTTGCCAAGGAGCTCAGGTTTCACAAGAAGACCAGGCACATCAAGCGTCGCTTCAACTCCATTCGTGAAAATGTTCAAGATGGAGACATAGATATTTGTAAAGTGCACACAGATCTGAATGTCGCAGATCCGTTGACTAAACCTCTCCCGCGAGCAAAACATGATCAACACCAGAACTCTATGGGTGTTCGATTCATCACAATGTAACTAGATTATTGACTCTAGTGCAAGTGGGAGATTGTTGGAAATATGCCCTAGAGGCAATAATAAAATGGTTATTATTATATTTCCTCGTTCATGATAATTGTCTTTTATTCATGCTATAATTGTGTTATCCGGAAATCGTAATACATGTGTGAATACATAGACCACAACATGTCCCTAGTGAGCCTCTAGTTGACTAGCTCGTTTATCAATAGATGGTCACGATTTCCTGACCATGGGCATTGGATGTCATTGATAACGGGATCACATCATTGGGAGAATGATGTGATGGACAAGACCCAATCCTAAGCATAGCACAAGATCGTGTAGTTCGTTTGCTAGAGCTTTTCCAATGTCAACTATCTTTTCCTTAGACCATGAGATCGTGTAACTCCCGGATGCCGTAGGAGTGCTTTGGGTGTACCAAAAGTCACAACGTAACTGGGCGACTATAAAGGTATACTACAGGTATCTCCGAAAGTGTCTGTTGGGTTGACACGGATCGAGACTAGGATTTGTCACTCCGTATGACGGAGAGGTATCTCTGGGCCCACTCGGTAATGCATCATTATAATGAGCTCAAAGTGGCTAAGTGGTTGGTCATGGGATCATGCATTACGGTACGAGTAAAGTGACTTGCCGGTAATGAGATTGAACAAGGTATTGGGATACCGACGATCGAATCTCGGGCAAGGAACGTACCGATTGACAAAGGGAATTGTATACGGGATTACTTGAATCCTCGACATCGTGGTTCATTCGATGAGATCATCGTGGAACATGTGGGAGCCAACATGGGTATCTAGATCCCGCTGTTGGTTATTGGCCGGAGAGTCGTCTCGGTCATGTCTGCATGTCTCCCGAACCCGTAGGGTCTACACACTTAAGGTTCGGTGACGCTAGGGTTGTAGAGATACTAGTATGCGGTAAACCCGAAAGTTGTTCGGATTCCCGGATGAGATCCCGGACGTCACGAGGAGTTACGGAATGGTCCGGAGGTGAAGAATTATATATAGGAAGTCCAGTTTCGGCCGTCGGGAAAGTTTCGGGGGGTCACCTGTATTGTACCAGGACCACCTAAAGGGTCCCGGGGGTCCACCTGGTGGGGCCACCTATCCCGGAGGGCCCCATGGGCTGAAGTAGGGAAGGGAACCAGCCCCTGGTGGGCTGGTGCGCCCCCCTTGGGCCTCCCCCTGCGCCTATGGTTGGAAATCCTAGGGGTGGGGGGCGCTCCACTTGACTTGGGGGGCAAGCCACCCCCCTTGGCCGCCGCCCCCTGGAGATGGGATCTCCTAGGGCCGGCTCCCCCGAGGGGCCCTATATATAGTGGGGGGGGGGAGGGCTGCCGCACCCTAGTCCGTGGCGCCTCCCTCGCCCTCCCTAACACCTCTCCCTCTCGCTGTGCTTGGCGAAGCCCTGCCGAGATCGCCGCTACTTCCACCACCACGCCGTCGTGCTGCTGGATCTCCATCAACCTCTCCCTCCCCCTTGCTGGATCAAGAAGGAGGAGACATCTTCCCCAATCGTACGTGTGTTGAACGCGGAGGTGTCGTCCGTTCGACACTAGGATCTTCGGTGATTTGGATCACGACGAGTACGACTCCCTCAACCCCGTTCTCTTGAACGCTTCCGCGTGCGATCTACAAGGGTATGTAGATGCACTCCTCTATCTCGTTGCTAGATGACTCCATAGATTGATCTTGGTGAAGCGTAGAATTTTTTTTTATTTTCTGCAACGTTCCCCAACAGTGCCGGGCCAGGCACGATTAGCACGGGTTGGGCCGTGCCGTGCCGGGCCAGCCCGTTTGGCCAGGTATGTTCTCCTCTATTCCTTTCTTCTTCTCCTCTTTTTTTCTTTTTTCCTCTTCTTATTTATTTCTCCTCTTTTTTCCTCTTCTTCTCCTTTTTCTTCTCCTTCTTCCTCTCCTTATTTTTCTTCTTCTTCTTCCTTCTTTCCTTCTTCCTCTTTTCTTCCTTTTCCTTATTTTACTTTTTCCTCTACACTAACCTAAAATGCACTAACCTAAAACCGATATCTACTAGCAACCTAAATAAAAAATCTGAAAAAACAGGACATATAATCATATATACACACATACGTATAATCACACATATACACATATAATCTGAAAAAAATACCATAGGGGTGCGGCAGCAAGCCGGGCAGCGCAGCGGCTGAGACAGGAGGAGGAGGAGGATCGAGGCGGCGCAAGCAATGGCGCGGCGACGCGACGAGGCGGCGGAGGTCGGCGGCGTCGAGGCGAGGTGGCGCTGGCGGCGTCGGGCGGCACGGAGACGGTGTGAGGTGGCGCGGGGCGGCGTCGTCGAGGCGGGCGGCAGCGGCGATGGCAAGGAAGAGGGCAGCTGCTGCGTCGTCGAGCGGGAAGACGAACTGAATGAAAATTTTGACAAGTGTTGTATATATAACCAGAGCTTTGGTCCCGATTCGTGGTACCAACCGGGACCAATGCCCCCCATTAGTCCCGGTTTGTGGCACCAACTGGGACCAAAGGTCTCTTTTCAGCAGCCCAAAGGGCGGGAAGCAGAGGCCTTTGTTCCCGGTTGGTCGCACAAACCGGGACTAAAGGGTGGGCATTGGTACCGGTTGGTGGCATGAACCGGTACCAATGCATACCTTTAGTCCAAGTTGGTGGTACCAACCGGGACTAAAGGCCTTGTGTTGCCCGCGTCGCGGCACGAAAGTTTAGTCCCACCTCGCTAGTTGAAGAAGCTCGAGAGTGGTTTATAAGCCCCACTCCCGCTGCCCTCTCGAGCTCCTCTCAAATGCAGGCTTTCGGGCCTAAACACACTGTATCAGCCTGTGGGTCTGCTGGGCCTTCTGCGGGCCTGAATCCTGGCCCAACTAGCTGGGTTTCTAGTCGTATTTAGGCCGTGGTGGCCCAGTAGGTGGCATTTTTTTATTTTATTTTTCAGTTTTTTTGTTGCTTTATTTTTTATTTTTTTATAGTTTATTTTATTTTGTTTCTACTTATTTATTTTACAAAAGTTTATTTTTTATTTTATTTTGTTTCTACTTATTTATTTTATTTTATTTTATTTTGTTTCTACTTATTTATAAAAGTTTATTTTGTTTATACTTATTTATTTTATTTTCTTTTTTTCTTTTTGTATTTATTTTATGAAAATTCTTTTTTCCTTTAATGTTTTTCACAGAAAATACTTTGATAATTCTTTCTACCTATTTATAAAAGTTTATTTTGTTTCTACTTATATATTTTATTAAAGTTTATTTGATTTTATTTGGTTTCTACTTACATCATCAATTTTCAACCCTTTATGACTTCATTTGTTATTTTTCATGCATTTACTGATTATTTTGAGCTATTAAACCCTGAAATTGAAGAGCATTTCAAATGAACTCTGAAAAGGTTGAAAGTTGGCATGGTATCATCATTTCACCCATAGCATGTGCAAGAAAGTTGAGAGGGTTACGGCAAAAACTGGATGCACTTCGTGTACAAAACGGACAATCCCTTTCGAAGTATCAGGATTTCATACGGAAACTCGTTCGTTACAAAGGGATTTCATATTTTAAAACTTATTTGAACTCCTGACTTTTTGTGTGTTCAAAATGCACCATTTAAAGCCACATCAACAATTTTCAACCCTTTCTTGACTTCATTTGTTATTTTTCATGCATTTACTGACTATTTTGAGCTATAAGACCCTGAAATTGAAAAGCATTTCAAATGAACTCTGAAAAGTTGAAAGTTGGCATGGTATCATCATTTCACCCACATAGCATGTGCAAGAAAGTTGAGAGGGTTATGGCAAAAACTGGTTGCACTTCGTGTACAAAACGGACAATCTCTTTCGAAGTATCAGGATTTCATGCGGAAACTCGTCTGTTACAATGGGATTTCATTTTTTTAAACTGATTTGATCTCCTGACTTTTTGTGTGTTCAAAATGCACAATTCAATGTCACATCATCAATTTTCAACCCTTTCTGACTTCAATTGTTATTTTTCATGCAATTACTGATTATTTTGAGCTATAAGAACCTGAAATTGAAACGCATTTCAAATGAACTCTGAAAAGGTGGAAAGTTGGCATGGTATCATCATTTCACCCACATAGCATGTGCAAAAAGTTGAAAGGGTTACGGCAAAAACTGGATGCACTTCGTGTGCAAAACGGACAATCTGTTTCGAGATATCAGGGTTTCATACGGAAACTCGTCTGTTACAACAGGCATGTCAAATGGACTACGAAAAGGTTGAAAGTTGGCATGGTATCATCATAATAGTTGTGGAGAGAAAGTCTTCACTTTTTCTTCGCTTGTGTCCTTTGCTTATTGCACCGTAACCATGGATAATCTTCATCATTTATCAGGATGCTTGGATCAGCCTTGACTTTGAAGGGAGGAATTTCATGAAACTTTTCATAATCTTCAGACATGTCTGTCTTGCCCTCCACTCCCACGATGTCCCTTTTTCCTGAAATAACTATGTGGCACTTTGGCTCATCGTATGATGTATTCGCTTCCTTATCTTTTTTTCTCTCGATTTGGTAGACATGTCCTTCACATAGATAACCTGTGCCACATCATTGGCTAGGACGAACGTTCGTCAGTGTACCCAAGATTGTTCAGATCCACTGTTGTTATTCCGTACTGTGGGTCTACCTGTACCCCACCTCCTGACAGATTGACCCATTTGCACTTAAACAAGGGACCTTAAAATATGTGTCCTTTCCCCTCTTTGTTGCTGCATCAAAGCGGACACCGCTGTTTTGGTTGGTGCTCTTTTGATCTTGGGCGATCGTGTAAAATGTATTCCCATTTATCTCTTATCCTTTGTAAGTCAATACAGTCGAAGATGGTCCCCTGGACAACGAGTACAGCTCATCACAAACAGTGTTGTCACCTCTGAGACGTGTTTCCAACCAACTGCTAAAAGTCCCGATGTGTTCACATGTAATCCGATCGTCGCCCGCTCCGGGTGTTTGGGCGCAGATCGTTCTTGTGTTCATCGACATACGGGGTCACCAAGGTAGAGTTCTGTAGAACTGTGTAGTGTGCTTGAGACCACGAATATCCGTCCCTGCATATTATTGAGTCCCCTCCAAGCGTGCCTTTTCCAATCAGTCTCCCCTCATACCGCGATTTAGGGAGACCTGTCTTCTTAAGGCCAGGAATGAAGTCAAGACAAAACCCAATGACATCCTCTGTTTGATGGCCCATGGAGATGCTTCCTTCTGGATTAGCACGGTTACGGACATATTTCTTTAGGACTCCCATGAACCTCTCAAAGGGGTACATATTGTGTAGAAATACGGGGCCCAGAATGACAATCTCGTCAACTAGATGAACTAGGATGTGCGTCATGATATTGAAGAAGGATGGTGGGAACACCAGTTCGAAACTGACAAGACATTGCGCCACATCACTCCTTAGCCTTGGTATGATTTCTGGATCGATCACCTTCTGAGAGATTGCAGTGAGGAATGCACATAGCTTCACAATGGCTAATCAGCCGTTTTCCGGTAGAAGCCCCCTCAATGCAACCGGAAGCAGTTGTGTCATAATCACGTGGTAGTCATGAGACTTTAGGTTCTGCAACTTTTTCTCTGGCATATTTATTATTCCCTTTATATTCGACGAGAAGCCAGTCGGGACCTTCATACTAAGCATGCATTCAAAGAAGATTTCCTTCTCTTCTTTGGTAAGAGCATAGCTGGCAGGACCTTCATACTGCTTTCGAGGCATGTCGTCTTTTTCGTGCAAACGTTGCAGGTCCTCATGTGCCTCAGCTGTATCTTTTGTCTTCCCATACACGCCCAAGAAGCCTAGCAGGTTCTCGCAAAGGTTCTTCGTCACGTGCATCACGTCGATCGAAGAGCGGACCTCTAGGTCTTTCCAGTAGGGTAGGTCCCAAAATATAGATTTCTTCTTCCACATGGGTGCGCGTTCCTCAGCGTCATTCGAAATAGCTTGTCCGCCGGGACCCTTTCCAAAGATTACGTGTAAATCATTGACCATACCAAGTACGTTATCACCGGTAGACATGGCGGGCTTCTTCCGGTGATCTGCCTCACCATTGAAATGCTTGCCTTTCTTTCGACATTGATGGTTGGTCAGAAGAAATCGACGATGGCCAGGTAAACATTCTTCCTGCATTTGTCCAGGTATATACTTTCGGTGTCAGCTAAATAGTGTGTGCATGTGTGGTATCCCTTGTTTGTCTGTCCTGAAAGGTTACTGAGAGCGGGCCAATCGTTGATGGTTACAAACAGCAACGCGTGCAGGTTAAATTCCTCTTGTTTGTGCTCATCCCACGTGCGTACACCATTTCCATTCCACGGCTGTAAAAGTTCTTCAACTAATGGCCTTAGGTACACATCAATGTCGTTGACGGGTTGCTTAGGGCCTTGGATGAGAACTGGCATCATAATGAACTTCCGCTTCATGCACATCCAAGGAGGAAGGTTATACATACATAGAGTCACGGGCCAGGTGCTGTGATTGCTGCTCTGCTCCCCGAAAGGATTAATGCCATCCGCGCTTAAACCAAACCATACGTTCCTTGGGTCACCTGCAAACTCAGCCCAATACTGTCTCTCGATTTTTCTCCACTGCGACCCGTCAGCGGGTGCTCTCAACTTCCCGTCTTTCTTACGGTCCTCACTATGCCATCGCATCAACTTGGCATGCTCTTTGTTTTTGAACAGTCGTTTCAACCGTGGTATTATAGAAGCATACCACATCACCTTTGCAGGAACCCTCTTCCTGCGGGGCTCGTCGTCAACATCACGAGGGTCATCTCGTCTGATCTTATACCGCAATGCACCGCATACCAGGCATGCGTTCAAATCCTCGCGACCGCGATAGAGGATCACGATCATTAGGGCATGCATGTATCTTCGCACCTCCAATCCTAGAGGGCATCGACCTTCTTTGATGCGTCGTCTTGTCGGGCAATTCGTTATCCTTTGGAAGCTTCTTCTTCAATATTTTCAGTAGCTTCTCAAATCCTTTGTCGAGCAAGATTCTCTCGCCTTCCATCGCAGCAATTCCATGACGGTACCGAGCTTTGTGTTGCCATCTTAGCAATTGGGGTACGACCCTTTTTGTGATCCTCTAACATGCGATCGAACTTCAGCTTCTCCTTTTGACTTTCACATTGCGTCCTTGCATCGACAATGACCCAGCGGAGATCATCATCATCGGGCACATCGTCGGTTCCTCTTGATCTTCAGAGCTTCCCCGTTGCGAGATCATCGGGCACATCGTCTGGTTACTCTTGATCTTGACAGCTTCCCCGTTGCAACATCACCGTATTTAGGGGCACATAGTTGTCATCGTCCTCTTCTTCTTCGCTGTCTTCCATCATAACCCCTATTTCTCCGTGCCTCGTCCAAACATTATAGTGTGGCATCAAACCCTTGTAAGCGGTGGGTGTGAAGGATTTTCCGGTCGAGTAAGACTTCGTATTCCCACATTTAGGGCATGGACAACACATAAAACCATTCCTTGTTTGCCTCAGCCACTTGAGAAAATCATGCACGCCCTTAATGTACTCGGAGGTGTATACATCACCGTACATCCATTGCGGTTCATTTGCATGCATTATATATAATTATGTGTGTCAAAAGTAAGAAAATTAGACAAGTATCTATGTAAAGTAAGAGTAATTTTCTTTCAGAAAGAAGATAAGAACAAGAGGCTCACCACGGTGGTGCCGGCGGCGAGATCGGCGCGGGCGATTGACGGCGGTGAAGACGGGGACGGGGCGTGACGGACCGCTAATATAAACCTAGACAAATCTCGGGAAAAATGGAGCTCAGAGGTCGAGCTTCGAGAGGAGAAAGCTTAACTAGTGTGGCTCGGGCATTTCATCAAACACCTCATGTGCATAGGAGGTGAGCTAGAGCACCCAATGCCCTCCGCTCGCCACGGCCAAGAAAAAGCAGAGCACTCGAGTGCTCTTCTGGACGATGGGGTATATATAGGCAACTCATTTGTCGGTTCGTGGTCGAACCGGGACTAAAGCTCCGCTCGTCGGTTCAGGCCACGAATCGGGACCAATGGTAATGGGTCGGGAGGCGAGGCCCATTGGTCCTGTTCGTGCTTAAACCGGACAAATGGGTCCACACGAACCGACCAATGCCCACGAGGCCCGGCCGCCCCTGGGCTCACGAATCGACTAATGCCCCCCATGGGTCCCGGTTCGTGCAGAACCGGGACTAATGGGCTGGCCAGGCCCGAACGAAAGCCCTGTTTTCTACTAGTGAAATAGAACCCGCATGAACGAATTGTGCTAAACTTGTACATATGTTTATTTCTCAATTGACTTAGGAATAGTTACTTCCCAGTCCCTGTATACTTACACGATTCTTAGCCAAGCAGATCAAATGATTCTTAGTATTGACTTACAAATAGTTATTTCTCGACCGCCTGACAAGTAGCAATATACTGCATTTATCATGTTATCCCTAATACTGTACTATCAATGTACTGTCTATGACAACTAATGACATTACTAGGGCCTTCATAGTGCATGCACTGGTTTATTTTTTTGTATCTCGGAAGAAGAAGCATAATACATTATCAAATCCATTTTTTGATATAAAGATTACATGACACTATGTATCATCTTCGTGAGATTGTGCAACTAAGAAAACCAAAGAAAATGATGTCACCTTTTTTGGTCTAATATCATATGGTTGGGTGGTCCTTCTGCATTTTTGTCCAAATGATGGAAAAACAATACGTGGCATTTATGTACATCTAAGTGTTTCCATCATTACATGGCAATGTCACATGATGGGGTTGGTAGGGCCTTAGAAATATCACCTTGTCCTTTTCTATATGTCGTAGCCTCTCTACTTCGCAATACCTCTAGTTATACACACCTAGGTCATTTTTTAATCAACAAAGTTCATAAGGTGAAACTTCGACATATCTTGTGAAGCCTTTGAACTGTTCAACCGGATTCACCCATGGACTATGGGCCAGTAGATGAGATATAGAGGGGTTGGATGTTATCACAAGGTGGTCCGCGTGTACATTTTGCATATTGGACTGCACAAAATTGCCCGATTATGTGAACGGTTCTTCCCAAGCACATCATCTCTTCCCCTTTGCCTTCTCCTCTCATGTACATGTATGTACCAGACGACGAGCAGACGAAGAAGTCGTTGGACTGGATGGTTGCAACCACCATCCGGTGTGGATCTCGGATTCTCTTCCCACCATCCATCTATTTTTCGGAGAAAATCTACGCTAGGTTTGGGGCATACGACGATACTGCCTAGTGATTGGTGCAGTCGACCCTGCACTCTTTTTGTATTGGCACTACCATCGCCGATGTTGCCGACTACAGTTTGATGATGCTGCAAATTCCTAACAATAGAAGAGTTCTTTGTGTATTTTGATCACGAGGAACTTAACTTTTCTCTCTTGGCATTGCCATTTTAGAGGAGAGGAGGGGCACTGGTGCTTCTACGGCACGGAGAAAATAGAGGGGAAGGTCAAGTGGTCCCCCAATGTGGAGCAGAGAGAGGTGACGGATAAAAAATCCGTGACCCTAGCTCGTAGCTCAATGGATTGCGAGAGAGGGGGAGACACATGAGAGGGCAAGGGAAAGAGATGATGGGTTTGAGAAGGACTACGTGCGCAATTGAACACGGCTTTACGAATGATAATATGTACTCCCTCTGTTCCTTTTTATAAGACGTTTTAGCCCGTCCAGTTTGAATTGTTCTGTGCGTGTCTAAAATGCGTAAAACGTCTTATAAAAGGGAAGAGGGAGTAGAATGTACAGCAGCTTACCTTGTGATACATCTGGTCCTTCCATTCTCCATAATAAATCACTAGGTACGTATGGTGCATAAATTTAGGCGTTTCACGGAGACACCTTGTAAAATGTATAGTAAAAGGAAACTTTACCTAAAGGTCTCATGCATGCATGCATGCATGCGCTCATCATCTTGAGTAGTAGTAGTACTGGACCGTTGATTATTCTCGGCCAGTGTCTCACCTACCATCGGGGCGCGCGGCTGCGGCTGCATCAGCATGCATGACTGCATCGCTGCAACATAATGCCCAGAAGAGAGCCTGCCTGCCTGCCTGACAGCGCGTGTTAGCAGAAGGTAGCGACCGAATCGATGGACACGAACCAGCAACCACGGCCACAGCGCGCCCTGAGCCCCATGTCCCTGACACGCAGCTTATCGACAAGCAGGCCGTGACGCATTCCCACCCCCACCTCCAGGCGCGAGCAGAGGCTAAATTGCGTGTTTTGACCTTTTTCTGTAAGTTCATCGAGATCTGACTCCAGTTACAAAAATTTCAGGATCTGACATTTTTCTTATAGCGGTAGAGTATAATAGTCTATCGCCAAGATGCCTAGCGGTAGGGTTGCATATTTTGTCAGGATCTTTTTTTAAGTATGAAACACAGTGCATGCTCACACCTACCGCCGAACATCTTAACGATAGGGTTGTACAGACTATCGCCAGCCTGTTTGATGATAGGGGTGTTTCCTACCGCCAAGGTCCCTGATAGGCTGTTACACTCTACCGCTATAGACTCTAACGATTGTAAAAGGGTCAGATTTTGAAATTTTTGCAAATTAGAGTCAGATCTAGATTAACTTTCAGCAAAAGGTCAAAACATGAAATTTTGCCGCGAGCATACCACCGTATCTTCGTCGCGGATCGATCGCCGTTTCCCTTGTATGTATGTTTCCGGTGACCCACACACACATCATTGCATGGCATCGCATGCATGTGGTTAACTTGGCTCAGTACATTGATATGACTGCGCGTCATAGCAGATTTATTTACGGTTGCGTCTGTCTGTACCACACGCACGTACTCTCGGGCTAGCTACCGACGACCGCGAGAAACATGGATCAGTGGACGCATCATTCGTTCGGATGGACGTGTCGGCGTGGATGCGCCTTCTTGGCCGCGTATGCCTGTCGTTGGAAGGCATGGATTGATGGATCATTGGACCGACCCACGGGGAGCAAACTGCCATGCCTGCGGCGCTGCCGAGTGAGCTCAGCTAGCTCATCGCGTCGCGGATATGCACAAAAATGCATGCAGGGCAGGGCCGCAGGGTCTGTGGTTTCCGTGCGCTGGCCGTCTCGACGAGGCCTTTTCTTTCCTCTGATATGAGGAGCTGCTCATCAGAGGCATGGATGAGAGAGAGGGGGTGCAGGTGGGTGTGCATGCATCCAAAAGGGAGGGGATGGGAAGGGGGAGGAGGAGGAGGTGGTGGTGGTCCTTTGAGTGAGGATCGATGGAGCTTAAGCATCTGCCGGTCGGACCGGTGGCAAATTAAAGGTGGCCTTCAAGGTGTGCAGTGAGTGTCCTTACATGCACGCCTGCGATCGATCGGGCGGTCATGCCTTAGGGCAACTCTAGCGCACGATCTCAAACGAACGTCCGTTTTATCTGGATTTCGTTCGTTTGGGACAAAACTACGAACATGTCTGTCCGCCTTCCGGTTGTGCGGCCGTACGCCGGCCCAAACGGTCTGCGGCATCTCAAACTGTCCGTGTATTTGGACTTACATTTTGCCTAAAAAAATCCCAATGTTGCAAATAATATAAAAACATAAATATAAACATTAAAACATCCATTCATCCACAATAGCCAAGTTTAATACAGTTCTTAATCAAACTAAAACTTAAAAGGCATAAATTAAACTAGATAAGGCACGTCGCCGCTGAGGCCACCGTCTTCTTTAGGAACCGCTGTTATACTCGTCGTCGTTGTCATCGTCGGTGAGGTCGATGTATGGAGGTGGCTGGCTGGCAAAGGTGGGTTGGCGGTCCCTGGCACACCGGAGGCGCCTGCAGCGCCTGCACCACCTTCTCTCGTGGCTCCTGCTCCTGCTCTGGTGACCACGGCGGCGTGGGTGACCATGGCCCGACACCCACCGAGTCGGCCATGTCCGTCGCCGTGGACGGCCAGCTCCATTGCTAGCCCACCAGACACGGATTCCACGTGGCAATGGGCGGCTCCTCCACGACTTCCTCCTGCACCTCCTCCTTGACGGACATGTCCAGCTCCGGGATGGCCACGTCGCCGACCGCAGAGAGGGCCAAGTGGGTTTCGAGGCCCTCCCATTGGCGCTCGTCATGGGTGTTCATGGAGTCCTTCACGACCCGCCTCATGAGTTCGGCCTCCTCCTCTTCGGTCATGGGAGGTGGCGGCGGCGGGGACGGGGACGGAGATGTCGTTGGCGTGAGGCCGCGTCCGCGCCTACGCCCGCGCATTTGGTGCAGGCTGTCAGCATGAGTAGGACGTGAGCAGCGTGAGCTCGGAGGACGACCGGCAAAAAAGAATTGCCGCCGCAGGTCGTGCTCGTCACGGAGCCACGTATCCCACATCGGTGAATCAATGGCATACCTGTAGAGCAGATCCGGTAGCAGGCGGGTACGGCGTCGGTCGATCTCCTTCCGGCGGGTGCGGCCACACACCGGCACTGGTGGGTTTGGCACGCGATGCGCGGAGAGATGCCAATTGTTGGGGAGGTGGGCATCTCCCCATAAGAGTGGTGTCGCCGTCTCCCAGTAGCGTCGGCAGATGCCGACGGAGACAGACGGCCTATTGCGTCGCGGGGCCGCCAGCGGCGCGATGTCAAATGCGAGCGGCGCAGACCTGGTGGAACGGTGGCGACCAGAGGAGCTGGCGTCATGGTCGTGCTTCCCCTTGCTAATCCAATGTCAGCCCATGGCGTTGGCGAGGAGGTGAATGAGAGGGATGCGACGGCGGCCGCTAGGGTTTGCTAGCTCGTGTCGGGTGTCGAGGAGGTAGGCGGGCTTGAAAGTGGAAGTTGTGGACTGGCCGGTCCACGACTTCCACATTAAGAAGGATTACAACCTACCAGCTGGGTGGCTCACAGTCAGGGCCCATCGCGCGTGCACATTTATTTTGGACGATGGTGGTAGGTGGATGACCGCCACGCGTCGCCGAGGCGACGAGGAGCAAGCGTGTGCATGTCCTTTCGACGTCCATGTGGACTCAAACCGGGCACGAGTTTGCGCTGGAAATGGGGTAGGCCGGATGCCAAACGGACAAAAAATGCGGATGTGGTCGCACGTTGGGCCATGTCGTCTGTCAGTTTGGGCCCAAACGGACAAACGTGGACCGGATGGGGTCGTGTGTTGGTGTTACCCTTAGGGCATCTCTAACGCCGGCACTCAAACCACCCACATCCGTCCGGACTCAGCAGTCCGGACCTCGGAAGCCATCAAATGTGATCATGTATCGATCTATGGCGCAGTTCAGAACATAATCTTCTCGCAAACCAGAACCAGACGTGAGGAGTTTTGCGAGAGTTCGGACACGAGAAACGACGGACTCTGACCTCTCGGGCCCACCCAAAAGGAACACTACTAGGAAAACCCTTGCCAGTAGCGCTGTTTTTTACTATTAGTAGCGTGGGTAGGCGCGCTACTACTACGGCGCTACAGCTATTTTTTAGCAGTAGCGCTTGTTTAACCCAGCGCTACTGGTAGCTAAAGTAGCTCTAGCGCGCTTCCACCCAGCGCTACTGATATTTATCTACAGCGCGTGGAGCTAGCCAGCGCTACTGTTACTTGAGTGCTATTGGTAATCTTTACCCCCACGCCACTGCTAACTTTTGTAAAAAAAATTGCGTTTTGGCTCTGTACACAATTAAACAGATCCACCGTTTATACAATAACATGCATATTCATTGAAAAGCAAGTGAGTCATCGATGAGCCAAAGTTATTAGAAGTCTTGACATGTCTCAAATATCTCATCATCATCAATCATGGTCGAACACATGTCTCGAAATAGCGTTACAAGTCATTACAAGTTCTCAATACATGCAACTACATGGTCACATACTCATGTTTCATCATCTATGTAGACTATGATATGACCGCATAGAAGATAAGAGTGATCACGATGATCAAAAGCGCTATTATGTAGTAGTTTTTGCAGCGGCGCTGGTTCTGAATCCCCTGTTGTGCTATGAATCTCAAGTAACTAGCTTCGGCTTCCGCTCTGCTATCAAACCCTTTCTGGCTTCCGCCAGAGAAGCCAGAGACTTGGGCCTGACACTCTCGCCACTCATCATACACACCCAGAACATGCCCTACATACACGGCATACCACTTCCTCGCCATCGTTGATCTATATACCTGTCAGAGATGCACATATATACCATGAAGCGAATTCAGCAAAACAGTTATGAAATAGAAGCAACATATATAGTAAACATAGTTAACAAATTTCATCGTACCGAAAGTAATTAACTAGAGCACGTCACCATACATCTAATAGTTTAAATGATCTTGAGAGATTAGAAGTTTAAATGCATGTAAAGTAACAAGTAACTAAACAGACACATTGTTTTTAAGCAGTGCACTCTCCCCATCTGTCCATATCCGGGAGGGTGTCACCAAGCTTAGTGAAAGGCGTCATGTCCTGACGCTGTAGGGCAATGCGGGTTTGGACGTTAGCTCGCGATATTGGGCCGCCGTAGAACATCCCATTCTCTTGAGGACATCTTTCATGATGATGGGCGCAATTTCCTGTTGGATCCGTAGAAATCATTTGAAGTCGATTATCCGCACGGCTCCAAAGGCTTCGCCCATCTCTGGATATGGGTATCGGACGAAGATTTCATGCAAAGTGATTGCACATCCCTTCTGTACTCCATCATTAGATGGATGACGTAGAATCCATCATTCTCACTTCTTGCCGGTTGCTGGATGCAACATAAGTCAGTCTTATGGCTGAAACAAAGCCCGACCTTATTTGTTTTTTTTTTTGCATTGGATGTAGCCACCCCGCATGCTGAAGCCCAGCATAGCTCTGTCCAGAACACACTTTATGTGTGTGTAATATTTCTTCTGTATGTTCTTTGACGGGTCCAAATATAGAGCGCGGGAGTAACGCGGGTAAAGAACAATGAGAACGGCACGACACCCCCCGTTGCGCAAAATACACGATCAAGTTTAGCCTCCATGCATGCAAATTAACTATAGAAATGCACGAAAGGATGTATGTGTTATAGTGCTATCCGCGGATGACTTACCTGGGATAATAAGGTAGGAGAATCATTTCTTTGTCCTTATTGCTGACCAAGAATTCTTCGATGTACTGACTCGCATATTGACGGTTGGCCTCGTTGATTGACAAGAAACCCTCATGCATGTAGTATGGGTCCGCGACCGCAAGACCGGTGACTTGCTCTCTCCTGACGATGTAGTTCATGTGCAGCGCATACAGGCGGACGAACGTAAAATCGAGTGTCCTCATTTGAAACATCTGGAACATGTAATCAAACCTCGGGAAGAAGAGGTCCGCCGGGCATGTGTGAACATACATCTTGCAACTGCTCGGCACATGAACCGTATAAAGTGGGTATCCTGGATCATCCGAGGGGAGGAGGCTTCTCTCTGTCGAAAGCACATGGTCATGGAGTCTCCTGAGATACCCTTCTATGGCAGCTAGTGCATTCACCGGTACCATTGGCTCTCCTGCGACATGGATTAATGGCGCATGCTTCATCGGTACACGGTCAACTTGGTCGAAGGCGGCTGGCTGCTAGAACCAACATTGCCAGCTTTATTGGATTTTCTCGCCGCCGGTCTCTTCCTCTGCTTCTTCTTGGTGGGCTCAGGTGCTGGTGGGTCTGTCAGACCCTCCCTGAGCACCACCACTAGTGTTGTCGGGCTCAGCTTTGGATGACTCTGGCCAATTAGTTGAGCTTGGGTAGAGCCGGCATCTGGAGCCGTGTCCTGCGAGGATTGCATGAACAAAGACTTCTTGCACTCCCGAGGACGTTCCGGCTCTGGTACATGCATCTCATATTCATATGGTTGACTCATTGTTACTTCGTTGTCAAAGCAGTATTGAGATACTGGAGAGGGTCATCGGCCTCCTCCATGTCATGATCCATATCCTCTTCCATGGGGCAGATGCATCATCTGCCGGCGGAACGGTTGGCCCTCCTTCCTCATGTCTCTCGATATCGGCAAGTAGCACAGACGATGGTTGTACTTGTGTAGGTGGTGTTGTGGTCATACCTTCCTGAGGTCCCATTGGTGTGCTCCCGGCCACCCTGACACGAAGAAGATGTTTCGGCCACAGGATCGGCCAATTTTTGCATTGGCCAAGCTGCGTGGGGGTCTCGTCATCCTCTCCATAGGTTTGTATCGGACGAGGGAGACCCTCGTAGCCCGCTTTCACACTCGCCACGGAGACCCTTAAGGCGTTATCAGGCATCTGCCGGCGGTGAAACAATCGATCCTTAGGCTTCACCATAGTACCCTTCCCCACATCCACCAACCCGCCCTTCATGTTGTAAAGGATGGTGCATGGAGTGGAGTCGGCCTACAAAGACATATACGTGCAGCGTCAGAGATCCAAAAAGAACGGCAACTTAAGATTAATTAATTAGTTGAGTTGATGAAGGTGCGACGCGTATTTACCGTGAGGGCGTCGAGCTCAGCCAATGTCGACGGCCCGACATTCAAGCCAAAGACGGAGCTAGGGCTGCTGTGAGAGCTGGGTGGAGGAGCAGGTGCTGGAGGAGGTGCGGGTGCAGTTGCCATACTAGGTACGGGTATGGGTGCGGTGTTCATTGAGTTGCTCCTGGTGAAGCTGGGCATGGGAAAATCACTTAGTGGCGCGTTTGGATTTTGTTGCACCCATGTGACCACTGTTGGAATCAAGCTTCTAAAGGCAGCCACCATATTAGATCTACAGGCAGCGATTATCTCAGCTTTGGTCTCAGCTTTTGCTTTCTCCATCGCCCGCGCCACCTTCTCATCGATAGTCACTTGACTGAACTTTTTTCTCTGTCTTTTGGCCTCGGGGTCCTCGTTATAATAGTACTTCCATGTGGCCCCATCCCCGGCGCCGTGCACACGTCCATATTGCGGCCGCTGGCCGGGCGGGTGTCCCATCATTATGTTCATGGCCCGGTTGAAAGGAGTGTCCCACTTGTACATCGTCGACGACTAAGTCGACTGAGTCGACGAGTCGCTCTCGGCCGCAAGCTTGTGTTGCTCTCTCTGCAAAATGGACCGTGAATCATTTACGAATGCGACTAGAATGTAGTAGACTTCATTGATCAGAACCTAATATGTAAGGTGGTAAAAGGATATTACCAGTATTCTCATGAATTTCCTAGTCGGCCCGTCGGTGAAAAAAAAAACCTTTTTCTTGGGGTCCCATGAGAATCGGGCCCTGATGAAGTCGTGCTCCTGCTGGTCGGTGAACTCAGCCAATGGGTCTGCGATCCCCTGACGTTCACGTTCTGCGTCCTCCTTAGCCACTTCCAAGGCGGTGGTTTCCCATGTTCTTTGCCTGCAGCTGCTTGCCTCTCTCCGACCTGGCCTTGGCAGCTTCTTAATTGCAAGTCTCCTTGAACTTTTCAAAGTCCTCTATCGTAATTTTAGGATTGTCTGCAACAATCTCGGCATAGGTTTCATGGTCTACTTGAATCGCCTTTTTCACCCTAGTTTTTCAGGCGCTCAATGTGTTGCTGAACTTCCCTAGGGCTTTGTTGTTGATTTTTTTCATGGCATCATCATCCCATGGGTCGATATCGTCATTTCGACCGGGGAACATGAATCTTGCGTGCAACCTAGTTAGAAGCAGCTTCTTCAAATGTTCATTCTTCCGTATTTTTGTGGTGTTGTTGTTAGCCGTATCCTATAGGATGCATGCTAGTAGGTTGCCGTAACACGCTGCCACTTCTCGCGGCTCTATTGGCTCGAACTCGCCAGGGTGCACCACCGTGACCACCAGTCTTCCGGTGCCGAGCTCATTTGGGCGTCATGTCCTCTTTTCCTTCTTTCCCTCACTGGCTTGGGAGGTCCCACCTTTCGTGCTATAGTTAGGAACATCATCAGCGCCAGTCTCAGTGCCGGTGTCGTTGGTGGCATCAGTGTCGGCGCCGGCGCCACCACCATCGTCATCCGTCATGACAAGGGGGTCCGGACACCCAGCTTGCTGTCTCTCCTGATCTGCCAGAAAGTCGAGGTAGGCGTGTGCTCGACCTAATTGGGACTGAGAACCTCCGGCCTCATCGGTGTCGGTCATGTTTCCTAGGGTTCAATGTCGTAGTTGTTTAATTATCGAGCTTTATATAATAAAGTGAATAATGACAAAAAAGTGACCTCTGTTTTGCCGGAAATGTCGTTTCATTCCCGTCGCGACAAATCTTGAGCACTCGATATGTCCAACTTTCTAGCACAAGTCATGCCGAAATTCACGGAAAATTTCGGCATGACCTTTGCTAGAAAGTGCACATATAGAGCGCCTGAAATTTGCCGGAATGGAAATGAATCAACATTTCCGGCAAAACATAGGTCACTTTTTTAACAGCAAGCATTTCAGCACTCTAACAACCATTTTAACAGCCACATTATGAGCACTCTAAGAAGCTGAAACAAACATCATAGACTTTGTTGCTGCTGACATATACACAATCATGAACATTGCTACCCAATTGATGCAAAAAAACTCAAGTACCATAGTAAAACTGCAAGCTCATTAACCAATCTAACAGCTCCACTCCCCATTGCATCATTATGAACACTTTAACAGCCACATTATGAACACTCCCCCTTGCATCATTATGTGCTGACATATGAAGAGGGAGGGAAGAGGGGGTGGCGCACCTCGGGGTTGGGATCGGGGTCGGGGTCGCCAGGGTAGAGGGGGCCCGGGGGGTTGAGGGCGTCCTTGTCCTCCTCGTCGATCTGCGCCTATCTTCGATCTGCAGAAAGACCTAATTTGGTCAGAGAGAGAGTGACCAAATTTTCAAACACTTCCATTAAAAATCCTCATTTTCAAAATGGACAACA
Organism: Aegilops longissima; assembly: GCA_021605205.1. Classification (NCBI taxonomy): domain Eukaryota; kingdom Viridiplantae; phylum Streptophyta; class Magnoliopsida; order Poales; family Poaceae; genus Aegilops; species Aegilops longissima. The sequence goes on along the minus strand of CM038676.1, from coordinate 570,434,025 downwards.
ACATAAGCTAATTTGCAAAAACTGTAATTTTCATTTTCATTTTCATTCAAAAACAAAGCAACATAAGCTAATTTTCATTTCAATATTCTGCCAAAGCTCATTTTAATTCTCTGTCAAAGCTCATTTTCATTTAACTGAATTTAGTCAGAACAGTAGTAACAGTAAATTAAAGTTTCTCGTACCACCACAGAAACCAGCAGAATACACTAACTAACACTAACAGCAATTAAGCTAAGCACCATCATTGGGATAACACTAACACTAACTAACACTAACAACAATTAAATTAAGCTCGTACGCACGGGGCGGGGGGAGGGAGGAGGGGAGGGAAAGGCACCTGTCCACGAAGTGCTCGCTGGCGTTGCTGGGCGTTGACGGCTGCTTCACGGAGGGAGGCGCTGAGGGGTCGGGGTCGGTGGCCGGCGTCGGGGACGACGGGGTCGCTGAGCCTTGTTGATCTGCAGAGACATACCGGAGCAGGAGGGGGTCAGAGAGAGAGAGAGAGAGAGAGAGAGAGAGCCGGGACTGAGGGTTCGGAGAGGAAGGAAGAGGGGGCGGGGGGCCATACCGGAGCGGGAGGGGGTCGGTGGCCGGCGTCAAGGTTGGGGCTGAGGTCGAGTCCGGCGTCGACGTGGGTGGTGCGGTGTCGGCGGGGCGGCGTCGGCGGCAGCGTGGGCGGTGCGGCGTCAGCGGTGGCTTCCGAGAAAAGGGGATCGATGAGCGGCGTGAGTGAGAGATAGGAACAAGGGGAGCTAGCGGACCGGTGCTGTAGGCAACTTAGCTATAGCGCGTGTGGGCAAAACGCGCTATAGCGAAGTTAGCTATAACGCTGGTCTAGCAAAACAACGCTACCGCTAACTTTTTTTTCTTTATATTTTCATTTTTCTTTTCTTAGCTATAGCGCTGCCCAAGATAAAACGCGCTACTGCTAACTTTTTTCTTTATTTTTTTCTTTATTTCTTTTTCTTTTTCTTTTTCTTTTTCTTAGCTATAGGCCTGCCCAGGCCAAAACACGCCACTGCTAACTTTTTTAATTTTTCTTGCATTTCATTTTCCACAACTTATTAGTTCCTTTTTCTTTTTCTTTTCATTTCATTTTGCAAAACTTCCTTTCTTTTTCCTTTTCTTTTTATTTTTCTTCATTTTCACTTTTATTTTTCTTATCTTTCTTTTGCATTTTCCTTCCTTTAATTTGGTCTGTCGTTTGAGCAATACCACTATTACCCTCTGGATAATAATTAGTATAATATATCTTACATCATTTGACCGCTATCGGAGGTATACAAAATAGCTAGACACACACAAACTTTGGGGATTAGTTTGTCAGCTTGAGCGACGATGACGCTTCAGACTGATCTTCTTCCCTCTTTTGTTCGTTGTCGAATAATTGAGCCCATGGCCGTGACTTTTCCTTCTCCAGGGATTACGATCTTTCGTAGATAATGTAGTCTTCATTCTTCTTTTTACATATGTTTCGTCGTCATCAGCATCATCTTCCCTCATCGGATCACGGTACTGGTCATAGTCTTCCTTGTTGGCGACTCCATCCATTCCGGCGATGCTCCTTTTGCTTCTCCTCACGACAACATGGCTGGGATTGATCAGATCAGTTATGAAGAAACATTGTGTCACGTGTTTAGCGTGTACCCATGGCTCATTTTTGGCGATGGTGTTGACGGTACTGCTATCGGAGTCGGGTATACACATGGTAGTGAAATGTCGGTTTTCTATGTGTACATTCTTAGCCCATCTGACACGGAACATTGTCGCGCTATGCAATCCAGAGTAGTTAAGCTCCCATATCTCTTTGACCCTTCTATAATATCTTTCAATTACATTCCCGGTCATGGCTTCCGTCATCACCCCTGAGTTTTGGTCATCACTGTTTATATCTTTCTCCTCCGTGTAGAACGTGTATCCGTTGATATCGTATGCTTGATAAGTCGCGAGGTTGGTCGAGGGGCCATGTTATTAGGCGTATATGAGTGTTCCGTTCGAACAACCCTCTTCCGGGGGATTAGCCAGAACTCGCTCTTTGAATCAACACACGAAAGTGGAGTTGTGCTCTCTAATAACTTCAGTGTCCGTCCTGTGCACCCCACGGTCACAGTACTTCTTTGCCATGGTCTCTTTGTGCAGTGTCACGAAATCTTCTAGCACATCTAGGTGTTGTAGCACTACTAAGTTTTCCCTGTCAAGGTTGTTTTGTCAGCCCGAGCGTAACACATTCACATACCTATGACCGTTGGTGTGACCTTCGCCTTCGAGCCTTCCACAGTGCTTGTTGACAGGCAAACCAACAACAGGGTCTTTGGTCAGATAAATCTCACAGAAAGAGATGCACTCTTTCGTCAGATATCCCTGGGCTATGCTTCCATCTGGACGGGACATGTTACGAACGAATCCTTTGATGACCCCATTCATCCTCTCGAACGGCATCATGCTATGCAGGAATGTCGGCCCTAGGTCGTTGATGTCGTCCACGATGTGGACACATAGATGCACCATGACATCAAAGAACACGGGCGGGAAGTACATCTCTAGCTCATTCAGTATGACAATGATCTCTTCCTGTAGCCTATGGAGTTTCTTCACACTGATCGACTTTCGAGAGATAGCATAAAAAAGTGGCATAGGTCAGTAAGCGTTTCACGCACATGTGTGTCCATAATCCCTCTAAGTGCAACCGGGAGTAACTGCGTCATCATCACATGACATTCGTGAGACATCATCCCACTGAACCTTTTTTTCTTAGTGTCCAGATATCTGCTTAACTTCCCACAGTATCCAGAACTAACTTTGATTCCGACAAGGCACTTGAACAATTGATCGACCTCCTTCAGATCTAAGGTGAAGCAAGAGGGGGGAGCAATATTGTTCTTCCTTCTTGTTTACTTTTTTGCCCCTATCTTCCGTCTCCGTCTCCGTCTCGGTCTCCTCTGACGACCTTTTACCGGGCATTTGGAGATCTTTCCTGATTTTTAAAAATTCCAAGTCTTTTCTTGCCTTCGGCCCATCCTTGGTCCTCTCCGGCATGTTCATCAATGTTCCAAGAAAACTCTCAAGGATATTTTTTGTGATATGCATTTGATCAAGGATATGAGGCGTGTCGAGTATGGGCCAGTATTCCAAGTCCCAGAAAACAGATCTCGTCTTCCATATATTCAGAGGGGCTCCGGCGCCTTGTTCTTCGTCTTTCCCGGCGAGGGGAATTCTTCCTAGTTCTTCAATAACTCATATATTTCTGCACTGCTACGCTTACATGGAGGATCTCGATGCCCAGCCTTACCATTGAATAAATCTCCACGCTTTCTCCATGGGTCATCCTTCTCGAGCCATCTTCGATGACCCATGTACACGATTTTTTAAGACCCGCCATCTTTCGATAGCAGAGAAGTTGTGTCATGCATGCACCTCGTGCATCCGCAATATCCGTGGCACACCTGGCCGGAGAGATAGCCGTAACTGAGATAGTCCCGCACCGTCGTGATCAACGCGGCTCTCATGTAGAAATACTCTCCTTTGCTTGCATCCCATGTCTTGGTCGGCGTTGTCCATAAGGTCTGTAACTCCTCTTTCAGTAACCCGAGATACAGATTTATATCATTTCCTGGTTGTTTCGGTCCTTCAATAAGCATAGACATGTGTATGTATTTTTCCTTCATGCACAACCAGGGGGGAGGTTGTACATCCATACAAACACGGGCCATGTGTTATGATTGGTGTTCTAGTTGCCAAATGGATTCATGCCATCACTACTAGCGCCAAGCACAATGTTCCTTGGATCATTTGCGAAAAATTCAAATTCTGCATTTAATGCTCTCCACTAGCTAGCATCTGCGAGGTGTCTCAGCTTCAGCTCATCTCCGTCATCTGGCTTCACCCTCTCCGCATGCCAGCGCATAAGCTTTGCTTCCTTAGGATCTCTTAAATACCAGCAGTACGCGGAGTGATCGGAAAGTACCATATAACTTTCTGTGGAGCTTTCTTTCTGGCCTTTTTATATCATGAAGCATTGCACTTTGGACAAATGGTTTTTTCTGCATGCTCGTTCTGATATATGATGCAATCATTGATGCATGTGTGATATCTAATATGAGGGCACATGATTTTCTTTGCCTCCTCGACACTAGTACGACATAGGCTTCCCGTGGGAAGAACCTTCTTTAGGTACTTCAAAAGATCATCCAGGCTTGTATCTGTCCATTTTCTTTTTGCCTTCATCTTTAGAAGTTCTAGTGTGAAACTCAAGCGGGTCACCTCGGGATTGCAACCATCATACAAAGGAGTCATCGAGTCTACCTCCGGTTGCGCCAGTTTGGCCTCCTCTCTTGAAGCAGCTCTATAGCTAGTCGTCTTCTTGCGAAGCAGGTCTCGAACATGCGGGTCCCGCATGTTGAACTTAGTAGCGACGAAGACGGCGGCGTGTCCGCGTCTTCTCCACCTTGAACTGCCTCTTCGCCATCGACATTTCCGAGGCCGTCTTCCTCTTCGGGCACATAATCGGTCATCTCTTCGTCTGGTGGCCCCATGTCGTTATTTCCTATCCTATCGACGTCATCATCATCATCATCATCATCTTCACTTATCCACCGAGTATGGCCATGCATAAAACCATGCATGAGCAGGTGCGCCTTGAATTTACCACCCTGAAGGGGTCCAGCCTGACTCTTCCTTTGCATTTTCGACATGGACATAAAACATCCTTCAATCTTTTTTCATACATGTCATCCACAGCGGATTGCCAGTATCTTTCCACCATCCTTCCATTGACCTTCATGATCACCTGCGCGCGGAGCAAATATTATAACCACGTATATATGCAGGCATGGATCAAATTCATACAAAAACTCGGCATGACCTTCCCTAAACATAGGACATATTGAGTTTGCCCGAAATTCGCCGAAACGGAAATGAATCGACATTTCGGCAAAACATAGGCAACTCATGTCACTCACATGCCATGCACAATTTGATATATTCATATTCACATAGTTTCGGTCCTAATCGCAAACACACATATTTCCATTCTTGCACAACTCTTTTTTTGCTCACCTATTTGTCGAGAGGAATATCAAGCACCTTCTTATAATTAGCTAGTAGCTCTAGATAGAGCTATGAGAGGGAGGAGGAGGGCATTAATGGAGGGGGTGGTGGAGGGCAAAGAAGAGAAGGGGAGAAGGGGTAAAAGAAAGGAAGAGGAAGGAGGAAGGGCATTAATGGAGGGGGTGGTGGAGGCGCAAAGAAGAGAAGGGAGGAGGGCAAAACAAGGAAGAGAAAGGAGGAGGGCATTGATGGAGGGGGAGGAGGGGCAAAGAAGAGGGGAAGCATTGAAGGACAAGCAAGTGCAAGGGGAAGGGGGAGAAAGAAAGGGGAGGAAGAAGAAGGGGGGGGGGGGAAGGTGGCAGATATTTTGGCTGGCGACCATAGAACTAGCGTTGGGCACCAAAGCGCGCTACTGCTATGTGTGCCAGCCAAAATATTTACTGGTACATAAAACTAGCTATAGCGCTTGCCCAAAAAACACGCTGCTGGTAAAAGATTACACATAGAAGAAGTAGCAGTAGCGCTTCTTAGTGGCCCCACGCTACTGCTATTTTCTTAATAGTAGCGCTTGTTAGGGTACCAATGCTGCTACTTTTTTTGGCCGGGGGTGTGGTGCGGCTAACTTACCAGCAGCGTGCCCTCTAGAAACCAACACTGCTGCTAAGTTGTACCAGTACCGCGGTTTGTAACACACACTACTGCTAATTATCAGTAGCGTGGGCTCCAAAACACACGCTATTGGTAAACTTCTATGTATAAGCCTTTTCCTAGTAGTGGAAGGCAGAGCCCACTGTTGGTAGCAAGCCGCAGTGTTTCCGCTCTAAAATCCCCCACTCTCTTCTTTTATCCCCCGCCGCTCTTCACCCAATTCCCAACCTTTTCTTCCACCCTCTCCTTCCTTCCGCCGCCGACGCATGAAAATGAAGGAAAACCTGCCGGAAATGGAGTTGGCGGAGATGCCGGAGGATTGATACTTGTGAGTTGCGTTGGGATTTCCCCCAAAGAGGAGAGGATGATGCAGTACAATATAGATAAGTATTTCCCTCAATTGTGAAACCAAGGTTATCAATCCAGTAGGAGAACCAAGCAACGACTTGTGAATAGCACCTGCACACGAACAACAAATACTTGCAACCCAACGCGACCAAGATTAAATTGTATAGTTTTTGATAGATAGACCGGACAAAAATACAGAACAAAATAAATAAAAGGAAATTGTAGCAATATATTTTTGGTTTTAATAGATGATAAAAGGTAGACCCGAGGGCCATAGTTTTCACTAGAGGATTCTCTCATAAAAGTAGCATACGGTGGGTAAACAAATTACTGTTGGACAATTGATAGAAAAGCAAATAATTATGACGATATCCAAGGCAATGATCATGTATATAGGCATCACGTCCGACACAAGTAGACCAAAACAATTCTGCATCTACTATTATTACTCCACACACCGACCACTATCCATCATGCATCTAGTGTATTAAGTTCATGGAAGAATGGAGTAACGCTTTAAGCAAGATGGCATGATGTAGACAAGATAAACTCGGGTATGAAATAAATCCCATCTTTTTACCCTTAATAGAAACGACACATGAGTGTCATGTCCCTTTCTGTCACTGGGATTGAGCACCGCAAGATCGAACCCATTATAAAGCACCTCTTCCCATGGCAAGATAAATCAATCTAGTTGGCCAAACCAAACCAATAAATCAGAGAAGAAATATGAGGCTATAATAATCATGCATAAAAGAGTTCAGAGAAAACTCAAATAATATTCATGGATAGATCTGATCATAAACTCACAATTCATGGGATCCCAACAAACACACCGCAAAAAGTCATTACATCAAATAGAACTCCAAGAACATTGTATTGAAGATCTAATAGAGCGAAGAAGCCATCTAGCTACTAACTATGGACCCATAGGTCCGTGGTAAACTAATCACACATCATCGGAGGGAAACAAGGATGATGTAGAGCCCCCTCCGTGATCGAATCCCCCTCCGGCAGTGTCAAAAAAGGCCTCCAGATGGGATCTCGTGGTTCTGGACCTTGCGACGGCGAAAAAAGTATTTCGTGGACTCCTCTGTTGGTTTCACGATTTTAGAGAATTTATAGAGGCGGAGTAAGGTCACACGGAGCCGCGTGGGCCCCCCAACATACCAGGGCGCGCCGTGCTGTCTTGTGAGCCCGCGGTCCATCATCTGGTCTTCTCTCGAAGCTTCTAGTGTCTCTTTTGTCCAGAAAAAATCTCCAAAAAGTTTCGTGGCATTTGGACTTCGTTTGGTGTTGATATTCTGCAAAACAAAAAACAAGCAAAAAAAAGTAACTCGCACTGGGCACTAAGTTTTTTTTGAAACTATCACTCGGCACTAAGTCAATAGGTTAGTCCCAAAAAAGATATATAATTGCTTTAAAGTTTATATAAAACATCCAAGATTGATAATATAATAGCATGAAACAGTCAAAAATTATAGATACATTGGAGACGTATCAAACATCCCCAAGCTTAATTCTTGCTCGTCCTCGAGTAGGTAAATGATAAAAACAGAATTTTTTATGTGGAATGCTACCTAACATATTCATCATATATTCTTTCCTTTGTAGCATGAATATTTGGAATTGAATGATTCAAGGCAATAGTCTATAATTTGACATGAAGGCATCAATACTCAAGCATACTAACAAGCAACACTAGTAGAAAAAGGGTCAAATGTTCAGCTCATTAGTCCCGGTTTGTATTTGAGCCGACACTAATGTGACCATTAGTACCAGTTCCAACGGCTAGGCGGGATGCTGTCAGTAGTACCGGTTCGTGCTGAACTTTTAGCACCGGTTCGTGCCACGAACTGGTACTAAAGAGAGTGGTGGCAGGATGTTGTCAGTCTGGGGCCCCTCTAGCACCTTTAGTACTGGTTCGTGGTACGAACCGGTACTAAAGGTCGTCCTATATAAACCCTTTGTCCATCCGCGGTCGATCTCGCTCTGTTTTTCCCCTTTCCCCTCTCCTCTCTGTTCTTCCCCTCTACCTCGAGCTCATCACACATTTTGCCGAAATTTTGTCAAGATTTGAAGGCCCCCATCCATTCAAGTGATCAAAAAGGTAAGCAACTTTGTCCTTCCATGTCTCATTGCAAGATTAGCTCTTGCAATGCTTTATATAGTCATTAATTTGTGGGTTTTAGTAATTTGGGAGGAATTATATGTGGTAGTTTATTTGATTTACATGCAATTTGAGCTCAAAATAACTCTTAGTTTGCATATGTAGGTGTGGTTTACTTAGTGCCTTCCCATCTCCATCCTAATCACCTTCGATCATCCGCACCGTCCTGTCGCCGGCACCACCTTGTGGTGAGCCTCTTGTTCTTATCTTTTTTATATAAACAATTCATGTTTGTGTGATTTAGATATATAGTTACTTGTATAATTATCTTACCCATACGTTGTTTGTTATACATAGTGCCATGGTTTTGGTATCCGTCCCCGTCGGCCCTCGTCCGTGTTATGATTCGGATATGGTATTCTCTTTTAAAACTATTTGTTGCATTTCGTGTCTATGACAAATTATGCCCAGCAAGTTGACATAGATATTTTTATCTAGGAGGTATTTGAACTGGAAATTCCAACCGACCCTATTGTCGAGAGTTTAACTTTAGTTGAAAGAGAAAATGAGTATTTGAAAGAAAAATTGAAAAGAATTGAGGGGGAGAAGATGGAATTGGAGTTGCATGTTGCCGATGTCGTCGATGATCACAAGATCAAGATGGAGAAAATGCGCTTGAAGATTAGAAAGATTAGAAAATATGCCATTGGTATTGAGGCTTGGTATCATTATGATGTTGGATCAATTGTTACCTTAGTTGCGATCTTGATCGCATTTGTTGTCGCATTCAAATGCTTTAGATAGAGAGTTATTTGTATGTTGCATTTAAGTGTTGTATGAACTTTATGTATGAACTTGTATTAATTTGGTCTTTTCGGTGTTGTGTAATGAAGATGAGACGACAATGGATGTATGATGACCGATGCTCTTCCCAGTTCATTAATGGTGTGCATACTTTTCTGATTGCGGCTGAGGCAAACAATAGGGCCGATGGTTTTATGCCTTGTCCATGTGTTGGCTGTAAGAATGATCAGAATTACTCGAAGTTAAAAACCATTCACCTCCACCTGTTTGAGTCCGGTTTCATGCCCCACTATAATGTTTGGACCAAGAACGGAGAAAGAGGGGTTATGATGGAAGACAATGAAGAAGAAGATGACGACGACAACTATCCTGGCCATGGGTTCCCTGAATACGATGGTACAACAATGATGGAAGAAGCTGAGCCAGCAATGCAGGAATAAGCTGAGCCGGCAATGCGGGAAGAAGTTGAAGAAGAGGCATCAGATGAGCCCGCTGATGATCTAGGTTGGGCCATTGCCGATGCAAAGAGAAACTGCGCAAGTGAAAAGGAGAAGAAGAAGTTGCAGCGCATGTTACAGGATCACAAGAAATTGTTGTACCCGAATTGCGAAGCTGACAAGAAAAAGCTGGGCACTGATACGTCTCCAACATATCTATAATTTTTGATTGTTCCATGCTATATTATATTCTGTTTTGGACAATATTGGGCTTTATTATACACTTTTATATTATTTTTGGGACTAACCTATTAACCGGAGGCCCTGCCCAGAATTGCTGTTTTTTGCCTATTTCAGAGTTTCGCAGAAAAAGTATATCAAATGGAGTCCAAACGGAATGAAACCTTCAGGAATGTGATTTTTGGAACAAACGTGATCCAGAGGACTTGGACCCTACGTCAAGACATCAACCAGGAAGGCACGAGGTAGGGGGGCACGCCTACCCCCCTGGGCGCGCCCTCCACCCTCGTGGGGCCCACATTGCTCCACCGACGTACTTCTTCCTCCTACATATACCTACGTACCCCCAAACTACCAGATACGGAGCCAAAAACCTAATACCACCGCCGTAACCTTCTGTACCCGTGAGATCTCATCTTGGGGCCTTTTCCGGAGCTCCGCTGGAGGGGCATCGATCACGGAGGGCTTCTACATCAACACCATAGCCTCTCCGATGATGTGTGAGCAGTTTACCTCAGACCTTTGGGTCCATAGTTATTAGCTAGATTGCTTCTTCTCTCTTTTTGTATCTCAATACAATGTTCTCCCCCTCTCTTGTGGAGATCTATATGTAATCTTCTTTTGCGGTGTGTTTGTTGAGACCGATGAATTGTGGGTCTATGATCAAGTTTATCTATGAACAGTATTTGAATCTTCTCTGAATTCTTCTATGTATGATTGGTTATGTTTGCAAGTCTCTTTGAATTATCAGTTTGGTTTGGCCTACTAGGTTGATCTTTCTTGCAATGGGAGAAGTGCTTAGCTTTGGGTTCAATCTTGCGGTGTCCTTTCCCAGTGACACTAGGGGCAGCAAGGCAAGTATTGTATTGTTGCCATCGAGGATAACAAGATGGGGTTTATATCATATTTCATGAATTTATCCCTCTACATCATGTCATCTTACTAAAAGCGTTACTCTGTTCTTTTGAACTTAATACTCTAGATGCATGCTGGATAGCGGTCGATGTGTGGAGTAATAGTAGTAGATGCAGGCAGGAGTCGGTCTACTTGTTGCGGACGTGATGCCTATATACATGATCATACCTAGATATTCTCATAACTATGCTCAATTCGTCAATTGCTCAACAGTAATTTGTTCACCCACCGTAATACTTATGCTCTCGAGAGAAGCCACTAGTGAAACCTATGGCCCCCGGGTCTATTTTCCATCATATTTAATCTCCCGACAACAATCTATTTCTGGAGCCGTTTTTATTTTGCTTTCTTTACTTTGCATCTTTATCATAAAAATACCAAAAATATTATCTTATCATATCTATCAAATCTCACTGTCGTAAGTGACCATGAAGGGATTGACAACCCCTTTATTGCGTTGGTTGCGAGGATTTATTTGTTTGTGTAGGTGCGAGGGACTCGTGCGTGGCCTCCTTCTAGATTGATACCTTGGTTCTCAAAAACTGAGGGAAATACTTACGCTACTTTACTGCATCACCCTTTCCTTCAAAGGAAAACCAACGCAGTGCTCAAGAGTTAGCAAGAAGGATTTCTGGCGCCGTTGCCGGGGAGTCCATGCAAAATTCAACATGCCAAGTACCCATCACAAACTCTTATCTCTCGCATTACAATATTTGCCATTTGCCTCTCGTTTTCCTCTCCCCACTTCACCCTTGCCGTTTTATTCGCCTTTTCCTCGCCTCTTCCCGTATGTCCTTTTGTTTGTGTTTCCATGTGCCTTCTATTTGCTTGCATCTTTGCTTGCTAAAAATCTATTGATATGGATCAACTTAAAGTGTTCTACTTGGATCATCTTCGATCCTTATGCGCTCGTGCTGAAACCCCAACTAGCCTAGTTGATGGGAAATCTTTAGATGAGCATGCTCATTTTGTGCGTCACCGTTTGTCTGAAAAGGGGAAACTCTTATGGAATCAAATAAACAGATTGCTATGTTATGCTTGGAATCTTTGTGAAATTTGTGATTTTACTTGTTGCTCTAAGAACCCTAAAAACACCTTCCCTACCTATGTGAGTTTAATGATAATGAAATCTTATCTTCTTATGCAAAGGGTGTTTATAGTTACTATGATATCGAACAAATTGAAGAATTTGTTGCTTTTAAGGGTGCTTATGAAGTTGCTTCTTTGATTGAAAAGTATGATATTACTCTCTACGAATCTGAAAATTTTGACATACTTAAATATTGCTATGAAAACTATGCTCATAATGTCTATGTCAAAGAATTTATTGAGAGAATGACTATTGCTTTGGAAGAAAATTATGATATGCATGAATCTATAGATAATGATGATTCTGATGATTTGATTGAAATGTCCCTTGATGAACATGATGCTTGCTATTCTTGTGGCCATGATGCCAATATTTATGAAGATGAATTTGCTATAGTTCCTTATGTTAAACATGAGATCGTTGCTATTGCACCCATACTTGGTAGTTCCTTCGATGAAAAGCATGATTGCAATGATTTTACTATAAATTCTATTGATGTCAATTGTGCTAAAAATATGCAAAACCCTAAGCTTGGGGATGCTAGTTTTGCTATGTCTACTACTTGTTGCAATGATCATGATTGGGGTGATTCTTCTTTTGATCTTGAAAATTTATTTAAGCCCCATGATGAATATGAGATTGATAATAGTGTTTGCAATATTATTGAAAGTGGGTTTGGAAGAGTGTCAACTTAACATCCCACATGTAATTATTACAAGAGAGGAAAATATGGTTGTAGAAATTTTTATCTTACTAAATTACCTCTTGTCATGTTGAGATTGCTATTGCTTCTTTCCACTTCCTTGCATATGCTAGTTTTTTCTTGCTACGATCATTTGGTTGCCTTTAAGATGCCTATGCATAGGAAGTATGTTAGACTTAGATGTGTTTATCACGTGTTCTATGATGCTCTCTTTGTGCTTTAATTCTTGTCTTCGATGTGAGCATCATTAAAATTATCAATGCCTAGCTAGGGGCGTTAAAACGATAGCGCTTGTTGGGAGGCAACCCAATTTTATTTTTAATTTTTTGCTTTTTGCTGCTGTTTAGGAATAAATATTTGATCTAGCCTCTCGTTAGATGTGTTTTTATGTTTTAATTAGTGTTTGTGCCAAGTTTTTAACCTATAGGATCTTCTTGGATGATAGTTATTTGATCTTGCTGAAAATTCCAGAAATAGTTAAAGTTAAAGTTTGTGATTCCCGTAGCATGCACATATGGTGAACCGTTATGTGATGAAGTCGGAGCATGATTTATTTATTTGATTGTCTTCCTTATGAGTGGCGGTCGGGGACAAGCGATGGTCTTTTCCTACCAATCTATCCCCCTAGGAGCATGCGCGTAATACTTTGCTTTGATAACTTGTAGATTTTTTTGCAATAAAAATATGAGTTCTTTATGACTAATGTTGAGTCCATGGATTATACACACTTTTCTTCCTTCCACCATTGCTAGCCTCTCTAATACCACACACTTTTCGCCGGTATCATACACCCACCATATACCTTCCTCAAAACAGCCACCATACCTACCTATCATGGCATTTACATAGCCATTCCGAGATATATTGCCATGCAACTTACCACCGTTTCGTTTACTATGACACGCTCCATCATTGTCATATTGCTTCGCATGATCATGTAGTTGACATCGTATTTGTGGCAAAGCCACCGTTCATAATTCTTTCATACATGTCACTCTTGATTCATTGCATATCCCGGTACACCGCCGGAGGCATCCACATAGAGTCATATTTTGTTCTAAGTATTGAGTTGTAATTGTTGAGTTGTAAGTAAATAAAAGTGTGATGATCATCATTTTTAGAGCATTGTCCCAAGTGACGAAAGGATGATGGAGACTATGATTCCCCGATAAGTCGGGATGAGACTCCGGACTAAAAAAAAGAAGAGGCCATAAAAAAAAGAGGGAAAGGCCCAAATAAAAAAATATGAGAGAAAAAGAGAGAAGGGACAATCTTACTATCCTTTTACCACACTTGTGCTTCAAAGTAGCACCATGATCTTCATGATAGAGAGTCCCCTATGATATCACTTTCATATACTAGTGGGAAATTTTCATTATAGAACTTGGCTTGTATATTCCAATGATGGGCTTCCTCAAAATGCCCTAGGTCTTCGTGAGCAAGTGAGTTGGATGCACACCCACTTAGTTTCTTTTGTTGAGATTTCATACACTTATAGCTCTAGTGCATCTGTTGCATGGCAATCCCTACTCACTCACATTGATATCTATAAATGGGCATCTCCATAGCCCGTTGATACGCCTAGTTGATGTGAGACTATCTTATCCTTTTTTGTCTTCTCCACAACCACCATTCTATTCCACATATAGTGCTATGTCCATGGCTCACGCTCATGTATTGCATGAAGATTTTAAAAGTTTGAGAACATCAAAAGTATGAAACAATTGCTTGGCTTGTCATCGGGGTTGTGGATGATTTAAATACTTTGTGTGGTGAAGATAGAGCATAGCCATACTATATGATTTTGTACGGATATCTCTATATTTACACTTGATTCTATGAGCTAAGAGAGTAATATCATGAATAAAATTCCTCCACCAAGCTCTGAAAGTGGGCAGCTCATTTCTGAAGATCCTTCCATTCCTTTGGGTCCAAATATTCCAGGTGGCCTTCTTTTCCCCTTTTGTTTATCTTTCTAATTTTGTACAGAATCTATATTTGTTTTAATAAAGGGCTGTGAGGCTGTTGCCTTGCAGTACATAGTCAAAAAAAAAACTTTCTTTGCCCATGTTATTTTGAGAAGACATAATTGCTTAGTTGGTATGCTTGAAGTATTATTATTTTTATGTCAATGTTAAAATTTTGTCTTGAATCTTTCGGATCTAAATATTCATACCACAATTAAGAGAATTACATTGAAATTATGCCACGTAGCATTCCAAATCAAAAATACTGTTTTTATCATTTACCTACTCGAGGACGAGCAGGAATTAAGCTTGGGTATGCTCGATACGTCTCCAACGTACCTATAATTTTTTATTGTTACATGTTATATTATATTCTGTTTTAGACATTATTGGGCTTTATTATACACTTATATATTATTGTTGGGACTAACCTATTAACCGGAGGCCCAGCCCAGAATTGCTGTTTTTTTGCCTATTTCAGAGTTTCGCAGAAAAAGAATATCAAACGGAGTTCAAACGGAATGAAACTTTCGGGAATGTGATTTTTGGAACGAACGTGATCCAGAGGACTTGGTGTTGGGGAACGTAGTAATTTCAAAAATTTCCCTACGCACACGCAAGATCATGGTGATGCATAGCAACGAGAGGGGAGAGTGTGTCCATGTACCCTCGTAGACTGAAAGCGGAAGCGTTAGCACAACGCGTTTGATGTAGTCGTACGTCTTCACAATCCGACCGATCAAGTACAGAACGTACGGCACCTCCGATTAAGCACACGTTCAGCTCGATGACATCCCTCGAACTCCGATCCAGCCGAGCTTTGAGGGAGAGTCCATCAGCACGACGGCATGGTGACGATGATGATGTTCTACCGACGCAGGGCTTCGCCTAAGCACCACCACGATATTATCGAGGTGGACTATGGTGGAGGGGGGCACCGCACACGGCTAAGAGATCAATGATCAATTGTTATGTCTATGGGGTGCCCCCATGCCACCGTATATAAAGGAGCAAGGGGGGGGAGACGGCCGGCCAGGAGGAATCCTACTCCCACCAGGAGTAGGACTCCCTCCCTTCCTTGTTGGATTAGGAGAAGGGGGAAGGGGGAGGGAGAGAGGAAGGACAGGGGGCTCTGCCCCCCTCCTTGTCCAATTCGGACTAGAGGGGGAGGGGGCGTGCAGCCTGCTCTGGCCGCCTCTCCTCTTCTCCACTAAGGCCCATGTAGGCCCATTAAACCCCCGGGGGGTTCCGGTAACCCCCCGGTACTCCGGTATATATCCGATAACCCTCGGAACCATTCCGGTGTCCGAATATAGTCATCCAATGTATCAATTTTCATGTCTCGACCATTTAGAGACTCCTCGTCATGTCCGTGATCACATCCGGGACTCCGAACTACCTTCGGTACATCAAAACTCATAATATAACCGTCATCAAACTTTAAGAGTGCGGACCCTACGAGTTCAAGAACTATGTAGACATGACCGAGACACGTCTCCGGTTAATAACCAATAGCGGAACCTGGATGCTCATATTGGCTTCCACATATTCTATGAAGATCTTTATCGGTCAAACCGCATAATACCATACGTTGTTCCCTTTGTCATCGGTATGTTACTTGCCCGAGATTCGATCGTCGGTATCTCAATACCTAGTTCAATCTCGTTACCGGCAAGTCTCTTTACTCCTTCCGTAATACATCATCCCGCAACTAACTCATTAGTTGCAATGCTTGCAAGGCTTAAGTGATGTGCATTACCGAGTGGGCCCAGAGATACCTCTCCAACAATCGGAGTGACAAATCCTAATCTCGAAATACGCCAACCCAACAAGTACCTTCGGAGACACCTGTAGAGCACCTTTATAATCATCTAGTTACGTTGTGACGTTTGGTGGCACACAAAGTGTTCCTTCGGTAAACAGGAGTTGCATAATCTCATAGTCATAGGAACATGTATAAGTCATGAAGAAAGCAATAGCAGAATACTAAACGATCGAGTGCTAAGCTAACGAAATGGGTCAAGTCAATCACATCATTCTTATAATGATGTGATCCCGTTAATCAAATGACAACTCATGTCCATGGCTAGGAAACTCAACCATCTTTGATCAACGAGCTAGTCAAGTAGAGGCATACTAGTGACACTATGTTTGTCTATGTATTCACACATATATTATGTTTTCGGTTAATACAATTCTAGCATGAATAATAAACATTTATCATGATATAAGGAAATAAATAATAACTTTATTATTGCCTCTAGGGCATATTTCCTTCAGTCTCCCACTTGCACTAGATTCAATAATCTAGATCACATCGCCATGTGATTTAACATCAATAGTTCACATCACCATGTGATTAACACCCATAGTTCACATCGTAATGTGACCAACACCCAAATGGTTTACTAGAGTCAATAATCTAGTTCACATCGCTATGTGATTAACACCCAAAGAGTACTAAGGTGTGATCATGTTTTGCTTGTGAGAGAAGTTTAGACAACGGGTCTGCCACATTCAGATCTGTATGTATTTTGCAAATTTCTATGTCAACAATGCTCTGCATGGAGATACTCTAGATAATTTCTCCCACTTTCAATATGCATCCAGATTGAGACTTAGAGTCATCTAGATCAGTGTTAAAATTTGCATCGACGTAACCCTTTACGACGAACCTTTTGTCACCTCCATAATCGAGAAACCTATCCTTGTTCCACTAAGGATAATTTTGACCGATGTCTAGTGATCTACTCGTAGATCACTATTGTACTCCCTTGCCAAACTCAGTGTAGGGTATACAATAGGTTTGGTACACAACATGGCATACTTTATAGAACCTATGGCTGAGGCATAAGGAATGACTTTCATTCTATTTCTATCTTCTGCCATGGTCGGGTTTTGAGTCTTACTCAACTTCACACCTTGCAACACAGACAAGAACTCTTTCTTTGACTATTCCAGTTTGAACTACTTCAAAAACTTGAGGTATGTACTCACTGGAAAATTTTATCAAGCGTCTTGATCTATCTCTATAGATCTTGATGCTCAATATGTAAGCAGCTTCACCGAGGTCCTTCTTTGAAAAACTCCTTTCAAACACTCCTTTATGATTTACAAAAAATTCTACATCATTTCCGATCGACAATATGTCATTGGCATATACTTATCAGAAAGGCTGTAGTGCTCCCACTCACTTTCTAGTAAATACAGGCTTCAGCGCAAGTCTGTATAAAATTATATGCTTTGATCAACTCATCAAAGCATATATTCCAACTCCGAGATGCTTGCACCAGTCCATAGATGGATCGCTGGAGCTTGCACATTTTGTTAACACCTTTAGGATCGACAAAACCTTCTGGGTGCATCATATACAACTCTTATTTAAGAAATCCATCAAGGAATGTATTTTTGACATCCATTTGCCAGATTTCATAAAATGTGGCAATTTGCTAACATGATTCGGACAGACTTAAGTATCGCTATGAGTGAGAAAATCTCATCGTAGTCAACACCTTGAACTTTGTCAAAAACCTTTTTCAGCAAGTCTAGCTTTGTAGATAGTAACACTACTATCAGCGACCGTATTCCTCTTGAAGACCCATTTATTTTCTATGGCTTGCCGATCAACGGGCAAGTCAACCGAAGTCCATACTTTGTTCTCATACATGGATCCCATTTCAGATTTCATGGCCTCAAGCCATTTCATGGAATCTGGGCTCATCATTGCTTCCTCATAGTTCGTAGGTTCGTCATGGTCAATTAACATGACCTCCAGAACAAGATTACCGTACCACTTTGGTGCGGATCTCACTCTGGTTTACCTACGAGGTTCGGTAGGAACTTGATCTGAAGTTACATGATCATCATCATTAGCTTCCTCACTAGTTGGTGTGGTAGTCACAGGAATAGATTTCTGTGATGAACTACTTTCCAATAAGGGAGCAGGTATATTACCTCATCAAGTTCTACTTTCCTCCCACTCACTTCTTTCTAGAGAAACTCCTTCTCTAGAAAGGATCCATTCTTAGCAACGAATATATTGCCTTCGGATCTGTGATAGAAGGTGTACCCAACTGTCTCCTTTGGGTATCCTATGAAGAAACATATCTCTAATTTGGGTTTGAGCTTATCAGGATGAAACCTTTTCTTATAAGTATCGCAACCCCGAACTTTAAGAAACTACAACTTTGGTTTCTTGCCAAACCACAGTTCATACGGTGTCGTCTCAACGGATTTAGATGGTGACCTTTTTAACGTGAATGCAGCTGTCTCTAATGCATAACCCCAAAACTATAGTGGTAAATCGGTAAGAAACACCATAGATTGCACTATATCCAATAAAGTAAGGTTATGACGTTCGGACACACCATTACGCTGTGGTGTTCCAGATGGCATGAGTTACGAAACTATTCCGCATTGTTTCAAATGAAGACCAAACTCGTAACTCTAATATTTGTCTCCGCGATCAGATCATAGAAACTTTATTTTCTTGTCACGATGATTTTCCACTTCACTCTAAAATTCTTTGAACTTTTCAAATGTTTCAGACTTATGTTTCATCAAGTAGATATACCCATATCTACTCAAATCATCTGTGAAGGTCAGAAAATAACTATAACCACCGCGAGCCTCAACACTCATTGGACCGCATACATCAGTATGTATTATTTCCAATAAGTCAGTTGCTCGCTCCATTGTTCCGGAGAACGGAGTCTTATTCATCTTGCCCATGAGGCATGGTTCGCAAGCATCAAGTGATTCGTAATCAAGTGATTCCAAAAGCCCATCAGCATGGAGTTTCTTCACGCGCTTTACACCAATATGACCTAAACGGCAGTGCCACAAATAAGTTGCACTATCATTACTAACTTTGCATCTTTTGGCTTCAATATTATGAATATGTGTCAAACACTACGATCGAGATCCAACGAACCATTTTCATTGGGTGTATGACCATAGAAGGTTTTATTCATGTAAACAGAACAACAATTATTCTCTAACTTAAATGAATAACCGTATTGCAATAAACATGATCAAATCATATTCATGCTCAACGCAAACACCAAATAACACTTATTTAGGTTCAACATTAATCCCGAAAGTATAGGGAGTGTGCGATGATGATCATATCAATCTTGGAACCACTTCCAACACACATCGTCACTTCACCTTTAACTTGTCTCTGTTCATTCTGCAACTCCCGTTTTGAGTTACTACTTTTAGCAACTGAACTAGTATCAAATACCGAGGGGTTGCTATAATCACTAGTAAAGTACACATCAATAACATGTATATCAAATATACTTTTGTTCACTTTGCCATCCTTCTTATCCGCCAATTATTTGGGGTAGTTCTGCTTCCAGTGACCAATCCTTTTTGTAGTAGAAGCACTCAGTATCAGGCTTAGGTCCAAACTTGGGCTTCTTCACTTGAGCAGCAACTTGCTTGCCGTTCTTCTTGAAGTTACCCTTCTTTCCCTTTGCCCTTTTTCTTGAATCTAGTGATCTTGTTAACCATCAACACTTGATGCTCTTTTCTTGATTTCTACCTTCGGCGATCTCAGCATCGCGAAGAGCTCGGGAATTACTTTCGTCATCCCTTGCATATTCACACGAGAGGCGGATTCGACCTCAAACAGAAACTCTATGCACTTGTAGGTACCAAGAAGAAGACCGTGAAGAGGCGAGGACGGAGACACAAGCACATAAGGAGGAGGAGAAGGAAGAAGGACGCGTGAGGCGCGAAGCATCCGTGGTCTCGGACCTCCCCGGGTGCCCGGCCACCCCAGCCGCCGGCTGGCCGTGCCTCTGGCCACCCCGGGTGCCCGGCCCCGCCTGGGCGCCATCCCAGCCAGCCCGGGTGCCCGACCTCCCGCTGAGCTGCCAGCCTCCACCCGGTGCCCGGCCACTACCCCGGGTGCCGGGCCACTCCTGACTGCCCGGTGCTCGGCCCCTCGCGCCTGGTGCCCGGTCCTCCTTCGCCCGGCGCCTCTATCCGGTCCGGGTGCCCGGACCCCTTTGCCCCGGGTGCCCGGACCCGTCCGAGTGTGTCTACGTTTTCAGGGTCATTTTGGACCTTTGTACCCATCTCTCCCCCAATTTCGTCTCTAGGCTTTATATACACCTCCCCTATCTCTTTTGGAAGGATAGCAAAGTATATGACATGATTTAGTGAGCTTTGCTCCTTGTATCTCCTCTCCTGAGAGAGAGACCACTCCATTGGAGTTCAAGACCTCCTATGGAGAAGATCCCCTAGTGGATTAAAGCCCCCCATCCAGGGAAATATCCCCATCATAGGATCATCAAGACCTGTCTCCTCATAGGATTGGGATGAACTAGTACCTTGTATCTTTCCTTTGTTGTTCTTCAATCATTGTGAACTCTTGTATGTTCTTGGATCTAGCATATGTGTGATTGGATCTAGTCAATTTGAGTGCTTCCCCTCTCTTGTGTTCTTCGTGTTCTTGGGGATTTCCCCTCCAATTCGTGAAAGATCTCCATCTAGGGTTCCACCCTACAACAACTATTCTCCTCCATCTTGCAGCTATAGAACTTATTGGAGACTTCATATCTCTCAATCTGGCCATTTTCTTGAAATATTTACTTCAACTCCTGGAACATCTCATATGCTCCATGACGTTCAAAACATCGTTGAAGTCCCGGTTCTAAGCCGTAAAGCATGGCATACTGAACTATCGAGTAGTCATCAGCTTTGCTCTGCCAGACATTCTTAACGTCATCAGTAGCATCTGCAGCAGGCCTGGCACCCAGCGGTTCTTCCAGGACGTAATTCTTCTGTGCAGCAATGAGGATAATCCTCAAGTTACGGACCCAGTCCGTGTAATTGCTATCATCATCTTTCAACTTAGTTTTCTCAAGGAACGCATTAAAATTCAAAGGAACAGTAGCACGGGCCATTGATCTACAACAACATAGACATGCAAAATACTATCAGGTACTAAGTTCATGATAAATTAAAGTTCAATTAATCATATTACTTAAGAACTCCCACTTAGATAGACATCCCTCTAATCATCTAAGTGATCACGTGATCCAAATCAACTAAACCATGTCCGATCATCACGTGAGATGGAGTAGTTTCAATGGTGAACACCACTATGTTGATCATATCTACTATATGATTCACGCCGACCTTTCGGTCTCGGTGTTCCGAGGCCATATCTCGTATGCTAGGCTCGTCAAGTTTAACCTGAGTATTCTGCGTGTGCAACTGTTTTGAACCCGTTGTATTTGAACGTAGAGCCTATCACACCCGATCATCACGTGGTGTCTCAGCACGAAGAACTTTCGCAACGGCGCATACTCAGGAAGAACACTTATACCTTGATAATTTAGTGAGAGATCTTCTTATAATGCTACCGTCAATCAAAGAAAGATAAGATGCATAAAAGATAAACATCACATGCAATCAATATAAGTGATATGATATGGCCATCATCATCTTGTGCTTGTGATCTCCATCTTCGAAGCACCATCATGATCACCATCTTCACTGGTGCGACACCTTGATCTCCATCGTAGCATCATTGTCGTCTCGCCAACTTATGCTTCTACGACTATCGCTACCACTGAGTGATAAAGTAAAGCATTACAGGGCGATTGCATTGCATACAATAAAGCGACAACCATATGGCTCCTGCCAGTTGCCGATAACTCGGTTACAAAACATGATCATCTCATACAATAAAATTTAGCATCATGCCTTGACCATATCACATCACAACATGCCCTTCAAAAACAAGTTAGACATTCTCTACTTTGTTGTTGCAAGTTTTACGTGGCTGCTACGGGCTGAGCAAGAACCATTCTTACCTACGCATCAAAACCACAACGATAGTTTGTTAAGTTAGTGATGTTTTAACCTTCTCAATGACCGGGCGTAGCCACACTCGGTTAAACTAAAGTTGGAGAAATTGACACCTGCCAGCCACCTGTGTGCAAAGCACGTCGGTAGAACCAGTCTCGCGTAAGCGTCTGGCGTAATGTCGATCCGGCCGCTTCATCCAACAATACCGCCGAACCAAAGTATGACATGCTGGTAAGCAGTATGACTTGTATCACCCACAACTCACTTGTGTTCTACTCATGCATATAACATCTACGCATAAACCTAGGCTCGGATGCCACTGTTGGGGAACGTAGTAATTTCAAAATTTTCCCTACGCACACGCAAGATCATGGTGATGCATAGCAACGAGAGGGGAGAGTGTGTCCACGTACCCTCGTAGACCGAAAGTGGAAGCGTTAGCACAAAGCGGTTGATGTAGTCGTACGACACCTCCGAGTTCAGCACACGTTCAACTCGATGACGTCCCTCGAACTCCAATCTAGCCGAGCTTTGAGGGAGAGTTCCGTCAGCACGACGGTGTCGTGACGATGAAGATGTTCTACCGACGCAGGGCTTCGCCTAAGCACCGTTGCGATATTATCGAGGTGGACTATGGTGGAGGGGGGCACCGCACACGGCTAAGAGATCAATGATCAATTGTTGTGTCTATGGGGTGCCCCTGCCCCCGTATATAACGGGGCAAGGGGGGAGAGGCGGCCGTCCAGGAGGAGGCGCGCCAGGAGGAGTCCTACTCCCACCGGGAGTAGGACTCCCTCCCTTCCTTGTTGGATTAGGAGAAGGGGAAGGAGGAGGGAGAGAGGAAGGAAAGGGGGGCGCCGCCCCCCACCCCTGTCCAATTCGGACTAGAGAGGGTGGGGGAGAGCAGCCTGCCCGGGCCACCTCTCCTCTTCTCCACTAAGGCCCATGTAGGCCCATTAAACCCCCAGGGGGTTCCGGTAACCTCCCGGTACTCCGGTATATATCCGATAACCCCCGAAACCATTCCGGTGTCCGAATCTAGTCGTCCAATATATCAATCTTCATGTCTCAACCATTTCGAGACTCCTCGTCATGTCCGTGATCACATCCGGGACTCCGAACTACCTTCGGTACATCAAAACTCATAGTATAACCGTCATCAAACTTTAAGCGTGCGGACCTTACGGGTTCGGGAACTATGTAGACATGACCGAGACACGTCTCCAGTCAATAACTAATAGCGGAACCTGGATGCTCATATTGGCTCCCACATATTCTACGAAGATCTTTATCGGTCAAACCGCATAACAACATATGTTGTTCCCTTTGTCATCGGTGCCCGAAATTCGATCGTCGGTATCTCAATACCTAGTTCAATCTCGTTACCGGCAAGTCTCTTTACTCGTTCCGTAATACATCATCCCGCAACTAACTCATTAGTTCCAATGCTTTCAAGGCTTAAGTGATGTGCATTACCGAGTAGGCCCAGAGATACCTCTCCGACAATCAGAGTGACAAATCCTAATCTCGAAATACGCCAACCCAACAAGTACCTTCGGAGACACCTGTAGAGCACCTTTATAATCACCCAGTTACGTTATGACGTTTGGTAGCACACAAAGTGTTCCTCCGGTAAACGGGAGTTGCATAATCTCAGAGTCATAGGAACATGTATAAGTCATGAAGAAAGCAATAGCAGAATACTAAACGATCAATTGCTAAGCTAACGGAATGGGTCAAGTCAATCACATCATTCTTCTAATGATGTGATCTCGTTAATCAAATGACAACTCATGTCCATGGCTAGGAAACTCAACCATATTTGATCAACGAGCTAGTCAAGTAGAGGCATACTAGTGACACTGTGTTTGTCTATGTATTCACACATGTATTATGTTTCCGGTTAATACAATTCTAGCATGAATAATAAGCATTTATCATGATATAAGGAAATAAATAATAACTTTATTATTGCCTCTAGGGCATATTTCCTTCACATGGACCCTACGTCAAGACATCAACCAGGAAGGCACGAGGTAGGGGCGCGCCTACCCCCTGGGCGCGCCCTCCACCCTCGTGGGGCCCACATTGCTCCACCGACGTACTTCTTCCTCCTATATATACCTACGTACCCCCAAACTACCAGATACGGAAGCAAAAACCTAATTCCACTGCCGCAACCTTCTGTACCCGTGAGATCCCATTTTGGGGCCTTTTCCGGAACTCCGCCGGAGGGGCATCGATCACGGAGGGCTTGTACATCAACACCATAGCCTCTCCGATAGTGTGTGAGTAGTTTACCTCAAACCTTCGGGCCATTAGTTATTAGCTAGATGGCTTGTTCTCTCTTTTTGGATCTCAATACAATGTTCTCCCCCTCTCTTGTGGAGATCTATTCGATGTAATCTTCTTTTGCGGTGTGTTTGTTGAGACCGATGAATTGTGGGTTTATGATCAAGTCTATCTATGAACAATATTTGAATCTTCTCTGAATTATTTTATGTATGATTGGTTATCTTTGCAAGTCTCTTTGAATTATCAGTTTGATTTGGCCTACTAGGTTGATCTTTCTTGCAATGGGAGAAGTGCTTAGCTTTGGGTTCAATCTTGCGGTGTCCTTTCCCAGCGATAGTAGGGGCAGCAAGGCACTTATTGTATTGTTGCCATCGAGGATAACAAGATGGGATTTATATCATATTGCATGAATTTATCCCTCTACATCATGTCATCTTACTTAAAGCGTTACTCTGTTCTTTTGAACTTAATACTCTAGATGCATGCTGGATAGCGGTCGATGTGTGGAGTAATAGTAGTAGATGCAGGCAGGAGTCGGTCTACTTGTCGCGGACGTGATGCCTATATACATGATCATACCTAGATATTCTCATAACTATGCTCAATTCTTTCAATTGCTCAACAGTAATTTGTTCACCCACCGTAATACGTATGCTCTCGAGAGAAGCCACTAGTGAAACCTATGGCCTCGGGTCTATTTTCCATCATATTTAATCT
The DNA here is from genome assembly GCA_021605205.1 of Aegilops longissima. Classification (NCBI taxonomy): domain Eukaryota; kingdom Viridiplantae; phylum Streptophyta; class Magnoliopsida; order Poales; family Poaceae; genus Aegilops; species Aegilops longissima. Next base: position 570,408,878 of record CM038676.1, on the reverse strand, counting down.
CCCGACAACAAGCTATTTCTGGCGCCGTTTTTATTTTGCTTTCTTTACTTTGCATCTTTATCATAAAAATACCAAAAATATTATCTTATCATATCTATCAGATCTCACTCTCGTAAGTGACCGTGAAGGGATTGACAACCCCTTTATTGCGTTGGTTGCGACGATTTATTTGTTTGTGTAGGTGTGAGGGACTCGTGCGTGGCCTCCTACTAGATTGATACCTTGGTTCTCAAAAACTGAGGGAAATACTTACGCTACTTTACTGCATCACCCTTTCCTCTTCAAGGGAAAACCAACGCAGTGTTCAAGAGGTAGCAGGCACCACACCGTAATTGCTGCAATGGAAGGCAGAGAATGGTGTATCTGACAAGGGAGTTGGAAAGTTGCTGGTAATGATAAAGAATATGCTTCCAAAGGACAACGAATTGCCCGAGAGTACGTACGAAGCAAAGAAGGTTGTCTTCCCTCTAGGGTTAGAGGTGCAGAAGATACATGCATGCCCTAATGACTGCATCCTCTACCGCGATGAGTATGAGGATTTGAACGTGTGCCCCAGTATGCGGTGCATTGCGCTATAAGATCAGCCGCGATGACCCTGGTGATGTCGAGGGCGAGCGCCCCAGGAAAAAAGATTCCTGCCAAGGTGATGTCGTATGCTCCTATAATACCACGGTTGAAACGTTTCTTCCAAAACAAAGAGCATGCCAAGGCGATGCGATGGCACAGAGAAGACCGTAAGAAAGACGGAAAGTTGAGAGTACCTGCTGACGGGTCGCAGTGGCGAAAAATCAAGATAAAGTACAGGGAGGAGTTTGCAGGTGACGCAAGGAACGTATGGTTTGGTCTAAGCGCAGATGGCATTAATCCTTTTGGGGAGCAGAGCAGCAACCATAGCACCTGGCCCCTGACTCTATGTATGTATAACCTTCCTCCTTGGTTGTGCATGAAGCGGAAGTTCATTATGATGCCAGTGCTCATCCAAGGCCCTAAGCAACCCGGCAACGACATTGATGTGTACCTAAGGCCATTAGTTGAAGAACTCTTACAGCCGTGGAATGGAAAAGGTGTACGTGCATGGGATGAGCACAAACAGGAAGAATTTGACCTAAAGGCATTGCTGTTCGTGACCATCAATGATTGACCTGCTCTCAGTAACCTTTCAGGACAGACAAACAAGGGATACCGCGCATGCATGCACTGTTTGGATGATACCGACAGTATATATTTGGATAATTGTAGGAAGAATGTGTACCTGGGAAAATTGTCGATTTCTTCCGAGAAGGCATCCCGTAAGAAAGAAAGGCAAGCATTTCAAAGGTGAGGCGGATCACGGACGAAGCGTCGCCACCGTACTGGTGTTGATGTACATGATATGGTCAAGTTTGAAGGTAGTCTTTGGAAAGGGACCTGGCGGACAACCTGTTCCGAATGACGCTGACGGACGTGCACCCATGTGGAAGAAGAAATCTATATTTCGGGACCTGCCCTATTGGAAAGACCTAGAGGTCCACTCTGCAATCGACGTGATGCACGTGACGAAGAATCTTTGCGTGACCCTGCTTGGCTTCTTGGGCGTGTATGGGAAGACAAAAGATACACCGAAGGCACGGGAGGACCAGCAACGTATGCATGGAAAAGACGGCATACATTAGGGTCATGCCAGCTATGCTCTTACCAAAGAAGAGAAGGAAATCTTCTTTTAATGCCTGCTCGGTATGGAGGTACCGTCTGGCTTCTCGTCGAATATAAAGGGAATAATAAATATGGCAGAGAAAATGTTCCAGAACCTAAAGTCTCATGACTGCCACGTAATTATGACGCAACTGCTTCCGGTTGCATTGAGGGGGCTTCTACCGAAAAACGTTCGATTAGCCATTGTGAAGCTATGTGCATTCCTCAATGCAATCTCTCAGAAGGTAATCGATCTAGAAATCATACCAAAGTTAGAGAATGATTTGGTGCAATGTCTTGTCAGTTTCGAGTTGGTGTTCCCACCATCCTTCTTCAACATCATGACGCACGTCCTAGTTCACCTATGCGAAGAGATTGACGTTTTGGGTCCTGTATTTCTACACAATATGTTCCCCTTTGAGAGGTTCATGGGAGTCTTAAAGAAATATGTTCATAACCGTGCTAGGCCAGAAGGAAGCATCTCCAAGGGCCATGAAAATGAGGAGGTCGTTGAGTTTTGTATTGACTTTATTCCTGACCTTAAGCCGATTGGTGTTCCTGAATCGCGGCATAAGGGCAGACTGGATGAAAAAGGCACGCTAGGAGCGGATCAAATAATATGTATGGACGGGCATTCTCTCATTCAAGCATACTACACAGTTCTACAGAATTCCACCTTGGTGGCTCCGTATATGGAGGAACACAAGAATTTTCTACCCTCCAAACACTCGGAGCAGTCTGACGACTGGATTACACGTGAACAAACAAGGACTTTCACCGGTTGGTTGCAAAAAGGTGCCATGCATGATGCCGCTATTGAAGATGACTTGTACTTGTTGTCCCAGTTATCATCTTCGAATATAATGACTTTCAAAGGGTACGACATAAATGGGAATACATTCTACACGATCGCTGCTACCTCTTGAGCACTGCGTTGGTTTTCCCTTGAAGAGGAAAGGGTGATGCAGTAAAGTAGCATCACTACAAGAAATATGTCAACTAGTGACCTTGTGTCAGTGACCCTGGAAGAATTGGTCATATATCTATGACCATTTCAGACCAATTGGTCAAAAGCTGTTAGGGGGGCTCCAAACCCTAAACCATTGCGACCATTTTGGTCAGAAAGGTCGTAATTTCCTTACACGGAATGGTCACAAAGCAAACAGTGCTAGTCCGCTGCCTTATTTCTAGTTGTTAATGACCAATATAGATGGTTATAGCCTTGTAGATTGTGGTGGGTTGTGATGACTAGGCGCCATCTCATCAGTTTTGCCTATGTGTCATGTCCATGTGGCAGTTTTTGCCCTAGGTTGTGAAGCAACCTATATTTCTGTTATTCCCAAAATTCCCAAAAAATTCTCATAAATGTTTTGGATCATATCTTCATCAAATATGTCAAAAACATTCCTTGCCTAGTTTAAAAATAATTCGAAAATATTTATTTCCTATTCTGTTCAGAGCAGCACTTTGTGAAGGAAGTACAACTTTGGCATGTCCAAATAGTATCCATTTTCTACAGTGCTTTCCTATGCCCAAATAACCATCCTCCACCAAATGCCAGCTCAATCCATTCATTATTTTGAGCTGAGCTTCAACATTCGTATTTATGTCTAGTGTGGTACTTTGTAAAGCAAGTACCACCTAGGCTCCTCCTTTTGAGGTGAAAATTTGTGAAGACGGCCTTCTTAGTAACTGATCATCCTCAGCCAAAACTCACGCCCATTAGCCATGTGCATTTCCCGTACCACAAATCAAACACTTGGCTGCTTATTCATGTTTGAGCATCGATAGGTCTCCTCGTGAGAATCTTATGTTGTGATTTTCTTCCTAGCACCTACCTGGGGAGTGCCCAACCCACTAGACATACCTAGGCTGCCCAGAACACATGGCAACGCCACGGTCACGCTGGTGACCACGCTGCCGAACATCGAGTTCTGGCGCTCTAGAGTTGGGGCCCTCGCCACCGCCCAAACCTCGACGATATCGCCACCAAACCATGTATTATGATTAAATAGGTACTTATGTAACTAGAAATGATTTTGGAAAAATAAATAGCAAACTATGAGGCAGCTGCAGTTCAAATTTGACCTGCTTCCAGCTGAATCGACGGAAATTTGTCTTTTTCACGAGAGGTGGATCAAAACTTTTTGCACCCAACCATTTTTGTCAATTGTGCATTAAACATGTCCTTATATTTTAGAAAATTGATTTGGTCCAATTTTGCAACAATTATTTGGGAGGTCCTTCACAAAAAAACCTCCTTTTGGGCACTCGGAAAATGAAAAATGGTTTTTTCGTCCAAAGAAGATGAAAACTTCCTTAGGAAACATTGTTTGCGATTCCAATATGCACCATTGTGCACAATATGAGATCATTTGAACAAACTATGCCACGAATGTGGCCATAAGATTGATCATTTGGCTTGAAAGCCATGAATCTTGAGAGATGATAGCTCATTTCTAAGAACACTTTTTTAAAATAATTGTCGTATTACAAGTTTGTTATTTTTCCTGGGAACTTGGCCACATATAATGACACAATGCGAAGGTTTCCCAATTTTTTATTTTTTTGAATTTTTTATGCCCGTTTCAAAATGCGGTCAAAACGGCGGGAATGACCGTTCCTAGCTAGTGGTTGAATCTTGGAATTTTTTTGGTGTTTCTCTGATTAAATAGGTACTTATGTAACTAGAAATGATTTTTGGAAAAAATAAATAGCAAACTATGAGGCAGCTGCAGTTCAAATTTGACCCGCTTCCAGCTGAATCGGCGGAAATTTGTCTTTTTCACGAGAGGTGGATCAGAACTTTTTGCACCCAACCATTTTGTCAATTTTGCATTAAATATGGCCAAGTATTTTATAAAAATGATTTGGTCCAATTTTGCAACAATTATTTGGGAGGTCCTTCACAAAAAACCTCCTTTTGGGCACTCGGAAAATGAAAAATGGTTTTTTCGTCCAAAGAAAATGAAAACTTCCTTAGGCAACATTTTTTTGCCATTCCAATATGCACCCTTGTGCACAATATGAGATCATTTGAACAAACTATGCCATGAATGTGGCCATAAGATTGATCATTTGGCTTGAAAGCCATGAATCTTCACACATGATAGCTCTGAGAACACTTTTTTAAAATAATTATCGTATTACAAGTTTGTTATTTTTCCTGGGAACTTGTCCACATATATTGACAAAATGTGAAGGTTTCCCAATTTTTTTTTTGAATTTTTTATGCCCGTTTCAAAATGCGGTCAAAACGGCGGGAATGACCGTTCCTAGCTAGTGGTTGAATCTTGGAATTTTTTTGGTGTTTCTCTGATTAAATAGATACTTATGTACCTAGAAATGATTTTTGGAAAAAATAAATAGCAAACTATGAGGCAGCTGCAGTTCAAATTTGACCTGCTTCCAGCTGAATCGGCGGAAATTTGTCTTTTTCATGAGAGGTGGATCAAAAAATTTTACACCCAACATTTCATCAATTGTGCATTAAATATGGCATAGTATTTTATAAAAATGATTTGGTCCAATTTTGCAACAATTATTTGGTAGGCCCTTCACAAAAAAACCTCCTTTTGGGCACTCAGAAAATGATTAAAAATAGCTAGAAAGATCAGAAATGCATAGAAATTGGTCCTTATCCATAAAATGTGGTCTAACTTTAGTGAAAATTTGTGTGGTGCCATTTTGAAAAATATTTTTGATAGCTATTTCACAAAATCCCTATATTTTTAGTACTTAGACACTTTTTTAAATCACTGGTTTTTCGAACTAATCAGGACTCTTCCCACGGATCAATGACATGGCACCCATCCATCCATCCATCCATCTCTCCATCCCACATCCATCCATCCATCTATCTATAGAAAAAGGAAAAAAAGAAAAGAAAAGGAGATACCCCCACCCGCAGCCCAAACCCTAGCTCAGATCGACCCCTCCCCCCGTCGCCCCCTTCCTCCCTCGTCCCCATCTCCTCACAGCTGCCCCCTCCCCGATCTCAATCTGCCACTGCCCCCACCGCTAGCATCGACGACCCGCTGCCCCCACCACCCCCGCCGCCCTCTACTCCACAGCCGGCGACCCTACCCTCTCCTTCTCCCCTCTCCCTACATCCCAGATCCATTCGACCGCGGCGACCACCTCCTCCACGGCCACCGTGCCCACGACCACCTCCTCCCGCTGGCGACCACATCCACTCCGCCGCCGGTGCCACCTCCCCTCCCTGGCTAGAGGTCCCCTCCCCTCCAAGGGCCCGCCACCGATGAAGTCCGGCAAGGCCGGCTTCGAGTGCCCGCAGGAGGCGCAGCACCGCATCCGCATCACCCTCTCCCCCAAGAGCGTCAAGAACCTGGAGAAGGGTGATGATGATGGGTGGATCTCATTGATCCGCACCTCCTCACCCACCACATCACCAGATCCGCGACATGGGAAGGTGTCCACGAGCTCCGCAGGTCCCCTCTGCATCGACTACAGCCACCAGTTCAAGCTGGGCGCCCCCACATCGCCGGATGCTTCTTCCCCGTCGGCCGCCGCACGCCTTCCCCCGTCGATCCGCGTCGCCCTCGCTGCTCCGACGTCTCCGGCCTCCCCGAGCTCGTCATCCGCACCGCGGTGAGCCCCTCAGCCGATCCCCCTGTTTGGCGCCCTCGATCCGTCGCCATATGTTGCCTGCGCTCACCGAGGCCGCATCACCCATCCATCCACCATCATCTCGCGCCACCGCGCCACCCAATCAGCACCACACCATCCAGCCACCACTCCGTCTTCGCCGCCATCACCTTGCGCGCTCCACTTCGTAGCCGTACAGATTTGGGTCCTTTATGCAGGACAGGTGTGTTATGCACTTTTATAAATTTTCTAGCCAGTCTCTTGTTTGCTTAATAATTCCATGTCCATCTTGTTTCATCCTACCCAGGAATGTTAGCAGTGACACTTGATCCAGTGTTTTAAATTTGTGCACCTAGATGTCTGATAGATAGTTGGTTGCGAACTCTGCTTTACCTAGGACAATTTGCATAGTATATTGAATCAGTGTCCAAATTAGAAATATTTACATGGGTTGGTTGGTGGATTCCATTAGGTATTGCAGTCCAGTAACACATTATGTTTTCCATAGTTAGGTTGAATTCTTATACTGTTGATATAAGTGCATTTGTTTGGAGGGCAGACGAGAACAGAGATGGGCATTTATGTTTCCTCAAGTTCTCAAATGGGTTATTTGTTATGAATAGAAACCGGTCTAATTAGAGGGGTGGGGCGATGCGACGCATCAAGAAAAACTTAAAACATCCATTGCAATCAACTGAAGTGCATGAGATACAATGCCACTGAATTTGAGGCAAGCATTCCATTTCCCCACTGTTTAATATGCTCTAACTGATATTTTCCAGGGCAGGAGGCTGCTGCTTGTTTTGTTAACAAACATGAATTGTTAAGTCATCTATTCCCGGCTGTTGCTTTTGTTCAATATATATGTGTGCTTTCTGTTTTTTTGCAATGTCCACAAACTATTCTGTTTTGTTAATTATATGTTCGATGAGCAACCAGAGCTTATAGTGCTGATTCTGATGATTATGTATGTTCGTAGGGATATGAAAGAGAGGTTGCAAAGGCTGCAACCGAGGAACATAAGAAGAAGCCAGTGGTACTGCACCCAGCCCTCTACTCCTACTTGGAATCTCTGCGGCGCGTGTGATCTGACTAGGTTGGGTTGGTGTCTGGTTGCAGGACAAGGTGGTGAACTCGCTGTTCGAGATTGGGTTGCGACGGGTGCAGGTGGACACGTACATGCCAGAAAACCTACTGTGTGTACTTCTCTTGGGGAGTGCCTGTAGAGCTTATTATTCATGCCTATTTATGGTCAAATTAGAAATATATTCCATAATTCCAATGTGTCTTTATGTTTGGCATCCACCATTCACTGGCATCTGCCATTCTGGTTCTAGATATACTTACATCGCTTCAGTCAAATTTGACGCCCAGCTTGTATTTTTGAAATGTTACCTTAACTTTGGAGTTGGCTATTTACTATTTTCAGTGTACTAACCAATCCTCTTTTCAGGTTGTCAATTTGGAGCTAGCTATTTACTTTCAGTGCATTCAACAACCTGACCTCCACGGCTCCATGCACGGTTGACTGGTTGAGCTCTGAGCTAGCATGACCATGGAGGCGGCTCTCGTCAGCGTGGCGACGAGGGTCCTCAAACCTGTCATAGCGAAGCTGATCGTTCAGCTTGGCAATGAGTACTAGCGTCTGCACCCTCCCTCCCCTCATCTGATGTTTCCTTACCATCCCTGAGTCCATCTCTTACAAGTTGTATGATTACGCCATTTTGCTGTTATACTAGGTAGTAGCTATTGTCCTGCTCATGCTCCTGTTTGGTTGGGGGTGTTGATGAAATGCTAGGGTTAACTAAAGGGTTCTTGGTTAGCACTCCTTTGAAGTTTAGTTTATTTTCTCACATTCTATCATCATGCCTTAAGTTTGGTTGTTGTTCTGAAATGTACACGGCTTAGGTTTTAATCAATTGGCATGTTCACGTTAGTTGTTATGGAGTAAATATGATAAGAACAGTGGCAATTGAGCAACACCACTACTAGTATAACTCAGCTTTATTTACTAATCAGTAGGTATCTAGTACTAGTAGATTCAGAATATGCAGTCCTAAAAATTAAAGGGAGCAACAGTAAATGAGTTAAACAAAAATATTCGTCTGCAAATGTCGGTTTGTGTTTGGTTTGATTTGGTTTTCTCTGTTGCTGAATCTCCTCTTTGCTCTAACCATTTTCGCACCAAATGCAGAATGTTCTGTTTTTATTAAGCCCTGATGTTTAGCCCCAATTAGTCTTCTTATTTAGCCCTGATGTTTTAATTTATGGAGTTGTTACTTCTTTGGTAAGATTTATTTCCTTGCTGTAGGCATAAGAATAAGCTGATATGAACATAATAATGATACTCTGCGTGCTATGAGTAAAGTGCTCTACTTTCTTGCGTCACCTTGTATGAATGATTATATCGTCTTAACTACCTGGGGAACAAAAATCATTGTATTAGCTGAATTTGTGTTATCATTCTAAACAACTTGTCCTTTTTTTTGAAAGTTCTGTTCATAATATATTGGCTCCACTGTTTTGATTCTTCTCTTCTGATTCATGTAACAGGGCGACGGCCGAAGGCATGATGATAGTTCTATTGCTGTCCTAGTGTAGCGAAGGTGGCCTAGTCGACTATGGTCGCATAGTTAGTCATGCATACAGTTTCATCTGACTGGAGCAGGAGCCCAGTTTCATCTGTCTATGCCTTCTTTAGTGTTTTGCTAGCTAACTAGTCTAGCACTGTTGCTAACCTGATTGGCGTTTTGAAATATGAAGATGCATGTAAGCAGTGTTGCTGGCAATCTGGCACATCATATCTACACTTGTTCTCCGTGGCTGGATCAACGCGATGTGTTCCTGACATTTTTTTCTCTCCGTCTCTGTGGTTGGGCAGATGGAGAGGGTGCTCAAGGATGATGCCATCCAGGAGAAGGGCGAGCGCGCCAGGATGGTAACCACCCCTGATCTGCTTGTTTTCCTTCTTGGTCTCACTGGGTCAGTTTGTTCGTCCGTTGGTTCGATGGCACTGCTTCCATTGTGTGCAATTAGTTTATACTGATCTCAATTAGATTGCAAAATCCATAGATTGCAAAATACCAACAACCTGACTGCCGGCTTCGCTTAGTAGGATATGTAGGTAACCGCGGCACACACACACACACACACACACACACGCTGATGCTGTATTGCTGTTGCATAATGTGTTTTTGCAACTGTGCGCAATGAGTTTACGGGCCTCCTTTGACTGCAGAAGCTGAATATCACTCCCTCTGTTCATAAATAAGTGATGTGCAAAGAGGTTGCCTTCAGTTTACTTTCTCATCAGAGAGTTCTTGTGTTAAATCTTGAATGAAGCATTCGGGTAGTTGCATCTCTTGGGTCAAGTGTTTCTGATGGATTTTGAAATCAGGCCATATGTTTTCTTATAAGCAAACTATATTGATGGTTGAAAGATTTTATATGCTTCTGATGCGTGATCCTTCTAATGCTAGGTGATTTGTTTCTTGGAATTTGGAAGAGGAAGACGATGAAGCGTTCTCGTTGTACTTCATAGCTAGTTTCATTGTATTTTGTACTGATGCAGTTGTATGAACAGTATGTAAAGATTGTAATAGGCTACACTTATTGGTCCTGTTGTATTTTGTCTTTGATGCGGTTGTACCGGTCTGGTCATTTCAAGTATATAGTTCTGTTTCATTTGAAATATTTGTCATGAAATAGTTCTGTTTCTTTGTAATGTGAAAATGTGAGAAATAGAAAGTTGATGAGTTGGACTTACTTATTGGTAGAGGCCAAGGACCAAAACGTGAATAGCATGCAAAAAGGTTGAGGCCCAAAAAAGAAGTCAACTTTTAAAAGGCCGAGGCCCAAAAAGAAATGGACCGTAAAGTTCTGTCTTAGAAACCAAAAAGGCCGAATTGCTGGGCTTGGCCCATGTAGCTAGCGTAAATTGACAGGAAAAAACATATATAAAAGGCTGAATTAATGGGCTAGGCCCATGTAAAATACTCAATTGGACCGGGCTGAATCTTGTGCCACATCAGCTTGCCACGCTGGATGCCTACGTGGACTGGGGAGGTTGCTAGTGACCAAAACGCCATAGTGGACATATTTTGGTCATAAACGTCTTCGACCATTCCAGAAGAAAGGTCGCTATAGTCAGTTTACGACCGCCAGCTTTTGACCTTCTGTTTTTGGTCACAAAAAGGTTGCAAATGAAAAACCATGACCTTTCAGTGACCAATAGTGGTGGTCACAAGTTGACATATTTCTTGTAGTGCGTAAGTATTTCCCTCAGTTTTTGAGAACCAAGGTATCAATCCAGTAGGAGGCCACGCACGAGTCCCTCGCACCTACATAAACAAATAAATCCTCGCAACCAACGCACTAAGGGGTTGTCAATCCCTTCGCGGTCACTTACAAGAGTGAGATCTGATAGATATGATACAATAATTTTTTTGGTATTTTTATGATAAAGATGCAAAGTAAAGAAACCAAAATAAAAATGGCGTTAGAAATAGCTTGTTGACGGGAGATTAAATATGATGGAAAATAGATCCGGGGGCCATAGGTTTCACTAGTGGCTTCTCTCGAGAGCATAAGTATTACGGTAGGTAAACAAATTACTGTTGAGAAATTGACAGAATTGGAGCATAGTTATGAGAATATCTAGGTATGATCATGTATACAGGCATCACGTCCGCAACAAGTAGACCGACTCCTGCCTGCATCTACTACTATTACTCCACACATCGACCGCTATCCAGCATGCATCTGGAGTATTAAGTTCAAAAGAACAGAGTAACGCTTTAAGTAAGATGACATGATGTAGAGGGATAAATTCATGCAATATGATATAAACCCCATCTTGTTATCCTCGATGGCAACAATACAATACGTGCCTTCCTGCCCCTACTGTCACTGGGAAAGGACACTGCAAGATAGAACCCAAAGCTAAGCACTTCTCCCATTGCAAGAAAGATCAATCTAGTAGGCCGAACCAAACTGATAATTCGAAGAGACTTGCAAAGATAACCAATCATACATAAAAGAATTCAGAGAAGATTCAAATATTGTTCATAGATAAACTTGATCATAAACCCACAATTCGTCGGTCTCAACAAACACACCGCAAAAGAAGATTACATCGAATAGATCTCCACAAGAGAGGGGGAGAACATTGTATTGAGATCCAAAAAGAGAGAAGAAGCCATCCATCTAATAACTATGGACCCGAAGGTCTGAGGTAAACTACTCACACATCATCAGAGAGCCTATGGTGTTGATGTAGAAGCCCTCCGTGATCGATGCCCCCACTGGCGGAGCTCCGGAAAAGGCCCCAAGATGGGATCTCACGGGTACAGAAGGTTGCGGCGGTGGAATTAGGTTTTTGGCTCTGTATCTGGTAGTTTGGGGGTACGTAGGTATATATAGGAGGAAGAAGTACATCGGTGGAGCAACGTGTGCCCCACGAGGGTGGAGGGAGCGCCCAGGGGGGTAGGCGCGCCCCCCTACCTCGTGCCTTCCTGGTTGATGTCTTGACGTAGGGTCCAAGTCCTCTGGATCATGTTCGTTCCGAAAATCACGTTCCCGAAGGGTTCATTCCGTTTGGAATCCGTTTGATATTCTTTTTCTGCGAAACTCTGAAATAGGCAAAAAAACAGCAATTCTGGGCTGGGCCTCCGGTTAATAGGTTAGTCCCAAAAATAATATAAAAGTATATAATAAATCCCAATAATGTCCAAAACAGAATATAATATAGCATGGAACAATAAAAAATTATAGATACGTTGGAGACGTATCAAGCATCCCCAAGCTTAATTCCTGCTCGTCCTCGAGAGTAGGTAAATGATAAAAACAGAATTTTTGATGTGGAATGCTACTTGGTATAATTTCAATGTAATTCTTTTAATTGTAGTATAAATATTCAGATCCGAAAGATTCAAGACAAAATTTTAATATTGACATAAAAATAATAATACTTCAAGCATACTAACTAAGCAATTATGTCTTTCAAAATAACATGGCCGAAGAAAGTTATCCCTACAAAATCATATAGTCTGGCTATGCTCTATCTTCACCACACAAAGTATTTAAATCATGCACAACCTCGATGACAAGCCAAGAAATTGTTTCATAATTTTGATGTTCTCAAACTTTTTCAATCTTCACGCAATACATGAGCGTGAGCCATGGTCATAGCACTATATGTGGAATAGAATGGTGGTTGTGGAGAAGACAAAAAGGAGAAGATAGTCTCACATCAACTAGACGTATCAACGGGCTATGGAGATGCCCATTAATAGATATCAATGTGAGTGAGTAGGGATTGCCATGCAACAGATGCACTACAGCTATAAGTATATGAAAGCTCAACAAAAGGAACTAAGTGGGTGTGCATCCAACTCGCTTGCTCACGAAGACCTAGGGCATTTTGAGGAAGCCCATCATTGGAATATACAAGCCAAGTTCTATAATGAAAATTTCCCACTAGCATATGAAATTGATATCATCGGAGACTCTCTATCATGAAGATCATGGTGCTACTTTGAAGCACAAGTGTGGTAAAAGGATAGTAACATTGTCCCTTCTCTCTTTTTCTCTCATATTTTTTTAATTTGGGCCTTTCCTCTTTTTTATGGCCTCTTTTTTTTAGTCCGGAGTCTCATCCCGACTTATGGGGGAATCATAGTATCCATCATCCTTTCCTCACTTGGGACAATGCTCTAAAAATGATGATCATCACACTTTTATTTACTTACAACTCAACAATTACAACTCAATACTTAGAACAAAATATGACTCTATGTGAATGCCTCCGGCGGTGTACCGGGATATGCAATGAATCAAGAGTGACATGTATGAAAGAATTATTAACGGTGGCTTTGCCACAAATACGATGTCAACTACATGATCATGCGAAGCAATATGACAATGATGGAGCGTGTCATAATAAATGGAACGGTGGTAAGTTGCATGGCAATATATCTCGGAATGGCTATGGAAATGCCATGATAGGTAGGTATGGTGGCTGTTTTGAGGAAGGTATATGGTGGGTGTATGATACCGGCGAAAAGTGCGCGGTATTAGAGAGGCTAGCAATGGTGGAAGGAAGAAAAGTGCGTATAATCCATGGACTCAACATTAGTCATAAAGAACTCATATATTTATTGCAAAAATCTACAAGTTATCAAAGCAAAGTATTACGTGCATGCTCCTAGGGGGATAGATTGGTAGGAAAAGACCATCGCTTGTCCCCGACCGCCACTCATAAGGAAGACAATCAATAAATAAATCATGCTCCGACTTCATCACATAACGGTTCACCATACGTGCATGCTACGGGAATCGCAAACTTTAACACAAGTATTTCTCAAATTCAAAACTACTCAACTAGCATGACTCTAATATCACCATCTCCATATCTCAAAACAATTATCAAGCATCAAACTTCTCATAGTATTCAACACACTCATAAGAATATTTTTTTACAAATCTTGAATGCCTATCATAATTAGAGAAAATTACCATGCTGTTTTGTAGGACTCTCAAAATAATCTAAGTGAAGCATGAGAGAACAATAGTTTCTATAAAACAAATCTACCACCGTGCTCTAAAAGATATAAGTGAAGCACTAGAGCAAAAACTATATAACTCAAAAGATATAAGTGAAGCACATAGAGTATTCTAACAATTTCCGAATCATGTGTGTCTCTCTCAAAAGGTGTGTACAGAAAGGATGATTGTGGCAAACTAACAAATAAAGACTCAAATAATACAAGATGCTCCAAGCAAAACACATATCATGTGGTGAATAAAAATATAGCTCCAAGTAAAGTTACCGATGGAAGTAGACGAAAAGAGTGGATGCCTTCCGGGGCATCCCCAAGCTTTGGCTTTTAGGTGTCCTTATTTTATCTTGGGGTGCCATGGGCATCCCCAAGCTTAGGCTCTTACCACTCCTTGTTCCATAATCCATCAACTCTTTTACCCAAAACTTGAAAACTTCACAACACAGAACTTGGCAGAAAATCTCGTGAGCTCCGTTAGCGAAAGAAAACAAAACACCACTTCAAGGTAATGTAATGAACTCATTCTTTATTTATATGGGTGTTAAACCTAATGTATTCCAAATTCTCTATGGTTTATAAACTATTTTATTAGCCATAGATTCATCAAAATAAGCAAACAACACCCGGAAAACAGAATCTGTCAAAAACGAACAGTCTGTAGTAATATGTAACTAACGCAAACTTCTGGAACTCCAAAACTTCAGCAAAAATAGTACGACCTATACAATTTGTTTATTGATCAGAATCAATTGGAATCAATATTTTATCACGTTCTGGTGATTTTTAACAATTATTTTCGTGAACAGAAAGTTTCTGGAATTTTCAGCAAGATCAAATAACTATCATCCAAGAAGATCCTATAGGTTAAACTTGGCACAAATACTAATTAAAACATAAAAACACATCTAACCAGAGGCTAGATCAAATATTTATTCCTAAACATAAGCAAAAATCAAAAAACTAAAAATAAAATTGGGTTGCATCCCAACAAGCGTTATCGTTTAACGCCCCTAGCTAGGCATAAAAGGAAGGATAGATCTAGGTATTGCCATCTTTGGTAGTCAATCCATAAGTAGCCCTCATAATAGATTCATAAGGTAATTTTATTTTCTTTCTAGGGAAGTGTTCCATGCCTTTCCTTAACGGAAATTGGAATCTAATATTCCCTTCCTTCATATCAATAATTGCACCAATCGTTCTAAGGAAAGGTATACCAAGAATAATAGGACATGAAGGGTTGCAATCTATGTCAAGAACTATAAAATCTACGGGCACATAATTCCTATTTGCAACAATAAGAACATCATTAATTCTTCCCATAGGTTTATTAATGGTGGAATCCGCAAGGTGCAATTTTAAAGAGCAATCATCAAATTCGCGGAAACCTAACAAATCACACAAAGTTTTTGGAATCGTGGAAACACTAGAACCCAAATCACACAAAGCATAGCATTCATGATCTTTAATTTTAATTTTTATAGTAGGTTCCCACTCATCATAAAGTTTTCTAGGGATAGAAACTTCCAACTCAAGTTTTTCTTCATAAGATTGCGTCAAAGCATCAACGATATGTTTTGTAAAAGCTTTATTTTGGCTATAAGCATGAGGAGAATTTAGCACGGATTGCAACAAGGAAATACAATCTATCAAAGAGCAATTATCATAATTAAATTACTTGAAATCCAAAATAGCGGGTTCATTAATATCTAGAGTTTTAACTTCTTCAGCCTCACTTTTATCAATTTTAGCATCAAGATCGAAAACTCCGAATTTTTGGAACGCCTTCTAGGTAAAGGTGGATCATATTCCGTCCCATCATTATCAAGATTCATATTGCAAAACAAAGATTTAATAGGGGACACATCAATAACTTTTAGATCTTCATCTTTATTTTCATAAAAAAATTCCGGCTTAGCGGCCATCTTATTAACTAAGGTGGCCTGCTTATCCGAAACTTCAACTATTAACCTCTCAAGATGAGCAATCTGAGACTTTAAACCATCAAATTCTTTAGACATATCATCGAGCTCTTTATTCATATAACCCATAAAGCTTTTTTGTTCCTTAAGCTCGTTTCTAAAGAAATTATTATGCTCAAATTGTAAGACCATAAAACTCCTAACGTTGCTTTCGATCTCTTCTAACCTTTTAAGGTGAGGGTCAGCAAAACTAGGAAGAGCCATCGTGACAAGCAAGCAATCCAGCACACGGGCAAACAAGAAGCAAGAAAAAAAGAGGCGAACGGAAAAGAGAGAGGGCGAATAAAACGGCAAGGGTGAAGTGGGGGAGAGGAAAACGGGAGGCAAATGGAAAATAATGTAATGCGGGAGATAAGGGTTTGTGATGGGTACTTGGTATGTTGACTTTTGCGTAGACTCCCCGGCAACGGCGCCGGAAATCCTTCTTGCTACCTCTTGAGCACTGCGTTGGTTTTCCCTTGAAGAGGAAAGGGTGATGCAGTAAAGTAGCGTAAGTATTTCCCTCAGTTTTTGAGAACCAAGGTATCAATCCAGTAGGAGGCCACGCACGAGTCCCTCGCACCTACACAAACAAATAAATCCTCGCAACCAACACACTAAGGGGTTGTCAATCCCTTCGCGGTCACTTACGAGAGTGAGATCTGATAGATATGATAAAATAATATTTTTGGTATTTTTATGATAAAGATGCAAAGTAAAGAAAGCAAAATAAAAACGGTGTCAGAAATAGCTTGTTGTCGGGAGATTAAATATGATGGAAAATTGACCCGGGGGCCATAGGTTTCACTAGTGGCTTCTCTCAAGAGCATAATTATTACGGTGGGTAAACAAATTACTATTGAGCAATTGACAGAATTGAGCATAGTTATGACAATATCTAGGTATGATCATGTATATAGGCATCACGTCCGCGACAAGTAGACCGACTCCTGCCTGCATCTACTACTATTACTCCACACATCGACTGCTATCCAGCATGCATCTAGATTATTAAGTTCAAAAGAACAGAGTAACGCTTTAAGTAAGATGACATGATGTAGAGGGATAAATTCATGCAATATGATATAAACCCCATCTTGTTATCCTCGATGGCAACAATACAATACGTGCCTTGCTGCCCCTACAGTCACTGGGAAAGGACACCACAAGATTGAACCCAAAGCTAAGCACTTCTCTCATTGCAAGAAAGATCAATCTAGTAGGCCAAACCAAACTGATAATTCAAAGAGACTTGCAAAGATAACCAATCATACATAAAAGAATTCAGAGAAGATTCAAATATTGTTCATAGATAAACTTGATCATAAACCCACAATTCATCAGTCTCAGCAAACACACCGCAAAAGAAGATTACATCGAATAGATCTCCACAAGAGAGGGGGAGAACATTGTATTGAGATCCAAAAAGAGAGAAGCAGCCATCTAGCTAATAACTATGGACCCGAAGGTCTGAGGTAAACTACTCACACATCATCGGAGAGGCTATGGTGTTGATGTAGAAGCCCTCCGTGATCGATGCCCCCTCTGGCGGAGCTCCGTAAAAGGCCCCAAGATGGGATCTCACGGATACAGAAGGTTGCGGCAGTGGAATTAGGTTTTTGGCTCCGTATCTGGTAGTTTGGGGGTACGTAGGTATATATAGGAGGAAGAAGTACGTCGGTGGAGCAACGAGGGCCCCACGAGGGTGGAGGGAGCGCCCAGGGGGGTAGGCGCGCCCCCTACCTCGTGCCTTCCTGGTTGATGTCTTGACGTAGGGTCCAAGTCCTCTGGATCACGTTCGTTCCGAAAATCACGTTCCCGAAGGTTTCATTCCGTTTGGACTCGCTTTGATATTCTTTTTACGTGGAACTCAAATAGGCAAAAAACAGCAATTCGGGTTGGGCCTCCGGTTAATAGGTTAGTCCCAAAAATAATATAAAAGTGTATAATAAAGCCCAATAATGTCCAAAACAGAATATAATATAGCATGGAACAATAAAAAATTATAGATACGTTGGAGACGTATCAATCGCCCAAGATAAGAAGAGCACCAACCAAAATATTGGTGTCTGCTTTGATGCAGCAACCAAGACGGGAAAGGAAACATATTATGGTTACATAGAAGACATATGGGAACTTGACTATGGACGTGGTTTGAAGGTCCCTTTGTTTCGGTGCAAATGGGTCAATATGACACGAGGTGGGGTAACGGAAGACCCGCAGTACGGAATGACAACAGTGGATCTCAACAATCTTGCGTATGCAGACGAACCATTCGTCCTAGCCAATGATGTGTTGCAGGTTTTCTATGTGAAGGACGTGTCTACCAAGCTGAGAAAAATAAAAGATAAGGAAGCGAATGCATCATACGATGAGCCAAAGCGCCACATAGTTCTTTCAGGGAAAAGAAACATTGTGGGAGTGGATGACAAGACAGACATGTCAGAAGATTATGAAAAGTTTGATGAAATTGCTCCATTCACAGTGAATATTGACCCGAGCATCCAGTTAAATGATGAAGATTGTCCATGGTTACGGCGCAAAGGGACACACGCGAAGAAAAAGTTTCACACCCAAAGATCCCACTCTGGGATGTGATCGTCTTCACTGTCATCACTTTCTTCTCTAGTGAGTTTCCGGACTTATATACCTGGAAAGTCCCGCTTTGAACAAACCAGAGGGAATCTTTGTAATAGTTAGGGTACTTATGTGTTTTGGCATTTGAAACGCGAAGAAATTTTATGTGCAAACAAATTCTTTCATGCAATTACTGATTTTTTCAGCTAAATGACCCTGAAATTGAAAAACACTTCAAATGAACTCTGAAAAGGTTGAAAGTTGGCATGGTGTCATCATTTCACCCAGAATTGCTAAAACTATTCAAATTTGAAAACTACCGGCACTAACAGAAAGTTTGTAATTTTTTGTACCTAAAGCAAAAATATTCACAAAGAAACTCTAAATATAGCAAAAAAACAACTCAAAATAAATAAAAGAAAATAAATAAAGCAGAAAAGAAAAAAAGAAGAAGAAAAACTAAATAAAAAAGCCGGCCTACTGGGCCACAGCGGCCTGCTTACGACTAGAAACCCAACCTCTTGTTGGGCCAGGATGCAGGCCCGCTAGCCCAGTAGGCCCAACAGGGCATCGCAGCAGAGGTAAGCCCAGAAGGCGTGCTTTAGAGAGGAGCACGAAATAGCGGCGGCGGGGCTTATAAGCATGTGCGGGCGCCCCTCGGCTAGCAAAGTGGGACTAAACTTCTGCGCCCCTCGCCTGGCAGTGCCCCACCTTTAGTACCGGGTCGTGGCTCCAACCGGTACTAAAGGGGGGGGGGGTCTTTACTACCGGTTGGAACCACCACCCGGTACTAAAGGTGTGCCGTTCCCGCCGCTTGGCCTGGCCAAATTTGACCTTTAGTACCGGTTGGTGGATCCAACCGGTACTAAAGGTCAGTCATATATATACAACACTTACCAAAATTTCAGTTTCTTCTCCTCTGCTTCTTCGACCTCGTTGCCGTAGCCGCTCCCGTCACGCCTCGCCGTCGACTCCGTGCCGCCCTTGTCCCCGTCGCCTCGTCCTTGTCGACTCTGCATCGCCCCGTCGCCGTCCCCTCGCCTCACCGTCGCCGTCGCCTGGACCTCGCCATCACCGTCGCCTCGACCTCGCCCGCGCTGTGAGCCCCTCTCCCCCCCCCTCTCCTCCCTCCAATCGTAGCCGCTGCTCCGCCGGCATCGCAGGTGCACACACGCGCACATACACACACACATTTTTTCTGTTTTAGCTATATAGATGTTTTTCTGTTTTTAGTTTTTAGTTTTTTCTATTTTTTCTGTTTTTATACAAAGGTTTTAGATGAATTAATTAGTTAGATTAGATTAATGTCAAAGGTTTTAGATGAATTAATTAATTAGATACTTTTAGTTCCAGATATATTAATGTTATAGAAATGTTAGTTATATATAAATGTTAGAAATGTTAGTTATATAGAAATGTTAGAATTTTAAGAAATGTTTAGCTAGATGAATTAGATTAATTTCAAATTGTTAGACGATGATCGATGTTTTTTTAGTTTCTTATAATTTTAGTTATAGAAATTTAGAATTTGCATATAAGAAATCACAATCCAATCATTTAAAATCGATATATAGTATTTGTTCTTGACGATGCCCGGCCCGCATCCTCGACGTCGACCCGTTCGCGACGACGTACTGCTTCAGAGGACCCATGTCCAGGACTGGGCTCCGTCGGGCTGGCACTGGGAGGTGCTACCTTCAGGGGCTCGCTGCTTGGTGAGGAACCCGGCCCCGGGTCCCGTCGTCGACCCTGAGCTCCTTTGGTGGCGTTCACGTGGGCCACTTTCGGTGCGGAGGGAGCCGGCCCCGCCGGAGGTGGTGCGTCACCGTGTCAGGGAGGAGGACGAGCACGTCCGTCGGTACATGGCTGCTATGGATGTCAGGTTCTCCAATACCTGGCAGGTTCTTTGGGGAGATGACTGGAGCTATGATCCTGTGATGGTTCCTTCTCTTTGGGTGTCCACCATCCGCGCCTGAGGAACCACAAGTGGCCTAGATTATTCTGTAGTATTCGATCTTTATTAGCTAGCTAGCTAGTGATGTATTCGATATATAATATTCGAGACGATGTATTCGAGATTATATATATTATTCGAGACGATGTATTCGAGATTATATATATTATTTGAGACGATGTATCTGAGATTATATATATTATTCGAGACAATGTATTCGAGATTATATATTATTTGAGACGATGTATTCGAGATTATATATTATTCGAGACGATGCATATTATGTACTATGATTCAGTTTTTCCTTATTGATTGCATACATGCATTGTAATTTGAATACTAAATTGTTTTATATTTCTTCTGGATTAGTTAAATAAAAGCTATGGTGGACAATACCGGCAGAGAGGGAGAAGAGGCCCTGTGAGATCATACGCTCCTGTCGCGGGCCAGATGATCAGAATGAAGAAGATGACGGCTCCCAATATCTGAACAATACCGGGGAGGGTGATGATATGATATTCGATCGCGATGACCAGATTGATGAAGTCATGAACTGATGATGCCGAAAATGTTGATCTTGAAATAACAGAGACCGACGAGGTATATTTATATTAGCAGGCATCTGGTGATCATCACATGTTTTAAATGATTTGAAGATATATTAATGAATTGATCTTTCTTCTTTCAGCCCTCCGGATCGAGCAAATCTTCTACAGGTAGCAGGACAGTGCGAGGCCCAGGCAAAAAGTTGAAGGAGGGCGTAAAGTACAACATCGATGCCATCAGAACTGATGGTGCACCACTATCGCCTAAGAACATTACGAACAAGTTCATTTGTCAGTGCGGAGTTCTTGTGAAGGACCAACTCCCGGTCTCCCTTCAAGAATAGAAAGAGCCAGCAAAGAAACGTCCAGATCTTACTTTTGTCGATGACAGAGCAAAATCTCTGCTTTGGGAAAAACTCATGGAACATTTCACCCTACAAGATCATTTCACAGATGCAGATGTGCAGAAAGTCAAGGACGCTGCTCTTAGGAAGATGGCAATTGCATTCAACAACCATAAGAAAACTATATGGGCCAACTACGTCAAAAGGAGTAAAGAAGACACCAGAATTCAAGGGAACACTGGAGAAGCAAAGAGAACATTGGCCCCGCTTTCGTGAAATTCAAGGAATCAGAATTATCTAAGGAATGGTCGAGAAAAAACAAGGCCAATGCCACAAAAAGGAGCAGTTCCATAGGCCAGGGCCAAGTGGCAACGCGGTGGCAATGCCTAAGTGGGATAAGTCTGAGCAAGAGATGCTTGTTGCAAAGGTCACTCCAGTTACTAAGAGCTGGCTCCCCAGGTGCAGGACTTGGTTCTATGCGCATGGGGGGAGTTGGACCCGAAGGCAGGCCAGGTTTCGAAGAAGGCATGTCTTAAAGGAGCCGTAGATAAGTTACTTGAAGCAATAGAAGATGCTCGAACGGGGGTGTTCACACCCAACATAGAGAACGATGAGCTTACGCGCGCCCTGGGAAATCCTGAACACCCGGGAAGAACACGAGGCAAGGGCATTGTTCCGTGGTATGAGGGATTTTTGGACTGGAACACCGACTATAGAAGCCATGCGAGAAGGAAGATGGAGGAGGAGCAGAGGAAGCAGGAAGCAGAACGCCTTCAAGGCCTAGAATCAGCGCATGCGGACTTGGAACTCAAGTTCCAGCGGCAGCAGCAGAAGATCGAATCACTTAGCCAGGAAAGGGGGTCTCAGCAGCGGCAGCAGCTAGCGGATGATCCAGCATTGCATAGCACCATCCCATCCATGCCGAGAAGCAGCGTGGGTTCTGCCCCGGGCGACGCACTGCTGGATAGATACCCTGTGGATGACATCATGGAGAACACTAACTGTGAGCTACACTTAAAAATGAAGAACATATCCAAGAAGGTGGCGGACGCCGTTGCTTATACAAATACCCCCAAAGCAACCTTCCATTGCAACCCAATTCCAGCCGGCTATGCTCGTGTCGTGGTTGATGAGGTGGTGGACCAATATTCGGGGCTAGAGCTTGACATTCCTGGAGGTGACGAGGAGCACACACTAGGAGAGGCCATACATTGTATCATCGTATGGAGAAAGGATTGCATCATCTTTCGAAGACCACCGACACCGCGTCAGCCGACTCCTCCTCGAAGTCCGCCACCACGTCAGCAGACTCCCGCTCCTCCAAGTCCACCAACGTGTCAGGCCACTCCTCCTCCTCCAAGTCTGGCACAATGTTAGCCCACTCCTTCTGCTTCAAGTCCGGCACCGCGTCAGGCCACTCCTCCTGCTTCAAGTCCGACACCGCGTCAGGCCACTCCTCCTGCTCCAACTCAGCCACGTCAGCCATCTCCGCCGCCTCAACAATCGCGGAAGAGAGCCGCCGCAGCTATGGTGCGTACCGGTACAAGTCGAGGTAGTACAGGAGGTACAGGCGGAGGCAAGCGATTTCAATATGGTCCAAGCCTCACGCCTCTTCCGCAGAGGCCTTACGACATGACCGAGGAGAAAAACACAGCCATAGTGAAGGCCCAAGTGGACGCCCATTTTGGACCAAAACTGCCACCGCCCCAAGGGAGAAAGTGCCTGAGGATAAGATTGACCACTTTATTTGTATGGCTAAAGCACCAGCTCCCAAGCCTGTTGACTCAGACCATGAGCGCCAAATCTGGAAGGCACATCGAGCATGACAAAAGAAGGAGTCGAGCTCGAGCTCGAGCTCGAGCCAAGCAGGTGGCAAAAAATGCGGGAAAACCGTTCCCCAGCTGGGAAAACAGGCGGCGCAATCGATCCCCCTGCTTGTTGTACCAACACATGAGAGTACCGGCGCCGGTCAGCTGGTAATAACCGACGAGCATAGAAGGCAGGTTGAAATGCTCGATACCACTGTTGGACAATTCCTCGAGATTGAGCCCATGTCTCCGCTTAGAGAGGAGGACATAAAACGGAAATATGTCCGCGGCGAACCTTTGATCGAGCCTGAGGAGGTCAAGAACCTCCCAACGAGAATGTCTGAATTTCATGATTGGTACATGAAAATTACCAAGAGTTCCAATCGAGAGTCCCTCATGGTGAACGTCAAGGAAGAGCATTACTTACATAAGATAGCTCTGTCCGTTGAGTATTCAGAACTATTTCAGTTATTCAATCAAGAAGCACTCGACAAATCTCTTGTCAGTTGCTATTGTCTGTAAGTGATTTCTTTCTGCAATTGAAGTCTCAAGCTAGTTGTAGTGCTCATTGATCGATCATTACCTGTAATTATCCTCACTATATTCTTTTCTGTGGTATTATGCAGGATGAAGATGTATGAAATGAAAAAAGCTATACACTATGGCATCGGGTTCATTTACCCAAATACCATTAATGAAGACACATGGAAATTGGAATGGTATAAAACAGATGTAGAGAAAAACATGCTAGAGTTGTTGAAGCGCCTCAATACTAATGAAGATATACTACTTCGTTACAACTTCCTGTGAGTCACACTGTCTTGTACTACAAATTATGTTTTTGCTTACTAGCTAGCTAGATGTTAATAATTAAGTGTATAGGGTTTAGGGTATACTTGATGAGTGTTATGCACATGCCCGCTTAATTAAGACATGCAAACGTGTGCGCATGCAGTTACCACTGGATCTTGTTAATCATTAAAGTTGAAGAAAGAATAGTTGAAGTACTGGACTCACTACTTAAAAAACAAAGTGACTACTCAGTCTTGAAGGGGATAGTCGAAAGATAATTTCAATCATTATTAACTATATGCCAGCCTCTTTAGTTCGTCATTTCCTGATATCAACTATTTAATAACTTCTTTATTCATTTTCTTTGCCGGTGGGCAGGGCTTGGGAAAAGTTCATCAATGTGACTCGAGGCCAATGGGGAAAAAAGCTGTATTGGTTTCGACCCAAGGTAAATATTAAGTAGTACTAGCTAGCTACCATCTCTTTGATTCTTGTTTTAATACCATTATAATTATCATGCTTGATTAATTATTATCTGATTAAATTCTATTCTCGTAAAGGCCCTGAAGCAGGCGCCAAGGACTGAAGTGTGTGCATACTACATTTGCGAGAACATTCGCTTGATAGCGTCCAAAAGGAGCAGATCTGACAGACAGCTATGGGTAAGTTTGCCAGAAAACTATTCACAATTTTTACATCATTATCGATATCTAATCACACAACTAATACATGCATATTGATCTCCTTCTGAAAATTTCAATGAGATGCGGGATCAGCTCCTACCAACGGAGCGCATACGAGCACTTCAAGAGGAAATAGCGGGATTTTTGCTCGACCAGGTCATAGATCCCAAAGGAGAATACATTACCCGCTACTGCCCCCATGAACCACTCTCAATTGTCATCGTGCTCCGAAGGCACTAAGGCAAATGCCACTGGCTCCGAAGCCAACATGTAGGACAAATTGTATATACGTAATTGTATATATATACATGTGTATGTGTGAATGGTGGTTGTGAGACATTCGATGATATATATATATATATATATATATATATATATATATATATATATATATATATATATATATATATATATATATATATATATCGTTTCTACGAGAAATTCTATTTATATATATGCATAACGTGTACAATATGAAGTATTGTAAAATACCAGCAAACGAAAAAAATTAAATGGAAAACACAAAATTAAAGGAAAAAAGAAATCATGGACCAAAAAACCCCAAACCTTGTATACCGGTTGGTGTTACCAACCGATACTAAAGGGCTCCCCGCCTCCGGCGCTGGCTGCCACGTGGTGTCCTTTTAGCGACGATTCGTGCAGAACCGGTACTAAAGGGGGGACCTTTAGTCCCATCCTTTAGTGCCGGTTCTGTAACCGGCACTAAAGGGCCTTACGAACCGGTGCTATAGCCCGGTTCTGCACTAGTGCAACCATGTCTTTCAAAATATCAACGCGAAAGATAGTTATCCCTAACCCATTATGCTCAATCTTTGATCCATTCATGAAACACACTCAACATTAGCTATGTCCAATGCAAAAGTATGACAATAGTGCTCTCTAGTTGGTGCTTTATAAGAGAAGATGGAGACTCAAATTAAAAACAAAATTGCATAAAAGTAAATAGATAGGCCCTTCACAGAGGGAAGTAGAGATTTGCAGAGGTGCCAGAGCTCAAGGCTTAAATTAGTGATATAATTATTTGCTTCTCCGAGTATTTTTCACCGCAGCTCGTTGATACGTCTCCAACGTATCTATAATTTTTTATTGTTCCATGCTATTATATTATCTGTTTTGGATGTTTATGGGCTTTATTAAACACTTTTATATTATTTTTGGGACTAACCTATTAACCCAGAGCCCAGTGCCAGTTTCTTTTTTTTTCCTTGTTTCAGTGTTTCACAGAAAAGGAATAGCAAATGGAGTCCAAACGGAATGAAATCTTCGGGAGAGTTATTTTTGGAACGGAAGCAATCCGGAAGACTTGGCGTGTACGTAAGGGAAGCAACGAGGAAGGCATGAGGCAGGGGGGCACGCCCACCCCCTGGGCGCGCCCTCCACCCTCGTGGGCCCCTCGTGGCTCCCCTGACGTATTTCTTACTCCTATATATATACCAATATACCCTAAAACCATCGGGGAACAGAATAGATCGGGAGTTCCGCCGCCGCAAGCCTCTATAGCCACCAAAAACCAATCGGGACCCTGTTCCGGCACCCTGCCGGAGGGGGGATCCCTCACCGGTGGTCGTCTTCATCATCCCGGCGCTCTCCATGACGAGGAGGGAGTAGTTCACCCTCGGGGCTGAGGGTATGTACCAGTAGCTATGTGTTTGATCTCTCTCTCTCTCTCTCATGTTCTTGAGGTGATACGATCTTGAATACCTATGATGCTAATGATATGCAAAGCCACAAGCTTGGGGATGCTATGTTTGATGAAGATGATATGTTTAGTCCCCCAAGTTTTGATGAGAAAATTTACTATGATGAAAGCATGCGTCCTATCTATGATGATTATTGTGATGGACGTATGCTATAAAGAATAAAGATAACCATGAAATTTGTCATGATGATTTTAATTATCAATTGTATTATGCTTCTCATGATAGTTATTTTGTTGAGTTTGCTCCCACAACTATTCATGAGAAGAAATTTGCTTATGTGGAGAGTAATAAAAATTCTATGCTTGTAGATCATGAAAAGAATGCTTTATGTGATGGTTATATGGTTGAATCCATTCATGATGCTACTGAAAATTATTATGAGAGAGGATCATATGCTTCTATATATTGCAATAATATCAAGTTTCCTCTCTATGTGCTTAAAATCTTGAAGTTATGCTTGTTTTACCTTCCTATGCAAGTTGATTCTTATTCCCATAAGTTGTTTGCTCACAAAATCCCTATGCATAGGAAGTGGGTTAGACTTAAATGTGCTATTAATATTCTTCATGATGCTCTCTTTATGTTTCAATTCTTATGTGTTATGTGAGCATCATTGAAATCATCATGCCTAGCTAGGGGCGTTAAACGTTAGCGCTTGTTGGGAGGCAACCCAACTTTATTTTTGTTTCTTGTTTTTTTGTTCTTTTTAGGAATAAATAATCCATCTAGCTTCTGTTTAGATGTGGTTTTGTGTTTTAGTTAGTGTTTGTGCCAAGTAGAACCTTTGGGAAGACTTGGGTGAAGTCTTTATGATCTTGCTGTAAAAAACAGAAACTTTAGCGCACATGAGATTAGCTAAAACTTTTTACTGGAGAGTGATATTTAGTTGATTCTTTTTGCAGATGATTACTAGACAAATTCCTCAGGTTCACCAATTTATTTCAGAATTTTTGGAGTTCCAGAAGTTTGCGTTAGTTACAGATTACTACAGACTGATCTGTTTTTGACAGATTCTGTTTTCTGTGTGTTGTTTGCTTATTTTGATGAATCTATGGCTAGTAAAATAGTTTATAAACCATAGATAAGTTGGAATACAGTAGATTTAACACCAATAGAAATAAAGAATGAGTTCACAACAGTACCTAAGTGTTGATTTATTTTTTTATACTAACGGAGCTTACGAGTTTTCTGTTAAGTTTTGTGTTGTGAAGTTTTCAAGTTTTGGGTAAAGATTCGATGGACTATGGAATAAGGAGTGGCAAGAGCCTAAGCTTGGGGATACCCAAGGCACCCCAAGGTAATATTCAAGGATAACCAAGCGTCTAAGCTTGGGGATGCCCCGGAAGGCATCCCCTCTTTCGTCTTCATTCATCGGTAACTTTACTTGGAGCTATATTTTTATTCACCACATGATATGTGTTTTGCTTGGAGCGTCATTTTATTTTCTTTTGTTTTGATTTCTGTTTGAATAAAGTATCAAGATCTGAAATTATTAAATGGGAGAGTCTTCACATAGTTGCATAATTATTCGACTACTCATTGGTGTCGTTTGCTCTAGTGCTTCACTTATTTCTTTTTAGAGCACGACGGTAGTTTTATTTTGAAGAAATAGATGAACTCTCGTGCTTCACTTATATTATTTTGAGAGTCCTTAGAAAGCATGGTAATTTGCTTTGGTTATGAATTTAGTCCTAATATGATGGGCATCCAAGAGGGATATAATAAAAACTTTCATATAAAGTGCGTTGAATACTATGTGAAGTTTGATTCCTTATGATTGTTTTGAGATATGAGGATGGTAATATTAGAGTCATGCTAGTGAAGTAGTTGTGAATTTGAGAGATACTTGTGTTAAAGTTTGTGATTCCCATAGCATGCACGTATGGTGAACCATTATGTGATGAAGTCGGAGCATGATTTATTTCTTGATTGTCTTCCTTATGAGTGGCGGTCGGGGACGAGCGATGGTCTTTTCCTACCAATCTATCCCCCTAGGAGCATGCGCATAGTACTTTGTTTCGATAACTAATAGATTTTTGCAATAAGTATGTGAGTTCTTTATGACTAATGTTGAGTCCATGGATTATACGCACTCTCACCCTTCCACCATTGCTAGCCTCTCTAATACCGCGCACCTTTCGCCGGTATCATACACCCACCATTACCTTCCTCAAAACAGCCACCATACCTACCTATTATGGCATTTCCGTAGCCCTTCCGAAATATATTGCCATGCAACTTACCACCGTTCCGTTTATAATGATACGCTCCATCACTGTCATATTGCTTTGCATGACCATGTAGTTGATATTGTATTTGTGGCAGAGCCACCGTTCATAATTCTCTCATACATGTCACTCATGAATCATTGCACATCCCGGTACACCGCCAGAGGCATTAATATAGAATCATATTTTGTTCTAAGTATCGAGTTGTAATTCTTGAGTTGTAAGTAAATAAAAGTGTGATGATCATCATTATTAGAGCATTGTCCCAAGTGAGGAAAGGATGATGGAGACTATGATTCCCCCACAAGTCGGGATGAGACTCCGGACGAAAAATAAAAAAAGGAAAAAAAGAGGCCATAAAAAAGTGAAAAGGCCCAAATAAAATAAAACAAAATAAATGAGAGAAAAAGAGAGAAGGGGCAATGCGACTATCCTTTTACCACACTTGTGCTTCAAAGTAGCACCATGATCTTCATGATACAGAATCTCCTATGTTGTCACTTTCATATACTAGTGGGAATTTTTCATTATAGAACTTGGCTTGTATATTTCCAATGATGGGCTTCCTCAAAATGCCCTAGGTCTTCGCGAGCAAGCGAGTTGGATGCACACCCACTTAGTTTCTTTTGTTGAGCTTTCATACACTTATAGCTCTAGTGCATCCGTTGCATGGCAATCCCTACTCACTAACATTGATATGATGGGCATCTCCATAGCCCGTTGATACGCCTAGTTGATGTGAGACTATCTTCTCCTTTTTGTCTTCTCCACAACCACCATTCTATTCCACCTATAGTGCTATGTCCATGGCTCACGCTCATGTATTGCGTGAAGATTGAAAAAGTTTGAGAACATCAAAAGTATGAAACAATTGCTTGGCTTCTCATCGGGGTTGTGCATGATTTAAATATTTTGTGGGATGAAGATAGAGCATAGCCAGACTATATGATTTTGTAGGGATAGCTTGCTTTGGCCATGTTATTTTGAGAAGACACGATTGCTTTGTTAGTGTGCTTGAAGTATTATAGTTTTCATGTCAATATTAAAATTTTGTTTTGAATCTTATGGATCTGAATATTCTTGCCACAATAAATAAAATTACATTGATAAATATGTTAGGTAGCATTCCACGTCAAAAATTCTGTTTTTATCATTTACCTACTCGAGGACGAGCAGGATTTAAGCTTGGGGATGCTTGATACGTCTCCAACGTATCTATAATTTTTTATTGTTCCATGCTATTATATTATCTGTTTTGGATGTTTATGGGCTTTATTAAACACTTTTATATTATTTTTGGGACTAACCTATTAACCTAGAGCCCAGTGCCAGTTTCTGTTTTTCCCTTGTTTCAGTGTTTCGCAGAAAAGGAATATCAAACGGAGTCCAAACGGAATGAAACCTTCGGGAGAGTTATTTTTGGAACGGAAGCAATCCAGAAGACTTGGAGTGTACGTAAGGGAAGCAACGAGGAAGGCACGACGCAGGGGGGCGCGCCCACCCCCTGGGCACGCCCTCCACCCTCGTGGGCCCCTCGTGGCTCCCCTGACGTATTTCTTCCTCCTATATATACCAATATACCCTAAAACCATCGGGGAACAGAATAGATCGGGAGTTCCGCCACCGCAAGCCTCTGTAGCCACCAAAAACCAATCGGGACCCTGTTCCGGCACCCTGCCGGAGAGGGGATCCCTCACCGGTGGCCATCTTCATCACCCCGGCGCTCTCCATGACGAGGAGGGAGTAGTTCACCCTCGGGGCTGAGGGTATGTAACAGTAGCTATGTGTTTGATCTCTCTCGCTCTCTCATGTTCTTGAGGTGATACGATCTTGATGTATCGTGAGCTTTGCTATTATAGTTGGATCTTATGATGTTTCTCCCCCTCTACTCTCTTGTAATGGATTGAGTTTTCCCTTTGAAGTTATCTTATCGGATTGAGTCTTTAAGGATTTGAGAACACTTGATGTATGTCTTGCCGTGCTTATCTGTGGTGACAATGGGATATCACGTGATCCACTTGATGTATGTTTTGGTGATCAACTTGCAGGTTCCGCCCATGAACCTATGCATAGGGGTTGGCACACGTTTTCGTCTCGACTCTCCGGTAGAAACTTTGGGGCACTCTTTGAAGTACTTTGTGTTGGTTTGAATAGATGAATATGAGATTGTGTGATGCATATCGTATAATCATACCCACGGATACTTGAGGTGACATTGGAGTATCTAGGTGACATTAGGGTTTTGGTTTATTTGTGTCTTAAGGTGTTATTCTAGTACGAACTCTATGATAGATCGAACGGGAAGAATAGCTTCGTGTTATTTTACTACGGATTCTTGAATAGATAGATCAGAAAGGATAACTTTGGGGTGGTTTCGTACCCTACCATAATCTCTTCGTTTGTTCTCCGCTATTAGTGACTTTGGAGTGACTCTTTGTTGCATGTTGAATGATAGTTATATGATCCAGTTATGTTATTATTGTTGAGAGAACTTGCACTAGTGAAAGTATGAACCCTAGGCCTTGTTTCCTAGCATTGCAATACCGTTTACGCTCACTTTTGCTATTAGTTACCTTGCTGTTTTTATATTTTCAGATTACAAAAACCTATATCTACCATCCATATCACCATCTCTTCGCCGAACTAGTGCACCTATACAATTTACCATTGTATTGGGTGTGTTGGGGACACAAGAGACTCTTTGTTATTTGGTTGCAGGGTTGTTTGAGAGAGACCATCTTCATCCTACGCCTCCCATGGATTGCTAAACCTTAGGTCATCCACTCGAGTAAAATTTGCTACTATCCTACAAACTCTGCACTTGGAGGCCCAACAACGTCTACAAGAAGAAGGTTGTGTAGTAGACATCACTCGTACGGGCGCGGATGGCGGGCGGGGAATAGATAGGTGCCTACATGTTGTTCGCTAGAATTCCTAGAGCGGGGGAGTCGGCGTACGACGATCCGGACAGGAAGATGACCAACATCATCCCTTACGAAGGCGAAGGAGGAGGATGTGGCTACGAGGACTGACAGGTAGAAGACTCGGATCCCACCCAGTCCGGCAACTACCTGCAACAACAGTCGTATACCCAGACGGGCACGCGGCAGTTCTACACCCAGACTAGTGTGGGCACACGGCAACAACAACATTGGGCCGCTGGACAGCAGGAGCAGGAGGAGGAGGACGGCGAGGATGATGATCTGGATGATACAGCCGACAATCCAAAGAAGAAGGGTAGTGGAGAAAGTTTAACATGCGGGAGGATGAGTTGTTGTGCGATGCATGGTTGGCCACTAGCCTCGACCCGATCCATGGCCCAAAGCAAAAGGGCACAACCTTTAGGAATAACATTCACACTTGGTTCCACGAACACAAACATTTCACCTCTACTCCGAAGCGGTCATCCACAACCATGAATCAAAGTCCCTCAACCATCAAAGGTACACCATCCAAGAGGCTATGTCGAAGTATTGCGGGCACTTGAAGCATCTCATCGCACGGTGGCATAGCAGTGCACAAATCACCGAGCAAGTAAGTTGATCGCTAGCTGTACATGCTTCGTTTTGTTTCTCACTAGCCGGACATGCTTAATTTTGTTGCTCACTAGCCAGATATGCATTGTTTACATTGTTTCACTTTGTAGCCTTCTCGTGCTTGTTTGGTGTACAAGAAGTTGGAAATGAGAAACTTCACCGTCATGCATTGTTGGTTGAAGTTGAATGGACAACCAAGTGGAACCTTTTCATAGCCAAGACCGCCATCCAAGCCAGCGAGAAACTAATGACCCTACCGACTCAACCCAAGAACCACCGAAGAAGGTTAGAAATTTTTTATGAGGGAAAAAGTGGGAGGAGGTGAGGGCGAAGCGAGAAGGTGCGGCAACCAAGCTGACGGAGAGGTTCGAGGACATCTTGGCGGAGAAGGAGGGGGCATGTGTGAAGCGCTTGGACCTCAAGGAGGAAAAGAAGGCGGAAAGATTCAAATTGTTTTATGGAGGCGATGGACAAGAAGCTCAAGTTCGAAGAGAGGAGGACCATGATTGAAGGGAGGAAGGTCGCGCTTGAGGAAAAGAAGATGAAGATCGCCACCAATGCAGAGAACTCCAAGATGTTGTCCTTGAATGCGGCCTCTTTGGATGTCGGCACAAGAATGATCTTGCAATCCGTCCGCTACCAGATGTTGCAGCGGTAGAAAGATGAGTTGATAGCGGCAGACAATGAGGACACGACAGAGGCGGAAGTTGCCTATGCGGCGGCGACGACACCTTGACCGGGGAGCCGATGGCTGGGATTGCTGGTCCGGCAGGGCTGAAAATTGCACGGACTGCCGAACTGATGTTCTTAGATTTAGACATGTAAAAGCTAAGTATACTTGCCTCTTTTTCGTTGTGATCTGGCATGCAATCTGGCGCTGGTGTGATCCAACGCGGTGTGTGGATCACAGTAAATTTGAATTTCAAATTGTCCTTTGCTGGCGGACATATACATGATAGCATTGGATAGCCGTCTCCTACATCCGTGTCCGCAGACGGATGTGGGAGTGAATTTGCGGTTTAGCATTGAAGATGCCTTTATGAAGCGGGACGAGTGAGCCAGCTAACTCATCCAAAAGTTTGAACTGATGAAGAGAGATGGTCAATA
This sequence comes from Aegilops longissima, assembly GCA_021605205.1. Taxonomy (NCBI): domain Eukaryota; kingdom Viridiplantae; phylum Streptophyta; class Magnoliopsida; order Poales; family Poaceae; genus Aegilops; species Aegilops longissima. The sequence continues at coordinate 570,375,787 of CM038676.1, read as the reverse complement.
TATTTCAACATTCCTCCTCGGTCTCGAACTCGACACCTCATGACTTCAATACCATATTGAACTCATGCACCAGCCACCTCCTCCTCCTCTCACGTTTAGACTATTTTAGTCCTTAGACGTGGATCGATGTAGGCCACAGTTTTTTTTAATACTGCATTGGCAGAGTTTTGAACTTAAGACCTCTTGACTCAGATACCGTATTGAATTCATGCTTCAGCCAATTGCTTAAAAAGTTCAAACTGATAGAAAGAGAAAGATATTATATTTCAATACTCCCCCTCACGTCTAGCCTATTTTAATCTCTCATGGATCTAATACCATATTAAATTCATGCACTAGTCTACTCCAAAAGCCCCAACAAATGAAGAACGGTGGGTAATAAATATCAACACCAGGTTAATCCGTAATTCGTTAGGAAGATACATAGTACTGCCGAGTAGAGTATACGTCGGTCGTGCAACTCGTCTATACCAAATGCACCATGCGTACCAAACGCATGGTGCACCCACTTCTCTGTTCTGCTGCGGCGAGGCCAATTTATCTATACCAAATGCACCATGCGCACCACTACGTCGTTTCCGTTCTCGCATGCGCCTCCGGTAGCAAACTCACATCCGTTGCTAGCTGCATGCATGCATAGTGCCCCTACTACAGCACTACAGGGCGACGCAGTAAATAGGTCTCTAGTGGTGGCATGCATGCATACGGTAGTGTTCCATCATTGCCACCGCTACAATAAAACGGGTCGACGTGTTGCCTCCAGTGGCACTACGAGGAATTTAACTGCTGAGCACGGTAGGTGCATCACGTCACGGGCAAGTACTGGTATGTACTCCCTCCTCTCTCCTTTTTTTGCGGGTGAGTATGTACTCCCTCCGTTTGTACTACAGTAGTATATAAAAATGTTGGTGTTTTACTGCACATCTCGGAGGTTTTACCACGTGCCTTTTGTAGTACGTGGTGAAAGGACGCGCCAGGCCTTCTTCACGTTCGTCCGAAATAGTCTCCGACTGACCGACCAGCTGACTGACCAGTGACTGACGTGGTGACGCCTCGGCATTAATTATTGGACGCTCGGGCACCATGACATGGGTATGGATCGATCAATCAAACAGGACAAATTTGGGTCGTCCATCCGGTCTTTTCTTTCACACCAGCTCTAGCTACGCCTTATCATAGGCTTCGATAGGGTAGAAATCCCCTTCGCGTCCGATTCTATGTTTGAAGTAGTAAACAGTTTAGGCGAAGGGGATTTGTAGGAGCAGGGGCGGGGGCACGCAGACCTTTTCCCCCTTTCTCTTTTGGCCTTGGATTTTCAACCTTTCTTGTCTTTTGGTGAGCAAATAGTCCAAATTAAATTTCGCTTGCATATTCGTGTTTCTAATAGCGAAAGCAGCTTCCAAATGAGATCCATTTTAAATATGTTTTGATGAGTTCTTAAAACTGCATCAAGTTTCAACTTCTGAAACTAGGTACGAGCGACTGAAAATCGTAAGTTTTCAATCCAGTGAGTGAAGAAAATATCTCATCTTCTGAAACTTGATATGAGCGACCAACAAATTCATAAGTTTCAGAACTAAAACTTAAAATTTATTATGCCCTCGTATGAGATCCAAACACTTTACGTATCGCGAGCGAATCGCGTGGTAAGCACGGCTGGGTGGATCAGGGCCGGCCCTGAGGGGGGGCGGCCGCCCCGGGACCCCAAAGTGGAGGGGCCCCCTGATGCCATGCAAATAGGCCTCTAGTGTATAGCACGGTGAAAGACCCAAGTAGTAGTACCTGGAGCGATATATGCCGTAACGCACGCATTGACCAGGCTGGGATCGAGTAACTTGGGGAGAGATCGTACAAACGGAAGGAACATAAGCGAGGCATCACGCACATATCACGCCGCCTTTTCGCCTTGCAACCAAACCGCAGCAGATAATCAGGAGGCCCAGATCGGAAGGGGCGACTATGTGGCGGAGCTCGGCGGCGGACCTGTGCTGTGTTCGTCTGTGGAGTTGATTGTTTCCGTCCGATCAACACTTATTGCTGTTTGTATTTGTATTAACCTTCAGTTCCTGTGGTTTAATAGAGATGTTGCCGTGGTGTAGATGTCAGAGATCAAGACGAAGAGCAAGGCTCTTTTTTATAGAACGAAGAGCAAGGCACTGGATGATGATCATGGCAGGTAACTTTGAGATGCATGTGCAATGACTACAGAAATCGGATAATTATGTCTTTTGAATTACATATTTGCACAACTAGGTAAGAGTAAATTTCCAGTATTACCGTTACCGTACCATTGATTTAACTTTAAAGATATGAAAGAAATATTTTTATCATCACTCATATGAATTTGCTCATCTATCTTAATTTTTATTCGGAGTAACACATCCCAAGAACTGAATAATGTGCAGTCCAACTCTGTATTTTGGATGCAATTTTTTTAGGGCAATTCATGCAGAGTCACAGAGACTCTCTAGACCTCTATAGTTATAGAACAAGGCTAACATTAAACATGGTTTTGCATTTTTAAGAATACCTTGTGATAACCACGCACACCTTTGTCCGGTTCCTACGTAGGCCATTATTTCACTGTTCATGTTAAGGGGCCCCGGTTTTTAGTTTCGCCCCGGGCCCCTGAATTCTCAGGACCGGCCTTGGGGTGGATGCGTGGTTCCGCACTCGTGTGCCCCTGTGAATTTTTGATAGGTTAGCAGACTATGGCGGTGATCACTCAGCGGCAACTGTCCATTTTCGTCTCAAAAGACAAATGTCGTTACAGAAGCTAGCTATAGATCTTTTCTCTGCATGTATGTGTTCACATGTTGAAATCAGTGAAGGAAAATCGTTAATGCAAGATCTACTATATGTAAATAGTAGCCTTTCACTAGCTGATTTTGATGCGTTCTCATGTGTTCACGTCACTATATTTTTTTTAACTATTCGATTAACCATAGATTGCTCAGCTCTGCAGCCCAAGAGATAATCCAACCGTGCTCCACGTCCATCCCGATGTCTCCTTCCTCGGCCCATTGAAGCTGAAGCGAACAGCTCCAATCGAAACATCCACCACGGAATCCCATCTTGAGCTCTTCCTCATCTCGCTCAGCCCAAGTGATAATCCCACCGTCACGTCTCGTTCTCCATCTTGCTCAACCCAAACAACACAAACGCCACTCGGCGGAGGATGCAACAGAGCCCAGCCTCCTCTAGGGTTTGTGGCCAACGTCGGGTGTAGAACTGGCGGGTAAGGCGGCAATGACAGCTCAAGAGCAGGATAATCATCGCCTACTAGTTCCGCGCATGTTCCCTGGGACACACATATAGCCCTGGGTGATCCGTCCCCTCTCCGTGCCAAGGTTCTCCCCCCGACCTCTTCCTCTTGGCATCCGTTGATCTTGTCCTGCCCCTATGGATCTAGTCTTTACAGATCCTGTTTTTAATCCAAATATTGTAAAACCATTGTCTCTAAAACTGCACAAGTGAAATGTGTTGGGAAGTTCATCTCTTGGTTGATGCAAACCTCAAATTATATAATTGTTCCTAGATGCTCAAACTTTACATGATCCGAATGTTGTACCGATATGATCGTTGAACGTAAATTTCACCCTTAAATTTTAACTGCCCCAATGTTGTAGTTCAAATTCAGATATATATCTATAAATGCCTACCATGATGAAGAAACGTTGATGCCACTATTATTGTGTTGCTTACCACATGAAGATGGATAAAACGCATTCTTACTTTGTTGTCGGCTGCTACAAACTGAACAGATGGTGTGTATCCACGACTTTCTATATTAACTGGATTTATTTCCATCTTACATTTACAGATAGAAATTTACAGAGATATCAGCATACCTACATGGTTGGATTGTTTAGTCATCTACTTAGTTGATGAATTGAAATCATTTCCTGCACTTTGCTCATGCAATCATTAGCGAGAGGGATGTTCTCATCATAGGCTAGAATCCATTTGTGCCCTCGACGTTGCCTGTGCCAAACAACCATGTCATGTTGTAGGTACAAACTTCCTCTTACACTTACACATAACTCTAGAAGTTTAAATGCAATTGCTTCATCCTCCATTTCTTAAGACTTAGTTGAGTGCAACACCGTCGAAGCTTCCCACAATACGAAGACAGGTGTCGGAGATCACGTGGTTTCCCTTGATAATGATATTGGTCAAACAAAATTATTTTACAATGGTATGAAAACAGGTTCACCTTCCAAGTTCCATATCAGTCATATCATCAGAAAAAGCTTCTTAATTGATGGCACAAATCCACTTTCAATGCAGCTTGCTATAGAGGTGAGCAAATATTTGATATTCACTAACAAATTGTTTCCTGCATAATAACTTGAACCATGAAACATTTGTAAGCATCCCAAGCCAAAGACATGTTGTTCCTTACAGATTTCATCAAACAAAATAGTGAGAGATTTGTTGTCATCCTTCGAATTAAAAGTTGCAATTCAGTTTCAAATAAGTGCCTCCAATATGTTTGTCCTTAGCCAAGCGACCTCCCCGGTTAGATTAGTTCCTCCCAGTGATATATAAAAGACTCAAACAAGGTACCACTCATGGATATGCATACTTATTTAATTCCTCGACCAATTTTTCACCACAAAATTTTGTTTCACAGGAACTCTGGTACAAAAAGAAAAAATTAACTTCACTGAAGATGCCAACATTATCCTAGCTAGCAGGTAAATCATACCATTCTTCTATGTATTTACTAAAGAAAAAATAAAATAAATACATTGATTTGACACTAAGTTATATTTTCACTATTTATCATCAACACCAATATTTTAACCAATTATGACTATCTACATGTATCACAAGTTTCTGTCGATCACTCACTTTATATTTTTATGCAACACTAGAAAGAACAAGAACTCTGGAAACCTTCCAAAACAAGTAGAGTAATGCCACTATGAATATCATATATCAAGGTACTATGCATCACATAAATCTAAAAATTGACCCAACACTTAGGAATTAACCTCCTGAATTAACCAACTCACCATACTATCAAGGTAATACCTTCCTAAAGGTGCTACAAATTTTCCAGCATGTTGGGTAGCGCCAGGCTTTGCTATAGAGAAGATACATAAGAAACGTTCCCATACTTCTATGTGTTCTTAGCGGTAGAAAACTGCGTATATATTATCATGTGGAGCCACATGTATTTGTGTGTTCTCTGTTTGTATAATCTTCACATTTTCTGGCTTTTCCTTGAAGTTTGTCGTCCTACCATTCTATGAATATTTGGTTTAATTGTATTGCCAATTATATATGATCTGTGTTTTGGTAGTAGATTGTGTTGTTTCATGGACAAGTTATACTTATGCTAACCATCTTGGATCTCCATTTATGTTTGCTCAGAAAATGCAACGCAGTTGCGTAAGTTGCCTTAAATTTCTGAACATTTCTTGCTTTGTGATACGAATTTTAAGATAATCTTCGAAGATTTATAGGAATTTGATCTTAACAAGTCTGTGAGCGTATTCTGTTCACCTGTCAATTGCATTTGCTTTATGTGACATCATGTGAATATTTTGCATTTCCAGGGTGGCACTGTGACGTCTAAATGCTTTAAATATGTAGGAAATTAATTCTAATCAGTTGGTGGATAAGATTATCGACAAATAACTTTTGAATCAATGCCTATTTGTGTAGTCCATCATATTATTTCATTTATTTTCCTCTTCCATATGTTGATGCTACTCCAAATATCCGCTACAAAGTCCCGCAGGCATCATCTAGTTTATATAGGTTTGCAGCAACAAAGGGTAACTACCTTGGCACTAGGGGTCTAAACACACGTACCAAACATGTAGTCAACATTTTTGTAGCTGACCCAGACAATGTGGTGTTGAATTCACCGTCCACTGCACACAGATAAATCCCCTATCGCAAACGCAATTTCAAACCGTTGTCTTGCGATGGTGTGCGACGGGGGAAGGGGACCGCATGAAAGACGCTATGGAAGAACCATGTGGGATAGGTATGCATATCGCACATGGTACCACCGAAACAAAACATATGAGATGGACCAAACAATCACAAACGATGAGCAAGAGTTAAGCGTGTGAGATATGTTGTACATCCCACATGATTACCAAGGAGAAAATACTTGTGGTAGTACATGGGATCACGCACGATTTGGCTTTAACAATCATGTGTGATGAGGTTCTCCATCGCACACAATTTGACTTTAACAATTGTGTGGGATGGGGCCCTCCATCACATGATTTAGCGGCTGCAAATGTGTGTGGCCCAACCCCTTATCACACATGATCGCAGAAGCCAAATCGTTTCGGATGAGGTCATCCATCACACACGATGAGATTTCGAGAATGTGTGATTACTTTGTCAATCCCACATGCTTAGTTTGTATTAATCACTTGTGTTTATGTGATCATTGCCCACACACCCTCGTATGGAACCTGGTGCAATGCAATGCCTTTTTTCTTAAAAAAAAAAGAGGATTACCCCTACCTCTGCATCAGTTGATGCATATAGCCATATTATTAAGCAAAGTATCCACAAAGTATGAAGTTCGATACAAGCTTGCCAGCAAGACCGATAATAAAAGAGAAAATGGTCACAGCCGGCGAAAATAGACATGGTAATTAGACACATATCCTATTGTTGGACTGCCATCAAAATCGTTTGTAAGTATCTGGTGCTACCATCTCCCAACGGTTGCACCCATAGGCCACATGCTCCCTGACCACGTAGAATCCGGCCGGTCATCTGGAAGATAACCTGCAAAAAAAATATGTTTTTTTGTCTATTAAAATAACATTGTTCCCATAGTTCCAAATAGGCCAAAGTAATGCACATACTCCGACTTGAATACGCGTCACGTCTTAGGCTCTACTCCGTTTAGCCATGTCCCATGTAAGTTGGCAACGATATTAGGAGGACTGACATTAAAGGACACATGAATTGTTCACCACAATAACTTTGCTAGTGAGCATTTTAGTAAAAGATGTTGTATTGATTCATCCTGATCGCAGAAACAACATCATCCACTACCCTCCCAACTACGCTTTGTAAAGTTGTCCTTAGTCAGGATCACTTCTTGCGAACAAACCACATAAAGACCTTTATTTTTAAAGGTACCTTAACTTTCCAAATATGAAGGGACTTTGGGATTGGACCAGTGTTTATTAAATCTACATACATAGATTTAACTAGGAATATTCCTGACACTGAAAGCTTCCAGTGCAGTGTATCGGACTCACCAGAAAGGTTAACCTCCATGAAACTACGCATGAGATGTAACCATCTATCCCATCACTCCCCCGCCAGGGTTCTCATGAACTAATTGTTTAAGGGAACCGATCCTAGTATTATACTAACGAATGCCTCTTTACGTTGTACTATATTATATAGGGTTGAATAATGTATGGCCAGTTGCATCTCCCCTAAGCAAGTATCTTCTCAGAATCTAGTACTATTATCGTTCCCTACTATGAACTTGCTCCTGTTGAAGAAGGCAAACTTTGTCCTCATCAACCCCTTACAAAAAAGGAGAATCATTCGGCAGTGACTTGTGCGACAGTTTTGGTTATCAAATACTTGTTACACAATAACTGTACCCACACACCCTCCCCCTCCACAGAAAGCTTATAAAGACATTTACTGAGCAGACACATGTTCTTTCCTTCAATGTTTTCAATACCTAAATCCCCTCGGTCTTTCGGTGTACAATTTATATCCCACTTGGATAGTCTATACTTTGATTTATTGTCATCTTCGCCAGAAAAATCATGATCGACTGAAGTCTAGCCATTTTCGTTCCTCCCATGGGTATTTCAAAGAAGGACAATAGAAACATTGGCATACTGGTAAGCACATAATTTATTAGAATTAACCGACCCCCATAAGACATAAGCTTGCCCTTCCAGGAACTAAGCTTCTTCTCAAATCGATCTTTGATGCACTTCCAATCCTTGTTATTAATTTACGATGATGGATTGGGATTCCCAAGTAGCTAATCAACAGAGAACCCAACTCGGTGACAACTATCTATAATTTTCCTATTCTTCCATGGGGCGCCCAAAACGGAACGGTACACTCGTGTTAAAATTAATTTTCAAACCAGAAAATTGTTCAGAAAGGCATAAAATCAGTTTCATGTTTCTCGCTTTTGTCATACCATGTTTCATAAAATAATTGTATCATCCATGTACTATAGTATGGAACCCTCCCCTCTACTAGATGTGGAATGAGCCCACATACATGTCCATCCTCTTTGGCTCGACCAATGAGAACAACCAACATGTTAGTAACGATATTCATCAGGATAAGAGACATTGGATCCCCTGTCTCAATACTTTTTGCGTTTGAAAATAATGACCTATGTCATCATTAACCTTGATCCCTATGGCCCTGCTTGTATAAAGGATTCGACATGTTTCCTCCAAGCCGCATCGAAACCCTTCATATGCAAAGCCTGTTGCAAAAATGGTCACTTAACTTTATTGTATGCCTTCTTGAAGTCCACTTTGAAGACAACTCCATCCAGTTTCTTTGAGTGAATTTCATGTAATGTTTCATGCAGAACGACCACACCCTCCAGAATATGTCGTCCCAGTATGAAACCCTTCTGAGTCGGCTGCACCACAGAATTTGAAATCCGTGTGAGGAAATTAGTACCAACTTTGGTAAAAAAATTCTTAAAGTCACAATAAGCAGACATATTGTGGCACCCCGGCTCAGAGCGACCGGTTTACCATGTATTGCCAGCCCAGAGAACATGTCTTCTGGAAACACACAACATCTTGGTACAAAAAACAACCGCTTTATTGATGCTAGCATATCATAGTTTACATTACAACAGGTGTCGAGGCCAAGCGGCACACATGGTGTGGTTGAACAATATGTACATTATTTAGTGAACATAAAGGGGCCTCGATCATAACTACGCGGCAGCGGAACAACGTCGTAGTGGAAACTCCATAGCACAGGGACACCGATGTGGACACGATCTAGACTCGAGCAGCACTCCTTTCCAACGAGACTTTCTTGAAATCTGGCATGACACGCCAGATCAGTACATGGAATGTACTTGCAATCTCACAACAGGCATAATCATGATGACAATCAATATCATGATAATTAACCAATTAATAATGCAATAATGTTGTGATCATGCTCTTGCGAGAAAAGTCCCTCGGGACTAGCTTACCAACCGTGATCGTTCTTGGATCACAAACGTACCACCATCGTGGTCTTGACTAGAAGTATCTCGCGATCATTACGGCGATCACAACCACGACCAATACTTGGTCTCGAACATCTCGATGGCTTTCCACCATCATCAACAGTGCAAAGTTCATAACTTAGTGTGCAAAATTTATTAAACGTTGACCCATGGTGTGACCTACTACGAGCGTGTCCGTAACCGTGGACTCGGCCATCGATAGATTATTACACTCTGCAGAGGTAGCACACTGTACCCACACCACGGAACCCAGGGCCTCGCATTCCCATTCAGGTGGACCAACAGCATTCCAACGAAACCCCTCCATTGCCATGACACTCTCCCGGCCACTCCGACACAATCCCCACTGGGCTAGTCCTGGGTGGCCCCGTGTCTACCAAAGACACAACGACCACCGTCGTGGCCAAAACGATCCCACAAGGGGACCCCGTACCATAATCTCAACAATGGGCACACAAGGTTATGTCTGCTTACCGGGCCAGGGTAAGCAAGCCCATAACCTTCCTAGTTGGAGGCACCGACCAGAGGCATGACAAAGGACCGAATCAAGGCCTCCCATAAGGCAAATGTGGTAGCACTGGGAAAAACTCGATTCAGTGGCACCATGACCCGGCCAACGATATATTCAAGTTGAGTTATATTTAGGTTCAACTTAAAGTAAAAATAACCGGTGTCATAGTATGCCATGAAATGCAACACTAACATATGCATCACATATTAACAGAAATGACTGAGTCAACTATATTCACACTAAGCATAGTCATCAACAACTTATTCCACTTTTCTGGTTAGGATAAACCTTACTTTAAACAAAATATTTTCTAGCAAATTTTTATTATTTTGCTCATGCAAGAAAATAACTTTAAGTAATTACTCATATGCATAACAATATTATTCTTTCATCACCACAAATAAATCCTAGTTTCTTTACCAACTAAGTTAGTTTCAAACATTCTGTAACTCAAGCATATTAACTAAAACAAGCACTTAACAGAATATAAATAACATAATAGTTATTTAAATGCATGGATTAAATCTTTCATTCAAGTAAGAAAATCATAAATATTGAAATGGCATCATGAAAATGTTGTTGTGGCTTGCCTTAGTGCAGATGAGGTTCACAAGCCTTCTGGTGATCCTCAAGACAAGCCTCACCTTCTGAAAATAATTTTAAACACAAGAAGAAAATATCAAGAACCCTTCTGAAAATCACTAGAAAATCTAGACAACACAGAAAAATCTCATTTTTGGTGAGCTGCTAGATTTCTTTGCAAAGAACACAATGCAAAAAGAGTCAATTCATTTGGACTTATGGTTGAAGAGTTATAGCTGTTTGAAGCTCTCTGGAAATTAAATGAATTTGAATTTAAATAAAACAAACTGAGGGGGGACGAAGGCATAAAGCCTCGGGCGCCACCACTCGTCTTGCTTGGCGTGTCTGAGTGGCTGACTAGCGGGCCCTGCTAGTCAGGCGAGGGGGAGAGGGAGGAGGAAACAGAGGGGGTCGCGGCTTCGCCGGAGCTCTCACCAGCGACGAGGGCTCCTTGGCCAAGACGAGAGGGAGGGATCGATATAGGGGATGGAGGCGCACCTGCCCGTACCCATAGCGTGGCTAGGGTGGTCGGACGGCGTCAGAATCGACCTCACAAGCGGGGGCAGAGAGCGGTGGTCGCCGGAGACGAGGACGACGGCGAACAGAGGCAACTCCAGGGGCTCCAAGAGGTTGGAACGGCTTCATTGAAGAGTGGTGGAGGCTCCGGAAGGGTCGCCCAGGCCTGGGAGGGGCTGGAGCTACTGCGACGACCCGAGGGAATCGCCAGCGAGCTCGAGCTCGAGCTCGGGGACGGCGGCCCGCGGCCTGCCCGGCCAGGCTACGGCTATCTACGAGTTTGTGGAGTGTGTGGGAGTGGTGGATGGTGCTCGAGGAGGCTGGGGGTGGCTGCATTTATAGGCGAGCCGAGAGGGGGGTTCGGGGCTCCGTCGTTGACACCTGGACACGGCGCCCGACGACGAGCGGTGTCAGTGAGAGGGGGAGAAGGCGACGCAACTCACGGGGGGACTGTGGGCGAACGTAGACGAGCACAGGATCGAGAGGAAGGCGACGAGCACAGTGCGCACCGCACTGTTACGTTGGCCGGACCGTGCCCGTGCTCGCTGCGGCGAGCTCCGGCGTCGGCAAGTGCCAGGGGGAGTTAATGAAGTTGAGACGAAGATGGTGGCGAAGTTTGGCGCGATACGGCAGTCGGGGAAGCGAGGACGCATGAAACAGAGCGCTCGGCGGCACTCAGAGCGCGTCGACATGCATGCCAGCACCCCTGGACGAACGCGGTCACCGCGTGGACTATGACATCAGGCCGACCAACGTCCAAATACCATGTCTGGCTTGTTGTTCATGGTAGATTGAGAGGTTACCACGCTTTGGTTTGGTTCCAGGTGCAGTAGAAAAGATTTCACACGTTTGGTAAGTTTCTGATCAGTAACTTTGAGAGGTTACTGAGGTCAAATGGCTGGGAGTTAGAGGCTGTGCTTTGGAGGCTAGCAATCATCTACTAAGGTGATGATGCACAAGAAAAATCAGGCACAATGGAGCAAGTAAAATGGTAGTTGCTCTAGAAACCACCATTTCTGTCCAAAACAGAAAATAATTTCTGTAGCAAAAATATTTCAAAAAGTGGTGCAACATTTTTGCTCGGGAAGGTGCCCTAGGGTTCAAAGAATATTTGTGAATTTTGCCAGATTTTTGTGGGCAAGAAAAATTGGGGTTGCTTTGGAGCACATTGAACTAGCTAGGGTTTTGGAGAGGAAAATGAATATTTTTCATTAAAGAAAAATATTCCAAATATTATTTTGGGTAGAATCAGAGAGGGAATGATGGTATGGGAGGGAAATGATGCACTTGGGTGAAAGCCAAGGGTACCCAAGTGTTTAAGTCCATATGAAAAGATTCAAAAACTCCAAATTTCAAAATCAATTCAAAAGAAAAATCAGGCAAATAAAGGAGGGCAAAAACCAGGCTGTCACACATATCTGTCTGAACTGCACAATACAAACCGCCTCCTCCTTCTTTGGCAACAACGTAATAGTTCCAAAGTTAAATTTAAACAGTTGTAGCTGGCCATTAAACAGACCATGGAACATGGGCATTAATTAGGTTATCTTGAATGATATCCCAGCACTTCTTATAAGATTTTGCTGGAAAATCATCCGGGTGAGCTGCCTTATTATTCTTCATTTGAGAAATTGATTCGAACACTTACTTTTCTGACAAAGGGACAGACAAAACCTCATTCTCGTCGGTCCCCAGTTGAGGTAAATCCCCAACCCTATTCTCGTGGACTGAAACAAAATTCTCCACCAGCGCTCCAAAGAGATTTTTATAGAAATTTGAGATATACAATTTTAGGTCCCCGTCCCTACAATTGTACTATCATCCTGTTCAAGTTCGATCATTTTCTTTTTTCTGTGTTTTCCATTCGTAATCATATGGGAAAGTTGGGTATTATTATCCTCTTGAACCACTTGTCAAAGTTTAGCTCTGAATGCCCATTTGAACAATTCTTCTCTGAGAAGCTCTGCTAACTTATCTTTGGCATCTCGCTTGGCAAAACTTTCAATCGTGTCGAGCATACTACCCTCGGCTTTTAAATCTAGCTCGTTAATGAGATTAATAAGCTTTTCTTTTTCCCGTTTGTAAATGCCACTCTCATTTTTTGCCCAGCCCCGCAAGAGCTGTCGCAAGTGTTTAATTTTACATTGCCATCTTTCAATGTTAAATTCTCCTCTATTCTCTTTAGCCCACTTCCTGGCTATCAAGTCGAGGCAATGCAGTGACCTAGTAAGAAAGTTTATTATTACCTCATTATTTGATCCCTGAAATAAGCAAATTTGCATTTCATATGCAACAAATTGCCACTATCTCTTCATCCAGGTAGTGAGGTAGAAGAGAGATCAAGGAGCGAAGGGGAGCGTATCATGGAGGTGAGATGCTCATTTGCTGAAACGGGCTTCGTATATGGAAGGGCGCAATAAACCATAGTGAGCCGATTTTTCTACAGGAGTAGCTTCCATTATTGGCGGATCATATTTTTTGCGGGAAAATTCAATCTGTTCATCTTCAATCATGGCATTACAATAAACACTAGAAATGATAAAAATTACATCCAAATCCGTAGATCACCTAGCGGCGCCTACAAGCACTGAAGCGAGCCAAAGGTGCGTCGCCGTCATCGCCCCTCCCTCACAGGAGTTGGGGCAAACTTGTTGTACTATATAGTCAGGAAGTTGTCATGCTCAAACACCATAGTACCAGCGCACCAGAACAACCACTAGTAGAAAAAGGCCCATTTGTCCCGGTTCGTAAGGCCCATCTGTCCCGGTTGAGGATCCGGGACTAAAAGGTCGTTACTAATGCCCTAGGCCTTTAGTCCCGGTTCTTACACGAACCGGGACAGATGGTCCTCCACGTGGCCGCTGCGGGAGCCCAGGCAGGAGGGCCTTTGGCCCCGGTTGGTGGCACCAACCGGGACCAAAAGGCATCCACGCGTCAGCTTTTCACAGGCTAGGGTTTTTTTTTTGAAAGGGGGGGGGGATTTGGGGTTTTGTATGGTTAATTAAGGTGTTTCATATATTGTGTTAGGTAGCTAATTAATTAATAGAGAGAAGTGTCCTCTCTTATCTCCGTGCTTGGTCGACGCTACGTACTATACGTATAGAGAGGCCCTCGACACGCTAGCTAGTAAGCAAATGATGGAAACCATTAAGTACAGAAGTTCGTCATGCATACCGAGAGAAGTGATATCGACCTCTCCTTCTCCGAGAGATTGCGCAAACAACAAGTTTTCGTATATCTATCCGACGCTACTGGCTACATATATACAATATTAGGATCTCTTACAATATAATCTCCCCTAATTATATAAGAACTCAATTTCAACATGGTATTCTCCGGCTTTATTGATGACGTGGTCAAAAAAGAATCCCACCAATTCCTCTTGAATTGCTTTCATGCGATCTTCTGGTAGGAGTTCATTCCGCATCTGCCACGTCTAATTTGAAGAAGGGGTTTGAGGGAGTCCTGGATTAGGGGGTGTCCGGATAGCCGAACTATCACTGTGGGCCGGACTCCTGGACTATGAAGATACAAGATTGAAGACTTTGTCCCGTGTCCGAATGGGACTTTCCTTGGCGTGGAAGGCAAGCTTGGCGATACGGATATGTAGATCTCCGACCATTGTAACCGACTCTGTGTAACCCTAACCCTATCCGATGTCTATATAAACCGGAGGGTTTTAGTCCGTAGGACGAACAACAATCATACCATAGGCTAGCTTCTAGGGTTTAGCCTCTCTGATCTCGTGGTAGATCTACTCTTGTACTACCCATATCATCAATATTAATCAAGCAGGAGTAGGGTATTAACTCCATCGAGAGGGCCCGAACTTGGGTAAAAACGCCGTGCCCCTTGTCTCCCGTTACCATCCGCCTAGACGCATAGTTCGGGACGCCCTACCCGAGATCCGCCGGTTTTGACACCGACATTGGTGCTTTCATTGAGAGTTCCTCTGTGTCGTCACCTATAGGCCCGATGGCTCCTTCAATCATCAGCAACGACGCAGTCCAGGGTGAGACTTTTCTCCCCGGACAGATCTTCGTATTCGACGGCTTTGCGCTGCGGGCCAATTCGCTAGGCCATCTGGAGCAGATTGAAAGCTACGCCCCTGGCCATTAGGTCAGATTTGGAAGCCCGAACTATACGGCCGATGTCCGCGGAGATTTGATCTTCGATGGATTCGAACCACAGCCGAGCGCGCCGCACTGTCTCGATGGGTATGATCTAGCTCTGCCGCCGAACAACGCCCTGGTGGCCGCACCAGTATCCGCTCCGACCCTTAATCCGGAGTCTGTTTCGCCGATCGAGGACGGTTGGTTGGACACCGCCTCGGGGGCTGAAATCTCCACGGCGATTGAGCGAACACCATCCCTGTCGCTTTGGCTTCGTGACTCCAGTGCGGACTCCTTTCTGGACTCCGAACCTCCCGCGCCTCTACCAGTCGAATCCGACTGGGCGCCGGTTATGGAGTTCACCGCCACGGACATCTTTGGCACTCGCCCTTTGGCGATATCCTGAACTCATTAAAGTCTCTCTCTTTGTCGAGAGCCTGGCGAACTATGGTCGGAAGGTTGGGATTGGATGACGAAGAAATTCAACGCCCACCCACCACCCACTTTGTAGCCACTGCCGATGATTTAACCGACATGCTCGACTTGACTCGAAGACATCGGCGGTATGGACGGCGGTGCGGAGGCGATCAAGAGCCAACACCCACGGGGCAATCGGAAGGCCACCTCGTCATATGACATATACATGGTGGACATCCCAAAAGATGGGAATGGCGATGGAACGGCGGAGGATGACCCTCAAGAAACAACCCAAGCGCCGGCGTCTGCGGCGCCGCTCTAAATCCGCCCGCAAGAAAAGCGGCGATTCCGCACGGAGATAATAACACCGCAGAGCGGTGCGAAGACAACCCCCTCGGTGGATTCAACACGGGAGGAGGAGAAGCCAACCCTCATGATAGAGCGGCAGAGAGGGAGGTGGAGGGCGATAATTATATGCCTCCCTCCGAAGATGAGGCAAGCCTCGGCGACGGCAATTTGTCGTGCTGAGGATCCCGCCGAACAGGAGGCGTTTCAAGCGCAGGCTTATGGCCACGGCAAGCAGCCTCAAGAAAAAGCAGCAGCTTAGAGCTGACCAAGACTTGCTAGCTGACAGATGGACTGAATTCCTTGCAGCCGAAGAGTATGAACTCGAACGCCCCTCCAAGAGATACCCAAAACCCAGGCTGCTACCCCAATTAGAGGAAGCAGCACCCAAACCTACATCACCAGCGCATGATGTGGCCGACCGGCCACCCCGTGGCATGACGAGAGGCCTCTAGACCCTCCATTCAAGCCGCACCCCGGCGCCGCTCGACCAAGGCACGGGGAAACGCGCCAGACCTGCGAGACATATTGGAGGACAAGGCAAGGCAAACAAGATCGATCTACGGATCGCGTGGGCGCCCCACGACATGTGATGATAACCGTCACGCCGGATACAGCAACTCGGCGGGCGAACACGATGAACAAAGCTCATTTGAGTTGCGTCGTGATATAGCCCATCTGAGGCGCCGCACACCCACTATGCTTCATAGACGAAGTGATGGATCATCAAATCCCCGAGGGTTTCAAACTCGTAAACATCGAATCATACGATGGCACAACAGATCCTGCGGTTTGGATCGAGGACTACCTCCTCCATATCCACATGGCCTGCGGTGATGATCTACGCCATCAAATACCTCCCATTCAAGCTTAAAGGACCAGCTCGGCATTGTCTTAACAGCTTGCCGGCGAATCAATTGGTTGTTGGGAAGACACGGAAGCCGCATTCCTTGATAACTTCCAGGCACATATGTGTGACCACCGGACGCCGATGACCTCAGCCACATAATTCAGCAGCGGAAGAATCGGCGGACAATTACGGACACGGTTCCTAACCAAGAAAAATCAAATCGTTGATTGTCCGGATCGAGAGGCCCTTGCAGCCTTCAAACATAACATCCGCGACGAGTGGCTTGCCCGGCACCTAGGACAGGAAAAGCGAAATCCATGGCAGCCCTCACAATGCTCATGACCCGCTTTTGCGGGGAGAGGACAGCTGGCTAGCTCGTAGTAACAACTTGACCAAAAACCCCGTAGTTCGAATACCAAGGACAGCAATGGCAGGTCGCGTCGCAACAAGAACAAGTGCCGCGTGCGGCGATAATGTTGAAGATCTGGCGGTCAATGCGGATTGAGCTCTAAACTTGGTCAGCGAAAAAAGCCGTTCAAAAGAAATACTCGGGGCCCGTCCAATCTGGACCGAATACTCGATCGCTCGTGCCAAATACATGGCACCCCAAAAACCAGCCAACCACACCAACAGGGATTGTTGGGTCTTCAAACAATGCGCAAGTTAAATGCGAACTCAATGGCAAGGGCTGCATAGCGATGACGAGGAGGAGCCCGGCCACCGAACAATAGAGGACAGAAGGTTTCCCCCACAAGTGCGGACGGTGAACATGATATCGCAACCCATATACCCAAAGGGAGGCGGAAGCATGCGCTAAGGGGCGTATATGCGATGGAGCCAATCGCCCCAAAGTTCAACCCATGGTCCTCCTGCCCGATCACCTTTGATCGAAGGACCACCCACTAGCATCCGCCACGGCGGATTCGCCGCGATGGTTCTTGACCCAATCATTGACGGATTTCACCTCACTAGAGTTACGATGGACAGCGGTAGCAGCCTGAACCTGCTCTATCAAGATACGGTCGCAAAATGGGCATAGACCCTCAAGGATTAAACCCACAAAGGCGACCTTTAAAGGCGTCATACCGGTGTAGAGGCCAATTATACAGGCTCGATTACACTCGAAGTGGTCTTCGGATCCCGGATAACTTCGAGCGAAGAGTTAATCTTCGACATAGTCCCGTTCCGCAGCGGCTATCACGCACTGCTTGGACGAACCGCATTTGCAAAGTTCAATGCGGTGCCGCACTATGCATACCTCAAGCTCAAGATGCCAGGCCCTCGAGGAGTAATCATGGTCAATGGAAACACCAAACGCTCTCTCCGAACGGAGGAGCATACGGCGGCCCTCGCGGCGGAGGTGCAAGGCAGCCTCTCACAGCAATTCTCGAGTCCGGCCACTAAACGTCCGGACACTGTCAAGCGCGCCCGGAGTAACCTACAACAAGACCGCCTGGCACGATCCAAGCACGCGTAGCAATCCGGCCCCAACCCCAGCCCTCGCGAAATTGCGAAGCCAGTACTACGCGTACATAACTACGCTCTGGAGATACCATGGGCATAAGGGGAGGGGCACGACCACGGCACGCCCAGAATGCGGCTCAACCGCACCAGGGGCTCCCGATTGTGTCATTCTTTTCTTTTTCTTTTTCTTACTTTCAGGACTCCGTTTTCCAGAAGCCCTATCCGGCACTAGAATTGCCGAACTCACGATGCAACAGCCAGGGAAGCAGAAAGCTACGTCGAGTGTCCAGGTGGTCTCTACTACGAGCATTATACCTGTTTTACATACCATCCCGCAGCTTACCCCTGGAGGGGACATGTTAAATAGTCCCATCCCTTGCTTATCGCACTATTTGTATCGTTCTGCTTTCATTGCAGTACCTTTTTGAATAAACAATACATAGCTTTTGCCTATTATTGCACTCCTTTCTTTATCTATATATATGTTCATTTCATGACATGTTGCACCCGTGCACTTTGGTACAGCCAATACAGCAGGGGCTTAAGTACCCCAAAAATATGGTGTGATAAGTCCGAACACTTTCACAAGTGCGGCACCCCGAACTTATAGCATTATATGCATCGGCTCCGAATCATGTCTTGGGTCAATAGTTGGGTTTGCCCGGCTCCCATGTTTTGGTACCTTACGTTCCGTTATATCGGCTAAGGTAGCGCTGGGAGAACCACTGCGATTGTGCCCCGGTTGAGCTGGGTTGAGCACCTCAAAAGCTAAAACTGACCGTCATGATAGGGCGAGAGCCGGTCGCTGTTCGAGAGGTTTTTTCGGGTCCCTAAAGACTTATGCCGCTTAGAGCGAGGAGTCGGCATTGTCCGGCCAAGGCGTGGATAGCGCCCCGAACTCGGTCTTCCGAATACTAGGGGCTTCGCCAAAATTTAAAATTATAGAATTCTATGGCTAAGTGAGAGTGTTCAAGCACTATAAGTTCGGTTGCCTTGTTACGTTCGTTGGCGCCTCCTCGAAGGACCCAAGAATGGGAACAAGAGCGCTCAAGTTTATCCCGAACACCCCAAACTTTCGTGGCATGGGGGCTGAAGCCAACGACTTGCCATCTCCCAAATTTGATAAACGGCCACACGAAGGTAATATTTTAAATTCTGGCGTTGCTTAGCGCATATGAACAAGTTTTCAGCGTCAGGATAACAAATGCGAGTCTATTCAAAATTACATCTCTGGAGCATTCACCCGCTATAAAGGCGGGCACCCTTCATGACGCCCTCATAGTACATTTCGGGCTTGCGATGCTCCTTGCCCTTCGGTGGCCCGTCCGTCACAAGCTTCTCAGCATCCATCTTGCCCCAGTGCACTTTAGCACGGGCAAGGGCCCGACGGGCACCTTCAATGCAGACGGAGCGCTTGATGACTTCAATCCATGGACAGGCGTCCACCAGCCGCCGCACTAGCCCAAAGTAGCTCCCATGCATGGCTTCCAATGGCCACAGCCGAACTATGAGGCCCTTCATGGCCTGTTCGGCGACCTTGTGGAGCTCGACCAGCTGCTTCAGCTGGTCGCTTAGGGGCACCGGATGTCCGGCCTTAGCATACTGAGACCAGAACACCTTTTCCGTCGAGCTCCCCTCCTTGGCGCGGTAGAACGTGGCAGCATCAGACACACTACGGGGCAGATCTGTGAATGCTCCTAGAGAGCTCCGGATTCGGGTAAGTAATAGATAATTCACTTTCACATGCTTGCTTTGCATAAAGAATGCCTTACCCGCCGCTATCTTCTTTAATGATTCAATTTTTTGGAGGGCTTTTTGGGCTTCGGCCTTAGCGGCTTTGGCACTCTCAAGAGCCGAGGCGAGCTCAGACTCTCGAGTCTTCGAGTCACGCTCCAAACTCTCGTGTTTTTCCACGAGAGCCTGGAGCTCATGCCGCACCTCCGCCACCCGCGCCTCCTGCTTCTCTCGCTCGGCGCGCTCCGCGACTGCTTTGCTTTCGGGCGTGGACACCGCTTCCTTCAGGGTCTCCACCTCGTTCATGGCCCCTACAATACCCACGTTATTCCTGTCATTTTTTGCAACCAAATCATTTCTATAAGGTATTACTTAGCTTCCTTGTCCTCGAGCTGCTTCTTGGCAAGGCCGAGCTTGTTCTCGGACCGCTCGAGGCTCTGTTTCAATGCATTGACCTCCGCAGTCAGTGTGGCAGAGGTCAGCAGCGCAGCCTGCATTCCCATATTGACATACTTATGTTAGACTCCTGCGTATAGCTTTTTAGATCCTTAGTCCGGCTTTTCTTTCCGAACACCGAACTAAGCATCGAGAACTACTGTCTATCACGGTAATATTTTTACATATTCTAAACTTACCTCAAAGCCTGTTAGAAGGCTGGTACAGGCTTCAGTCAGCCCGCTCTTGGCAGACTAAACTTTCTAGATCACCACACTCATAACAGTGAGGTGCTCCTCGTCGATGGAGGCGCCTTTAAGTGCCTCCAGCAAGCTATCCGGTGCCTCCGGATGGACGGAGGTCACCGGCGTCGTAGTCTTACCCTTCTTACGAAGGGGCCACTTGCCGGACTTCGGAACCACTGAAGGTTCCGGTACGGAGTCCGGCACAAGGCCAGACTTAGAGCCCTCTGGGGTTTCGCCCCCTTTGCACCCGGAGTCCGGGAGGTCGCCTTGCGGCGCCTCCAGGACCACCTCCTCCTGGTTGGGCCCCTTTTGGGACTCCACCGTGGTGTCGTCTGCGTCACGAGGGGAGGAGGCGGTCGGAAGTGTAGTGCTATTCACATCCGAAGAATTCAGGGAGCCGCTCGACGAATCGGCAAGCTCGTCCTTGGGCGGGCTACATGGTCATATTCGGCGTTAGAAGACACTATGCGACAAATAAAAAGTCATGAACTATTCCGGAGTCCGGACACTTACGATCTCGCCAGGGGCTTGGCCCTTGGTGGCCACTCCTCCTCGTCGTTGTCGGCGTTGGTGGAGAAGTCCGGAGGAAGGGTCCTTGCTTTCTTGGACCCTCCGGCCTCCCCAATCGGGGCGGCCTTCCTTTTCTTCTCTCCCCCCGCTGGGGGAGAGGCTTCTTTCTCCTCCTCCTCGTCCTTAGAGGAGGATTCCGCCTCGGAGTCGTCGGACGATGAGTCCGACAACACCTGGCGTCGGGCACTCCTTCGAGTCCCCGTGCCCTTCTTCTCCGGCACCACGTGAGGTGCCGGAGCCAGCAGCCCCGTCAATCGGGCGACCGCTGGGTCTTCTGGCAAGGGGGCCAGACAGTTAATCTGTCCGGACGTCTTCAGCCAGTCCTGTCAAAGGTTAGGGAGTTTTAGATCCCGCATAGAGTCAAACTATGAAAAAAGAGTCCCATAAAGGGTAAAATAACTTACCTCGCTGGCTTGACGCTGCGAGCTGAATCCGCGATCTTGATGGCGGATGTAGAACCTCGGCGCCTTGAGCGGCACCTTCCAGAGTCTTCGTGCGTAGTGTCGAAGAGCCTTTTCAGAGTTGGGTCTGTGCGAATCGAACTCCCACAATTTGAAGGCCCGTTGTTGGCATGGGAGAATCCGGCGGATGAGCATCACCTGGATTACGTTGACAAGCCTGAGATTCTTGTCCACCAGGTTTCGGACGCAGGTTTGGAGTCCGGACAGCTCGTCCGAATCCCCCCACGTCAGGCCCGTCTCTTTCCATGATGTGACCCATGTGGGGAAGCCAGACCGGAATTCGGGGGCCGCCGCCCATTGAGAGTCGCGCGGCTCGGTGATGTAGAACCACCCCGATTGCCACCCCTTTATGGTCTCCACAAAGGAGCCCTCGAGCCATAGGACTTTGGCCATCTTGCCAACCATGGCGCCTCCGCACTCCGCTTGGCGGCCGCCCACTACCTTCGGCTTGACATTCAAGATCTTAAGCCATAAGCCGAAGTGGGGCTGGATGCAGAGGAAGGCCTCACACACGACGATAAACGCCGAGATGTTGAGGATGAAGTTCGGGGCCAGATCATGGAAATCCAGGCTGTAGTAGAACATGAGCCCCCGGACAAATGGGTGAAGTGGAAAACCTAGTCCGCGGAGGAAGTGGGTGAGGAACACCACCCTCTCATGGGCCCTGGGGGTGGGAATGAGATGCCCCTCATCGGGTAGCCGGTGCACGATGTCGCTGGACAAGTATCCGACCTTCCGCAGCTTTTTGATGTGCCCCTCCGTGACGGAGGAGGCCATCCACTTACCTCCTGCTCCGGACATAGTTGGAGAAGGTTGAGGTGGGATGTGTGGATTGGGCGCTGGAGCTCGAGTGCGCGGAAATGGATGGGCAAAGGAGGAAGAAGGCGTAGGTGAAAATGTGGATCATTATCCCCTTATATGGACGGACGAAGCTATGCGTCCCCCGCCAGCCTGGTAAAACTCGCTTATCTCCCAAGCGCCGTAATCAATGGCGCGGTTGGGTTACCCACGTCCGTATTGATGAGGATCCCGGAATAAGGGGGCACGATCTCCGCTTTGATAAGACGTGCCAAGGAAACCGCCTTGCTAAACGCGCTGAGGTGGAACAGTAAAAACGATTCGTATAAAGGCCTGGCCGTGGTGTGATGTCATGCCGCGGAATACGTCAGCAGATCTGTGCAAAAGTTATTCTCTCTACGGTAGTATGTGGAACTTGTTTTGCGAGCGGACACTATCCTTGTGTTCAAAATCTTCTATGAAGTATTCGGAGGAGGAACCCGCCTTGCAATGCGAAGACAATATGCGCGCGGACTCGTTGTCATTGAAGCCTGGTTCAGGGCTCTTGAGGAGTCTGGATTAGGGGTGTCCGGATAGCGAACTATCACCGTTGGCGGACTCTGGACTATGAAGATACAAGATTGAAGACTTCGTCCCGTGTCCGGATGGGACTTTCCTTGGCGTGGAAGGCAAGCTTGGCGATACGGATATTTAGATCTCTGACCATTGTAACCGACTATATGTAACCCTAACCCTATCCAATGTCTACATAAACCGGAGGGTTTTAGTCCGTAGGACGAACAACAATCATACCATAGGCTAGCTTCTAGGGTTTAGCCTCTCTGATCTCGTGGTAGATCTACTCTTGTACTACCCATATCATCAATATTAATCAAGCAGGAGTAGGGTATTACCTCCATCGAGAGGGCCCGAACCTGGGTAAAAATGTCGTGCCCCTTGTCTCCTGTTACCATCCGCCTAGACGCACAGTTCGGGACCCCCTACCCGAGATCCGCCGGTTTTGACACCGACAGGGGTTAATACATATATATGAATGAAACTCAACATAAATGATGGTGTAATAAAATTAAATTGTGAATATTATTGCTTGCGCACATCAAATTGTCTTTGAGTGTAGCCCCGCTTATTTTTGCAAGTCGCGTTGTAGATGAACTCGCACACGTAGTATCCACAGTAATCATTCCCTTGTTCCTGCCACAAGCACTTTACGAGAAATAGAGGTCAATCAAACTGATAATGAAGCATTATAAATGGCATTGATGAAAGTAGCTAGAATCAACGAGAGATGCGCGGAAGTAGCTAGCTAGTAGTACTTACTTTCGGGTATGTATATCGCAGCTCCCTCGGCAATCCCGGAGCTTCTGCGGTGAACTTTTTCCAAACCCTGCAAGAAAAAGATAATAATTATTTCTTGAGATATCAGGAAATGAACAAAAAGTTGCCGATATGGTGCGATAATGATCGATTGAACTTACTTGTTGAGAATTTTAGTCATGTCCGCATAGGTCTCTGGATCTTTTCGTCTCGAGTCTAAGACGACCACTAGTCCCTGCTCAAGCTTAATATCCAGGAGAATATAGTGGAAGCTGCACACGCATACATAACTCATCAATTAATTACATTAATATAACCTCGAGTAATAAGGGAAACTGAATATGCACAAGACAGTAACACTCACTTGAAGTTGTAAGGAAAGAGTATTTTATCTTTGTTTTGATTTATTATCAACGATTTGAGCAAGTTGGCCTCGGCTTCTTTGGCATTCTTTTTAACCGTAAATTCATCTATGAGAATTGTGTTAATGAACCCAATATCATAGATTTATGCTTTTCTGCACTCGACGATCTTCAATCTGCATAATATAGTGAGGATAATTATAAATACATGCAATGAAAGAGCTGAGCTATATATAGAGACTTCATGACAGAAGTAGTACTTACAGACAGTAGCAAGTGACCGTTAATTTATCGAGGGCCTTTTGATTGTAAAACTGGAAGAACTCCTCAAATGGAATAGACAACAGATCAATTCCAAGGAGGTCGTGCTCCTCTTTAACTCTTAGCATCAAAGTATTCGTCCCCCCAGACTCTTTGCAGGTTTTCATGTACCAATCATGCAATCTTCGCATCATCGTTGTTAGAGATTTTTCATCTTTGACGAGAGGCTTCCCGTAATGGTATTTGTGTTTGTCCACCTCCAAGAAATCATAATGTACATCGTCGTGCAGGTAATCTCCAAGATTTGTATAACTGGGCACCATCCTCTGATCATTAGCGACGATATCGCTAGACACCTTGAGCGGGGGGCAT
Organism: Aegilops longissima; assembly: GCA_021605205.1. Taxonomy (NCBI): domain Eukaryota; kingdom Viridiplantae; phylum Streptophyta; class Magnoliopsida; order Poales; family Poaceae; genus Aegilops; species Aegilops longissima. Next base: position 570,351,203 of record CM038676.1, on the reverse strand, counting down.
GATTGGTTCGCTTGTTCGCCAAGCTGGGCAATTGTTTTCCCAGCTCGTCGTTCTGCTAACCTTCGATCACTGATAGTACTTCCCGACCGCTCCGCTTCGATATATACCTTTTCAGTAATGCGCTCATAGTTGTTTTTCGGCAAAGACTTTGGTGGTTTCCTCAGGGCATTGATAGTGCGCTTTGCTTTCACCGGATCTATCTTCTCCTCTGGAGGTGGATGTTTCTTGGCTTTCACCCCATCGAAGAAGTCCTTCACTTCGGTTTCCACGATCTTTGCGGTTTCCTCCGCGGTCCTCTCGTATGGTAACTTCTCGAGAGGCTTGAGAGATGGACCGAATCTGTATTGCCTTCCGCCTCTAGCTGTACTGCTTGACGCCGGAGCAGACAGGGCAGCTGCGCTGTCTTCTTTCGTTGCTTACGAGGCGGAGGAGAAGGATTACGACGCGCCGGAGCAGCCGGAGCGGCGGCGGGTCTCTTCCTCCCTTGCTGGCGAGGCGGAGAAGGAGGAGGCTGGCTGCTGATCAGGCGCGCCGGTGCAGGCGGAGAAGGAGGCGGAGTGCCACAACGCGCCGGAGAAGGAGGCTGAGTGCCCTGATCACTCGCCGGAGGAGGAGGCGGAGGAGGAGGAGGAGTGCCCTGACTCACCGGAGGAGGAGGAGGAGGCGGAGGCGTCCAGTTCGGATGGTTGATGAGCTCCTTCCGCCATAGGCATGGAGTCTTCAGAGAAGAACCCAGCCGAGTTTCCCCTTCACCCGTAGGGTGGTCAAGCTCGAGGTCCTCAAATCCGTCCGTTATTTCATCCACCATCACCCTAGCATATCCTTCTGGAATCGGTCGGCAGTGATAAGTTGCGCCAGGTTCAGGAGGTGCAACAAAGCCAACAGCCGCCTTGACTTTTCATCCATTGCGTCATAAGGTGGCAATGTTGAGACTCCGTGATAGCATCCACGGGGTAGCTAGCAGGAGCCGTGAAGACAGGCTCCTGAAGCAGCTCTGTGGAAGCCACACTGCTTCCCCGCTGAGATGGCGGAGTAGCTTCGGGGGTAGCTTCGGCAGGTCGCTTGCTGCGAACTGCGTCTCGTTCCTCTAGCGCTTGTACCCTTGCGTTCAGCGCCTGTAGTTGGGTCTGCTCCACTTTCCTTTTCCTCCCCCAGCCTTTGTAACCGCCTGCCTCGGGAAACCCAGCCTTCCACGAAACGGAGCCTGGCGTGCCTCGTGTCCGTCCTGGGTGCTTAGGATTCCCGAGGGCCTGTGTGAGCTCGTCGTTCTCTCTGTCCGGAACGAACGTCCCTTCCTGCGCTTTTTCGATATACTCCTGAAGCCTCATGATGGGTGTATTCAGCTGCTCGTCGGTCCAAGCGCACTTCCCTGTTTCAGGGTCCAATGTTCCCCCAACCCCTAAGAACCAAGTCCTTGAACGGTCTGGCCAGCACAATGTCTCTCCTTCAATCCCTTTATCAAGCAGGTCATTCTCAGCCTTGTCCCACAATGGTCGGGCTTTTAGGTAGCCACCTGACCCCGTGCGATGGTGATGCTTCTTCTTTGCAGCATTTATCTTGTTTGTCGCTGACATCTTCTTGGCCTTCTCAGATTTCTTTTGGACGACAAATGCATCCCAGTGATCTTTGATCTTCTCAAATCGGCCGATGAATTCTGGAGTCTCGTCATGGTCGACAAACATTGATTTCAACTCATTCTTCCACCTCCTGAATAGCTCAACCATCTTCTTAAGAGCATGAGCCTTGATCATTGGCTCTTTAACTGGCTTCTCCGGATCCTCCTCTGGCGGTAGGGTGAAATTTTCCTTCAGCGCGATCCAAATATCAGCTTTCTGCCTATCATCGACGTAAGACACCCCGGAGTCTTCGTCCTTAGGCTTAAACCATTGCTCGATGCTGATCGGGATCATGTCCCTAACAAGAATCCCGCACTGAGCAGAAAATGCTTGCTTGGTCCGGAGGGGTTCAATCGGTTGGCCATCACGATCAATTTCGGTGATCGTGTACCTTTCATTCGAGCGCAACTTTCTCTTTGGGCCTCGTCTCGTTACCGAAGTTTTGCTCGATCCGGAGGGCTAGAAAAGAAGAAAGAAGAGAGTTAATGTGTGTACGTACCAAAAACAATTAATGCATCAATAGCTATAGTTAGCACATGCTTAATTAATATATATACCTGGCCGGACTCCGTTCGGTCACCGGAGCCGTAATCATGGTGTCCTTCTTCTACCCGTATTCGGTCATCGGAGCCATCATAATCATGTCCTTCCTCCTCCATTGTTCGATCACCGTAGCCTGCTTCTTCACCCTGTCCTTCCAGACCATCGGTGTCGTTGAGAAACGACAAGACGGCATCACTTCCGGCTGCGATTATGTCCCCCAACACCGCTTATGTTGCTTCGTCTCAGGGGTGCTCCATAGTTTCTGCAAATATTTACAACATGACAATTATTATTCAAACATGACAGATGGATATATTAGTGGGAAACATAGACATCCAGTGTCGTTGAGAAACGACAACGATGCTCTTTCTTCTAGGGTTTGGGTCCGCCTCTCTCTCATGCATGCCCGACGTCCCCCCTCCCTCATGTTGAAGTTATCGGGGAGGGCCGGGGTAGATCGACAACAACTACGCTCTTTTTCTAGGGTTTGGGTGGCCTTGATAGTTGGTCGGGTGAGCGGACCGCCTCTCTCTCTCTCTCTCATGCATGTCCGACGTCCCCCCTCGTGTCGAAGTTATCGGGGAGGGCCGGGGTAGATCGACAACGACGACACTCTTTTTCTAGGGTTTGGGTGGCCTCGATAGTTGGTCGAGCAAGCGGACCGCCTCTCTCTCATGCATGTCCGACGTCCCCCCCTCATGTCGAAGTTATCGGGGCGGGGGGTAAATTTTACAAAGTTTTCATACAATCAAAGAACTCTATATATATAATCATCATCTATCATCACAATCAAAGAACTCTATATATCATCATCATCATCATATCATCTACAGAAAAATTCTAAAGAAAAAATAATCTATATATCACAATATCAATATTTTCTATATACATACATACATCCATACATACATATACATCTACATTAATTATATATATATGAACAAAAAAATACTAATTCTATGAACATAAAAAGGTCTATGAACAAAAAACCATCACATCAATATTTTCATCCATCCATATATATACATCTACATTATATATGAACAAAAAATACATAAACTTTACTAATAAAAAAAGACAGCGGGCCGGGGCGGCGGCAGCTCATAGCGTGGGTGGCGACGGCGACGGCGGGGCGGGGTAGGGCGCGGGCTCTAGAGCGGTGACGTACGGCGACGACGGCGGCGTGGGCGGGGCAGGGCGCGAGCTCGGGAGGCGGCGATGATGACGGCGCTGGCCGGGCAGGGCGGAGCTCGAGGCGAGGGATGACACGATGATGGTGGTGGCGGGCAGGGCGTGGGCTCGGTGGCGGCGACGGCGGCGGTGGCGGGCAGGGCGCGGGCTCGGGGCAGTGGCGTCGGCAGCGACGGCGAGGCGGGCAGGGCGCGGGCTCGGCGACCGTGTGATGGAGGGGGGGCAGGGGCGGGCTCGGCGGCGGCGGAGGAGGGGCGGGGCAAGGGCGCGGGCTCGGGGCGGGCGGCGGCGACGTCGAGGCAGCCTGGCGGCATCGATGTGCTCGGCGTCGTCAGGGCAAACTGCGGATGAACTCTGAAAAATTTACTAAGTGTTTTCTTATATAGCAAAGCCATTGGTCCCGGTTCATGGCACCAACCGAGACCAAAGGTCTCTTTTTAGTAGCCGAAAGGGCGGGAAGCAGAGACTTTTAGTCCCGGTTGGTGGCAGAACCAATGCCCCCCTTTAATCCCGGTTGGTGCCACCAACCGGGACCTAAGGCATGCGCCTGCCAAAGCCGCGGTGCGGTGGGATGTTTAGTCCCACCTGGCTAGCTGAGGAGCTGCTGCACCTGTTTATAAGCGTCGCCCTGCCACCTCTCTCGAACTCATCTGAATTGCAGGTCTTTGGGCCTAATCTCACATTGCGATGCACTTGGGCCTTCTGGGCCTTCTGCGGGCCTGAATCCTGGCCCAACTAGTTGGGTTCCTAGTCGTATTCAGGCCATGGTGTCCCAGTAGGTGGCATTTTTTATTTTTTCCCAATTTTTTGTTTTCTTTTTTACTGTTGCTATTTTTATTTATTTTATTAAAGTTTTATTATTTTATTTTAAAGGTTTATTTTATGTTATTTTATTTCTACTTATTTATTAAAGTTTATTTGTTTCTATTTATTTTTTTTATTTTTTTCTACTTATTTATTAAAGTTTATTTTGTTTCTATTTATTTATTTTATTTTGTTTCTAATTATTTATTTTATTTTATTTTTGCTTATAATGTTTTGAACAGAAAATACTTTGATAATTTTAGTTTTAATTATACTAGAGGTTTATAAAAGCTTTTTAGTTGATTCCTTTAGTACCGGTTCTAAAAGGAACGTGAACATTGCGCCTATCTTTTTCTGTGTTCAAAATGCACCATTTGAAGCCACATCATCAATTTTCAACCCTTTCTGACTTCATTTGTTATTTTTCATGCATTTACTGATTGTTTTGAGCTATAAGACCCTGAAATTGAAAAGCATTTCAAATGAACTCTGAAAAGGTTAAAAGTTGGCATGATATCATCATTTAATCCACATAGCATGTGCAAGAAAGTAGAGAGGGTTACAGCAAAAACTAGATGCACTTCGTGTACAAAACGGACAATCTCTTTCGAAGTATCACGGTTTCATACGGAAACTCGTCTGTTACAAAGGGATTTCAATCTTTTGAACTTATTTGAACTCCAGACTTTTTATGTGTTTAAAATGCACCATTCAAAGCCACATCATCAATTTTCAACCCTTTCTGACTTCATTTGTTATTTTTCATGCATTTACTGGTTGTTTTGAGCTATAAGACCTTGAAATTTAAAAGCATTTCAAATGAACTCTTAAAAGGTTGAAAGTTGGCACGGTATCATCATTTCATCCACATAGCATGTGCAAGAAAGTAGAGAGGGTTATGGCAAAAACTGGATGCACTTCGTGTACAAAACAGACAATCTCTTTCGAAGTATAATGGTTTCATACGGAAACTCGTCTGTTACAAAGGGATTTCATTTTTTTGCACTTATTTGAACTCCAAGCTTTTTTGTGTTCAAAATGCAGCATTCAAAGCCACATCATCAATTTTCAACCCTTTCTGACTTTATTTGTTATTTTTCATGCATTTAGTGATTGTTTTGAGCTATAAGATCCTGAAATTGAAAAGCATTTCAAATGAACTCTGAAAAGGTTGAAAGTTGGCATGGTATCATCATTTCATCCACATAGCATGTGCAATAAAGTAGAGAGGGTTATGGCAAAAACTGGATGCACTTCGTGTACAAAACGGACAATCTCTTTCGATGTATCAGGGTTTCATACAGAAACTCGTCTGTTACAAAGGGATTTCATTTTTTTATTGAACTTATTTGAACTCCAGACTTTTTCTGTGTTAAAAATGCACCATTCAAAGCCACATCATCAATTTTCAACCCTTTCTGACTTCATTTGTTATTTTTCATGCATTTACTGATTGTTTTGAGCTATAAGACCCTGAAATTGAAAAGCATTTCAAATGAACTATGAAAAGGTTGAAAGTTGGCATGGTATCATAATTTCATCCACATAGCATGTGCAAGAAAGTAGAGAGGGTTACGGCAAAAACTGGATGCACTTCGTGTACAAAACGGACAATCTCTTTCGAAGTATCAGGGTTTCATACGGAAACTCGTTTGTTACAAAGGGATTTCATTTTTTTGAACTTATTTGAACTCCAGACTTTTTATGTGTTCAAAATGCACCATTCAAAGCCACATCATCAATTTTCAAACCTTTCTGACTTCATTTGTTATTTTTCATGCATTTACTGAATTTTTTGAGCTATAAGACCCTGAAATTGAAAAGCATTTCAAATGAACTATGAAAAGTTTGAAAGTTGGCATGGTATCATCATTTCATCCACATAGCATGTGCAAGAAAGTAGAGAGGGTTAAGGCAAAAACTGGATGCACTTCGTGTACAAAACGGACAATCTCTTTCGAAGTATCAGGGTTTCATACGGAAACTTGTTTGTTACGAAGGGATTTCATTTTTTTGAACTTATTTGAACTCCAGACTTTTTCTGTGTTCAAAATGCACCCACTAATAGGGAAAATCTTATAGACAGGATCTTACCATCTGCGAGTTTTAAAATAAGGCGCTGCTGCAATGTAGCAGGAGCGCGCTCCGGCAGTACTCGCTGCTGAAATAGACGTAGCAGCAGCGCGCCTCTTCTAAGCCGCGCTACTTCTATAATTCCCACGACCCCGCCGCGAAGCTAGTTCTAGCAGCAGTGCGTTTGTTCGGACCGCGCTACTGCTGGATAGTTTAGCAGTAGCGCCTTTGCCTTTAGAGCGCTACTGCTAAAACTAGCTATCTCCAACCCCCCACGCTCTCCTATCCGATCCACACTCACACTCACACTCACACTCTCACTCCCCTCAACCCCCCCCCCTCCCCCCGCGCGCCGGTCCTCCCTCGCCTACCCCTCTTCCCTCTGTGCCGCCGTCAACTCCTCCTTGCTAGACTCGGTACCGTCCTCCTCCTCCGTCCTCCCTCGACTCGCCGCCAGCCGGCCCCTCCTCGCTCCGCCCTCCTCCTCCGTCCTACTCTCTTCTCTCTCCTCGAGCCGCCCCTCCTTCTCCCTCCTCACTGCTACATTTTGATTTAGTAGGCTAGTTCATACGCAACATTTTGATTTAGTTGATATGATTTAGTTTATTTAGTAGGCCAGATGATTTAGTTGATTTAGAACATTTTGATTTAGTTGATTTAGTAGGCTAGTTGATTTAGTTAATTTAGAACATTTTGATTTAGTTGATTTAGTAGGCTAGTTGATTTAGTAGATTTAGTAGGCTAGTTGATTTAGAACATTTTGGATTAGTTGATTTAGTATGCTAGTGGATTTAGTAGGCTAGTTGATTTAGTTGATTTAGTATGCATCATTTTATTGTTATTTTTTCTGTACATGGATAGGTAGATGCTTTTGTTTTTTGTAATAAGTTGTTTTTTGGCAAAATGTAGGTGCCAATTTAGTTAAATTTGCCACTTGTTTTTTAATCAATTATCTTAGGCAATAGGGGCCAAAATAGATGAAATGTCTTGGTAGGTGGTACCCTTATTTGGTACCCTTATAATTGTCCATAAAATTGCTTCTCACGGAAGAACCAAAAATATCACATGCTACTGTTTTTCTTTCCTGTGAAGTGGATCATTAATCCTTTGCTCATATCATCTAGGAAAATGGCGCCGCCACCACCACCACTATGTCGACTGTGCAAGTCAAGGTGCGCCAGCAGCCTTGCAACTGGCAAGCTGTTCGGCATCTACTTCCAGCCGAGTTTTCGTCATGCGGCTGTAAGATATTAGATGAAATGTAACAACTATTTTATTTTTAGTGTTGGCATTACTTCATTGTGTCATTTTGCTTTTTTTACACAGATCGTCGCATGCAATGTGAGGTTAAAATTCAACAAGCTGACAGGAGACACTGTGACATTTGAGGCTCCTGGGGGGGCGTACACTATGGAGGTCGAGAAAGGACGCAATATGTCGCAGATTGGAGGAGATGGATGGGCTCGCTTCCTCGCCCACATGCGTCTTACTGGTGGTGAGTTGATCAGCTTCTCCTTCAGAGCAGAAAGACCCAAGCTGGCTGTCATTTATCTCAACCTGGTGGAAGATGATGAAGATGACGAAGATGATGAAGATAATGAGGACCCACTCGATGAAGATGATGAGAACCCACTTCATGAAGCCATCGCAGCTCAAAGAATGAGGCTGAGCGAGGAGGAGGTGTGCAACCTATGGGACATAATTCGGCCACGTGATGACTTTTTCGGGGTGTCATTCGTGACCCGCCTGACAAGTACCATGGTCGATTGGCATGAAATGGTATGTTATACTAACTGTAGTAATTTGATGATATATATATATGCTTTATTGTTATACTTACTAATGCAAATTTTCCGATGATATGCTTAGTGAATCCGATGATATGCTTAGTGTAGAGTCCAATGATATGCTTTGTGGAATCTAGTCGATGATATGCTTTAGTGTAGAGTCTGATCACATGCTTATTAATGTAGAATCCAAGGAACTATTAATAGTGCAGATAGTCCATATATACTTATTAGTAGAATTCATGATTAATTAGTACAAATGCGTAGTACTGTGTCTTTTGATAGTGTAGAAAAATCTAGACTTAATAGAAATATATTTGCAAGAGTATGTGCGAAGCTATTTATTAATTGATATGCTTTTCTTATTCAGAAATTGCCAAAGAACCTATCTGTGAGTTGTGGTATCGAGCCTGATGAAGAAGTCTCAGCTGGACTACGCCTTACCGCAAGGGGCTCCGTCACCACCTGTACTTACCGTATGGACACAGACGGTCGCACACACTTAAAATCGGTTGGGTGGAAGAGATTCCTCGTTGGCAAGAATCTTTGTGTTGGACAGGCCATCCTAATTACTATCAGGAACACCCACCGCCCAGGCTTGAGGATGATGATCGTCGTCGATATCATCTAGAACTACATATGTGTGTGTGGCTATATCATCTAGAACTACATATGATGATTGTCGTTTATATCATGTAGAACTACATATGATGATCGTCGTCGATATCAGCTAGAACTACATATGATGATTGTCGTCGATATCACCTAGTACTGCTTGAGGATGCATGTTGAGTATATATGAAATTATTATCTAGTACTCCCTTCGTTCCAAATTACTCATTGTGGTTTTAGTGCAAATTTGAACTAAAACCACGACGAGTAATTTGGAACCGAGGGAACTCTACCTAGTACCTATAATGCTTTATGGCTTTATGAAATTGATATCTAGTAGTACCTAGTATCTCGAAATTGCAGTTTATTGAAGTTGAAACGGGGTGGAAATGATGAAAGATATAGCAGTAGCGCGGGGCTAGGAAATTGCTACAACTAAGTAATAGTAGCGCATTCCGGAAAAGCGCTGCTGATATAGTCAATAGTAGTAGCGCGGGTACGGACATCGCTACTACTAAGAGTTAGCTGTAGCGCCTTATTGGTAGCGCGACCGTCCGCGCTGCTGATAGCCTCAAAACCCGCGCTACTACTAGGGTTTTCCTAGTAGTGACCATTCAAAGTCACATCATCAATTTTCAACCCTTTCTGACTTCATTTATTATTTTCAAGCATTTGCTGATTATTTTGAGCTATAAGACCCTGAAATTGACCAAATTAATATAAGTTCATCATCACATTAAAACCAAAGTACATATATAGTTCTCATTGAACAACATATAGCTCTACAGAGCATCTAATTAAACCATACATTAAAATTATGTAAAACATTTCAATGCAACAACAAATGCGATCATAATCGCAACCAAGGTAACAATTGATCCAACAGCATAATGATACCAAGCCTCGGTATGAATGTCATATTTTCTAATCTTTCTAATGTTCAACCGCATTGCATCCATCTTGATCTTGTGATCATCGACGACATCCGCAACATGCAACTCCAATATCATCTTCTCCTCAATTTTTTTCCTTCCAGTAATTGTTTTCTTCTTCAACTAAATTTACTCTCTCGACAATAGGGTCGGTTGGAATTTCTAGTTCGACCACCTCCTTGATAAATAAAATATATGTCACGTTGGTCGGCATAATTGTCATAAACAATAAATGAATCAAATAGTTATAAAAAGATAATATATACAACATCCGAATCATAGACAGGACGAGGGTCGACGGGGGCGGATACCAAAACCATTGCACTATATAATAACAAGGAATAATAAAAGTAAGAAAATTAGACAAGTATCTATCTGAAGTAAGAATTTTTTTTTCCAAAGAAGATAAGAACAAGAGGCTCACCACGGTGGTGCCGGCGATGAGATCGGCGCGGGCTATCGACGGCGATGAAGACGGGGACGGGACGTGACGGACCGCTAAACCTAGACAAATCTCGGGGAAAATGAAGCTCGGAGGTCGAGTTTCGAGAGGAGAAAGATTAACTAGTGTGGCTCGGATATTTCATCGAACACCTCATGTGCATAGGAGGTGAGCTAGAGCACCCAAATGCCCGCCCCTCGCCGGCCAGAAAAAACAGAGCACTGTGGAGTGCTCTGCTGCGGCGATGGGGTATATATAGGCAACTTATTTGTCCCGGTTCGTGACCGGAACCGGGACTAAAGCCCAGCCTTATGTCCCGGTTCGAGCCATGAACCGGGACCAATGGTTGTGGGCTAGGAGCGAGGTCCATTGGTTCCCAGTTCGTGCCTATAATCGGGACAAATGGGTCCAGATGAACCGGGACCAATACCCACGAGGCCCCGGCCGGCCCCCCGGGCTCACGAACCGAGACCCGGGACGAAAGCCCCCATGGGTCCCGGTTCATGACTGAACCGGGACTAATGGGCTGACTATGCGCGAACCAAAGCCATGTTTTCTATTAGTGAACCGTCGCTATGAAGAGACACGTAGAACGGAAGGATCCAATCTGCTAACACATAAACATAGACGAACGAAGACCATGTCCGAGCAGATCCACCGAAGACAACCCTGGCCGAATCCTGCGAGATCTTACCACGTGCCAGATTGAGATGATGAAAAGAGCGGACCAGGTTTTTCACGTTCCTCCAACCTGTCTGCGTGATCGACCGGCTGGCGGACTGACGTGGTGATGTCTCATCAAGTCAGCATTGTTGGCCACTGCGTGATTCATCCATCAAACATGGCAAATTTAGGGTGTCGAGTCTTTTCCCCTCCCGGACGGCGCGCTAGCGTCGCAGGTGTAGGCTCGTGCCTACGCCTCAGCTACGCTCCGATCCGTCGGGCTCGGGCCGGATCATCGCTCGCTCATCGCCACTGAAAATGCCGTTCACGTCCGATTTGATGCTTCCTCTGTCTACTAGGGGAATATTTCGTAGGAGTAGAAAAGTAGGTGCCTCGCGGCCCGTCGCGTCTGTGCTGTCCGTGTCTCCCCACGACCGCGAGATCGTCCATGGGTCGATGGCGACCCTTCCCTACCGCGTGCACGGGCGACGGATCTACGCATGCAAATTCGCCGGCCGGCAAAAGCTTGCGCGGCGCGGCCATGCCGCCATGCACGGCCAGCGCCGGCGCGTGTTTTCTGGCGCTTGTCGCGACGCCCTTTGCTCCGTTATTCCAAACTCCAAAGCGAAGCACACAAACGGCTTTGCAATCAGCAGCGTACAGCGGCGTGCGTGCCGTGCGCGCATGTTCGTGGGAGCCAGCGGCCTGAGCTTTAACGAGATCGAAGCGGGATGGATGGTTACCTCTCGCGTGAAGGCGATCGAGGTCGATGTGTCGCTAGGGAACATCTGCAGCAGCGCATTTTCGTTAGCGATATATTACTTATCAGCGGGCCGTGAAGATTGGTGCGGCCATGCGTGGCCCGCGCGTCGTGCCCGCTGCTGCCGCGAGCGAAACGTACGTCGCCCACGGGCGCCGGCAGGCCGGCCGGCAGTGAGGACGCGGAGGGGCGACGGGGGCGGGCACTTTTGCAGTGTGCTCTTGCCCCGAAGGACATCGAAACGAGCGCGTCCAACACAAGGACAAAGGTCGTCACAAAAGCTGGCTAGGTCGTCTGTTCTTTCAAGGCTGCAATTCACATATTATGTTATGTTATGTCAAGCAACATATCACAGTATATGCAAACAGCAAAAATAAACCAGGAACTTGAAAAACGATGTATACAAATATTGTGTTGTGTTGAGTAGTTAAGCAAATTTTCGTACAAGGAAATGTGATAGATTACTCATGATATGTATCCATGTCCATTGCAAGTACTAGTAGTCCAACGCAGCCACGGTGGAAGAGAATCCAGCAGTCGAGATTCAGAGGGGCACTATGTCTTGCTTCGTGGTCAGCTCGGTCACGTAACCCGGCGTGCGGGGAGGGCTTTTTTTTTAGCATCAGTACAGACACAAGCGCTCATATACATGCGCATACACTCATCCCTATGAACGCACACACTCACACCCTACCCCTATGAACACCTCCGAGAGACTAAGCCGGCATATCATCTTGAGATTTACGAAGTCACCGTAGACGCCTCGTCGTCGACGGGAACATCTCCTTCCACTGAAAGCGCATCGCCGGAAATCCTGAAATAAATTCGGGAATAATGCGAACACCAGGATTTGAACCCTGGTGGGTTGGGGATACCACTGTTTTTTTCTACTAATTGACCCCTTAAAAAACTTTCGCTTGGCTGGCTGTCTAACATCGCTTGTGGACCTCTGATAGGAGAGCAAGACATGGGCTCCAAGATCATCCGTCACCTTGTTACACGTGCTTGCAATGCGAGGACAATGTTGAGCACATTCTAATCCAGTGCGTGTATGCTAGGGAGGTGTGGGAAGGATGTTTCTATGCACTTCACTTGAACATTCCTCGGCCAAGCACACAGGACAACTATCTCCAATGGTGGTTATCAAGCAGGAAGCATTACCAAAAGGCACAGAAAAGAGGGTTCGACACTCTGGCAATTGTGGTGGCATGGAACTTATGGAAGCAGCGCAATGATAGGGTCTTCAATCGGGCAAATCAAGTGCTGCTGGGAAGGGACCTTATTCACAAAATTTTGCAAGAGATTGAGGAATGGAGGAGTGCGGGAGTAGGAGTGGTAGGGTTGCATAGATTTGTGAGAGAGTAGCCTAGTGCTTTTGGTAGTTTGGTAGTTGGGTGTGGGTGTGTGTTATGCTTGGGGTATGTTCGCATGGCCTCAAGCTGCTTGTAAATACTTTTGCTCTCTTCTATAAAGATATGGTACGCCTTTGGCGTACTCTAAAAAAAACCCTTAAAAAACTTAATTCCTTCGCTGACCCCTCAAAAATATTATTTTAAAATCTGACCCCGAGATAGATGCCAATTTATTTGGCATTTTTAATACACATAATAACGCCTAATTATTTTGCGCCATCAAATCCGTGCTAGAAGTCAATCTGACGTGTCAAAAGTCAATGACAGCAAATCCGTGTTGGAAGTCAGCCCTAGAATGAATACCACCAATTTATTTGGCGTCATTGACTTTTGACACATCAGATTGACTTCCGGCGGATTTGACGGCGCCAAATAATCATGTGTATCAAAATGCGATAGAAATTGACGTCTATCTCGCAGGTCCGATTCTGAAATAAGATATTTCTTTTGGGTCAATGAAGTGATTTAGTTTCTTGAGGGGTCATTTAGTAAAAATAATATGAGGAACACATCGTCTTCTTCGCAAACTATTAGTGGTGCATGACACAATCAACCTTATATATTGGTCCAATACACCTTTCATAGTCGGGGTGAGACTAAACTTTCCACACACCCTTATCATGCATGAATGGATCATTATGGGCCTCTAGGATTTTTTTTGGAACTATTGGAGTCAGTAAAATGGGCTAAAAGCCCAATGACTCCAACATATCGTATGTTTTGTAATAGATTATATTCTATTTATGTGTATATGTGTTCCAAATGTTGCTATCACACAAAGTATAGAGCATGCATGGGGTGGTCAACTGTTTAACAGGCCGGAAAACATATGTGAAAATGAAAATAATCAATGAACAAAGCAAATAACTAAGAATTAATGGAGTGCGGAAAGTTTGACAAGGGCATATGTATCATAAATTCACGCGCGGGGGTGTGGGGGAGTGTGTGTGGGGGTGCTCCTTTTGGATCTGAACTGAATGAGAACAAGCCGCTTACCGACACCTCATTCATAGAACTATTTATATGACATTTATATCAACGATCTACAAACATCTACAAAAATATTTGTTAAATACTCCCTCCGCTTCTTTTTAGTTTGCATATAAGATTTGGTCAAAATCAAACTTTATAAAGTTTGACTAGTTTTGTATGAAAAGATATCAGCACTCACACTATGAAATCAATATTATTAGATGCATGATAAAATTAATTTTCATAACATATAAGTTTAATATTGTAGATATTGATATATTTTTCTATAAAGTTAGTCAAATTTTTTAAAGTTTGACTTTGACCAAATCTTATATGCAGACTAAATAGAAACGGAGGGAGTATATACTCAACGGTTACAATTGTTAAAGGATGATAACTTGGGTGTGAATAAATATAAATACACCGGTGTATCCAAGAGTATAAATTGTGGATGGGTGGGGGTTTTATGGGTGTAGGGCGTTTCGGTGCCCAGGCTCATCTGCACCCGGTTAGAAAACAAAATGGTAAAAAATTCAAAAAAAAAATCAAAAAGTTTTGAATTTTTTTTGTGTGGTAGACAATTTGATGCGTGAGACCCGCTTCAAATTTTATGTCATTTGGACATCTGAGCAGCTCTCAGCAAAAAAGACAAATCGGGTAAAAACAGTACATGAACAATAAACATTTTTACAGACCCTCAATTTGTCTTTTGTGCTGAGAGCTTCTCAAGTGTCCAAATGACATGATATTTGGAGCGGCTATCACGCATCAAATTGTCTACCACACAAAAAAATTAGAATTTTTTGATTTTTTCTAGTATTTATTTTGATTTTTTTTCATTAGCACGGGTGCAGATGAGCTCGGGTGCAGAGATGGATTTTCGGTTTTATGGGTTTTATTTTATGTCTACAAGTGACTCAACTTGTATTGATAGGTTTGTCCAAGAGGCTATGTCGCAAACTTCTTATTATAACTAACTAACCAAAGTTCCGCTAGCTACAAAATAGATTTCATTTTAGTGCACTCATAGAAACTAAAATTGTACGATTACATGTGGTTTATTCATATTTATAGCACATTTATGTAGTTTACATAGACACAAAAAAAGATGTGTATGCGCATATACAAATCCATGGAGATGCGGGTTCGGTGGAATTCCATACACGCATGACATGTATCGCTCGACAACCCGAATCAACATACACGTCAATTGGTGGGCCAGCCCAGGAGCAAGAAAAATTAAGATCGGTCAATTCCTTTTAATAACTAGGGACCTACTTGTCTTAGGATGCTCTCTCTCTCTATCTATCTATATACATATATTCATCAGTTTTAGATGCGGGCTTTTTGTTTAGACATTGTTTTTTTTAGCATCAAGATGCATACAGTCTTTCTTATATACACGCCGCATACACTCACCCCTATGAACGCATTACACGCACACCCTACCCCTATGAGCACCTCCGAGACCGAGCGGATATCATCTTGAGATTTACTGAAGTCACCAGAGGCGCCTCGTCGTCGACGGAACGTCTCCTCCCACTGAAAGCGCATCGCCGGAAATCCTGAAATAAATCCAGGAATAATGCGAGCACCAGGATTTGAACCCTGGTGGGTTGGGGATACCACTGACCACCTAACCAACTCAACCACAGGTTGATTCGCTTGTTTAGACATTGTTTAGCTTCGCTATAATTTGCATCAGCGAGGCGTGTAAATATGAAGAACCCCCACATTTATCTGGTGCTTACTATATAATTGCAGTTCACATTACATTATCATACTTCTTGTCGGTTCTTTGGTTGTCTGCAAGAACTCGTAGCTCGTAGTTCAGGTTGATCTTGCCTCCAATAATAAATAGTCATCAGAGATTAGTTTAGCGATAGCCGAGGCGTGTGCACATTCCAAAATCTAACTTTGATCATAATTAAATCACCAATCTTTATTTGATCAGTCTAATTTATTGTCAAACTTGAAAGTTTCTTTCGAATACGAATACAACTACATAATTTTTCTCACATATAAAACTTTGATCATTCTAATTTGTTCTCAAATTTGAATTTTGGGATGCGTACGCGTTGTATTCATTGCAATAGAGGGAGTACTAATCTTTTAATTTTGACAATAAAATAGATTTTTCGAAAAACAGAGAAATTTTTTACGAACTAAAACAATGCTCATAAATTTTAAAAAAATCATGAATTTAGAGTTCACAATTTCCAATAAAGCATCCTCCTATTTAAAAATATCCATACTTCTACAAAATGTTTATCAATAGTTAAAATTATCATGAATCTTTAAATTATTAACAAAGTTTAAAACAAACTGAAAAAATATTTTAAAACACGAACTAAAATAATTTCCACTATTTATGAATCTTAAAGTATATTTGTCTTTTAAATAAGCCTGAATTATTAAAATAAATCATGGATTTATAAAATTAGTAGTGAATAAAACATGAATTTAAAATAATGTTCACGGACTTAGAAAAATATTCATGAAATTTAAAGATTGTTCATGAATTTAAAAAATCTTAACAGGTTTCCAAATTCTCTTTAATTTTGGATAATAAATACTTTACTCGGGAAGTAAACAAAAATGAAAATATGAAAGAAATAAAAACTGATAAAATGGAATTAAAATCAGGGCCTTTGTGCCACTGAAGCTACCAACAACTGTCCATTACTATATAATGATGCGCGGTTTTTTCGCAACAAAGAACTGGGTGCGCCTATGTCTCCGTTCAGCCAGTCGAGCTTCCGACTCGGTGAAGCGACTCCCAGTGCGTGCGAGCATATGGGCCGGCCCATTGCGCAGGAGGACACTGCCTAATTTTCTTTTCCTGTTTTTCATGTTTTTAATTCGTTTTTTTATTCCAGTTTTTACTTTTTTTTACACTTCCAAATACTCAAAACATATATATTACAAAAATATACTTTCATAGTGTTGCAAAAAATGTTAATCATGCATTTGAAAATTTTTAAATGTAAATAAAAAATGTTGACCATGCATTTAATATTAATCAAGCATTTTAAAATGTTGAACAATTATTTCCAAAATGTTAAACAAGCATATGGAAAATATTAAACGTGTATAGAAAAACTGTTGACCATGCATTAAAAAACTAATGAATTGTATTTATCATTGCATATAAAATGTGAATCAAGCATTTGAAAAAATGTTGAACAAGTCATTAAAATTTTTAATCAAGTATTTTAAAAATGTGTATAAAACGATGATCATGCATTAAAAATGTTAATCTTGCATTTGAAAAATGGTTAAAAAGCATTTGGAAAAAGATAAATGTGCATAGAAAAGTGTTGACCATGTATTAGAAAAATAAAATCAAGCATTTGAAAAACATTGTAGGAAAAATGCTGACCCTGTGTAAAAATTATTAATCTTGTATTTGAAAAATGTTAATGAAGCATTTGGAAAAATGTTCTATGTAGATAGAAAATATATTGACTATGTAATAATTAAATGAGGATTTTTCTGTTATGTATATAGAAACATTAATTATGCAGTTGAAAAATGTTTAACAACTACTTGAAAATGTTTATGAAGTACTGTAAAATGTAAACTGTGTATTTAAAAATGTTGACCGTGTATTCAAATAATAGTTCAAAACATGTATTTAAGAAAATGTAGATCGTGTATTTGAAAATCAGTGTGTATCAAAAAATGTTTCATGTGTACACTAAAATGTATATTGTGTACTGAGGAAACATACAGGAGACAAAAGGAAAATCAAAAGAAAAAAAGTAAGAAACAAAGAAACCCAAATAAACAAATAAACAAAGAAAATGCTTCAATATAAAAAGGAAACTGAAGTATAATGAAGAAAACTAATAGAAAAAACATAGAAAATTGCAGTGTATTGAAGGAAAAAAGAAAACCGATGAAGAAATAAAGAAAATCAAAGAAAAAGCTAAAGATACTCGAAAAAGGAAACAAATGAAAGAAAAAACCAAAGCGGAGAAAACACGAGCGATGTAATGATTGGGCATGGGCCAGTATTGTAGCGAGCGGGGGGTCCTTCAACGACAGCTCCTTCATGTCGCTTTATGTGAGACATTGCTCTCGCGCAAAGAACTTTCCAGTTTCTTCTTAGGTAACCCCGGAAGCGCCTCTACAATCCACCACTCTTTGCCAGGCCGAAAATGCCATAGCCCACAGTTACCACATGACATACAAGTCATCAATTTACGTCAAGTTACCTTAGCTAGACCGCGGGAGTATATCTTGCATTAAGCAAGTTGGAAGGGTCCCTGGAAGCGCCTCTACAACCAACCACTCTTTGCCAGGCCGAACTACCACATAACATGAGTCAGGAATTTATGTAAAATAGCCTTAGCTAGACCGCGGCGAGTATACATATCTTGCGTTAAGCAAGTTAGAAGGATCTCTCGCTCAAGGATTTCTTTGTCTCATGTATCAATTGGGTCGGCCCATTAGCACACGCTTAATGAAAGAAATAGTGGAGAAAAAGGGAGCAAAACTGGGGATCGAATCCAGGTCTCCTTGATAGATAGTTGCTACAGTTCTAGCCAGTGCGTCTGTCGCGAGTTCGTGATGAAACTGTAGGGCGCGAACTACTTGAGCTAAAAGAGTCGGTTTTCTCCATCATTTTTACGTTTCCTTTATTCGGTTTTCTCCAGGTTTTTTCTTTTGTTTTGTTTGTTTTCTTTTTTCATTCTTTTGCACATCTTTCTTTGGTTTTATTTTTCATTCTCTTGGGTTTAGTTTGTTCCTTTTTGGGTTTGGGTTTCTTTGTTTCTTTTGGTTTTTATTCTACACTTTTTGTATATGTCAACAACATTTTTCTAATAAACATTTAACATTTTTCCAATACAAATTTCATATTTTCTTAATATATTATCAACATTTTTATATACAGATTTTTTCATTTTTCAAATTCTTGGCTAACATTTTTCAAAAACATGATTAACATTTTTGAACAAATGGTCAACATGTTTTCTATACACACTTTTAAAAACTTTTTAAATGCTCTATGTACATTTTTGAAATACAAGATTAACATTTTGTAATACAAGGTCAACATTTTTCTATGCACATTTAACATTTTTCAAATGCTTGATTAGCTATTTTTAAATGCAATATTAGCATCTTTTTAACACATGGTCAACATTTTTAAAACATAATTGGTATTTTTAATGCTTGTTTAATATTTTTAATTTCTGTTCAACATTTTTTCAAATGCTTAATTGTCATTTTACGTACATGATCAAATCTTTCCATCATTTTTATAATACATGATCAACATTTTTTTATACACGGTCAACATTTTTCTATACATAGTTAACATTTCAAAATGCTTGATTAACACTTTTCAAACACTTGTTTAACATTTTTTCAAATATTTGTTTGGACCAGCGAACAGTAGGGAAAATCCCTATTGTGTGTCATTTTCATTATAAAGAAATTAGAGTGTTATGTTACATATGCAATAAGGAGGTTGCACTGGGTTAGTGGTTGTTAGCAAGAAATACATATGTTTGACTTATACACTATCTATCCAAGATCTCATTCCTTCTTTGATGGTAGGCTTAGCCCTCATCATAATAGCGCGGAAGATACTAATGAAATCTGTCTTGCAAAGGTTTATTGAGCATAGAATTCCTTCAATTATCTTGTCATTTTTTCAAATTCTAAAATAACATTTTTTAAATACATGATCAAATTGTTTCATACATATTTTATCTTATTCATATACATGATAGACATTTTCTTTGTACACATTTAACATTTTTCAAATGCTTGGTCAACATTTTTCAATTTTTTTTATGTAGAGTGATTTTTAATATATATTTTAGGATATTTGGAAATATAAAAATATAATAAAAGCAAAAAACATGAAAAAACAAAAGAGCGGATGTTGTTACCCCCTCGCACCACCCTTCAGCGAGGGTTCCTACCGTCTTGCTGAATGCGATATATAGGGGCACCCTAGCTATACTGCCCGGAGGTCCTATGTGAACGATTTTTGCGTCAAATTGCCCCCCAAAGGCACAGGCACAGGCCCCCGAGCTAATCCATTAGCTATTGTCTTGCATTTTTTTTGGAAAAGCACGAATATCATTTAAAATTCTGAACTATGTTCGAATTTTCAAATTCCATTTAAAAAACATAAATAATTTAGGAAATTGGTAAAAATATTATAGAAAATGCATGCAATTTTCGAAAGACTCAGAAAAAAACGAAACATTTTATAAAATCTAATTTTTTAATCCCAAAATAATTTTTTGAAAACACATGAACCTTTTTGAATTTCGAACAAATTTTGAAAATGGTAACACTACTAAAAATTCTAAATATTTTTTCAAATGCAAATAGTTTCCAAAATTCTCAAACTTTTTTGAAATAGTGAAAACAAAGTGCGATTATATTTTTGAAATTGCAAAATTGTTTGGAAATTTCAGGAAAATTGAATGGCAAACATTTTCAAAAGCAAAAAAGGAACGAAAGTAACTGGGTAAAGAAACAATGGAAAAAAAAGACAAGAAACGGATTTGAACTTTACTGAAACCTTCTGAATGGTTCCCAAAACCAGGAATAGACCCTACTTAAACGGGACCACCCACTTAATTTCACGTGCTCTCTTTCCCATGGGAACCGTTTAAATTTGTACGGTTTAAATTTGTGACAAAAGTTGAAAACATTACTTATTTTACATTCTGATTTTTCAACAAAACAGGAACCGTTTTTGGAAAAATATAAAAAAATCTAGAAAAATGCGAACATTTTTGGAAATTTATGAAAAAAAAATTCAAATTCAAATAACCGCAATATATTGATTAACATTTTTAAATTCGAATTTTTTCTTAAATTTGTGAAAAGAAATCGAGAAAAAGGTAAAAATTGAAAACCTATTGAAATTCTGAACAATTTTTGAAATTGGGAACAATTTTCAAAAGAATACAATTTTTGGAATTCTTAAACAATTTTTGGAACGTGAACATTTTTCCGAATTGTGAACAAAGTTTGAAAACAAAAACATTTTTAGTTTTGAAAAAAATTGAAAACAACAATAAACTGGAAATTGAAGAAGAACAAAAGAAAAAGGGAAAAACCAAAAAACGAATTTTTAAAAGGAAATAGAAGAAAGGGAAAAGATAACAAAGAAAAAAGTGAAAACAAACTAAAAGAGACAGATCTCGTAACTGGACTGGCCCAGTGCGCTCGACCCCGCTCAATCCCTATGCGTTTCCTCGACGATAGAACGAGCATAAGAATTTTCGAAATCACTAATTGAGGAGTACTCATTGCAAAGATCACTCTCACCTCCCCAGGTTGCGACAAGTGGTACGCTGCATGGGCGCCACTTGTCGCAACATGTGAGTTTTCTCTTTTTTTCATAGATCCGTTTATTCAAAACGTTTTATCTCTTATACCGTGCATCCAAATCTCGAACCGTTTTCACCGTTGGATTAGTCATGTCGAGATGTTCAAAACTAGATCCATGTTGATAGGTTTTGACGAACTCTTTCCCCGAAAAAACCGGATGAAAAAACTTAACCGAGAGCACGGGTTTTTTCCCTTTCCAAAAGAGGCACGCCCGTGCCTCTCGCGGAAGGAAAGAAAAAATAGAAAACGCGTTTTTTTCGTTTCCGAGAGGCATGGTTGTGCCTCTCGCGAACGCACAACCATGCCTCTCCGGGAAGGAAAAAAAATAGAAAATGTATTTTTTTCGTTTCCGAGAGGCACGGCCCTGACTGTCACGAAAGCACAACCATGCGGAAGCAAAACCGTTCCTCTCGCAGAAGGAAAAAAAACAAAAAATGCATTTTTTCGTTTCCGAGAGGCATGGATGTGACTCTCGCGAAAGCACCACCGTTCCTCTCGCAGAAGGAAAAAAAACAAAAAACCCTTTTTTTCCGTTTCCAAGAGACACGGCCGTGACTTTGACGAAAGCAAAATCATGACTCGTGTAAAAAGAAAATTTTTAAAAAATTGATCCAAAAGCTAAGGAAGACCGTGGAAAACCGAAACGTCAAAAAAACAAAAAAACCATTTAAAAAGCCGAAAGCGTCTGCAGAAAAATAAAAATAAAAACAAAATCCGGAAGAAGCGTCCAAAGCGCGACACGTGGTGGGCGGCTTAGAGCGCCAAGTGGCGCTGATCGTTATGAGGCATCCGAAGGAGCGCTCGTCAACTAGTTGCTCCCCAGAATTTCCCGCAGGCAACGCCCAAACATGCTGTCAGATCCTATTACCTGCTTAGGTTTGGCGGTAGTGATTCATTGCTCCTGGTCCTCTGTCTGGGATGGCCAATTTTGGTCCATTTTCCTTTCGCCACTAGCTTTTCCTTTTTTCTCTTTTTTCTTTCGGGTTTTTCGCACCGGCCAATTTCAGTGTAAAATTCATAAAAATAAAATAAAATCACGAACAATTTCTCAATACATTAATTCTATGAAAATCATCAAAACAATTCAAATTTGTGAAAAACATTGAATTCGAGGATAAATTTTCAATACCAGAATATTCTTTACAAACTCGCCTACATATTTTGACAGTTGTGAATATTTTCTTCAAAATCATGATCATTTGTGTATATCAAGAAAAAAATTAAGGTCGTTAATTTTTTTTCTAAACGCACGAACACCTTTTGAAATTAGTGAAGATTGTTCGAACCGACAAACATTTTTTGAAAATCATGGACATTTTCTCAAGTGACGAATATGTTTTCAACTTCCTGAACATTTTGGTTTGGAAGTATTTTTTTTCCAATTTGCGTTGTTTTCCAAAATTCATGAACGTTTTTGAATTCACTTATATTTTTATAAATTGCAAACATTTTTATTCATGAATTATTTTCATAAAAATCAAGAATGTTTTTTGAACCCACAAACTTTTTTTAATCCAAATGCATTTTCAAACTTTTGAATAGTTTTTCGAAATACAAATTTTCATTTGAAATCTTGAACATTATGAAACAAAAAAAAGAGAAACAATGAAAGGGAAAAAAACCAGGGGCGCCACGCGGCCACACATGGTCCAGCCCAAATCCGGTGCATGAGGGAGGTGGTGCGTGTTTGTGCGCTCTTCCCCATGCAGTTTACTAAATAGGAGGTCTCTCGCCTGTTGGTTAGGAACTCACTATTTTTTGGTTCTTTAGTTTGCCTCTTCAGCCCAGCCAGTCTTATGTCACAAATATAATTTGAAGGTTGTTCTTAAAAAACTAATTGGAAGGTGACACACTAGACTAATTGCATATTAGAATTCAGTTCAGTATGGTTCTGAGAGAAACTTGAGAGCAGAGTAGGAGGAAAAAGTAGTACAGGTGCACTAATGTTGCGCCTATAAGTTTAGCAACAATCAACACATTTTATAAATGAAGTCCTCAAGCTAGAAGAAAAAAGGAAAGATCAAGATGATAATACTTCTGTGGCAGTGGTGGAATGAAAAGAATAATATTAGAGAAGCAAGTGAAGTACGAAAAAAATGATGATATATATTACACCATTATTAAACAGATGAAATGATCGATATGGTTGACTAGAGGGGGGGGGGGGGGATAGGCAACTACCAATTTTTAGCTTTTCTTAACAAACTAGGTAAAACAATAAATAGTTGTCTAAATATGCAACTAGGTGAGCAACCTATATGATGCTAACAAAGGCAAAACCACAAGCAAGTAAGGAGTACAACACAAGTAAAGTTTGCACAAAGTAATGGTAAGAGATAACTACAAGTGGGGCTGGTGGAGACGAGAATGTGTTATCGAAGTTCCATCCCTTTGAGGGGAAGTACGTCTCCGTTAGAGCGGTGTGGAGGCACAATACTCCCCAAGAAGCCACTAGGGCCACCGTATTCTCCTCACGCCCTCACACAGTGCGAGATGCCATGATTCCACTAGTGGTACCCTTGAAGACGGCGACCGAACCTTTACAAACAAGGTTGGCGCAATCTCCACAACCGAATTGGTGGCTCTCAACAACACCACGAAGCTTCACCAGAATGGAATGTGGCTCCGGGGTGACCTCAGCCGTCTAGGGTGTCAAACACCCAAGAGTAACAAGATCTGCGAGGGATTAGTGGGGGAATCGAATTTCTCTTGGTGGGAGTGTAGATCAGTGCCTTCACAACCAATTCCTAGAAAATCAACAAATTTGATTGGCTAGGGAGAGAGATCGGGCAAAAATGAGCTTTGGAGCAACAATGGAGTTTGGGGAGGAAGAGGTAGATCTTCTTGAGGAAGAAGACCCCCTTTATACAGTGGGGGACAAATCCAACCATTATGCAACCCTCAGCTCGCACATAAGCGGTACTACCGCTCGGGGAGCGGTATTACTGCCCAAGCGGTAGTGACAGGAAAGTAAGTGTAATGACACAGAGGTCACGGGCCAGTAGTTTGCCAGAGCGGTACTACCGCTTGCCCCAACGGCACTACCGCTGGGGTTGCAGTATCACTGCACTATGGTAGCAGGGGCTGCGGTAGTACGGTAGCAATGGTACTACCGCCCAGAATGGACGGTACTACCACTTACATCCGGAACTGCCGCTCCCTACGTCCGTAGAGGAAAATAGGGGAACGCTGAAGAGCAGAGCCGCGAGCGGTACTTGCAGCGGTAGTAGGCACGGTACTACCGCTTACAAGCGGCACTGCTGCTCCTACTACCGCTTGCTCTACTGGGTCAAAAGGGGTTCCATGGAAGTGAGCCAGAGGGACTACCGTTGGACTACCGTGCAACCCGTCACGAAAAATCGAGACCCGAGCAGAAGGCGGTACTAGCAGCGGTACTACCGCTTGTGAGGACAAGTGGTACTACCGCTGGCAGCTTTCCAACACCCCTTTGCATACAGACGGAGAACTCCATTGAAACGGAAAGACAGCGGGGGTGTAAAGTAGAATGTGCACGTGATGATTCCACACAAACCTTTCCGAAGCAGACCCCCTCTTGATAGTACGATTTTCCTATGACTCAAGTCCACCGAAAAAGAAACGAAGGAAATAAAAACTGTCTTCACTTCTAAACTCCGAGGGGCTCAAATCGTCTTGTGCCATATGATCAAATATATGAACTGCTCAATGCACACAATTAGTCCGCAAAAGCATTGTCATCAATCACCAAAACACCTAAGAGAGAAATATGCCCTAACAATCTCCCCATTTTTGGTGGATTGATGACATGTAGCGACCCGACCTCAAATGGTCAAGCCTCTGTGTATCTGTGCCATCCCTGGATCGGTATGCTGGCACACACAGTACTTCAATGTATATATCAAAGTGCAATCACATGTATAAATAACGTAAAACTGATATATACCTCATAAGTCTCAGCGGAAACAATCGAACGGGTGTGGAGTCCCACCAACGCCAACGGCAAGTTGAGTGTAGACCGTAACCCTACAACGTAACTCTTACCCGTCGTAGAAATTCCTGCAACCTAAGACGTTGCAGCCGTGTAGGTCAGTACATTGAATGTACTGGCAAGTCACATTATAAGAATAATGAACCTATTTGTACATGCAATTTGGCTGGTGGAAAGCTTTAAGTTTAGTTTTTTTGCATAAAGCTAGTTTTTCCCTAGAATAAAAGATATTATCCTACCACTACAGTATAGCATAGGATGAGTTGGCAAACCCAACTCAACCCATTCCAAAAGTTTCATTTAAAACCCAACTGTTTAATTAAGGGTGATGAGATCTCCCAGCATTTCCACTACTAGATGCTCAAGTTGTCCGTAACCGGGGACACGGCTAATCGATTAGGTTTTAACACTCTGCAGAGGTTGCGCACTTTTCCCCACAAGACTCGACCACCTCCATGATCGGAATATTGAGACATAGTCTTTCAAAAATGTTCCCCCTTAACCCACGGATAGGCCGGTACACCTACATCATTCTACATCTGCTAGCCCATCCCGGAAGGGGTCACACTAACTACTCAACTAAGCCAGATCCCATATTGGCTTGTGGCTGCACACGTAAGCTTCTAGACATGAGAATACGATTGATCTCTTTGAGCCTAAGCGGACGGTCCACTAGTGGTGCACCACCATGGATTAACCATGCATGCTCCCACTGTACTTCGCCACCATTCAAACCAAACCTCCGCCCAGGTAGTTCATTAAGTTATCTTGGTCCTACTTACTACTTTGTCACTCATCTCTCACAATGAACACTTCCCAATCCACGTCTACATTGGCGAGGCAAAGTTAAACTTACGTGGTGGTGACAAAGGTATATGGTTCAAACCTACCTCAGTGAACTACTAGGTAACGGCATAGCCATCTGGCAACAATAAATCCTACCATGCAATCCTACCACAAAAGGACTAAGTGCATAATATAAACATAGGTAATTGGAAGAATGGTCAAATGTGAAATTGCCTGATAATAGTTGATGAAGACTATAACGCTCTCAGAAATTTACTTGAAAGAACTATTCGTTACTCTCCGATGAAAATCTATAAAGTCAAACATTGCATTCGCATAAGCAATCATTTCAGAGAACCAAATAACATGCACAACAAAAAGACTCAGAAAAACCAAATGAAAATCCAACACACTCAACTATCACAAAATTTTCTAAGCGCGAAACAACATGTGACATGAGGTTCAAAAATGTGATTCGAACAATGGTGCATACACGGCATATGAGTAAAACTACTATGGACAGATCCTAAGTGTGTGAAAATATTTTGAGAAAGGTCTAGGTGATAGGGTTTGGCTACAGTGACACGGTGCAGAAAGAATTACATCAATCGGAGCTACGGTTTAAGAGATATGGCCAGTTGAAGTTTGAATTCAAATCTGAATAAAGTTCAAATTTGAATTTGGAAAAAGTTTACAAACATGATGCTACTGGATAGATCTGAACATGACGAAGAATTTTCCGTTGGTTTCATCGAGTTTGGACCTACAGTTAAAAAGTTGTGGCTATTCTAAGTTTAGGGGCTAATATGCTAATTCCAGGGACTAAACGGTGAAACAGAAAAGAAAAATAAACTGCGAACAGGCCCTTGGCCACGTGGCAGATTCCTAATGGCCAAAAGGTGTTCGCTGCAGAAGTTTATACGGTGAACGACTGCTATCTAAGCAAAACGGCGGTGGCTAACTAAAGCAAAAAAAAAAAAACGATCGGTTTTTTTTAACAAAACCCGCGGTTTAAGAAACCCGCGGTTAACCAATCTAAACAAAAAAAATGAACGGAGGGAGCGAGCGGTCGTCTTACAGAGGCGGCGACGACGCATGCAAGCGGCAGCGCTGTCGTTGGCAGTGATGGGCGACGACTACGGCGCCTCGACGACGGGAAGGAGGCGCCAGGTCCGCACGGCGTCCGCGATCCGCCGGTGGGGTTGGCGGGCGGCGGGTGGTCGGCGACGAGCGAGGGAGGCGGCGGCGTTCGAGCTCGGTGAGGACGCGCACGCGTCGGGCGCGTCTCCGGTGGTCCCTAAGGGCAAAGAAATGTCAACGGATGCTCATCGACCGAGCAATATTTTGGTGAAGAAGAACAGGGTCGGGGCGGTTTACTGGCGGCGTTTTACTCCGGCAAGGAAGCTCCGGCTCCGGCGAGATCCAAAGCAGGAGGGCGTTGGCTACGGGTGGTGTGAGGCGAAACGGCGTGGCAGAATGGAGAGAGGGGTCGAGGGCTTCTTATAGGCGCGAGAGAGGCTCGGGAGCGAGGATAAGCTCTATCCCTAGAGCTTCGGCCGGCGGGTTCGGTGTGTGCGTGTGTGTGCTTATCCAGCGGGTCTCGGGAGGTTAGGGACGACATGGGAGTGGGCCCATGGTCAGCGATAGGGAGAGATGAGCGAGGAGAGAGAGCGGCGAGCGACGCGAGCCTTCGGTCTTGGGAGCAGCCATGGGCTGAAGTCTTGGGTGGCTGGGCCTGAACGCGTGTATGCGTGTGTTTTTTTTAACTTAAAGAAAAAATGCAACAGAAGAAAATAAAATTTCTACATAGGCATATTATATACCAAGATGTTCAGAAAAATACCCCGAATAAGATGAACTATTTTTTCAGGTTCAACTAAATTCCAGAAAAATTCATAAAAGTCAAACAGTGGTACTGTTGCATTTAAAATCAATAAAAATCATTTTTTAAATAGCAAAATGATTCCAAATTTATTTTCTCCTAATTTTCCATTGAAGGGACTCATTTTACCCTTATTTCCATTTATTTATTTTAGGAGAAAATAATTTTAATTAAAACTAAATAACTCCCAAGAGGATTTGAAATCTGAATTCAAATAACTTCAAAGTGACTTTGAAATTATTTCTTTGAAACTTCCAACTCTCTTTCTTCAAATTTGAAGAAGTCATTTTGTCTTCCTCATGAACTCATTGAGTTGCTTAAAGTTTCTAAATTTGAAATATTTCAAATGGAATTCAAATCATTTTCAAACCCCTTTTTATTTTCTTCAAATGGAAGAAGTCATATTATATTCACTCTAGGGTCTTGTGATGAGATGACTTTGAATTCATGGAGATCAAGAAAATGCAAGATGAAAGTTTTGGGAAAGTCCTTTATTCCTCTCATTCAACTTTCAAAAAAATTCAATTTCCACTCAATTTCACACCATCAATCACACAACAAACAAACAATCATAATTATTTATTTAATATAACATTCCAAAATTTAGAATTTTGGGATGTTACAAACTACCACCCTTAAAATGAATCTCGTCCTCGAGATTCGGAGAGGCTAGAAAGAAGGTTAGATTTGGGGGGTCTCCTTGAAAATCCATTCATCAACACAAGGTCTGGGGTGCTACCACTCTTAGAAGCATGGTTACGCTTCCAACAAAACTCATGTACTTCGCCCTTTGGGTTGACGGTGTCGGTCCTCTCATACAGCCTGGAGTAACTCTTTCTTTGAGGCTCTTCCGGTAGGGCATAACCTTTTCCTCAAAATCTTGAGTCCTTGCATCAAAATATGATCCTTCCGAGACTGGGTCTTCTTAGCTGACAGGTCTGTCACCAATGCTAAACAACTATCAAAAATCTCATGGTGGTCAACAATTACTGGTTCTCCTGCAGAAAATGGGTCTGGGTTGAACCTCACCGCATAACCTACGATTGGCAACAGGTGCCTGTACTGGGTTCCCATCATCCTGCCATTCTAAGGCTTTTGGTTTGTCGTGTCGACACTCTTCTAAGTTTTTAAGGCTCTCTGATTTTCCATCAACATATGATAGCTCATGAAAGAAGTCTCCGGTATGGGGGCCAATCCATCCCGTACTTGAATCATTACCACATACGCAGATAGTGAATCACGTATTCTAACACTTGGGCATCCTCACAAGCATTACATAACTTCTCTTCTCCACTAACCGGGTTCGGGTAATCCATTGGTTCTGCAAGCCAAACAAAACCTCTATCGTCTCTTCACAACTCTTGGGTTTACGTAACCTCCTATGGAACGTCTGTTGATGAAATCACATCTTCTTCCAGAATTCTTTCTGCAACAAGGTTGTGCTTGCTTCTTATCAAATCCTGGGTCCTGTGGGTTATGGCCCGCTTCAACACTTGTATATCTTTAACTCATCCTTGGGGTTACTATTGTTCCATATTCCAACATTACATCTCCTTTAAGTCCAATAGTACTTCATTCCTTCATACTCTTGGGGTAACCATCATAACTAAAACCAAACTCCAACTCATTTGTCCAAACTCCACTCTATGTAATACATTTTCTTTTCCCATTGTTCAAGTGTTCACACAGACAAGTATCGCCAAAAAAAATGCACTGGTTCATCCATAATTCTCTTCATATCAAATCCTTTATTACATCCTTAACCACTACTCAAAACTCAAATTTCAAAAGTACTCTATTACAAAAGCTGCCTTCCACATAGTTTGGTAT
The DNA here is from genome assembly GCA_021605205.1 of Aegilops longissima. Taxonomy (NCBI): domain Eukaryota; kingdom Viridiplantae; phylum Streptophyta; class Magnoliopsida; order Poales; family Poaceae; genus Aegilops; species Aegilops longissima. The sequence goes on along the minus strand of CM038676.1, from coordinate 570,321,563 downwards.
GGTCAAGCATTACTTCCATCTTTATTCATTTGCCATACTTGAAGATGCTTCAGTCCCACCAGAACTGTGCGATGTGATCCTTCAAATCATCTATGTTTTGCTTCATCGTGGTGACCATGATCTTCATGTCCATCATCTCTGCATGTACCTCCCTCAGGTATTCCTGAGTGTGACGGAGTCTTGCTTCTAGTATTTCTCCAATCTGACGTATGGCCTCCATAGAAGCTTCACGAATAGAGTCAAAGAATGTTGCTTGTGGTACTCGAGAAATGAAATAGTATTGCCCCATAGTCTTTGGGCAGACTCCCTTCACACGGTGAGGTGTACCTCCACGTACCAAAGTTCAACTCCATTCTCCATGAAAGGATAACCCTTGTAGACTGCATCTCCTTCAAGATGAATATGCTTCATCATGTCCTTCAGGATTTTTGGGTAATCCTGATCACTAGTCAGGGTCATGATCGTTTCCGGGCCCTTGAGAAAAGACTCGTAAAGGGCTGTCATCTGCAGGCATAAAATAGAAGGGGTACTCAGGATAATGTATGTATTTCCTTGGGTGAAATGTGGTTGTTTTCCGGAAAAAGTTTGGAGTCAGCTTGTCCATGGGTTCAAGGTTTATGTTTGAGTGAGACAGTGAGAGAGGTACTCACAATCAACAAACAACTCATAACATCTCATATGAGATTCCAACCACATCAACTTTTATTGCTTCATGAGCTATTACAATTTCCATTTCATAACTCAACTCAACATCCTCAATGAAAATAAAAGTATATTCCACATTTATTACATGCTTTATTCCAATATCAAGATCTCAACTACTCTGCTCAAGCTTTCCTCGGGTCTGAACATTCTCTGGCAAAATGTCCTACTCCTTTGCAGCGTAAACAAATGACTTCAGACAAATCCAGAGGCTTCTTGGTGGCTATCTTGTTTCCTTGGGTTCTTGGCTTCCTTGCTGGGCATTCGCTAGCGTAATGACCTAAATCCTTGCACCTGTAACAAGTGATATGACTCAGGTCCTTTCCTGCAGAAATTGGGTTGTTCTGGGGACACATGCTCCTTCTCTTCCTAGACTTCTTCTTTCCGATCATTTCTTCTAACTCTTGTGGATCAAACTCCACTTCTTCTATCACGAAGTCTCCCAGATACTCTTGGATTTTCTTCATGCAATACAGTGAAAAATGTCCTTCTTCTCCACATGAATAGCAAGCATTGGAGTAAAATCTGTTTAGGCTTTCTCCATCAGGGTCGTCAACATCTTCCTTCATCACAGGTCCTTTTAAACTTTCCCTGAGGGCTTCTTTCATTGCTCCATTCTGCTGCTTGGCAATTTCTTGTACCTTGGGGTAAATATGACACTGGGCAGGGTAGTGCGTAGTTCCTTCACACAAGAAACAAGTAATCTGCCTAGTTAGGCATTCTTCCGCTGGGTGACTTCCTTCACAATGAGGGCATCCATACTTGTGTTCCTCATGGGCGTGTCCTATTTCTCCGCATATCATGCAGGCACGAGGTTTCTTCATCGGGTTATCATCTTGCTTTCGGATAAGACGGGATCCCAACAGAGTCTCCTTCAATTGCTCCCAAGTTTTTGCTCCATTATATCCTTGTATGGCTTGATGCATTTCCCACCAGGTTGCAGCACTTCTTGTAAAGTACTGAAGAGCGTATTGAACCTCATACTTCCTTGCAACCAAATTGCTCCTGAAGTGATTCTCCATGTTTTGAATCCATAGCTCTGCCTCCAACTGAGTGATCGGTCCAGAGGATACAAGTCCATCTTCATTCATCGGCTATTGGGTCCAAGGGTTTTGGGATGAGATACGGGAGAGGGATAGAGAGATATACACACAAACAATATAGTTTTGAAAATAAGTTTTATTTGCTGCTGTCGGAAAACAAACACAAAATATGACAACTCATAAATCATCGCATCTAACGTGAGTATAAAACAAGGGTTTGGTCTTCTAAAGGTCATATAAATCTTGGAATTCTTTCGTGTCTTCATATTCTTCGAGTCTTCGACTGTCGTAGCATTAATTCTTCTAGTGTATGGTGAAGTCTGATACCTTGTCCTTCTCGGAGTAGTCTTATTAGTTGATCCTCCGTGTGGTCAAAGGGAAAAGGGGTATTGTCTAACTATTTGGGGTAAAAGGAAAGATTTGATAAAGCTCAGAAAAGAAGAGAGGTAAAGGATCTTTTTGAAAATAAAGTTTTAAAGAAATCCTTTCCTAAGGGAATTCCAGTTTCTAGGGTCACGTCCTACAGTCAACATGTGCTCTAATACCATCTCTGTAGCGACCCGACCTCAAATGGTCAAGCCTCTGTGTATCTGTGCCATCCCTGGATCGGTATGCTGGCACACACAGTACTTCAATGTATATATCAAAGTGCAATCACATGTATAAATAATGTAAAACTGATATATACCTCATAAGTCTCAGCGGAAACAATCGAACGGGTGTGGAGTCCCACCAACGCCAACGACAAGTTGAGTGTAGACCGTAACCCTACAACGTAACTCTTACCCGTCATAGAAATTCCTGCAACATAAGACGTTGCAGCCGTGTGAGGTCAAGACATTGAATGTAATTGGCAAGTCACATTATAAGAATAATGAACCTATTTGTACATGCAATTTGGTGGTGGAAAGCTTTAAGTTTAGTTTTTTGCATAAAGCTAGTTTTTCCCTAGAATAAAAGATATTATCCTACCACTACAAGATAGCATAGGATGAGTTGGCAAACCCAACTCAACCCATTCCAAAAGTTTCATTTAAAACCCAACTGTTTAATTAAAGGTGATGAGATCTCCCAAAGATTTCCACTACTAGATGCTCAAGTTGTCCGTAATCGGGACACGGCTAATCGATTAGGTTTTAACACTCTGCAGAGGTTATGACTTTTCCCCACAAGACTCGACCACCTCCATGATCGGAAGATCGAGACATAGTCTTTCAAAATGTTCCCCTTAACCCACGGATAGGCGGTACACCTACATCATTCTACATCTGCTAGCCCATCCCTAAGGGGTCACACTAACTACTCAACTAAGCCAGATCCCATATTGGCTTGTGGCTGCACACGTAAGCTTCTAGACATGAGAATACGATTGATCTCTTTGAGCCTGAGCGGACGGTCCACTAGTGGTGCACCACCATGGATTAACCATGCATGCTCCCACTGTACTTCGCCACCATTCAAACCAAACCTCCGCCCAGGTAGTTCATTAAGTTATCTTGGTTCTACTTACTACTTTGTCACTCATCTCTCACAATGAACACTTCCCAATCCACGTCTACATTGGCGAGGCAAAGTTAAACTTACGTGGTGGTGACAAAAGTATATGGTTCAAACCTACCTCAATGAACTACTAGGTAACGGCATAGCCATCTGGCAACAATAAATCCTACCATGCAATCCTACCACAAAAGGACTAAGTGCATAATATAAACATAGGTAATTGGAAGAATGGTCAAATGTGAAATTGCCTGATAATAGTTGATGAAGACTATAACGCCTCGAAAATTTACTTAAAAGAACTATTCGTTACTCTCCGATGAAAATCTATAAAGTCAAACATTGCATTCGCATAAGCAATCATTTCAGAGAACCAAATAACATGCACAACAAAAAGACTCAGAAAAACCAAATGAGAGTCCAACACACTCAACTATCACAAAATTTTCTAAGCGCGAAACAACATGTGACATGAGGTTCAAAAATGTGATTCGAACTATGGTGCATACACGGCATATGAGTAAAAATACTATGGACAGATCCTAAGTGTGTGAAAATATTTTGAGAAAGGTCTAGGTGATAGGGTTTGGCTACAGTGACACGGTGCAAAAAGAATTACATCAATCGGAGCTACGGTTTAAGAGATATGGCCAGTTGAAGTTTGAATTCAAATCTGAATAAAGTTCAAATTTGAATTTGGAAAAAGTTTACAAACATGATGCTACTGGATAGATCTGAACATGACGAAGAATTTGCCGCTGGTTTCATCGAGTTTGGACCTACGGTTAAAAAGTTGTGGCTATTCTAAGTTTAGGGGCTAATATGCTAATTCCAGGGACTAAACGGTGAAACAGAAAAGAAAAATAAACTGCGAACAGGCCCTTGGCCACGTGGCAGATTCCTAATGGCCAAAAGGTGTTCGCTGCAGAAGTTTATACGGCGAACGACCGCTATCTAAGCAAAACGGCGGTGGCTAACTAAAGCAAAAAAAAACGATCGGTTTTTTTAACAAAACCCGCGGTTTAAGAAACCCGCGGTTAACCAATCTAAACAAAAAAAATGAACGGAGGGAGCGAGCGGTCGTCTTACAGAGGCGGCGACGACGTACAGGGGCGGCAGCGCTGGCGTTGGCCGGTGATGGGGCGGCGACTACGGCGCTCCTCGACGACGGGGAAGGAGGCGGCAGGGTCCGGCACGGCGTCCGCGATCCGCTGGTGGGGTTGGCGGGCGGCGGGGTGGTCGGCGACGAGCGTAGGGAGGCGGCGGCGTTCGGAGCTCCGGTGAGGACGCGGCACGTCGGGGCGTCGTCTCCGGTGGTCCCTAAGGGCAAAGAAAATGTCAAACGGATGCTCATCGACCCGGGCAATATTTTGGTGAAGAAGAACAGGGTCGGGGCGGTTTACTGGCGGCGTTTTACTCCGGCAAGGAAGCTCCGGCTCCGGCGAGATCCAAAGCAGGAGGGCGTCAGCTACGGGTGGTGTGAGGCAAAACGAAGTTGCAGAATGGAGAGAGGGGGTCGAGGGCTTCTTATAGGCGCGGAGAGAGGGCTCAGGAGCGAGGGATAAGCTCTATCCCTAGAGCTTCGGCCGGCGGGTTCGGGTGTGTGCTTATCCAGCGGGGTCTGTGGGAGGTTAGGGACGACCTGGGGAGTGGGCCCCGCGGGTCAGCGATAGGGGAGAGATGAGCGAGGGAGAGAGACGAGCGGGCGAGCGACGCGAGCGCCTTCCGGGAGCAGGCATGGGCTGAAGTCTTGTGGTGGTTGGGCCTGAACGCGATGTATCGTGTGTTTTTTAACTTAAAGAAAAATGCAACAGAAGAAAATAAAATTTCTACATAGGCATATTATATACCAAGATGTTCAGAAAAATACCCGAATAAGATGAACTATTTTTCATGTTCAACTAAATTCCACAAAATTCATAAAAGTCAAATAGAGGTATTGTTGCATTTAAAATCAATAAAAATCATTTTTAAATAGCAAAATGATTCCAAATTTATTTTCTCCTAATTTTCCATTGAAGGAATCATTTTACCCTTATTTCCATTTATTTATTTTAGGAGAAAATAATTTTAATTAAAACTAAATAACTCCCAAGAGGATTTGAAATCTGAATTCAAATAACTTCAAAGTGACTTTGAAATTATTTCTTTGAAACTTCCAACTCTCTTTCTTCAAATTTGAAGAAGTCATTTTGTCTTCCCTCATGAACTCATTGAGTTGCTTAAAGTTTCTAAATTTGAAATATTTCAAATGGAATTCAAATCATTTTCAAACCCCTTTTTATTTTCTTCAAATGGAAGAAGTCATATTATATTCACTCTAGGGTCTTGTGATGAGATGACTTTGAATTCATGGAGATCAAGAAAAATGCAAGATGAAAGTTTTGGGAAAGTCCTTTTATTCCCTCTCATTCAACTTTCAAAAAAATTCAATTTCCACTCAATTTCACACCATCAATCACACAACAAACAAACAATCATAATTATTTATTTAATATAACATTCCAAAATTAAGAATTTTGGGATGTTACATGACAACACAGGATTTGCACAAGAATAATCACAGGATAGTATGCAAACCCAAACCTACAAAATATAGACGGGCTCCCCCTGGATGTGTGCACTAATTAAGTATGCTTTTGGAATGCAAAGTACACACATTAGGATCAACACTCCCCCTATATTTTATAGACCGGCAATACTTGCATCAATAATATAAGAAAGATAACCAAGGATGCAATGAATATCATGTGAGCATAAAGATAGTGCACAAGATAGGCATGATATCTCACAAGATAACATAATACTAGACATAGGGAATAATAAGGGTAGCATATGTCTCACAGCATATGTTTCGGTTTCCAGGTCTCACAAACACAAACCAAAGCAATACGATAAGGAGTTCACGAGAGAGAAAGCAAACAAATAAGACACACTCGTGATTCAGAAAATCCCTAAACTCTCCCCCGCTTTGGCATCGAGACACCAAAAGGGCATCCACGGCATCACCAATAGTGCTCGTCCTCCTCGGACTCCTTTGCAGCATGAGACAGACCTTCATCTTCCTTATCTGATTCAAACCAATTGCAGTTCTAAGAGACCCAAACCTCCTCATCCGTGATCTTGTCCTCAGAGCCACTAGAAACTTCAAGGCCAACCTACCTCATAATGACCTTGTCTCGACTACGGGCCTTCTTAGCAACCATATGTGCCCCGTACTGACCCTTAGCATGAAAGCAAAACAAATTCTTCATCTTCTAACTGAGCTTTTTAGCCCAAGATGGCTCCTTAGTCGATGGCTCAAAGTCCGGCCCATCATCATCATCATCATCATCATCATCATCATCATCATCATCATCATCATCATCATCATCATCATCATCATCTTCAGACCCAACCATCTCAGTCTCTGTAGGAACCGGCGTATAAGTAGAACCCCATTTTTTCCTTCAGCCTCAGCTGAACAACATCATGGGAGTCCAACTCCCCAATGAGAAGCGCCTCCGTAGGGTACACAACATTCCATGTGTCCTCAATGAGCTGCATCAAGTAAGGGCCATAGATGGGGCACATCCACTCCATCACCGCAGAGTGAAGCTCTGACCACATAATGTGGGAAACAACCAACACCACTGAAGAGCCTTTCTCCTTCTGGCAGAAGAGAAGCAAGTCCACAAGATAAGAGTGCACCATATCCAAGTTTCCAATGCAAGGAAACAAAGAGTGCTGGAAGATTCGATGCATGATATCAAGAAAGGGGCACAACTCATAGGATACCTTCCCAGTGTCTGAAACCTTCCGAGTGGAGTAAGGCCAAAGAGCTTATTTGTGAGAAGCAGCAATCTCCCTGTTAGGACGAAACCCAATTGGGGTTTGGGCCCCCTGATCATTGTAATAAAAACTCTCCACAAAGTCCTTCCATTGAGCCGACAACCGTCTTCCATTGGCCATCACGCCCAAAATGCACCGTGGCATAAAACTGGGCCGCAAGCTCTGGATCAAAGTCCTTGTTGAAGGTGATAGTCCGCTTGATACCCAGCTCTTCACACCTCTACAAAGCCTCTCCAAAATACTGTAAGTCACTCTCTATGTGGGTGAGATCAATGGACTTGACTTACACAAACAAATTCTTCTTGACTTTTAGAACATCATGATAAATTGACTCTTGCATCTTGTTCCTGAAGGAAATATGCTCTAGAGGCAATAATAAAGTTGTTATTTATATTTCCTTATATCATGATAAATGTTTATTTTCATGCTAGAATTGTATTAACCGGAAACTTAGTACATGTGTGAATACATAGACAAAACATAGTGTAACTACTATGCCTCAACTTGACTAGCTCGTTAATCAAAGATGGTTAAGTTTCCTAACCATAGGCATGAGTTGTCATTTGATGAATGGGATCACATCATTAGAGAATGATGTGATTGACTTGACCCATCCTATAGCTTAGCACTATGATCATTTAGTTTATTGCTATTGCTTTCTTCATAACTTATACATGTTCCTATGACTATGAGATTATGCAACTCCTGAATACCGGAGGAACACTTAGTGTGCTATGAAATGTCAAAACATAACTGGGTGATTATAAAGATGCTCTACAGGTGTCTCCGATGGTGTTTGTTGAGTTGGCATAGATCAAGATTAGGATTTGTCACTCCGATTGTCGGAGAGGTATCTCTGGGCCTCTCGGTAATGCACATCACTATAAGCCTTGCAAGCCATGTGACTAATGAGTTAGTTAAGGGATGATGCATTACGGAACCATTAAAGAGACTTGCCGGTAACTAGATTGAACTAGGTATTGAGATACCGACGATCAAATCTCGGGCAAGTAACATACCGATGACAAAGGGAACAACGTATGTTGTTATGTAGTTTGACCGATAAAGATCTTCGTAGAATATGTAGGAACCAATATGAGCATCTAGGTTCCACTATTGGTTATTGACCAGAGATGAGTCTCGGTCATGTCTACATAGTTCTCGAACCCATAGGGTCCGCACGCTTAACGTTCGATGACGATCTGTATTATGTGTTTATGTATTTTGATGTACCGAAGGTATTTCGGAGTCCCGGATGTGATCACGGACACGACGAGGAGTCTCGAAATGGTCGAGACATGAAGATTTATATATTGGAAGGTTATGTTTGGATACTAAAAAGGTTTCGGATGAGTTCGGACATATACCGGAGTACCGGGGGGTTACCCGAACCCCTCGGGGGCTATATGGGCCTACATGGGCTTTAGTGGGAGAGAGAGGAGGTGGCCAAGAGGTGGGGGCACGACCCCCAGGCCCAATCCAAACTTGGAGGGGGCCCGGCCCCTCTTTCCCCTTCCTTCCCCCTCCTATTAGGACTAGGAAAGGGGGAAACCTACTCCTAGTAGGAGTAGGAATCCCCCCTTGGGGCGCACCATGAGGGCCGGCCGGCCCCCTCCTCCACTGATTTATATACGGGGGAGGGGGGCACCCCATAGACACACAAGTTGACAGTTGTCTTAGCCGTGTGCGGTGTCCCCCTCCATAGATTTTCACCTCAGTCATATCGTTGCAGTGCTTAGGCGAAGCCCTACGCCGGTAACTTCATCATCACCGTCACCATGCCGTCGTGCTGATGAAAATCTCCCTCGACCTCAGCTGGATCTAGAGTTCATGGGACATCACCGAGCTGAACGTGTGCAGATCGCGGAAATGCCGTACCTTCGGTGCTAGGATCGGTCGGATCGTGAAGACGCACGACTACATCAACCACATTGTCATAACGCTTCCGCTTTCAGTCTACGAGGGTACGTGGACAACACTCTCCCCTCTCGTTGTTATGCATCACCTAGATAGATCTTGCGTGATCGTACGATTTTTTTTTGAAATTACCGCGTTCCCCAATAGACAACAGTGGCATCCGAGCCAGGTCTATGCGTATATGTTATATGCACGAGTAGAACACAAAGAGTTGTGGGCGATAATAGTCATACTGCTTACCAGCATGTCATACTTTGATTCGGCGGTATTGTTGGATGAAGCGGCTCATACCGACATTACGCATACGCTTACGCGAGACTGGTTCTACCGACATGCTTCTCACACAGGTGGCTAGTTGGTGTCTGTTTCTTCAACTTTAGTTGAATCGAGTGTTACTACGCCCGGTCCTTGTTGAAGGCTAAAAAACAAACTTGTCGAAAAATTGTTGTGGTTTTTATGCGTAGGTAAGAACGGTTCTTGTTAAGCCCGTAGCAGCCACGTAAAAGTTGCAACAACAAAGTAGAGGACGTCTAACTTGTTTTTGTAGGGCAAGTTGTGATGTGATATGGTCAAGACGTGATTATATAAATTTTTGGATGAGATGATCATGTTTTGTAACACAATTATCGGCAACTGGAAGGAGCCATATGGTTGTTGCTTTATTGTATGAAATGCAATCGCCATGTAATTGCTTTACTTTATCACTAAGCGGTAGCGATAGTCGTAGAAGCAATAGTTGGCGAGACAAGAACGATGCTTCGATGGAGATCAAGGTGTCAAGACGGTGACGATGGTGATCATGACGGTGCTTTGGAGATGGAGATCAAAGGCACAAGATGATGATGGCCATATCATATCACTTATATTGATTGCATGTGATGTTTATCCTTTATGCATCTTATTTTGCTTAGTTCGGCGGTAGCATTATAAGATGATCTCTCACTAAATTTCAAGGTATAAGTGTTCTCCCTGAGTATGCACCGTTGCGAAAGTTCTTCGTGTTGAGACACCACGTGATGATCGGGTGTGATAGGCTCTACGTTCAAATACAACGGGTTCAAAACAGTTGCACACGCAGAATACTCAGGTTAAACTTGACGAGCCTAGCATATACAGATATGGCCTCGGAACACTGAGACTGAAAGGTTGAGCGTGAATCATATAGTAGATATGACCAACATAGTGATGTTCACCATTGAAACTACTCCATCTCACGTGATGATCGGACATGGTTTAGTTGATATGGATCACGTGATCACTTAGATGATTAGAGGGATGTCTATCTAAGTGGGAGTTCTTAAGTAATATGATTAATTGAACTTTAATTTATCATGAACTTGGTACCTGATAGTATTTTTTGCATGTCTATGTTGTTGTAGATAAATGGCCCGTGTTGTTGTTCCGTTGAATTTTAATGCGTTCCTAGAGAAAGTGAAGTTGAAAGATGATGGTAGAAATTACGCGGACTGGGTCCGTAACTTGAGGATTATCCTTATTGCTGCATAGAAGAATTACATCATGGAAGCACCGCTAGGTGCCAAGCCCGCTGCACGAGCAACGCCAGATGTTATGAATGTCTGGCAGAGCAAAGTTGATGACTACTCGATAGTTCAGTGTGCCATGCTTTACGGCTTAGAACCAGGACTTCAACGACGTTTTGAACGTCATGGAGCATATGAGATGTTCCAGGAGTTGAAGTTAATATTTCAAGCAAATGCCCGGAATTGAGAGATATGAAGTCTCCAATAAGTTCTATAGCTGCAAAATGGAGGAGAATAGTTTTGTCAGTGAACATATACTCAGAATGTCTGGGTACCACAACCACTTGACTCAACTGGGAGTTAATCTTCCTGATGATAGTGTCATTGACAGAGTTCTTCAATCACTGCCACCAAGCTAAAAAAGCTTCATGATGAACTATATTATGCAAGGGATGGATAAGACAATTCCTGAGCTCTTCATAATGCTGAAGGCTGCGGAGGTAGAAATCAAGAAGGAGCATCAAGTGTTGATGGTTAACAAGACCACCAGTTTCAAGAAGAGGGGCAAAGGGAAGAAGGGGAACTTCAAGAAGAACGACAAACAAGTTGCTGCTCAAGTGAAGAAACCCAAGTCTGGACCTAAGCCTGAGACTGAGTGCTTCTACTGCAAAGGGATTGGTCACTGGAAGCGGAACTACCCGAAGTATTTGGCGGAGAAGAAGGATGGAAAAGTGAAAGTTATATTTGATATACATGTTATTGATGAGTACTTAACTAATGCTCGAAGTAGCGCCTGGGTATTTAATACTGGTTCTGTTGCTAATATTTGCAACTCGAAACAGGGCCTACAGATTAAGCGAAGATTGGCTAAGGACGAGGTGACGATGCACGTGGGAAAAGGTTCCAAAGTCGATGTGATCGCCGTCGGCACGCTACCTCTACATCTACCTTCGGGATTAGTTTTAGACCTAAATAATCGTTATATGGTGCCAGCGTTGAGCATGAACATTATATCTTGGATCTTGTTTGATGCGAGATGGTTATTCATTTAAATCAGAGAGTAATGGTTGTTCTATTTATATGAGTAATATATTTTATGGTCATGCACCCTTGATGAGTGGTCTATTTTTACTAAATCTTGATAGTAGTGATACACATGTTCATAGTACTGAAGCCAAAATATATAAGTTTAATAATGGTAGTGCAACTTATTTGTGGCACTGCCGTTTAGGTCATATTGGTGTAAAGCGCATGAAGAAACTCCATGCTAATGGGCTTTTGGAATCACTAGATGCTTGCGAACCATGCCTCATGGGCAAGATGACTAAGACTCCGTTCTCTGGAACAATGGAGCGCGCAACGGACTTGTTGGAAATAATACATACTGATGTATGCGGTCCGATGAGTGTTGATGCTCGCGACGGGTATCGTTATTTTCTGACCTTCACAGATGATTTGACTAGATATGGGTATATCTACTTGATGAAGCATAAGTCTAAAACATTGGAAAAGTTCAAAGAATTTCAGAGTAAAGTGGAAAATCATCGTAATAAGAAAATAAAGTTTCTAAGATCTGATCGTGGAGGCGAATATTTGAGTTACGAGTTTGGTCTTCATTTGAAACAATGCGGAATAGTTTCGCAACTCACGCCACCCGGAACACCACAGCGTAATGGTGTGTCCGAACATCGTAATCGTACTTTATTAGATATGGTGCGATCTATGTTGTCTCTTACCGATTCACCGCTATCATTTTGGGGTTATGCTTTAGAGACGACTGCATTCACGTTAAATAGGGCACCATCTAAATCCGTTGAGACGACACCTTATGGACTGTGGTTTGGCAAGAAACCCAAGTTGTCATTTCTTAAAGTTTGGGGCTGCGATGCTTATGTGAAAAAGCTTCAACCTGATAAGCTTGAACCCAAATCGAGAAATGTGTCTTCAATGGATACCGAAGGAGATCATGCGTACACCTTCTATCACAGATCCAAGGCAAGATATTCATTGCTAAGAATGGATCCTTTCTAGAGAAGGAGTTTCTCTCAAAATAAGTGAGTGGGAGGAAAGTAGAACTTGATGAGGTAATTGTACCTTTTGCCGCGTTGGAAAGTAGTACATCACGAAGTCGGTTCCAAGTGATTCTGGACCAACTAGTGAGGAAGCTAATAATGATGATCATGAAACTTCTGATCAAGTTACTACCGAACCTCGTAGGTCAACCAGAGTAAGATCCGCACCAGAGTGGTACGGTAGTCCTGTTCTGGAGGTCATGTTACTTGACCATGACGAACCTATGAACTATGAGGAAGCGATGATGAGCCCAGATTCCGCAAAATGTCTTGAGGCCATGAAATCTGAGATGGGATCCATGTATGAGAACAAAGTATGGACTTTGGTTGACTTGCTAGATGATCGACAAGTCATAGTGAGTAAATGGATCTTCAAGAAGAAGACCGACGCTGACGGTAATGTTACTGTTTATAAAGCTCGACTTGTTGCGAAAGGTTTTCGGCAAGTTCAAGGAGTTGACTACGATGAGACATTCTCACCCGTAGCGATGCTTAAGTCCGTCCGAATCATGTTAGCAATTGCCGCATTTTATGATTATGAAATTTGGCAAATGGATGTCAAAACTTCATTCCTTAATGGATATCTTAAAGAAGAGTTGTATATGATACAACCAGAAGGTTTTGTCGATCCAAAAGGTGCTAACAAAGTGCGTAAGCTCCAGCGATCCATTTATGGACTGGTGCAAGCATCTCGGAGTTGGAATATACGCTTTGATAGTGTGATCAAAGCATATGGTTTTATACAAAATTTTGGAGAAGCCTGTATTTACAAGAAAGTGAGTGGGAGCTCTATAGCATTTCTGATATTATATGTGGATGGCATATTGTTGATCGGAAATGATACTGAATTTCTGAATAGCATAAAAGGACACTTGAATAAGAATTTTTCAATGAAAGACCTCGGTGAAGCTGCTTATATATTAGGCATCAAGATCTATAGAGCTAGATCAAGACGCTCAATTGGAGTTTCACAAAGCACATACCTTGATAAAGTTTTGAAGAAGTTCAAAATGGATCAAGCAAAGAAAGGGTTCTTGCTTGTGTTACAAGGTGTGAAGCTGAGTCACACTCAATGCCCGACCACTGCAGAAGATAGAGAGAAAATGAAAGTCATTCCCTATGCTTCAGCCATAGGTTCTATCATGTATGCAATGTTGTGTACCATACCTGATGTGTGCCTTGCTATTAGTTTAGCAGGGAGGTACCAAAGTAATCCAGGAGAGGATCACTGGACAGTGGTCAAGAACATCCTGAAATACCTGAAAAGGACTAAGGATATGTTTGTCGTTTATGGAGGTGACAAAGAGCTCGTCGTAAACGGCTACGTCGATGCAAGATTTGACACTGATCCAGATGACTCTAAGTCACAAACCAAATACGTATTTATATTGAACGGTGGAGCTGTCAGTTGGTGCAGTTCCAAGTAGAGCGTCGTGGCAGGATCTATGTGTGAAGCGGAGGACATAGCTGCTTCGGAAGCAGCACATGAATGAGTCTGGATGAAGGAGTTCATATCCGATCTAGGTGTCATACCTAGTGCATCGGGTCCAATGAAAATCTTTTGTGACAATACTGGTGCAATTGCCTTGGCAAAGGAATCCAGATTTCACAAGAGAACCAAGCACATCAAGAGACGCTTCAATTCCATCCTCGATCAAGTCAAGGAGGGAGACATAGAGATTTGCAAAATATATACGGATCTGAATGTTGCAGACCCGTTGACTAAGCCTCTCTCACGAGCAAAACATGATCAGCACCAAGACTCTGTGGGTGTTAGAATCATTACTGTGTAATCTAGATTATTGACTCTAGTGCAAGTGGGAGACTGAAGGAAATATGCCCTAGAGGCAATAATAAAGTTGTTATTTATATTTCCTTATATCATGATAAATGTTTATTATTCATGCTAGAATTGTATTAACCCGAAAATTAGTACATGTATGAATACATAGACAAAACAGAGTGTAACTAGTATGCCTCTACTTGACTAGCTCATTAATCAAAGATGGTTAAGTTTCCTAACCATAGACATGCATTGTCATTTGATGAACGGGATCACATCATTAGAGAATGATGTGATTGACTTGACCCATCCGTTAGCTTAGCACTATGATCGTTTAGTTTATTGCTATTCTTTCTTCATAACTTATACATGTTCCTATGACTATGAGATTATGCAACTCCCGAATATCGGAGGAACACTTAGTGTGCTATCAAACATCACAACGTAACTGGGTGATTATAAAGATGATCTACAGGTGTCTCCGATGGTGTTTGTTGAGTTGGCATAGATCGAGATTAGGATTTGTCACTCCGATTGTCGGAGAGGTGTCTCTGGGCCCTCTCGGTAATGCACATCACTATAAGCCTTGCAAGCAATGTGACTAATGAGTTAGTTACGGGATGATGCATTACACAATGAGTAAAGAGACTTGCCGGTAACGAGATTGAACTAGGTATTGAGATACCGACGATCGAATCTCTGGCAAGTAACATACCGATGACAAAGGGAACAACGTATGTTGTTATGCGGTTTGACCGATAAAGATCTTCGTAGAATATGTAGGAACCAATATGAGCATCCATGTTCCGCTATTGGTTATTGACCGGAGATTAGTCTCTGTCATGTCTACATAGTTCTCGAAACCGTAGGGTCCGCACGCTTAATGTTCAATGATGATCGGTATTATGAGTTTATGTGTTTTGATGTACTGAAGGTAGTTCGGAGTCCCGGATGTGATCACGAACATTACGAGGAGTCTCGAAATGGTCGAGACATGAAGATTGATATATTGGAAGGTTATGTTTGGACACCAGAAAGGTTATCGGAACCCCCCGGGGGATATATGGGCCTACATGGGCTTTAGTGGGAGAGAGAGGAGGCGCCAAGAGGTGGGGGCGCGCACCCGCAAGCCCAATCCGAATTGGGAGGGGGTGCCTTTTCCTCCCTCTCCTCTTCCCCTCCCTTCCCCCTCCTATTAGGACTAGGAAAGGGGGGAAACCTACTCCTAGTAGGAGTAGGAATCCCCCCTTGGGGCGCACCATGAGGGCCGGCCGGCCCCCTCCTCTACTCCTTTATATATGGGGGAGGGGGCACCACATAGACACACAAGTTGACAGTTGACTTAGCCGTGTGCGGTGCCCCCCTCCACTAGGGCCACCATATTCCCCTCACGGCCTCACACAATGCGAGATGCCGTGATTCCACTAGTGGTACCCTTGAAGACGGCGATCGAACCTTTACAAACAAGGTTGGGGCAATCTCCACAACTGAATTGGTGGCTCTCAACAACACCATGAAGCTTCACCAGAATGGAATGTGGCTCCGGGGTGACCTCAACCGTCTAGGGTGCTCAAACACCCAAGAGTAACAAGATCTGCGATGGATTAGTGGGGGGAATCGAATTTCTCTTGGTGGAAGTGTAGATCAGTGCCTTCTCAACCAATCCCTAGAAAATCAACAAATTTGATTGGCTAGGGAGAGAGATCGGGCAAAAATGAGCTTTGGAGCAACAATGGAGTTTGGGGAGGAAGAGGTAGATCTTCTTGAGGAAGAAGACCCCCTTTATACAGTGGGGGACAAATCCAACCATTGTGCAGCCCTCAGCTCGCACATAAGCGGTACTACCGCTCGGCGAGCGGTATTACCGCCCAAGCGGTAGTGACAGGAAAGTAAGTGTAATGACACAGAGGTCACGGGCCAGTAGTTTGCCAGAGCGGTACTACCGCTTGCCCCAACGGCACTACCGTTGGGGTTGCAGTACCACTACACTATGGTAGCAGGGGCTGCGGTAGTACGGTAGCAATGGTACTACCACCCAGAATGGACAGTACCACCACTTACATCCGGAACTGCCGCTCCCTATGTCCGTAGAGGAAAATAGGGGAACACTGAAGAGCAGAGCCGCTTGCTCTACTGGGTCAAAAGGGGTTCCATGGAAGTGAGCCAGAGGGACTACCGCTGGACTATCGTGCAACCTGTCACGAAAAATCGAGACCCGAGCAGAAGGCGGTACCACATGCGGTACTAGCAGCGGTACTACCGCTTGTGAGGACAAGTGGTACTACCGCCGGCAGCTTTCCAACACCCCTTTGCATACAGACGGAGAACTCCATTGAAATGGAAAGACAACGGGGGTGTAAAGTAGAATGTGCACGTGATGATTCCACACAAACCTTTCTGAAGCTGACCCCCTCTTGATAGTACGATTTTCCTATGACTCAAGTCCACCGAAAAAGAAATGGAGGAAATAAAAACTGTCTTCACTTCTAAACTCCGAGGGGTTCAAATCGTCTTGTGCCATATGATCAAATATCTGAACTACTCAATGCACACAATTAGTCCGCAAAAGCATTGTCATCAATCACCAAAACCACTAAGGGAGAAATATGCCCTAACAATCTCCCCCTTTTTGGTGGATTGATGACAACGCATGATTTTCACAAGAATAATCACAGGATAGTATGCAAACCCAAACCTACAAAATATAGACGGGCTCCCCCTGGATGTGTGCACTAATTAAGTATGCTTTTGGAATGCAAAGTACACACATTAGGATCAACACTCCCCCTATATTTTATAGACCGGCAATACTTGCATCAATAATATAAGAAAGATAACCAAGGATGCAATGAATATCATGTGAGCATAAATATAGTGCACAAGATAGGCATGATATCTCACAAGATAACATAATACTAGACAAAGGGAATAATATGGGTAGCATATGTCTCACAACATATGTTTCGGTTTCCAGGTCTCACCAACACAAACCAAAGCAATACGATAAGGAGTTCACGAGAGAGAAAGCAAACAAATAAGACACACTCGTGATTCAGAAAATCCCTAAACTCTCCCCCGCTTTGGCATCAAGACACCAAAAGGGCAAAGAGCACCACTAGCTAAGACAAAGGTGGTAGTAACACTCCACGGCATCACCGATAGTGTTCGTCCTCCTCGGACTCCTTTGCAGCATCAGATAGACGTTCATCTTCCTTATGTGATTCAAACCACTTGCAGTTCTAAGAGATCCAAACCTCCTCATCCGTGATCTTGTCCTCAGAGTCACTAGAAACTTCAAGGCCAACCTGCCTCATAACGACCTTGTCTCGACTACGGGCCTTCTTAGCAACCATATGTGCCCCGTACTGACCCTTAGCATGAAAGAAAAACAACTTCTTCATCTTCTAACTCATCTTTTTAGCCCAAGATGGCTCCTTAGTCGATGGCTTAAAGTCCGGCCCATCATCATCATCATCATCATCATCTTCAGACCCAACGATCTCAGTCTCTGTAGGAACAGGCGTATAAGTAGAACCCCATTTTTTCCTTCAGCCTCAGCTGAACAACATCATGGGAGACCAACTCCCCAATGAGAAGCGCCTCCGTAGGGTACACAACATTCCAAGTGTCCTCAATGAGCTGCATCAAGTAAGGGCCATAGATGGGGCACATCCACCCCATCACCGCAGAGTGAAGCTCTGACCACATAACGTGGGAAACACCCAACACCACTGAAGAGCCCTTCTCCTTCTGGCAGAAGAGAAGCAAGTCCACAAGATAAGAGTGCACCATATCCAAGTTTCCAATGCAAGGAAACCAAGAGTGCTGTAAGATTAGATGCATGATATCAAGAAAGGGGCACAACTCATAGGATACCTTCCCAGTGTCTGAAACCTTTCGAGTGGAGTAAGGCCAAAGAGCTTATTTGTGAGAAGCAGCAATCTCCCTGTTAGGACGAAACCCAATTGGGGTTTGGGCCCCCCGATCATTGTAAGAAAAACTCTCCACAAAGTCCTTCCATTGAGCCGACAACCGTCTTCCATTGGTCATCACGCCCAAAATGCACCGTGGCATAAAACTGGGCCACAAGCTCTGGATCAAAGTCCTTGTTGAAGGTGATAGTCTGCTTGATACCCAGCTCTTCACACCTCTACAAAGCCTCTCCAAAATACTGTAAGTCGCTCTCCATGTGGGTGAGATCAATGGACTTGACTTTCACAAACAAATTCTTCTTGACTTTCAGAACATCATGATAAATTGACTCTTGCATCTTGTTCCTGAACGAAATATGCTCTAGAGGCAATAATAAAGTGGTTATTTATATTTCCTTATATCATGATAAATGTTTATTATTCATTCTAGAATTGTATTAACCGGAAACTTAGTACATGTGTGAATACATAGACAAAACATAGTGTAACTACTATGCCTCTACTTGACTAGCTCGTTAATCAAAGATGGTTAAGTTTCCTAACCATAGACATGAGTTGTCATTTGATGAACGGAATCACATCATTAGATAATGATGTAATTGACATGACCCATCCTTTAGCTTAGCACTATGATCGTTTAGTTTATTGCTATTGCTTTCTTCATAACTTATACATGTTCCTATGACTATGAGATTATGCAACTCCCAAATACCGGAGGAACACTTAGTGTGCTATGAAATGTCAAAACGTAAATGGGTGATTATAAAGATGCTCTATAGGTGTCTCCGATGGTGTTTGTTGAGTTGGCATAGATCAAGATTAGGATTTGTCACTCCGATTGTCGGAGACGTATCTCTGGGCCTCTCGGTAATGCACATCACTATAAGCCTTACAAGCAATGTGACTAATGAGTTAGTTAAGGGATGATGCATTACGGAACCATTAAAGAGACTTGCCGGTAACGAGATTGAACTAGGTATTGAGATACCGACGATCGAATCTCGGGCAAGTAACATACCGATGACAAAGGGAACAACATATGTTGTTATGCAGTTTGATCGATAAAGATCTTCGTAGAATATGTAGGAACCAATATGAGCATCTAGGTTCCGCTATTGGTTATTGACCGGTGATGAGTCTCGGTCATGTTCACATAGTTCTCGAACCCATAGGGTACGCACGCTTAACGTTCGATGATGATCGATATTATGTGTTTATGTGTTTTGATGTACCGAAGGTATTTCGAGTCCCGGATGTGATCACGGACACGACGAGGAGTCTCGAAATGGTCGAGACATGAAGATTTATATATTGGAAGGTTATGTTTGGACACCGAAAAGGTTTCGGATGAGTTCGGGCATATACTGAGCATGGGGTTACTGGAACCCCGGGGCTATATGGGCCTACATGGGCTTTAGTGGGAGAGAGAGGAGGTGGCCAAGAGGTGGGGGCACGCCCCCCAGGCCCAATCCAAACTTGGAGGGGGGCCGGCCCCCCTTTCCTTCCTCTCCTCTTCCCCTTCCTTCCCCCTCCTATTCGGACTAGGAAAGGGGGAAACCTACTCCTAGTAGGAGTAGGAATCCCCCCTTGGGGCGCACCATGAGGGCCGGCCGCCCCTCCTCCACTCCTTTATATACGGGGAAGGGGGGTACCCCATAGACACACAAGTTGACAGTTGTCTTAGCCGTGTGCGGTGCCCCCCCTCCATAGATTTTCACCTTAGTCATATCGTTGCAGTGCTTAGGCGAAGCCCTACGCCGGTAACTTCATCATCACCGTCACAATGCCGTCGTGCTGATGAAAATCTCCCTCGACCTCAGCTGGATCTAGAGTTCATGGGACATCACCGAGCTGAACGTGTGCAGATCGCGGAAATGCCGTACCTTCGGTGCTAGGATCGGTCGGATCGTGAAAACGCACGACTACATCAACCACATTGTCATAACGCTTCCGCTTTCAGTCTACAAGGGTACGTGGACAACACTCTCCCCTCTTGTTGTTATGCATCACCTAGATAGATCTTACTTGATCGTACGATTTTTTTTGAAATTACCGCGTTCCCCAACAATGGCAACCGAGCCAGGTCTATGCGTAGATGTTATATGCACGAGTAGAACACAAAGAGTTGTGGGCGATAATAGTCATACTGCTTACCAGCATGTCATACTTTGATTCGGCGGTATTGTTGGATGAAGCGGCTCATACCGACATTACGCGTACGCTTACGCGAGACTGGTTCTACCGACATGCTTCTCACACAGGTGGCTAGTTGGTGTCTGTTTCTTCAACTTTAGTTGAATCGAGTGTTACTACGCCCGGTCCTTGTTGAAGGCTAAAAAACAAACTTGTCGAAAAATTGTTGTGGTTTTTATGCGTAGGTAAGAACGGTTCTTGTTAAGCCCGTAGCAGCCACGTAAAACTTGCAACAACAAAGTAGAGGACGTCTAACTTGTTTTTGTAGGGCATGTTGTGATGTGATATGGTCAAGACGTGATTATATAAATTTTTGTATGAGATGATCATGTTTTGTAACACAGTTATCGGCAACTAGAAGGAGCCATATGGTTGTTGCTTTATTGTATGAAATGCAATCGCCATGTAATTGCTTTACTTTATCACTAAGCGGTAGCGATAGTCGTAGAAGCAATAGTTGGCGAGACAAGAACGATGCTTCGATGGAGATCAAGGTGTCAAGATGGTGACGATGGTGATCATGACGGTGCTTTGGAGATGGAGATCAAAGACACAAGATGATGATGGCCATATCATATCACTTATATTGATTGCATGTGATGTTTATCCTTTATGCATCTTATTTTGCTTAGTTCGGCGGTAGCATTATAAGATGATCTCTCACTAAATTTCAAGGTATAAGTGTTCTCCCTGAGTATGCACCGTTGCGAAAGTTCTTCGTGTTGAGACACCACGTGATGATCGGGTGTGATAGGCTCTACGTTCAAATACAACGGGTTCAAAACAGTTGCACACGCAGAATACTCAGGTTAAACTTGACGAGCCTAGCATATACAGATATGGTCTCGGAACACTGAGACTGAAAGGTTGAGCGTGAATCATATAGTAGATATGATCAACATAGTTATGTTCACCATTGAAACTAATCCATCTCACGTGATGATCGGACATGGTTTAGTTGATATGGATCACGTGATCACTTAGATGATTAGAGGGATGTCTATCTAAGTGGGAGTTCTTAAGTAATATGATTAATTGAACTTTAATTTATCATGAACTTGGTACCTGATAGTATGTTTTGCATGTCTATGTTGTTGTAGATAAATGGCCCGTGTTGTTGTTCCGTTGAATTTTAATGCGTTCCTAGAGAAAGCGAAGTTGAAAGATGATGGTAGAAATTACGCGGACTGGGTCCGTAACTTGAGGATTATCCTTATTGCTGCATAGAAGAATTACATCATGGAAGCACCGCTAGGTGCCAAGCCCGCTGCACGAGCAACGCAGATGTTATGAATGTCTGGCAGAACAAAGTTGATGACTACTCGATAGTTCAGTGTGCCATGCTTTACGGCTTAGAACCAGGACTTCAACGATGTTTTGAACGTCATGGAGCATATGAGATGTTCCAGGAGTTGAAGTTAATATTTCAAGAAAATGCCCGGAATTGAGAGATATGAAGTCTCCAATAAGTTCTATAGCTGCAAAATGGAGGAGAATAGTTTTGTCAGTGAACATATACTCAGAATGTCTGGGTACCACAACCACTTGACTCAACTGGGAGTTAATCTTCTTGATGATAGTGTCATTGACAGAGTTCTTCAATCACTGCCACCAAGCTACAAAAGCTTCATGATGAACTATATTATGCAAGGGATGGATAAGACAATTCCTGAGCTCTTCACAATGCTGAAGTCTGCGGAGGTAGAAATCAAGAAGGAGCATCAAGTGTTGATGGTTTACAAGACCACCAGTTTCAAGAAGAGGGGCAAAGGGAAGAAGGGGAACTTCAAGAAGAATGACAAACAAGTTGCTGCTCAAGTGAAGAAACCCAAGTCTGGACCTAAGCCTGAGACTGAGTGCTTCTACTGCAAAAGGATTGGTCACTTGAAGCGGAACTGCCCCAAGTATTTGGCGGAGAAGAAGGATGGAAAAGTGAAAGTTATATTTGATATACATGCTATTGATGTGTACTTAACTAATGCTCGAAGTAGCGCCTGGGTATTTAATACTGGTTCTGTTGCTAATATTTGCAACTCGAAACAGGGGCTACAAATTAAGCGAAGATTGGCTAATGACGAGGTGACGATGCACGTGGGAAAAGGTTCCAAAGTCGATGTGATCGCCGTCGGCACGCTACCTCTACATCTACCTTCGGGATTAGTTTTAGACCTAAATAATTGTTATATGGTGCTAGCGTTGAGCATGAACATTATATCTTGGATCTTGTTTGATGCGAGACGGTTATTCATTTAAATCAGAGAGTAATGGTTGATCTATTTATATGAGTAATATATTTTATGGTCATGCACCCTTGATGAGTGGTCTATTTTTACTAAATCTTGATAGTAGTGATACACATGTTCATAGTACTGAAGCCAAAATATATAAGTTTAATAATGGTAGTGCAACTTATTTGTGGCACTGCCGTTTAGGTCATATTGGTGTAAAGCGCATGAAGAAACTCCATGCTAATGGGATTTTGGAATCACTTGATGCTTGCGAACCATGCCTCATGGGCAAGATGACTAAGACTCCGTTCTCTGGAACAATGGAGTGCGCAACAGACTTGTTGGAAATAATACATACTGATGTATGCGGTCCGATGAGTGTTGATGCTCGCGACGGGTATCGTTATTTTCTGACCTTCACAGATGATTTGACTAGATATGGGTATATCTACTTGATGAAGCATAAGTCTGAAACATTTGAAAAGTTCAAGGAATTTCAGAGTGAAGTGGAAAATCATCGTAATAAGAAAATAAAGTTTCTAAGATCTGATCGTGGAGGCGAATATTTGAGTTACGAGTTTGGTCTTCATTTGAAACAATGCGGAATAGTTTCGCAACTCACGCCACCCGGAACACCACAGCGTAATGGTGTGTCCGAACATCGTAATCGTACTTTATTAGATATGGTGCGATCTATGTTGTCTCTTACCGATTTATCGCTATCGTTTTGGGGTTATGCTTTAGAGACGGCTGCATTCACGTTAAATAGGGCACCATCTAAATCCGTTGAGACGACACCTTATGGACTGTGGTTTGGCAAGAAACCCAAGTTGTCATTTCTTAAAGTTTGGGGCTGCGATGCTTATGTGAAAAAGCTTCAACCTGATAAGCTTGAACCCAAATCGGAGAAATGTGTCTTCAATGGATACCCGAAGGAGACTGTTGCGTACACCTTCTATCACAGATCCGAAGGCAAGATATTCATTGCTAAGAATGGATCCTTTCTAGAGAAGGAGTTTCTCTCAAAATAAGTGAGTGGGAGGAAAGTAGAACTTGATGAGGTAATTGTACCTTTTGCCGCGTTGGAAAGTAGTACATCACAGAAGTCAGTTCCAGTGATTCCTGGACCAACTAGTGAGGAAGCTAATAATGATGATCATGAAACTTCTGATCAAGTTACTACCGAACCTCGTAGGTCAACCAGAGTAAGATCCGCACCAGAGTGGTACGGTAGTCCTATTCTGGAGGTCATGTTACTTGACCATGACGAACCTATGAACTATGAGGAAGCGATGATGAGCCTAGATTCCGCAAAATGTCTTGAGGCCATGAAATCTGAGATGGGATCCATGTATGAGAACAGAGTATGGACTTTGGTTGACTTGCTAGATGATCGACAAGTCATAGTGAGTAAATGGATCTTCAAGAAGAAGACCGACGCTGACGGTAATGTTACTGTTTACAAAGCTCGACTTGTTGCGAAAGGTTTTCGACAGGTTCAAGGAGTTGACTACGATGAGACATTCTCACCCGTAGCGATGCTTAAGTCCGTCCGAATCATGTTAGCAATTGCCGCATTTTATGATTATGAAATTTGGCAAATGGATGTCAAAACTTCATTCCTTAATGGATATCTTAAAGAAGAGTTGTATATGATGCAACCAGAAGGTTTTGTCGATCCAAAAGGTGCTAACAAAGTGCGTAAGCTCCAGCGATCCATTTATGGACTGGTGCAAGCATCTCGGAGTTGGAATATACGCTTTGATAGTGTGATCAAAGCATATGGTTTTATACAAAATTTTGGAGAAGCCTGTATTTACAAGAAAGCGAGTGGGAGCTCTATAGCATTTCTGATATTATATGTGGATGGCATATTGTTGATCGGAAATGATACTGAATTTCTGAATAGCATAAAAGGACACTTGAATAAGAATTTTTCAATGAAAGACCTCGGTGAAGCTGCGTATATATTAGGCATCAAGATCTATAGAGCTAGATCAAGACGCTTAATTGGAGTTTCACAAAGCACATACCTTGATAAAGTTTTGAAGAAGTTCAAAATGGATCAAGCAAAGAAAGGGTTCTTGCTTGTGTTACAAGGTGTGAAGCTGAGTCACACTCAATACCCGACCACTGCAGAAGATAGAGAGAAAATGAAAGTCATTCCCTATGCTTCAGCCATAGGTTTTATCATGTATGCAATGCTGTGTACCAGACCTGATGTGTGCCTTGCTATTAGTTTAGCAGGAGGTACCAAAGTAATCCAGAGTGGATCATCGGACGGGGTCAAGAACATCCTGAAATACCTGAAAAGGACTAAGGATATGTTTGTCGTTTATGGAGGTGACAAAGAGCTCGTCGTAAACGGTTACGTCGATGCAAGCTTTGACACTGATCCGGAGGACTCTAAGTCACAAACCAAATACGTATTTATATTGAACGGTGGAGCTGTCAGTTGGTGCACTTCCAAGTAGAGCGTCGTGGCAGGATCTATGTGTGAAGCGGAGGACATAGCTGCTTCGGGAGCAGCACATGAATGAGTTTGGATGAAGGAGTTCATATCCGATCTAGGTGTCATACCTAGTGCATCGGGTCCAATGAAAATCTTTTTTGACAATACTGGTGCAATTGCCTTGACAAAGGAATCCAGATTTCACAAGAGAACCAAGCACATCAAGAGAAGCTTCAATTCCATCCTCGATCAAGTCAAGGAGGGAGACATAGAGATTTGCAAAATACATACGGATCTGAATGTTGCAGACCCGTTGACTAAGCCTCTCTCACGAGCAAAACATGATCAACACCAAGACTCCGTGTGTGTGTTAGAATCATTACTGTGTAATCTAGATTATTGACTCTAGTGCAAGTGGGAGACTGAAGGAAATATGCCCTAGAGGCAATAATAAAGTTGTTATTTATATTTCCTTATATCATGATAAATGTTTATTATTCATGCTAGAATTGTATTAACCCGAAACTTAGTACATGTATAATACATAGACAAAACAGAGTGTAACTAGTATGCCTCTACTTGACTAGCTCATTAATCAAAGATGGTTAAGTTTCCTAACCATAGACATGCGTTGTCATTTGATGAACAGGATCACATCATTAGAGAATGATGTGATTGACTTGACCCATCCGTTAGCTTAGCACTATGATCGTTTAGTTTATTGCTATTCTTTCTTCATAACTTATACATGTTCCTATCACTATGAGATTATGCAACTCCCGAATACCGGAGGAACACTTAGTGTGCTATCAAACATCACAACGTAACTGGGTGATTATAAAGATGATCTACAGGTGTCTCTGATGGTGTTTGTTGAGTTGGCATAGATCGAGATTAGGATTTGTCACTCCGATTGTGGGAGAGGTGTCTCTGGGCCCTCTCGGTAATGCACATCACTATAAGCCTTGCAAGCAATGTGACTAATGAGTTAGTTACGGGATGATGCATTACACAATGAGTAAAGAGACTTGCCGGTAACGAGATTGAACTAGGTATTGAGATACCGACGATCGAATCTCTGGCAAGTAACATACCGATGACAAAGGGAACAACGTATGTTGTTATGCGGTTTGACCGATAAAGATCTTCGTAGAATATGTAGGAACCAATATGAGCATCCATGTTCCGCTATTGGTTATTGACCGGAGATTAGTGTCTGTCATGTCTACATAGTTCTCGAAACCGTAGGGTCCGCACGCTTAATGTTCAATGATGATCGGTATTATGAGTTTATGTGTTTTGATGTACCAAAGGTAGTTCGGAATCCCGGATGTGATCACGAACATGACGAAGAGTCTCGAAATGGTCGAGACATGAAGATTGATATATTGGAAGGTTATGTTTGGACACCAGAAAGGTTATCGGAACCCCCCGGGGGCTATATGGGCCTACATGGGCTTTAGTGGGAGAGAGAGAGGAGGCGCCAAGAGGTGGGGGCACGCACCCGCAAGCCCAATCCGAATTGGGAGGGGGGGCCTTTTCCTCCCTCTCCTCTTCCCCGCCCTTCCCCCTCCTATTAGGACTAGGAAAGGGGGGAAACCTACTCCTAGTAGGAGTAGGAATCCCCCCTTGGGGCGCACCATGAGGGCCGGCCGGCCCCCTCCTCTACTCCTTTATATACAGGGGAGGGGGGCACCACATAGACACACAAGTTGACAGTTGTCTTAGCCGTGTGCGGTGCCCCCCTCCACTAGGGCCACCATATTCTCCTCACGCCCTCACACAATGCGAGATGCCGTGATTCCACTAGTGGTACCCTTGAAGACGGCGATCGAACCTTTACAAACAAGGTTGGGGCAATCTCCACAACTGAATTGGTGGCTCTCAACAACACCATGAAGTTTCACCAGAATGGAATGTGGCTCCGGGGTGACCTCAACCGTCTAGGGTGCTCAAACACCCAAGAGTAACAAGATCTGCGATGGATTAGTGGGGGGAATCGAATTTCTCTTGGTGGAAGTGTAGATCAGTTCCTTCTCAACCAATCCCTAGAAAATCAACAAATTTGATTGGCTAGGGAGAGAGATCGGGCAAAAATGAGCTTTGGAGCAACAATTGAGTTTGGGGAGGAAGAGGTAGATCTTCTTGAGGAAGAAGACCCCCTTTATACAGTGGGGGACAAATCCAACCATTGTGGAGCCCTCAACTCGCACATAAGCGGTACTACCGCTCGGGGAGCGGTATTACCGCCCAAGCGGTAGTGACAGGAAAGTAAGTGTAATGACACAGAGGTCACGGGCCAGTAGTTTGCCAGAGCGGTACTACCGCTTGCCCCAACGGCACTACCGTTGGGGTTGCAGTACCACTACACTATGGTAGCAGGGGCTGCGGTAGTACGGTAGCAATGGTACTACCACCAAGAATGGACGGTACCACCACTTACATCCGGAACTGCCGCTCCCTATGTCCGTAGAGGAAAATAGGGGAATGCTGAAGAGCAGAGCCGCGAGCGGTACTTGCAGCGATAGTAGGCACGGTACTACCGCTTACAAGCGGCACTACCGCTCCTACTACCGCTTGCTCTACTGGGTCAAAAGGGGTTCCATGGAAGTGAGCCAGAGGGACTACCGCTGGACTACCGTGCAACCCGTCACGAAAAATCGAGACCCGAGCAGAAGGCGGTACCACATGCGGTACTAGCAGCGGTACTACCGCTTGTGAGGACAAGTGGTACTACCGCCGGCAGCTTTCCAACACCCCTTTGCATACAGACGGAGAACTCCATTGAAATGGAAAGACAACGGGGGTGTAAAGTAGAATGTGCACGTGATGATTCCACACAAACCTTTCTGAAGTAGACCCCCTCTTGATAGTACGATTTTCCTATGACTCAAGTCCACCGAAAAAGAAACGGAGGAAATAAAAACTGTCTTCACTTCTAAACTCCGAGGGGCTCAAATCGTCTTGTGCCATATGATCAAATATCTGAATTGCTCAATGCACACAATTAGTCCGCAAAAGCATTGTCATCAATCACCAAAACCACTAAGGGAGAAATATGCCCTAACAATCTCCCCCTTTTTGGTGGGTTGATGACAACGCATGATTTGCACAAGAATAATCACAGGATAGTATGCAAACCCAAACCTACAAAATATAGACGGGCTCCCCCTGGATGTGTGCACTAATTAAGTACGCTTTTGGAATGCAAAGTACACACATTAGGATCAACACTCCCCCTATATTTTATAGACCGGCAATACTTGCATCAATAATATAAGAAAGATAACCAAGGATGCAATGAATATCATGTGAGCATAAATATAGTGCACAAGATAGGCATGATATCTCACAAGATAACATAATACTAGACATAGGGAATAATAAGGGTAGCATATGTCTCACAGCATATGTTTCGGTTTCCAGGTCTCACAAACACAAACCAAAGCAATACGATAAGGAGTTCACGAGAGAGAAAGCAAACAAATAAGACACACTCGTGATTCAGAAAATCCCTAAACTCTCCCCCGCTTTGGCATCAAGACACCAAAAGGGCAAAGAGCACCACTAGCTAAGACAAAGGTGGTAGTAACACTCCACGGCATCACCAATAGTGTTCGTCCTCCTCAGACTCCTTTGCAGCATGAGACAGACCTTCATCTTCCTTATCTGATTCAAACCACTTGCAGTTCTAAGAGATCCAAACCTCCTCATCCGTGATCTTGTCCTCAGAGCCACTAGAAACTTCAAGGCCAACCTGCCTCATAATGACCTTGTCTCGACTACGGGCCTTCTTAGCAACCATATGTGCCCCGTACAGACCCTTAGCATGAAAGAAAAACAACTTCTTCATCTTCTAACTGAGCTTTTTAGCCCAAGATGGCTCCTTAGTCGATGGCTTAAAGTCCGGCCCATCATCATCATCATCATCATCTTCAGACCCAACGATCTCAGTCTCTGTAGGAACCGGCGTATAAGTAGAACCCCATTTTTTCCTTCAGCCTCAGCTGAACAACATCATGGGAGACCAACTCCCCAATGAGAAGCGCCTCCGTAGGGTACACAACATTCCATGTGTCCTCAATGAGCTGCATCGAGTAAGGGCCATAGATGGGGCACATCGACCCCATCACCGCAGAGTGAAGCTCTGACCACATAACGTGGGAAGCACCCAACACCACTGAAGAGCCCTTCTCCTTCTGGCAGAAGAGAAGCAAGTCCACAAGATAAGAGTGCACCATATCCAAGTTTCCAATGCAAGGAAACAAAGAGTGCTGGAAGATTCGATGCATGATATTAAGAAAGGGGCACAACTCATAGGATACCTTCCCAGTGTCTGAAACCTTTCGAGTGGAGTAAGGCCAAAGAGCTTATTTGTGAGAAGCAGCAATCTCCCTGTTAGGAAGAAACCCAATTGGGGTTTGGGCCCCCTGATCATTGTAAGAAAAACTCTCCACAAAGTCCTTCCATTGAGCCGACAACCGTCTTCCATTGGTCATCACGCCCAAAATGCACCGGGGCATATAACTGATCCACAAGCTCTGGATCAAAGTCCTTGTTGAAGGTGATAGTCTGCTTGATACCCAGCTCTTCACACCTCTACAAATCCCCTCCAAAATACTGTAAGTCGCTCTCCATGTGGGTGAGATCAATGGACTTGACTTTCACAAACAAATTCTTCTTGACTTCTAGAACATCATGATAAATTGGCTCTTGCATCTTGTTCCAGAACGAAATATGCTCTAGAGGCAATAATAAAGTGGTTATTTATATTTCCTTATATCATGATAAATGTTTATTATTCATGCTAGAATTGTATTAACCGGAAACTTAGTACATGTGTGAATACATAGACAAAACATAGTGTAACTACTATGCCTCTACTTGACTAGCTCGTTAATCAAAGATGGTTAAGTTTCCTAACCATAGACATGAGTTGTCATTTGATGAACGGGATCACATCATTAGAGAATGATGTGATTGACATGACCCATCCTTTAGCTTAGCACTATGATCGTTTAGGTTATTGCTATTCCTTTCTTCCTAACTTATACATGTTCCTATGACTATGAGATTATGCAACTCCCAAATACCGGAGGAACACTTAGTGTGCTATGAAATGTCAAAACGTAAATGGGTGATTATAAAGATGCTCTATAGGTGTCTCCGATGGTGTTTGTTGAGTTGGCATAGATCGAGATTAGGATTTGTCACTCCGATTGTCGGAGATGTATCTCTGGGCCTCTCGGTAATGCACATCACTATAAGCCTTGCAAGCAATGTGACTAATGAGTTAGTTAAGGGATGATGCATTACGGAACCACTAAAGAGACTTGCCGGTAACGAGATTGAACTAGGTATTGAGATACCAACGATCGAATCTCGGGCAAGTAACATACCGATGACAAAGGGAACAACATATGTTGTTATGCAGTTTGATCGATAAACATCTTCGTAGAATATGTAGGAACCAATATGAGCATCTAGGTTCCACTATTGGTTATTGACCGGAGATGAGTCTCGGTCATGTCTACATAGTTCTCGAACCCATAGGGTACGCACGCTTAACGTTCGATGACGATCGGTATTATGTGTTTATGTGTTTTGATGTACCGAAGGTATTTCGAGTCCCGGATGTGATCACGGACACGACGAGGAGTCTCGAAATGATCGAGACATGAAGATTTATATATTGGAAGGTTATGTTTGGACACCGAAAAGGTTTCGGATGAGTTCGGGCATATACCGGAGTACCGGGGGGTTACCGGAACCCCCCGGGGGCTATATGGGCCAACATGGGCTTTAGTGGGAGAGAGAGGAGGTGGCCAAGAGGTGGGGGCACGCCCCCCTGGCCCAATCCAAACTTGGAGGGGGGCCGGCCCCCCTTTCCTTCCTCTCCTCTTCCCCTTCCTTCCCCCTACTATTCGGACTAGGAAAGGGGGAAACCTACTCCTAGTAGGAGTAGGAATCCCCCCTTGGGGCGCACCATGAGGGCCGGCCGGCCCCCTCCTCCACTCCTTTATATACGGGGGAGGGGGGTACCCCATAGACACACAAGTTGACAGTTGTCTTAGCCGTGTGCGGTGCCCCCCCTCCATAGATTTTCACCTTAGTCATATCGTTGCAGTGCTTAGGCGAAGCCCTACGCCGGTAACTTCATCATCACCGTCACAATGCCGTCGTGCTGATGAAAATCTCCCTCGACCTCAGCTGGATCTAGAGTTCATGGGACATCACCGAGCTGAACGTGTGCAGATCGCGGAAATGCCGTACCTTCGGTGCTAGGATCGGTCGGATCGTGAAAACGCACGACTACGTCAACCACATTGTCATAACGCTTCCGCTTTCAGTCTACAAGGGTACGTGGACAACACTCTCCCCTCTTGTTGTTATGCATCACCTAGATAGATCTTGCGTGATTGTACGATTTTTTTTTTGAAATTACCGCGTTCCCCAACAGTGGCAACTGAGCCAGGTCTATGCGTAGATGTTATATGCACGAGTAGAACACAAAGAGTTGTGGGCGATAATAGTCATACTGCTTACCAGCATGTCATACTTTGATTCGGCGGTATTGTTGGATGAAGCGGCTCATACCAACATTACGCGTACGCTTACGCGAGACTGATTCTACTGACATGCTTCTCACACAGGTGGCTAGTTGGTGTCTGTTTCTTCAACTTTAGTTGAATCGAGTGTTACTACGCCCGGTCCTTGTTGAAGGCTAAAAAACAAACTTGTCGAAAAATTGTTGTGGTTTTTATGCGTAGGTAAGAACGGTTCTTGTTAAGCCCGTAGCAGCCACGTAAAACTTGCAACAACAAAGTAGAGGACGCCTAACTTGTTTTTGTAGGGCATGTTGTGATGTGATATGGTCAAGACGTGATTATATAAATTTTGTATGAGATGATCATGTTTTGTAACACGCTTATCGGCAATCGGAAGGAGCCATATGGTTGTTGCTTTATTGTATGAAATGCAATCGCTATGTAATTGCTTTACTTTATCACTAAGCGGTAGCGATAGTCGTAGAAGCAATAGTTGGCGATACAAGAACGATGCTTCGATGGAGATCAAGGTGTCAAGACGGTGACGATGGTGATCATGACGGTGCTTTGGAGATGGAGATCAAAGGCACAAGATGATGATGGCCATATCATATCCCTTATATTGATTGCATGTGATGTTTATCCTTTATGCATCTTATTTTGCTTAGTTCGGCGGTAGCATTATAAGATGATCTCTCACTAAATTTCAAGGTATAAGTGTTCTCCCTGAGTATGCTCCGTTGCGACAGTTCGTCGTGCCGAGACACCTCGTGATGATCGGGTGTGATAAGCCCTACGTTCACATACAACGCGTGCAAGCCAGTTTTGCAAATGCAGAATACTCGGGTTAAACTTGACGAGCCTAGCATATGAAGATATGGCCTCAGAACATCGAGACCGAAAGGTCGAGCGTGAATTATGTAGTAGATGTGATCAACATAGTGATGTTCACCATTGAAAACTACTCCATCTCATGTGATGATCGGACATGGTTTAGTTGATATGGATCACGTGATCACTTAGATGATTAGAGGGATGTCTATCTAAGTGGGAGTTCTTAAGTAATATGATTAATTGAACTTTAATTTATCATGAACTTGGTACCTGATAGTATTTTTTGCATGTCTATGTTGTTGTAGATAAATGGCCCGTGTTGTTGTTCCATTGAATTTTAGTGAGTTCCTAGAGAAAGCGAAGTTGAAAGATGATGGTAGAAATTACGCGGACTGGGTCCGTAACTTGAGGATTATCCTTATTGCTGCATAGAATAATTACATCATGGAAGCACCGCTAGGTGCCAAGCCCGCTGCACGAGCAACGCCAGATGTTATGAATGTCTGGCAGAGCAAAGCTGATGACTACTCGATAGTTCAGCGTGCCGTGCTTTACGGCTTAGAACCAGGACTTCAACGACGTTTTGAACGTCATGGAGCATATGAGATGTTCCAGGAGTTGAAGTTAATATTTCAAGCAAATGCCCGGAATTGAGAGATATGAAGTCTCCAATAAGTTCTATAGCTGCAAAATGGAGGAGAATAGTTCTGTCAGTGAACATATACTCAGAATGTCTGGGTACCACAATCACTTGACTCAACTGGGAGTTAATCTTCCTGATGATAGTGTCATTGACAGAGTTCTTCAATCACTGCCACCAAGCTACAAAAGCTTCATGATGAACTATATTATGCAAGGGATGGATAAGACAATTCCTGAGCTCTTCGCAATGCTGAAGGCTGCGGAGGTAGAAATCAAGAAGGAGCATCAAGTGTTGATGGTTAACAAGACCACCAGTTTCAAGAAGAGGGGCAAAGGGAAGAAGGGGAACTTCAAGAAGAACGACAAACAAGTTGCTGCTCAAGTGAAGAAACCCAAGTCTGGACCTAAGCCTGAGACTGAGTGCTTCTACTGCAAAGGGACTGGTCGCTGGATGCGGAACTGCCCCAAGTATTTGGGGAGAAGAAGGATGGCAAAGTGAAAGTTATATTTGATATACATGTTATTGATGTGTACAACTTATTTGTGGCACTGCCGTTTAGGTCATATTGGTGTAAAGCGCATGAAGAAACTCCATGCTAATGGGCTTTTGGAATCACTTGATTATGAATCACTTGATGCTTTGGAACCATGCCTCATGGGCAAGATGACTAAGACTCCGTTCTCTGGAACAATGGAGCGCGCAACAAACTTATTGGAAATAATACATATTGATGTATGTGGTCCGATGAGCGTCGATGCTCGCGACGGGTATCGTTATTTTCTGACCTTCACAGATGATTTGACTAGATATGGGTATATCTACTTGATGAAGCATAAGTCTGAAACATTTGAAAAGTTCAAAGAATTTCAGAGTGAAGAGGAAAATCGTCGTAATAAGAAAATAAAGTTTCTACGATCTGATCGTGGACGCAAATATTTGAGTTACGAGTTTGGTCTTCATTTGAAACAATGCGGAATAGTTTCGCAACTCACGCCACCCGGAACACCACAGCGTAATGGTGTGTCCGAACGTCGTAATCGTACTTTATTAGATATGGTGCGATCTATGTTGTCTCTTACCGATTTACCGCTATCGTTTTGGGGTTATGCTTTAGAGACGGCTGCATTCATGTTAAATAGGGCACCATCTAAATCCGTTGAGATGACACCTTATGGACTGTGGTTTGGCAAGGAACCCAAGTTGTCATTTCTTAAAGTTTGGGGCTGCGATGCTTATGTGAAAAAGCTTCAACCTGATAAGCTTGAACCCAAATCGGAGAAATGTGTCTTCAATGGATACCCGAAGGAGACTGTTGCGTACACCTTCTATCACAGATCAGAAGGCAAGATATTCATTGCTAAGAATGGATCCTTTCTAGAGAAGGAGTTTCTCTCGAAATAAGTGAGTGGGAGGAAAGTAGAACTTGATGAGGTAATTGTACCTTTTGCTGAGTTGGAAAGTAGTACATCACAGAAGTCAGTTCCAGTGATTCCTGGACCAACTAGTGAGGAAGCTAATGATGATGATCATGAAACTTCTGATCAAGTTAATACCGAACCTCGTAGGTCAACCAGAGTAAGATCCGCACCAGAGTGGTATGGTATTCCTGTTTTGGAGGTCATGTTACTTGACCATGAAGAACCTACGAACTATGAGGAAGTGATGATGAGCCTAGATTCCGCAAAATGTCTTGAGGCCATGAAATCTGAGATGGGATCCATGTATGAGAACAAAGTATGGACTTTGGTTGACTTGCTCGATGATCGGCAAGCCATAGTGAGTAAATGGATCTTCAAGAAGAAGACCGACGCTGACGGTAATGTTACTTTCTACAAAGCTCGACTTGTTGCGAAAGGTTTTCGACAAGTTCAAGGAGTTGACTATGATGAGACCTTCTCACCCGTAGCGATGCTTAAGTCCGTCCGAATCATGTTAGCAATTGCCACATTTTATGATTATGAAATTTGGCAAATGGATGTCAAGACTGCATTCCTTAATTGATATCTTAAAGAAGAGTTGTATATGATGCAACCAGAAGTTTTTGTCGATCCAAAAGGTGCTAACAAAGTGTGTAAGCTCTAGCAATCCATTTATGGACTGGTGCAAGCATCTCGGAGTTAGAATATACACTTCGATAGTGTGATCAAAGCATATGGTTTTATACAAAATTTTGGAGAAGCCTGTATTTACAAGAAAGTGAGTGGGAGCTCTGTAGAATTTCTGATATTATATGTGGATGACATATTGTTGATCGAAAATGATACTGAATTTCTGAATAGCATAAAAGGACACTTGAATAAATTTTTTTCAATGAAAGACCTCGGTGAAGCTGCGTATATATTAGGCATCAAGATCTATAGAGCTAGATCAAGACGCTTAATTGGAGTTTCACAAAGCATATACCTTGATAAAGTTTTGAAGAAGTTCAAAATGGATCAAGCAAAGAAAGGGTTCTTGCTTGTGTTACAAGGTGTGAAGCTGAGTCACACTCAATGCCCGACCACTGCAGAAGATAGAGAGAAAATGAAAGTCATTCCCTATGCTTCAACCATAGGTTCTATCATGTATGCAATGCTGTGTACCAGACCTGATGTGTGCCTTGCTATTAGTTTAGCAGGGAGGTACCAAAGTAATCCAAGAGTGGATCACTGGACAGTGGTCAAGAACATCCTGAAATACCTGAAAAGGACTAAGGATATGTTTCTCGTTTATGGAGGTGACAAAGAGCTCATCGTAAACGGTTACGTCGATGCAAGCTTTGACACTGATCCGAATGACTCTAAGTCACAAACCAAATACGTATTTATATTGAACGGTGGAGCTGTCAGTTGGTGCAGTTCCAAGCAGAGCGTCGTGGCAGGATCTATGTGTGAAGCGGAGTGCATAGCTGCTTCGGAAGCAACACATGAGTGAGTCTGTATGAAGGAGTTCATATCCGATCTAGGTGTCATACCTAGTGCATCGGGTCCAATGAAAATCTTTTGTGACAATACTGGTGCAATTGCCTTGGCAAAGGAATCCAGATTTCACAAGAGAACCAAGCACATCAAGAGACGCTTCAATTCCATCCGCGATCAAGTCAAGGAGGGAGACATAGAGATTTGCAAAATACATACGGATCTGAATGTTGCAGACCCGTTGACTAAGCCTCTCTCACGAGCAAAACATGATCAACACCAAGACTCCATGGGTGTTAGAATCATTACTGTGTAATCTAGATTATTGACTCTAGTGCAAGTGGGAGATCAAGGAAATATGCCCTAGAGGCAATAATAAAGTTGTTATTTATATTTCCTTATATCATGATAATTGTTTATTATTCATGCTAGAATTGTATTAACCGGGAACATAGTACATGTATGAATACATAGACAAAACAGAGTGTAACTAGTATGCCTCTACTTGACTAGCTCGTTAATCAAAGATGGTTAAGTTTCCTAACCATAGACATGAGTTGTCATTTGATGAACGGGATCACATCATTAGAGAATGATGTGATTGACTTGACCCATCCATTAGCTTAGCACTATGATCGTTTAGTTTATTGTTATTCTTTCTTCATAACTTATACATGTTCCTATGACTATGAGATTATGCAACTCCCGAATACCGGAGGAACACTTAGTGTGCTATCAAACATCACAACGTAACTGGGTGATTATAAAGATGATCTACAGGTGTCTCCGATGGTGTTTGTTGAGTTGGCATAGATCGAGATTAGGATTTGTCACTCCGATTTTCGGAGAGGTATCTCTGGGCCCTCTCGGTAATGCACATCACTATAAGCCTTGCAAGCAATGTGACTAATGAGTTAGTTACGGGATGATGCATTGCACAATGAGTAAAGAGACTTTCCGGTAATGAGATTGAACTAGGTATTGAGATACCGACGATCGAATCTTTGGCAAGTAACATACCGATGACAAAGGGAACAACGTATGTTGTTATGCGGTTTGACCGATAAAGATCTTCGTAGAATATGTAGGAACCAATATGAGCATCCAGGTTCCTCTATTGGTTATTGACCGGAGATGAGTCTCTGTCATGTCTACATAGTTCTCGAACCCGTAGGGTCTGCACGCTTAATGTTCAATGATGATCGGTACTATGAGTTTATGTGTTTTGATGTACCGAAGGTAGTTCGGAGTCCCGGATGTGATCACGAACATAACGAGGAGTCTGGAAATGGTCGAGACATGAAGATTGATATATTGGAAGGTTATGTTTGGACACCAGAACGGTTATCGGAACCCCCCGGGGGCTATATGGGCCTACATGGGCTTTAGTGGGAGAGAGAGGATGCGCCAAGAGGTGGGGGCGCGCACCCGCAAGCCCAATCCGAATTGGGAGGGGGGGGTTTCCTCCTCTCCTCTTCCCCGTCCTCCCCCCTCCTATTAGGAATAGGAAAGGGGGGAAACCTACTCCTAGTAGGAGTAGGAATCCCCCCTTGGGGCGGCACCATGAGGGCCGGCCGGCCCCCTCCTCTACTCCTTTATATACGGGGGAGGGGGGCACCCCATAGACACACAATTTGACAGTTGTCTTAGCCGTGTGCGGTGCCCCCCTCCACAAATTTCCAACTCGGTCATATTGTTGCAGTGCTTAGGTGAAGCCCTACGCCGATAACTTCATCATCACCGTCACCACGCCGTCGTGCTGACGAAACTCTCCCTCGACCTCAGCTGGATCTAGAGTTCGTGGGATGGCACCGAGCTGAAAATTTGCAGATCGCGGAGGTGCCGTACCTTCGATGCTCGGATCGGTCGGATCGTGAAGACGTACAACTACATCAACCGCGTTGTCATAACGCTTCCTCTTTCGGTCTACGAGGGTACGTGGACAACACTCTCCCCTCTCGTTGCTATGCATCACCTAGATATATCTTGTGCGATCGTAGGATTTTTTTTGAAATTACTGCGTTCCCCAACTATTCCGAAACCGGCGATTGACAAGAGATGGTTCTTGAGGCACACAGTAGGGATTGCACTTACGAGCGAGACATAACTCCTTTGCCGACGCTTCAGTCATTGTCTCGGTTCCCTTGTTCTTCGGTGCTACTGGAGATCTTGATTGCACTTTCATTGTCACATATAGGAGGCACTTTGTCACAAGTGACACCGTAATCCTTTAAATTTTGCCTTATCCATAGCAATTGTGCACAACAACTTGCGGCGGCTACATACTCGGCCTCGGTGGATGAGAGGATACACAATTTTGTTTCTTCGAAGACCAACTCACCAAAGAGCGACCAAGGAATTAGCACCCTCCAGAAGTTGACTTCCTATTCACAACATCTCCCGTCCAATCCGAGTCCGAATAACCCATGAGATCAATGCTTGCTTATTTGGGGCACCATATGCCAAAGTTTGGGGTTTATGAGCCAAATATCGAAAGATTCGCTTGACGGACACATAGTGACTTTCCTTAGGTGTGGCTTGGAACCTTGCACACATTCCCACACTTAACATAATATCCGATCTAGATGCACAAAGGTAAAGCAAGGATCCAATCATGGAGCGACATACCTTTTGATCCACCGCTTTACTATTGGGATCAATGTCGAGCTTGCATTTGGTGGACATAGGAAACTTGACCGGCTTGACATCATCTAGCTTGAATCTCTTGAGCATGTCTTGGGTATATTTAGCTTGGTTGATGAAGGTTCCTTCTCTTCTTTGCTTGACTTTGAACCCAAGAAAGAACTTCAACTCTCCCATCATAGACATCTCAAACTTCTCGGCCATTAGTTCAGCAAACTCATCATTGAAAGATTTTTTAGGAGAACCAAATATAATATCATCAACATATAGTTGGCATATCACTACTAGGAAAAGGGCTATAGATGATATGGACACTAATGGCGCACCACACATGTGGTGCTCCGTTACTATATACTAATGGCGCACCATGTGTTGGTGCGCCATTAGTGTCCAAATACTAATGGCGCACCACATCCACGGTGCGCCATTAGTAACAATTTATTTTATTTTATTTTCAAAACTAGTAATGGCGCAATAGGGTATAGTGCGCCATTAGTACTTAAACTAGTAATGGCGCACCACATCCACGGTGCGCCACTAGTAATTTTTTTTTTCAAATTTTTTCATTTTTTTTTCAAAACTAGTAATGGCACACCATGGGAGTGGTGCGCCATTACTAGCTTGGCCAAGAAATTCCACCGAATGCACCCCCTGTGGACCGCCTTTTCAGTTAAAAAAAATAAAAGAAAATGATGGAAATGTCAAAAAAATAAAAGAAAATAACTTATGAATATGAATTTCGACTTAATTTGCAAAATCTCGGGTTCGGAAAATTTACAAATATGAATTTCGACTTTATTTGCATATTGACCCAAGATTAAGCCATAGTGACCCGAGATTAAGAAAAAAACGAAAAAAATTTTAAAAAAAAATTTGAATTTTTTTTTTGATTTTTTTTGAAAAACAATTGTTACTAATGGCGCACTTCCATGTGGTGCGCCATTACTAAGTCAGATAGTAATGGCGCACCATGTGATATACTAATGGCGCACTCCCTGGTGCGCCATTAGTATCTGGTATACTAATGGCGCACCAGGGGTGCGCCATTAGTATTTAATTCTAATGGCATGGTGCTAGTGGCGCACCAGTAGTGCGCCATTAGTAGGCAAAACTGGTGCGCCACTAGCAGGCCTTTTCCTAGTAGTGTATGACCAAACCCCTTTGACCCTCTTAGTAAAAAGAGTGGGATCGGTTTTCCCAGTTTCAAACCCACGATCTTGCAACAACTCGGTGTGGTGCTCATACCACACACATGGGGCTTGTTTAAGGCCATAGAGTGCCTTGTTGAGTTTGTATACATGATTGGGGAGCTTGGGATCATTGAATCCCGGGGGTTGTTAGACATATACTAACTCATTCAAGGGACCATTAAGAAATGCACTCTTCACATCCATATGTTGCAATTTAAAATCATGGTGAGATGCATATGCAAGCAACATGCGAATAGATTCAAGACGAGCAACGGGGGCAAAGGTTTCACCATAGTCGATACCCTCGACTTGGGAGTAACCTTGTGCCACCAATCTTATCTTGTTTCGAACAACTACACCATTCACATCTTGCTTGTTCTTGAAGAACCATTTGGTTCCAATGACATTATGGTCCTTCGTTGACCTTGGCCCTAATTCCCAAACTTTGTTGCACTCGAAGTTGTTGAGTTCATCATGCATGGCCTCAAGCCAATCCGCATCATCGAGCGCCTCATGTACCTTTTGGGGTTCAACACACGAAACAAACGTGTGTTTCTCACAAAATTTTGATAATTGTTTACGCGTAGTTACCCCTTTCCTCAAGCTTCCAAGCACATTCTTCATGACATGTTGTTGACGCTTGAGCTTTGAAGCCACCTTTGTGGCATGACGCTCCAAAAGTTCCTCAATAGGCATTTGAGAGGATTCATCTTGATCATCTTGAGCACCATCTTGAGCTTGCTCTTGCTCTTGATCTTGAGCTTGTGCTTGATCTTGAGCTTTCTCGGAGTCATGAACTTTATCTTGGCCCTCAATTGGTGCATCACCATCTTCACAAGGTTGATCTTGCCATTGATCTTGTTCATAAGGTTGAGGGCCTTCACTTTGTTCTTCAAAAGAGTGTGGATCTAGCGTCAATGATGGCTCCACTTGAATAGAGCATTTCCCTTCTCCTTTGGCCACAAGGGGTTCCTAAATGGGGAGTATTTGACCAATCCCCATTCTTCTTATGTCTTGTAACGCCCCGGATCCGATGCGCCAGGTGTGCGCCAGTTATTCGCCATCTATGCCATGTCATTTGCTTGCGTGTTGCATTTTTCCATGTCATCATGTGCATCGCATTTGCATACGTGTTCGTCTCATGCATCCGAGCTTTTTCCCCGTTGTCCGTATTGCAATCTGGCACTCCTATGTTCCCCGGCGCCCCCTTTTGCCTCTTTTCATGTGCGGGTGTTAAACTTTCTCGGAATGGCCCGAGGTTTGCCAAGCGGCCTTGGTATAGCACCGGTAGACCGCCTGTCAAGTTTCGTGCCATTTGGAGTCCGTTTGATACTCCAACGGTTAACCGGGTAACCGTAAAGCCCCCTTCTCTTTGCAGCCCAACACCCCTTCCAAAGTGGCCCAAAACCCATCCTAACCCCCTCCATCCAATCGGTCGTTCGGTCACGATCGTGTGGGCGAAAACAGCACCTCATTTGGACACTCCCACCTCCTTCTATGTATAAATATGTGCATCCCCTCCAATTTTCGCGCAGTCCAACCCTAGCCTTCCTCTTCCTCGCGCCGCCGGACACGTCCAACCTCACCTGGACATGTCCACCGCCCCAGCCACCTCACTCCGTCCAATGGCGTCGCGCCACGTCACCTTCCCCGCCGCCGCAACCAACCGGCGCCCTCCACGTCGCCTCCGCGCCACGCCCGCTTCGCCAAGACTCTGAGCCCGCTGGCCCAGCCATGCCCTCCCGCCCGGGTCGCCAGCCGCCTCCCATGGGCGCCGAGCCCCGCCGCCGCCGCCCGCCGCGCCCTCCCTCCGCCGCCAGGCTCGCCCTCGCCGCCCGCCCCACGCCGCCTCCTCCGGCAGGGAACTCGCCGGAGCCCGAGCTCCTCCCGGCCCGCGCCTCCGGATCCGCCTCCGCCGCGCCTCCCCGACCTCTCCCGCAGCTCCGGCCACCTCCTCCCCGAACTCCGGCGAAGTTCCGGCGAGATCCGGCCCTGCCTCGGAATCCGTGCTGCCTCAGGTTGACTTCCCCCCTCTGAAATTCCACCAAGTCCCCGATTCTGCAGTAATTATCATGCCATGTGCATCGCATTGTATCTCTGCATCCGTAGCCCCGTTTCGTGCGTGCAATATGTCAAATTGTTCATCTCAACGAGTACTTCATTTCATCCCATTGCATCATGTTCATTTGAGCTTATCTTGATGCCTGAATTATCGTTGCAAAAGTGCTATATGATGTTAACCTGCTGAAACTGTTATAACTTGATGATTTGTCATTTTTTCCATGGTTGATGTGTGCATCCTATGAGGTTGATGTCTACATGTGTTTTGAAGTATGCCATGCCATCTTTACAGGGTTGTATGCCATGTATTTTTGTGATTTATGTGGTGACTAGAACAAGCATGCAAATTAGGCTTCGTGATGTTGCTGATTTCAGCCCTTGTTCTACTGTTATTGTGATGCCATGTATCCATGTTGCTACAGTGAGATCCATGATTTTTTTAGTATGATCAGTAAGGATGTTTTGTAGATATGGTTATGCTCTATCCATCCATGCCTCTATTTGCATTTATGGATCAACCTAGCTTGACTCAATCGAGCTCTACTTTTGCTATAAAATGTTCCTGGCAGATTGTTTACATGTTATGCAATTTTGCCAAGGTTGTTGTAGTTGATCCAAGCATGCTATGTTGTTGTTCTTGACATTTCTAGCTTCTATGCCATGTCTAGTTGCTGGTTGTATGCTTAGTTTGTCATGCAATGCCTCGTAGTGAGTGCATCGAGCTCGTCAACATGCCTACTTGTTATCTGTTTATGCCATGCTCCAGTTTTTCACCAAGTCTGAATCTGTTTATATTTTTGCTATGTTCACATGCTTGCAATTGTATTTTCTGATCCCTTTTGGCTCATGGTCAGTAAGGGACATTTGTTCTATGAGATTATTAGATTCATGCCATGCCTTTGTTTGCCATGATAAGTTCCTGTAGCATGTTGTTTGATAGCTCTAAACATTGCAACCTGATGTTATTTCTGCAAAGTCTGAAACTGTTAGTATTTGCAATCTTGCCATGTCATTTTGAGCATGTTCTAATGATTTCTGGAGATAGCTCATTGTTCATGTTTTGTTATGCTTTACCTTTGCATCATGCCCATGCCTTTTGTTTTCACGTTGAGATGCTGTAGCATAGTGTTTTGATGCTTGCAATATGCCTAGTTGCTGTTTTGGACAGATTGTTGTCATGACTTGTATAGGGTGTATGTGTTGATCCGTTTCTCCGTTTTGAGTGTGCTCTATATGAAACTTGCTTGATTTTGCATGTAGTTTCATATTATCATGTTGCATCCTTGTTTTGAGATGTTTGCGTGATGTTTGGATGCATTTTGTATCAATGCCATGCTTATCTTGTTTTGCTCATATCTTCTAGGCCATAGCTCCGAATTTAATGAACTTTATATGTAACTTGACTAGAATTTCGTGTAGATCATCATGGTGCATTTTAACTTGCTGTTTAAAAACTTGAACATAAG
Organism: Aegilops longissima; assembly: GCA_021605205.1. Taxonomy (NCBI): domain Eukaryota; kingdom Viridiplantae; phylum Streptophyta; class Magnoliopsida; order Poales; family Poaceae; genus Aegilops; species Aegilops longissima. The sequence goes on along the minus strand of CM038676.1, from coordinate 570,278,150 downwards.
GTTTATTCAGATCTGGACCAATTTCGAAATTTGCATATGAGGACTTACTGGAATTGTTCTATGTTGTTTCCGGCCTCATTTAAACTTGCTTTGATGTGTTGGTCTTGTAGGCATCATCTTTTGCCTTTCATGTAGCCTTGTCATGCATCATACTTGGTTGAGCATCATGTCTTGTTCATGTGTGGTGTGTTTACCATGTTGTGTGCTTCTTCTCGATAGTTCCCGTTTCGTTGCGATCGTGAGGATTCGTTCGTTTACGCTTGGTTCGACTTCGTGGCATCATCTTCTTCATGGACTCGTTCTTCTTCCTTGCGGGATTTCAGGCAAGATGACCGTCACCTTGGATCTCATTACTATCATTGCTATGCTAGTTGCTTCGTTCTATCACTTTGCTGCGCTACCTATCTTTTGCTCTTCAAGCCATCCCAAATTGCCATGAACCTCTAACCTTTGTCACCCTTCCTAGCAAACCATTGCTTGGCTATGTTACCGCTTTGCTCAGCCCTCTTATAGCGTTGCTAGTTGCAGGTGAAGTTGAAGATTGCTCCATGGTGGACAGGATTTTGGTTGGGATATCACAATATCTCTTATATTATTAATGCATCTATATACTTGGTAAAGGGTGGAAGGCTCGGCCTTATGCCTGGTGTTTTGTTCCACTCTTGCCGCCCTAGTTTCTGTCATATCGGTATTATGTTCCCGGATTTTGCGTCCCTAACGCGGTTGGGTGATTTATGGGACCCCCTTGACAGTTCGCTTTGAATAAGACTCCTCCAGCAAGGCCCAACCTTTGTTTTCCATTTGCCTCACCACCACCTACTTTTCCCTTGGGAGTCGCGCTCTCGAGGGTCATCTTTATTTCAGCCCCCCCGGGCCAATGCTTGTCTAAGCGTTGGTCCAAACTAGAGCACCGTGCGGGACCATCCCTTGGCAACTTGGGTTACGTCGGTACCTGTACGCTTCGCTTATCTGGTGTTGCCCTGAGAACGAGATATGTGCAGCTCCTATCGGGATTTTCGGCGCATCGGGCAGCTTTGCTGGTCTTGCTTTATTGTTGTCCAAATGTCTTGTAGCCGGGATTCCGAGACTGATCGGGTCTTCCCGGGGAGAAGGAATATCCTTCGTTGATCGCGAGAGCTTATCATGGGCTAAGTTGGGACACCCCTGCAGGGTTTGAACTTTCGAGAGCCGTGCCCGCGGTTATGTGGCAGATGGGAATTTGTTAATATCCGGTTGTAGTAAACTTGAAGTAAACTCTTCTAAAATACACCAACCATGTGCGTAACGCGATCTGTCTCTTTTCGGGTTGATCGAGAGGAGAACACGGTTTCGGGTTATGTCGACGTAAGTAGGAGTTCAGGATCACTTCTTGATCATTACTAGTTGTCGACCATTCCTTTGTTTCTCTTCTCGCTCTCTTTTGCGTATGTTAGCCACCATATATGCTTAGTCGCTGCTTCAACCTCACCACTTTACCCCCTTCCTTTCCCATTAAGCTTTGCTAGTCTTGATACCCATGGTAATGGGATTGCTGAGTCCTTGTGGCTCACAGATTACTACACCATCAGTTACAGGTGCAGGTTCTGCGATGGTCATGACGCGAGAGCGATGTTCACTTGTTTTGGAGTTCTTCTTCTGCTTCTTCGATCAGGGGATAGGTTCCAGGTCGGCAGCCTGGGCTAGCAGGGTGGATGTCGTTTGAGTTTCTGTTTATGTTTCATCCCTAGCCGGATGTTGGTCTTGTATATGATGTATTGTTGTATTCATGTGACATTGTATGTCTTGGATGTATCCCCATCTATTATGTAATGTTGATGTAATGATATCCACCTCGCAAAAGCGTCTTCAAGATGCGCTTCTATCCTTGGTGGGACCTGTTGGAAATATGCCCTAGAGGCAATAATAAATTAGTTATTATTATATTTCCTTGTTCATGATAATCTTTAGTATCCATGCTATAATTGTATTGATAGGAAACTCAGATACATGTGTGGGTACATAGACAACACCATGTCCCTAGTAAGCCTCTAGTTAACTAGCTCGTTTATCAATAGATGGTCATGGTTTCCTGACCATGGACATTGGATGTCATTGATAACGGGATCACATCATTGGCAGAATGATGTGATGGACAAGACCCAATCCTAAGCCTAGCACAAAGAACGTGTAGTTCGTATGCTAAAGCTTTTCTAATGTCAAGTTTCTTTTCCTTATGTAGCGACCTGACACAAAATCGGTCAAATCTCTGTGCCTGTACCATCCCAAGATCATGCTGGTACTCACAGTACATCGATAAAGTAATCAAAGTTCAATCACACCTGAATATTATTACACGTTTCTCATATAGGGTCTTTATTACAAGGGAATAAATTCGGCTCAAGTCCAACTCATGAGAAATAAACTACTAATGCTGCGAAGCGTAGAAGTAAAGCGAGTCCATCCGACTCAAAGGCAATCGCCAAGCGCGGAGCGTAGCCTCACTCCCGATCGAATATACCTCGCAACATAAGACGTTGCAGCCATGTAGGTCAGCTTTTGGAATAAGCTGGCAAGTCATGAAGAATAACAATAATAAAGTTACTAACACTATATGCATTTTGGCTGTGGGGCTCTAAGTTTCATCATTTTGCGAAAAGCAAATTTTTCCCTACTACAGTGGACTTGCTTGCAAATTACTACAATTGTTGGTAGTTATTGAGATGGTTCCGCCAACCAATATCTCATTCCCAAATTATTAAGTCATAAACCCCTCAAATTAATTCATTAGTTTTAGTGTTGAGATATCCAAATACTTCCAAGTTCCAGAGGCTCAAATGTCCGTAACCGGGGACACGGCTAATCGATTAGATCTTTAACTCTGCAGAGGGTTGCGCACTTTCCCCGCAAGAATCATTCCTCCTTTAAAGTCTTCGCACTTCATGGTGTTTGAAGACGGGACGAATGAAACAGGGTCTTCCAAAGAGTTCTTCTGGCTACTGCCGGTACCCATCCAATCCTACCGTTCTTCTACATCTCGTAGTACCGTCCAGCCAGCGTCACTACTAGGGTCAACCCAGCCAGAGCCCATAATGGCTTGCGGCTGCATAGGTAAGCTTCCGGTCATGGGGCATCCATCCTTCTCTTCGTGGCTGGGTGAAGCTTTCCGCAAGATGTCATGGCACTTCTCCATGCATCCCGCCAACCACCGGGTTCTCCAGGTGCCCGTCAACCGCCCTCCACCCAAAGAGTGAATTTCAAAGTCCATCTTGATCATTGTAGTTCATGGGGTTGTCATCATCATTGACTCTCACATCTTGCTTATGAATTTCACTCAACCAAAACCCGCTCACGAGCATAGCAAAGTAAACTACTTCGTCCCGGGTCATGGTAACAAGGGATTGGTTCATCCTACCACATGATACTACTCAAGATTAATAACTTCAAAATTTCAACTACTGCATGCATGGTGGGGTGGTGACAATTCTAATGCACAAAAACATAGGTATAGAAAATAACATGATCAAAACTTGCCTTGCTGATGATCCTCGTAAGCTAAAGATTCGTAGTAGCAAGCTTCGCACTCCGGAAACTCTACCGAGACAAACAAATCACAATAAGCATATAGCAATGGGATCACATAACACAGTAGCATAACAAGTAACACACAAAACCAACAAAGCAAAACCAAAAGGGAAAACTCAAAGAAAACCAACTCAAAGTTTTTTTCCTACTCCAAACAACAACTAGAATAGTTTTATATAACAAAATTTTTTCTAACATAACCTAATAATGGTTTTATGTTAACTTAACAGAAAAGATTTCATTAATCAACTAGGAGCAAAAAGAATTAATTTAAAAGCTATTATAAAACTCCTTTTAGGCCTAATCCAATTTCTATTAAGAAAATTAAAATAAAACTTTTATTTATTATAAATAAAAGTTCATCCTATAAAGTGACAGAAACTATCCTAGAATAATCAATCACATGTTAAAAATAAATTTATTTACTAATTAAATTTATAGGAAAACAGTAGCTAGTTATTTAATTAGGATTAATAAGATACTGCTTAAAACTATTTATTTATTAATCCTAAAATACCCAAGTTAATTTCTATGGTTTGGCAATGCCAAAATAAAGTTGGGACAAAAGAATCATCCAAAATAATTTTTCTAACTCAAGTTATAGCAGATTTACTATTCTGTCTAAAACTAAATTAAAGCAATTTTAATTAATTTTAACATAGCTAAATATATATTCTACAGAAACTTTAGAAAATTTGCAAACCAACAAAAAAAGAATCATCCAAAATAATAAACAGAATAAAAGATATGAATTTTTCAAAACAGAAACTATTCTGTTAAAACAGAAAAACAAAAATAAAAGAAAAAGGCCTAATGGGCCTAAACTACGACCGTCGTAAAATAACCTAAACGGGCCTAATGGTTTAAACTAAAACGGGCCGGCTCAAAAAGAAAAAACCTAACTAAATAAACCGTAAACTAAACCGGCCGAACCGGGCGGTTTTATAAAAAGAAATACCCCTTCGGGGTTCTAATCTACACCGTTCATCACGCATCGGACGGGGGAGGGGGTCTCCGGCGACGTACCGGAGCTCGGCGGCAGCGGCGGCGACGACGACGAGTGCGGTGAGGGCTTCGGTCGTCGGGGAGGTCGACGGAGTGGCCGGGCGGGTGCGGGGGAGCTTGGGGAGGCTTCTGGTGGAGTCGGGGGAGATCGGGGTGGTCTAGGGCGGCGACGGCGACGAGAATGGCGGCGGCGGAGGACTCGGGCTCCGGTGAGCTCGGGAGAGAGAGGAGGAGGTCCGCGAGGGCTAGGGGGAATGGGGTGCGGGCGTCGGCTTAAATAGCTGGGGCCTCGCCCTGCTTCGGGGCGATCGGGCGGATCGGGATCCGGATCCTTCGATCCGCGATCTGCGGCGGCGACGGCGTGGCGTGGGGCGGGGGTTGACGATGGGGCGGGTCCCGCTGTCAGTGAGAGAGAGAGGGGGTGCGGGCGAGCGGGCGACCGAGCCCAAGGGTTTTCGGGCGAGGGGGCGAGTGAGGCCGGCTCGATCGGCTGGCGCTGGGCTGGCCTCTGGCCGCTCAATGGGCAGCCGGTGGGGGTTTCAAGGCTGGTGGGCAGAGGGGGTGGTGGCGCTGGGTTTTTTTTTGAATTTATTTTTTAAAATAAAACAAAACAGAGTATATCTTTTAAAATATAAATATTTTATATAGGGTATATATATACCAAAATGATCAGGGGAATATTCCCTATCATTTGAACATTTTTCCAAAGGCAAAATCCAAACTTTATAAGAATCCATTTTTTTCAAATTCAAATAAAATTCAGATTTGAATCCAAATCTTTGGCAATGTTTTCCTCGATATTTTTGGAGTGTCATGTTTACTCCTCTCATACTTTTGATCAAGTATTTATCAGGCTTAGTTTTTGGAATGTTTCCCACTTGCCAAAGTTTGAATTCAAATTCAAAACTCAAAATTCTCTGAAACTTCAAATGGCATTCAAATCAAACAGGATGCATAGGATGCTTAACTATAATTGTAAAACATTCCAAATTAGGAAATTTGGGATGTTACAAACCTACCCACCTTAAGATGAATCTAGCCCTCGAGATTCGGGTTAACTAGCAAATATGTGCGGTGGTCTCAAGAAGGTCTTCTTCGCACTCCTGTGTGGCTTCTTCCTCGGTGTGGTGACTCCACAAGACCTTGCAAAACTTGATGACCTTGCTGCAGGTGACTCGCTTGCAGTCTCGAGAATTCGGACGGGTTTCTCCTTGTAGGTCGATCACCGCTGTCAAGCTGTATGGCCTCTAGGGGCACCGTGTCTCTCAACGGAACATCGCCATGTCGGCATGACACTTCTTCACCGAGAAACATGGAAGACATCATGAACTCCGGAAAATCCTTCCGCAATTCCAACTTAAGCAACCTCTCCACGACGCTCGAGGATTTTGTAGGGCCAATGAATCGGGTGCTAACTTTCCCTTGACACCAAACCTCTTGATTCCACGAAGTAGAGACACACGAAGGTATGCTCGATCTCCCACTTCGTAAGTCACTTCCTTGCGCTTACCGTCGGCATAACTCTTCTGTCTTGACTGTGCTATCTTGAGCCTGTCTCGAATCAGCTTGACTTTCTCTTCGGAATCCTTGACAAGATCGGAACCAAAAGTGATCGATCTCCAACACTATCCCACAAAGAATGGTGTTCGCACCTCCTTCCGTAGAGCTTGAAGGGCCATCTTCAAACTGGATTGATAACTGTTGTTGTATGAGAACTCTGCGATGGCAAATTATCATCCCAGCTAGACCCGTAGTCTAGTACACAAGCTCTCAACATGTCCTCCGAATCTGGTTGACTCTCTCGGTCCATCCATCTGTCATGATGAAAAGCTGTATCAATTCCAGCCTCGCACCCAAAGTTTCATGCAACTGCTTCCAAAACTTTGAGGTAAACTGCGTTCCTCTATCGACACGATTTTCCTCGGAACTCCATGCGCACATACGATCCTGGTCATGTATATCTTGGCCAACTTAGCACTGGTATAGGTAGTCTTCACGGAATGAAGTGAGCTACCTTGGTCAAAAGATCAACCACTACCCAGATAGAATCATAACCTGAACGGGTCCCGGTAATCCTGTGATGAAGTCCATACCAAGTTTCTCCCATTTCCAATCGGAATCGGCAAAGGTTGAAGTAACCCTGCTGGCTTCTGATGTTCTGCCTTAACACGTTGACAAACATCGCATACTGCTACGTACTCGGCAATATCCTTCTTCATACCTGTCCACCAGAAACTTTCATTCAAATCTAGGTACATCTTGGTGTTACCAGGGTGAATCGAGTACAGTGAATCATGAGCCTCCTGAAGAATTAGCTTCCTGAGTTCGGGATCATTGGGTACATAAATACGATCCTCGAACCATATAGTTCCGTGTTCATCCTTACGGAATCCTTTAGCTTTTCCTTCATTCATCTTTTGCTTTATCTCATCAATTTCCTTGTCCGACTTCTGGGCTTCACGAATCCTTTCGGCCAAAGTGGATTGAACTTCCAGAGTTGCAACAAATCCTTTCGGAACTATCTCCAGTCGTAGATCTCTGAGGTCATCGACTAACTCCTGGGGTAATCCTCCTGCTGTAAGAGTATTCACATAACTCTTACGGCTCAAAGCATCTGCTACAACATTAGCTTTACCTGGGTGGTAATGCAATCTCATGTCATAGTCCTTTATCAACTCTAGCCATCTCCTCTGCCTGAGGTTCAATTCCTTCTGCGTGAAAATATACTTCAAGCTCTTGTGATCTGTGTAAACATCACAACGGTTTCCGATGAGGAAATGTCTCCAGGTCTTGAGTGCATGCACTACGGCTGCTAACTCCAAATCATGCGTGGCATAATTCATCTCGTGAGGTCGTAGCTGTCTGGAGGCATAAGCTACAACTTTACCTTCCTGCATTAATACTCCTCCGAGTCCTTGACGAGAAGCATCACAATAAACTTGGTATTCCTTGTGTATGTCCGGCAAAATCAGCACTGGGGCTGTAACCAACCGTTTCTTCAATTCCTGAAAACTGGCTTCACATTCCTCGGTCCAAACATACTTGGCTTCCTTCTTCAACAGCTCAGTCATGGGCTTGGCAATCTTCGAGAAGTTCTCAATGAACCTTCGATAATATCCTGCGAGTCCGAAAAAACATGGATCTCCTTGATCGAGGTGGGTGATCGCCAATCGGTGACTGATTCAACCTTGGCGGGATCAACTGCTATTCCTTCTCCTGAAATAACATGTCCGAGGAATCCAACTTCCTTCAACCAAAATTCACATTTGCTGAACTTGGCATACAACTGATGTTCTCGAAGTTTCTCCAGAACTAGACGCAAATGTTCCTTATGCTCTTCCTCGCTCTTGGAGAAAATCAATATATCATCGATGAACACCACGACAAACTTGTCCAGATATTCCATGAACACCTTGTTCATCAAATTCATGAAGTATGCAGGAGCATTAGTCAATCCAAATGACATGACGGTATACTCATATAAACCATACCTGGTAGTGAATGCTGTTTTGGGTATATCCTTTTCACGGATCTTCAATCGATGATACCTCGATCAAGATCGATCTTAGAGAATACCTTGGCTCCAACTAGCTGATCAAACAGATCATTAATCATCGGCAGAGGGTACTTGTTCTTGATGGTTACTTCGTTCAACGCACGATAATCCACAACCATCCTCAAGCTTCCATCCTTCTTCTCTACCAAAAGAACTAGGGCTCCCCAAGGTGATGAGCTTGGACAAATATATCCTTTCTCCAATAACTCATTAATTTGATCCTTGATCTCTTTCAACTCATTCGGTGGCATCCGATAAGGTCTCTTGGATATTGGGGCTGTGCCGGGCAATAGCTCGATCAGAAACTCAATGTCCCTGTCCGGTGGCATTCCTGGTAATTCCTCCGGAAACACATCGGGAAAGTCTTGCACTACTGGCACTTCCTCCTGAACAACTCCCGTGAGGGAATTCACCTGATTCTTCATCTGGCTGTGCCTGGCTACATACTTGATCCTCTTCGCTCCGGGGTGGTGAGCGGAATAGACTTGAGGGCACAGATCTATGTTCCTTCAAACTTCGTCAACCAATCCATGCCTAGGATTACATCCAAGGTCCGGGTTTCCAACACTATGAGGTCTGGGAAATTTATGGTTCCCGATGTTGAGGGTTGCATGACAGCCTAAACCTGCCATCATTTCTCCTCCTGCGGAACCGACGCGAAGGGGCTTCTAAGGGTTTTAGTGGGCAACCCGTATTTTTCCACAACTACCCTTGATATGAATGAATGCGTTGCACCGTAATCAAAGAGTACCAATACTGAACGTGAATTCAATAAAACTTACCAACCACGATTATCCGGCTGATCATAGACGCCCTCCACGCCAATGTGGTTCACCGAGCACGAGGGAACGGATTGGGCTTCTTCTGAGCCTCCATTGCCATTTCCATTCCTCTGCTTGGCCTCCGGCAGTCGGTGGCGTAGTGCCCTGCCTTCCGGCACTTGAAGCAAGTGATGTGGCTCAGATCCTTCGGAGCCGGGCCAGAACGATGCTGATTGCCATTACCGTTTCCATTGCCATTGCCATGGCCTGACTTGTTGTCCTGGTTGCGGTTGTTCCCATTTCCTCCATGGTTATGACCTCCATGGTTATGATGGGTGTGCCCTCCTGAGTATGGTGCATAGCGGGCTTCGCTGAGCTCCCGAGTTGTGCTTCCCTGGCTGTACTTCCGCTATGCTTCGATCTGCTGCTGCTTGCCTTCAAGTATGGTGGCCTTGTCTACCAGCTCCCAGTAGTTGTTGAAGGTAGCCATAATAAGCTGCATGCTCAGCTTCATCATTGAGTCCCTCAAGGAACTTCTCCGCTGCGGCATCTGTGGCCACATCATCCGGGGCATAGCGAGCGAGCTTGCTAAATTCATCCACGATCTTGTGCCACAAGACGGTTCCCGGGCGTAAGTTGCGGAACTCACGCTTCTTCGCACTCATGGCTCCAAATGAGACATGAGCAAGTCGGAAGGCCTGCTGGAATTGATCCCATGTGATGGCACCAATGGGATAAGTGGCGTGTAGTTCTCCCACCAAGAAGCTGCAGGTCCATCAAGTTGATGCGCGGCAAAGCGCACCTTCTCTGCATCAGTGCATCCAACAGTGATTAGCTCTCTTCCGACTTTGCGGAGCCAATCATCAGCCACAATCGGCTCAGTGCTACTAGAGAACACTGGCGGATTCAACCTCAGGAATCGAGTCAAGTTGTCCACAGGGGGTGGTGGCGGTGGATTGTTGGTGTTGTTGTTCTGATTCTGAATGAGAAGCTGCATGAGTGCATTCTGCTGCTGGAGCAGCTGGGTGAGCTCCGGCGGAAAACCAAAGTCACGCCCTCGGAGGCATCTGTGTTTTTTGGAGTGGATGAGAAAATTAGAATAGAACAATGGTCTATGAGAAATAACACTACCCATATGAATGCACAAACATAAACACACCAATCATTTATTCATTCCACTCAAACATGGTTCAAACTCGATTACAAAAGCTCATGACTAATCAAGGAAAATATCGCCTAACTGATCGATTTAAAAAGTAAAAGATAACATGGTGGTCGACTAAAAAGTCTTCATCAATAATCCTTGCGTCCTCTGTTGTGGCGCCTCCTCTTGTGACTTCCTTCAGTGGAACTCCCTTCAAAATCCTGATCATTGCTCACGAGGGGTCCTTCATCTCCACTCGGAAAAGGTCCTCTCCCAAGTCCATCTTTTCCTCTATCGCGGCAAGCTTCATCTTCAGGTCGTCGACTGTCTCCATGAAGTCCGCGACTTCTTCCTCATGGTTAAGGAAGTCTGCGCGTGCCTTCTCCTCCAGTTCCAGCTCTCGAACAAAAGCTTCCGGTGTGTCTTGAGTTACGGCGAGTCTGAATCTCCGCTTCTGAGAAGACACTCCAAGTCCCGGATGTAAGAGAGAGGAATCGCCCTCCACGGTACGGATGATATCTCCATTCCTTGCCCTGCGAGAAACCATGGCGAGTCTCGAGGGATCGAGCTCGCCCTGTACTCCTCTCGAGATGTCCAAGTGCTCGATAGATCGCCACATCCTTCCGATGATCCAGTTGAACTCGTGAACTCAAAGTCAATAGGCTCCGTGTGTCCTCCGGTTCTCCAGGGATATGCACTTCAATCCAGAGGCGGGTGTCCGCGGAAGTGCGTTAGTTGGCTTCCGGTGATCGAGGGCGAGCAATCTTCAGCTTCTTCACCATCTGACCAGCTTCTGCCCAAGGGCATCGCCTCATCGGGCTGGCAAAACTCCGTAGCAAACTGGGTGAACTCGATGGCCATCTAGAATGTTGAAAATCGGAGGGGAGTTAGAAATGAACAGGGGGAATTACGGAATGATAAGGGTAAAAGTAAATGGTCTCTTCCTATGGCTTTCCGATCCTACGGTCAGCGTGTGCTCTGATACCATCTCTGTAGCGACCTGACCCAAAATCGGTCAAATCTACGTACTCGTACCATCCCAAGATCATGCCGGTACTCACAAGACATCGATAAAGTAATCAAAGTTCAATCACACCTGAATATTATTACACGCTTCTCATATAGAGTCTTTATTACAAGGAATAAATTTGGCTCAAGGCCAACTCATGAGAAATAAACTACTAATGCTGCGAAGCGTAGAAGTAAAGCGAGTCCATCCGACTCCAAAGGCAATCGCTAAGCGCGAGCGTAGCCTCACTCTGATCGAATATACCTCGCAACATAAGACGTTGCAGCCATGTAGGTCAGCTTTTTGAATAAGCTGGCAAGTCATGAAGAATAACAATAATAAAGTTACTAACACTATATGCATTTTGGTGTGGAGCTCTAAGTTTCATCATTTTGCGAAAAGCAAATTTTTCCCTACTACAAAGGACTTGCTTGCAAATTACTACAATTGTTGGTAGTTATTGAGATGGTTCCGCCAACCAATATCTCATTCCCAAGTTATTAAGTCATAAAACCCTCAAATTAATTCATTAGTTTTAGTGTTGAGATTTCGAATACTTCCAAGTTCCAGAGGCTCAAATTGTCCGTGAATCGGGACACGGCTAATCGATTAGATCTTTAACTCTGCAGAGGTTTGCGACTTTCCCGCAAGAATCATTCCCTCCTTTAAAGTCTTCGCACTTCTTGGTGTTTGAAGACGGACAATGAAACAGGTCTTCCAAAGAGTTCTTCGGCTACTGCCGGTACCCATCCAATCCTACCGTTCTTCTACATCTCGTAGTACCGTCCAGCCAGCGTCACTACTAAGGTTAACCCAGCCAGAGCTCATAATGGCTTGCGGCTGCACAGTAAGCTTCGGTCATGGGGCATCCATCCTTCTCTTCGTGGCTGGGTGAAGCTTTCCGAAGATGTCATGGCACTTCTCCATGCATCCCGCCAACCACTGGGTTCTCCAGGTGCCCGTCAACCGCCCTCCACCCAAGAGTGAATTTCAAAGTCCATCTTGATCATTGTAGTTCATGGGTTGTCATCATCATTGACTCTCACATCTTGCTTATGAATTTCACTCAACCAAAACCTCTCACGAGCATAGCAAAGTAAACTACTTATTCCGGGTCATGGTAACAAGGGATTGGTTCATCCTACCACATGATACTACTCAAGATTAATAACTTCAAAATTTCAACTACTGCATGCATGGTGGGGTGGTGACAATTCTAATGCACAAAAACATAGGTATAGAAAATAACATGATCAAAACTTGCCTTGCTGATGATCCTCGTAAGCTAAAGATTCGTAGTAGCAAGCTTCGCACTCCGGAAACTCTACCGAGACAAACAAATCACAATAAGCATATAGCAATGGGATCACATAACACAGTAGCATAACAAGTAACACACAAAACCAACAAAGCAAAACCAAAAGGGAAAACTCAAAGAAAACCAACTCAAAGTTTTTTTCCTACTCCAAACAACAACTAGAATAGTTTTATATAACAAATTTTTTTCTAACATAACCTAATCATGGTTTTATGTTAACTTAACAGAAAAGATTTCATTAATCAACTAGGAGCAAAAAGAATTAATTTAAAAGCTATTATAAAACTCCTTTTAGGCCTAATCCAATTTCTATTAAGAAAATTAAAATAAAACTTTTATTTATTATAAATAAAAGTTCATCCTATAAAGTGACAGAAACTATCCTAGAATAATCAATCACATGTTAAAAATAAATTTATTTACTAATTAAATTTATAGGAAAACAGAGCTAGTTATTTAATTAGGATTAATAAGATACTGCTTAAAACTATTTATTTATTAATCCTAAAATACCCAAGTTAATTTCTATGGTTTGGCAATGCCAAAATAAAGTTGGGACAAAAGAATCATCCAAAATAATTTTTCTAACTCAAGTTATAGCAGATTTACTATTCTGTCTAAAACTAAATTAAAGCAATTTTAATTAATTTTAACATAGCTAAATATATATTCTACAGAAACTTTAGAAAATTTGCAAACCAACCAAAAAAAGAATCATCTAAAAATAATAAACAGAATAAAAGATATGAATTTTTCAAAACAGAAACTATTCTGTTAAAACAGAAAAACAAAAATAAAAGAAAAAGGCCTAATGGGCCTAAACTACGCACTGTGCGTAAAATAACCTAAACGGGCCTAATGGTTTAAACTAAAACGGGCCGGCTCAAAAACAAAAAACCTAACTAAATAAACCGTAAACTAAACCGGCCGAACCGGGCGATTTTTATAAAAAGAAATACCCCTTCGGGGTTCTAATCTACACCGTTCATCACGCATCGGACGGGGGAGGGGGTCTCCGGCGATGTACCTGAGCTCGGCGGCGGCGGCGGCGGCGGCGACGAGTGCGGTGAGGGCTTCGGTCGTCGGGGAGGTCGACGGAGTGGCCGGGCGGGTGCGGGGGAGCTCGGGGAGGCTTCTGGTGGAGTCGGGGGAGATCGGGGTGGTCTAGGGCGGCGACGGCGACGAGAATGGCGGCGGCGGAGGACTCGGGCTCCGGTGAGCTCGGGAGAGAGAGGGAGGAGGTCCGCGAGGGGCTAGGGGGAATGGGGTGGGCGTCGGCTTAAATAGCCGGGCCCTCGCCCTGCTTCGGGGCGATCGGGCGGATCGGGATCCCGGATCCTTCGATCCGCGATCTGCGGCGCGCGACAGCGTGGCGTGGGGGGGGTTGACGATGGGGCGGGTCCACTGCCGGTGAGAGAGAGAGGTGCGGGCGAAGCGGCGACCGAGCCCAAGGGTTTTCGGGCGAGGGGCGAGTGAGGCCGGCTCGCCGCCACTGGGCTGGCCTCTGGCCGCTCGATGGGCCGGCCGGTGGGGGTTTCAAGGCTGGGCAGGGGGCTGGTGGCGCTGGGGGTTTTTTTTTGAATTTATTTTTTTTAAAATAAAACAAAACAGAGTATATCTTTTAAAATATAAATATTTTATATAGGGTATATATATACCAAAATGATCAGGGGAATATTCCCTATCATTTGAACATCTTTCCAAAGGCAAAATCCAAACTTTATAAAAATCCATTTTTTTCAAATTCAAATAAAATTCAGATTTGAATCCAAATCTTTTGGCAAAGTTTTCCTCTGATATTTTTGGAGTGTCATGTTTACTCCTCTCATACTTTTGATCAAGTATTTATCAGGCTTAGTTTTTGAAATGTTTCCCACTTGCCAAAGTTTGAATTCAAATTCAAAACTCAAAATTCTCTGAAACTTCAAATGGCATTCAAATCAAACAGGATGCATAGGATGCTTAACTATAATTGTAAAACATTCCAAATTAGGAAATTTGGGATGTTACACCTTAGACCATGAGATTGTGCAACTCCCGGATACCGTAGGAATGCTTTGGGTGTACCAAACGTCACAACGTAACTGGGTGGCTATAAAGGTGCATTACAGGTATCTCCGAAAGTGTCTGTTGGGTTGGCACGAATCGAGACTGGGATTTGTCACTCCGTGTAAACGGAGAGGTATCTCTGGGCCCACTCGGTAGGACATCATCATAATGTGCACAATGTGATTAAGGGGTTGATCATGGGATGATGTGTTATGGAACGAGTAAAGAGACTTGCCAGTAACGAGATTGAACAAAGGTATCGGGATACCGACGATCGAATCTCGGGCAAGTACAATGCCGCTAGACAAAGGGAATTGTATACAGGATCGATTGAGTCCTTGACATTGTGGTTCATCCGATGAGATCATCGTGGAACATGTGGGAGCCAACATGGGTATCCAGATCCCGCTGTTGGTTATTGACCGGAGAACGTCTCGGTCATGTCTACATGTCTCCCAAACCCGTAGGGTCTACACACTTAAGGTTCGGTGACGCTAGGGTTGTATGAATATGAGTATGCAGCAAACCGAATGTTGTTCGGAGTCCCGGATGAGATCCCGGACGTCACGAGGAGTTCCGGAATGGTCCGGAGGTAAAGATTTATATATAGGAAGTCTTGTTTTGGTCGCCAAAAAGTTTCGCACTTGATCGGTATTGTACCGGAGTGCCGAAGGGGTCCGGGGTCCACCGGGGTCCACCTGCCCTGGGGCCACATGGGCTGTGGGGTGCGCCTGGCCTATATGGGCCAAGGGCACCAGCCCCAAGAGGCCCATGCGCCAAGGAGACTTGGGGAGGAGAGTCCTAAAGGGGAAGGCACCTCAGAGGTGCCTTGGGAGGATGGACTCCTCCCCTCTTGGCCGCACCCCTTCCTTGGAGGAAGGGGCAAGGCTGCGCCTCCCCTCTCTTGCACCTATATAAAGGGAGGGAGGGAGGTGGCCGCACCTGAAGCCCTTGGCGCCCCCCTTCCTCGCTACACCTCCTCCTCCTCCCGTAGTCGCTAGCGAAGCCTCGCCGGAGTTCTCGCTGCATCCACCACCATGCCGTCGTGCTGCTGGATCATCATCAACCTCTCCTTCCCCCTTGCTGGATCAAGAAGGAGGAGACGTCATCCGCTCCGTACGTGTGTTGAACGCGGAGGTGCTGTCCGTTCGGCACTAGGATCATCGGTGATTTGAATCACGACGAGTACGACTCCATCAACCCCGTTCACTTGAACGCTTCCGCATGCGATCTATAAGTGGTATGTAGATGCAATCACTCTCCCATGACTCATTGCTAGATGAACTAATAGATGGATCTTGGTGAAACCGTAGGGAAAATTTTAATTTTCTGCAACGTTCCCCAACAGTGGCATCATGAGCTAGGTCTATGTGTAGTTCTCTATTGCACGAGTAGAACACAATTTGTTGTGGGCGTAGATGATGTCAACTTTCTTGCCACTACTAGTCTTGTCTTGCTTCAGCGTTATTGTGGGATGAAGCGGCCCGGACCGACCTTACACGTACGCTTACGTGAGACTGGTTCCACCGACCGACATGCACTAGTTGCATAAGGTGGCTAGCGGGTGTCTGTCTCTCCCACTTTAGTTGGAGCGGATTCGATGAAAAGGATCCTTATGAAAGGTAAATAGAAGTTGACAAATCACGTTGTGGCTTTCACGTAGGTAAGAAAACGTTCTTGCTAGAACCCTATTGCAGCCACGTAAAACTTGCAACAACAATTAGAGGACATCTAACTTGTTTTTGCAGCAAGTGTTTTGTGATATGATATGGCCAAAGTTGTGATGAATGATGAATGATATATGTGATGTATGAGATCATGTTCTTGTAATAGGAATCACGACTTGCATGTCGATGAGTATGACAACCGGCAGGAGCCATAGGAGTTGTCTTTATTTTTGTATGACCTGCGTGTCATTGAAGAACGCCATGTAAATTACTTTACTTTATTGCTAAACGCGTTAGCCATAGAAGTAGAAGTAGTCGTTGGCGTGACAACTTTATGAAGACACGATGATGGAGATCATGATGATGGAGATCATGGTGTCATGCCGGTGACAAGATGATCATGGAGCCTCGAAGATGGAGATCAAAGGAGCTATATGATATTGGCCATATCATGTCACTACTATATAATTGCATGTGATGTTTTTTATGTTTATGCATCTTGTTTACTTAGAACGACGGTAGTAAATAAGATGATCCTCATAACAATTTCAAGAAAGTATTCTCCCTAACGTGCACCGCTGCTAAAGTTCGCTGCTTTTGAAGCACCACGTGATGATCGGGTGTGATAGATCCTTACGCTCACATACAACGGGTGTAAGACAGTTTTACACATGCAATACACTTAGGTTAACTTGACGAGCCTAGCATGTACAGACATGGCCTCGAACACAAGAGACCGAAGGTCGAACATGAGTCGATGGAAGATACGATCAACATGAAGATGTTCACCGATGATGACTAGTCCGTCTCACATGATGATCGGACACGGCCTAGTTGACTCGGATCATGTAATCACTTAGATGACTAGAGGGATGTCTATCTAAGTGGGAGTTCATGAGATGAACTTAATTATCCTGAACATAGTCAAAGATCTTTGCAAATTATGTCGTATGCTCGCGCTTTAGTTCCACTGTTTAGATATGTTCCTAGGAAAAATATAGTTGAAAGTTGACAGTAGCGATTATGCGGATAGTAGAAAGCTTATGTCCTTAATGCACCGCTCAGTGTGCTGAACCCCAAACATCGTTTATGGATGTTACGAACATCGGACATACACGTTTTGATAACTATGTGATAGTTCAGTTGAACGGTTTAGAGTTGAGGCACCAAAGACGTTTTTGAAGCGTCATGAACATATGAGATGTTTCGAGGGCTGAAATTGGGATTTCAGGCTCGTGCCACGCCAAGAGGTATAAGACCTCCGACGATTTTCTTAGCCTGCAAACTAAGGGAGAAAAGCTCAATTGTTGAGCTTGTGCTCAGATTGTCTCGAGTGCAACAATCACTTGAATCAAGTGGGAGTTGATCTTCCGATGAGATAGTGATGTTTCTCCAAAGTCATTGCCACCAAGCTGCTAGAGCTTCGTGATGAACTATAACATGTTAGGGATAGATATGATGATCCTTGAGGTATTCACGATGTTTGACACATGAAAGTAGAAATCAAGAAGGATCATCAATTGTTGATGGTTGGTGAAACCACTAGTTTCAAGAAGGGCAAGGGCAAGAAGGACACTTCATGAAACGGCAAATTAGTTGCTACTCCAAAGGAAGAAACCCAAGGTTGAACCCAAACCCGAGACTAAGTGCTTCGTAATAAGGGGAACAGCCATTGGAGCAGAATTACCCTAGATACTTGGTAGATAAGAAGGTGGCAAGGTCGATAGAAGTATATTGGATATACATTATGTTAATGTGTACTTTACTAGTACTCCTAGTAGCACCAGGTATTAGATACCGGTTCGGTTGCTAAGTGTTGGTAACTCAAACAAAAGCTATGGAATAAACGAAGACTAGCTAAAGGTGAGTGACGATACGTGTTGGAAGTGTTTCCAAGGTTGATATGATCAAGCATCGCACGCCCCTCTACCATCGAGATTGGTGTTAAACCTAAATAATTGCTATTTTGTGTTTATGTTGAGCATAGACATGATTGGATTATGTCTGTCGCAATACGGTTATTCATTTAAGGAGAATAATGGTTACTCTGTTAATTTGAATAATACCTTCAATGGTCTAGGACCTAAAAGGAATGGTTTATTGAATCTCGATCGTAGTGATACACATTTTCATGCCAAAAGATATAAGATAGTAATGATAGTACCATGTACTTGTGGCACTCGCCATGTAAGTCATATTGGTATAAAACGCATGAAGAAGCTCCATGTTGATGGATCTTTGGACTCACTCGTTTTTTGAAAAGTTTGAGACATGCGAACCATGTCTATTGGTGTATACGCATGAAGAAACTCCATGCAGATGGATCGTTTGGACTCACTTGATTTTGAATCACTTGAGATATGCAAATCATACCACATGGGCAAGATGACCTAAAAGCCTCGTTTTCAGTTAGATGGAACAAGATAGCAACTTGTTGGAAGTAACACATTTTGATGTGTGCAGTCCAATGAGTGCCGAGGCATGCAAAGGAATATCGCTATGTTCTAACTTCACGATGATTTGAGTAGATGTTGAGTATATTTACTTGATGAAACACAAGTCTGAATTATTGAATGGTTCAAGTAATTTCAGAGTGAAGTTGAAGATCATCATGACAAAAGGATAAAATGTCTATGATATGATCATAGAGATGAGTATCTGAGTTACGAGCTTTGGCACACAATTAAGACATTGTGGAAATTGTTTCACAATTAATACCGCCTGGAACACCATAGTGTGATGGTGTGTCCGAACATCATAGTTGCACCCTATTGGATATGATGCGTACCATGATGTCTCTTATCGAATTACCACTATCGTTCATGGGTTAGGCATTAGAGACAACCACACTCACTTTAATAGGGCACCAGTAATTCCGTTGAGACGACACCGTTTGAACTATGGTTTGGAGAAACCTAAGTTGTCGTTTCTTAAAAGTTTGGGGCTGCGACGCTTATGTGAAAAAGTTTCATCTTGATAAGCTCGAACCCAAAACGGATAAATACATCTTCATAGGATACCCAAAATGGTTGGGTATACCTCCTATCTCAGATCCGGAAGCAAAAGTAATTGTTTCTAGAAATGGGTCCTTTCTCGAGGAAAAGTTTCTCTCGAAAGAATTGAGTGGGAGGATGGTGAAGACTTGATGAGGTTATTGAACCGTCACTTCAACTAGTGTGTAGCAGGGCACATGAAGTTGTTCCCGTGGCACCTACACCAATTGAAGTAGAAGCTTATGATAGTGATCATGAAGTTTCGGATCAAGTCACTAACGTACCTCGTAGGGTGACAAGGATGCGTACTACTTCAGAGTGGTACGCAATCCTGTCTTAGAGGTCATGTTGCTAGACAACAATGAACCTACGACCTATGGAGAAGCGATGGTGGGCCCAGATTCCGATGAATGGCTCGAGGCCATAAAATCCGAGAACGGATCCATGACTTTGGAAGAAATACTTGATGGTCGTAAGGCCATTGGGTACGGATGGATTTTGAAAGGAAGACAGACAATGATGGTAAGGATTACCATTAAGAAAGTTCGACTTGTCGTTAAGATGTTTTCCGACAAGTTCAAGGAGTTGACTACGGTGAGGCTTTCTCACTCGTAGCGATGCTAAAAGTCTGTTGGAAATGGATTAGCAGTTACTGCATCATTTATGAAATCTTGCAGATAGAATGTCAAAAAAAAACATTGTTTCCTTGACAGTTTTCTTGAGGAAAGGTTGTATGTGATACAACCGAAGTTTTGACAATCTCAAGAACGCTAACAATATGCAAAACTCCAGCAATCCTTCTAAGGACTGGAGTAAGCATCTCGGAGTTCGAATGTGTGCTTTGATGAGATGATCAAATTTTTTTGGGTTTATACAAAGTTTATGAGAAACTTGTATTTCCAAAGAAGTGAGTGGGAGCACTATAGAATTTCTGATGAGTATATGTCGTTGACATATTGATGATCAGAAATGATGTAGAATTTTCTGTAAAGCATATAGGGTTATTTGAAAAGTGTTTTTCAAGTGAAAACCTGTATTAAGCTACTTGAACATTGAGCATCAAGATCTATAGGGATAGATCAAAACCACTTAATGGTACTTTCAAATGAGCATATACCTTGACATGATCTTGAAGGTGTTCAAGATGGATCACCAAAGAAGGAGTTCTTGCACGAGATGTAAGGTATGAAGTTAAGACTTAAAGCTCGACCACGGCAGAAAAGAATGACGAAGGTCGCCCCTATGCTTTAGGCGAGGCTCTATAGTATGCTATGTCGTGTACCGCACCGAAGTGTGCCTTGCCATGAGTCACTCAAGGGGTACAAGAATGATCCAGAATGGGGATCATTGGACAGCGGTCAAAATTGTCCTTGGAGTAAATATGACATGTTTCTCGATTATGGAGGTGATAAAGAGTTCGGCGTAAAGGGTTACGCCGATGCAAGCTTTAACACCTATCCGAAAGTGACTCGAGTAGCAAACCGGATACGATAGTGGAGCAACCATTTGGAATAGCTTCAAGTGGAACGTGGAAGCAACATTTACAATATGACATAGAGAATTGCAAAGTACATATGGATCTGAATACTGCAGACCCGTTGACTAAAACTTCTCTCACAAGGAAAACATGATCAAACCCCAGAACTCATTGAGTCTTAATCACATGGTGATGTGAACTAGTTTAGCGACACTAGTAAACTCTTTGGATGTTGGTCACATGGCGATGTGACCTATCCGTGTTAATCACATGGCGATGTGAACTAGATTATTGACTCTAGTGCAAGTGGGAGACTGTTGGAAATATGCCCTAGAGGCAATAATAAATTAGTTATTATTATATTTCCATGTTCATGATAATCGTTTAGTATCCATGCTATAATTGTATTGATAGGAAACTCAGATACATGTGTGGGTACATAGACAACACCATGTCCCTAGTAAGCCTCTAGTTAACTAGCTCGTTTATCAATAGATGGTCATGGTTTCCTGACCATGGACATTGGATGTCATTGATAACGGGATCACATCATTGGCAGAATGATGTGGTGGACAAGACCCAATCCTAAGCCTAGCACAAAGATCGTGTAGTTCGTATGCTAAAGCTTTTCTAATGTCAAGAATCTTTTCCTTAGACCATGAGATTGTGCAACTCCCGGATACCGTAGGAATGCTTTGGGTGTACCAAACGTCACAAAGTAACTGGGTGGCTATAAAGGTGCATTACGGTATCTCCGAAAGTGTCTGCGGGTTGGCACGAATCGAGATCGATTTTCACTCCGTAAACGGAGAGGTATCTCTGGGCCCACTCGGTAGGACATCATCATAATGTGCACAATGTGATTAAGGGGTTGATCACGGGATGATGTGTTATGGAACGAGTAAAGAGACTTGCCGGTAACGAGATTGAACAAAGGTATCGGGATACCGACGATCGAATCTCGGGCAAATACAATGCCGCTAGACAAAGGGAATTGTATACAGGATCGATTGAGTCCTTGACATTGTGGTTCATCCGATGAGATCATCATGGAACATGTGGGAGCCAACATGGGTATCCAGATCCCGCTGTTGGTTATTGACCGGAGAACGTCTCGGTCATGTCTACATGTCTCCCGAACCCGTAGGGTCTACACACTTAAGGTTCGGTGACGCTAGGGTTGTACGAATATGAGTATGCAGCAAACCGAATGTTGTTCGGAGTCCCGGATGAGATCCCGGACGTCACGAGGAGTACCGGAATGGTCTGGAGGTAAAGATTTATATACAGGAAGTCTTGTTTTGGTAGCCGGAAAAGTTTCGCACTTTATTGGTATTGTACCGGGAGTGCCGAAAGGGGTCCGGGGGTCCACCGGGGGGTCCACCTGCCCCGGGGGGCCACATGGGCTATAGGGGGTGCGCCTTGGCCTATATGGGCCAAGGGCACCAGCCCCAAGAGGCCCATGCGCCAAGGAGACTTGGGGAGGGGAGAGTCCTAAAGGGGGAAGGCACCTCCGAGGTGCCTTGGGGAGGATGGACTCCTCCCCCCCTCTTGGCCGCACCCCTTCCTTGGAGGAAGGGGCAAGCCTGCGCCCTCCCCCCCTCTCCTGCACCTATATAAAGGGAGGGGAGGGAGGGGTGGCCGCACCCTGAAGCCCTTGGCGCCTCCCCTTCCTGCTACACCTCCTCCTCCTCCCGTAGTCGCTTAGCGAAGCCCTGCCAGAGTTCTGCTGCATCCACCACCACGCCGTCGTGCTGCTGGATCATCATCAACCTCTCCTTCCCCCTTGCTGGATCAAGAAGGAGGAGACGTCATCCGCTCCGTACGTGTGTTGAACGCGGAGGTGCTGTCCGTTCGGCACTAGGATCATCGGTGATTTGAATCACGACGAGTACGACTCCATCAACCCCGTTCACTTGAACGCTTCCGCACGCGATCTACAAGTGGTATGTAGATGCAATCACTCTCCCATGACTCGTTGCTAGATGAACTAATAGATGGATCTTGGTGAAACCGTAGGAAAATTTTTAATTTTCTGCAATGTTCCCCAACAGGACCTTCGAGTTCCTTTAGGATAGGGTCGCATCTTGGGCGTGACATGTCTTGAGGAGGAATTTCATCACCTACATTACAAAGGCCACTTTGCTCCACTTAGGAGCCATTATTTTTATAAAACTCCATGTTACATGTCTCCTAAATGAGTCCATTGGACTTGCTGAGGACACGGTAAGTGTCGGTGTCAAAACCGGCAGATCTCGGGTAGGGGTTCTTGAACTGTGCGTATGAGGATCAAAGGTAACAGGATACAGGCACACGATGTTTACCCAGGTTCGGGCCCTCTTGATGGAGGTAATACCCTACTTCCTGCTTGATTATCTTGGATGAATATGGGGTTTACAAGAGTTGATCTACCTCGAGATCGTAATGGCTAAACCCTACATGTCTAGCTTGTATGATAATGATTGCCTCTACGGACTAAACCCTCCGGTTTATATAGACACCGGAGGGACCTAGGGTTATACAGAGAAAGAAATCTTCACATCCGAAAGCCAAGCTTGCCATCCACGCAAAGGAGAGTCCCATCCGGACATGGGAGAAAGTCTTTTGTCTTGTATCTTCATGGCCCATTAGTCCGGCCCACGTCACATAGCCCGGACGCCCGAGGACCCCTTAATCCAGGACTCCCTCAGTAGCCCCAAACTAGGCTTCAATGACGATGTGTCCGGCATGCAGATTGTCTTCGTCATTGCAAGGCGGGTTCCTCCTCCGAATACTTCAAAGCATCTGACCCGAAGAGTTATACTCGGATTTTCATTTAATGTCATACCCTTCGGCTTCTGCGCCTCTGTTGCTTCTGCTTCCACGTGTCGAGCGAATACAAAAGGTCAGAGTATTTTTTGCACATAACACCCTGGCCATGTAAAAAATGTGTCTATTTAAAGGGATTGGATATCAGATGCCATTTTACACCAGGCGAAAAATCCTTAGAGCTCGCCAGGAGAAACCATTCAAACATGGCTAGCGCTCCCAGTACTTCCTCCCGCCTTCATAGCTCCGAAAAAGGCGACTGGGAGAGATGTTCAGTATCCCATAACCAGCTGGTTAAGCTTCAAACACAGGGATTCCTTCCCCCCGCGGATCTAGTTCCCATTCGGGCAGGATTAACCTCTTTCACTGGCGAAGCCCTGGCGGAAAATTTTCCCAATCCAACCTGGGGGGAACGACTGTGCTTTTTCTCCTTCTTATTAAGAGGCGTCGGATTTCCAATCCACCCTTTCCTTCGAGGTCTCCTGGAGTACTACGGCCTCCAACTTCACAATCTTACGCTGGCCTCTATCCTGCACATCGCTGGCTTTGTCGCTCTTTGCGAGCTATTCCTAGGATGCGAGGCCCATTTTGAGTTATGGAGGAAGCTTTTCTGCCTCGTCCCTCGCACCCAAAAGGGACCTGTATTCAAGGTGGGTGACGCCGAAATATGGCGCAAAGCCGGGACCGGATACCTGTCCGGCACGCCGAAGAAGGCGTCCGAAGAGTGGCCCTTTGAGTGGTTTTATATTGAAGATGTCGCTCTCCCCGACCCAGTCCGAATGGGCCTTCCCGAGTTTTCCAGCACTCCATTGAGGAAACGGCATAGGTGGCGCCCTCGGAGCCTCGAAGAGGAAGATAGCGCGGAAGTTAAAAAATTAATGGGCAAGATAACGACACTTGCCCAGTCCGGATTATCAATAATCGAGGTAATGAAGACTTCCATAGCGCGAGGTGTTTAGCCACTCCAATTCAGAGGGCTCCCTATGTGGCACTAAAATGGGGAAGATGACGCCTCACGCTACGGACGAAAGGGTCCGAAAACCCCTACCGCCCTGGCCACAATATTGGATGATCTCTACAAAGGGGAGAAAGAGGAGTTCACTCGTCCTAAGCGCCGAGAGGGACTTTCCATGTACAATCCCCCTAACTGGGTGAGTTTTAATCCCACCACCTTACTCAGTCCTCTCCCTGAGTCATGTTTAATTGACATTAACCTGTCAATTTTTAATAGGAATGGCGGAAGGTTATCGCGGGGATCCACAGCCCTTCTCCACAGCCGGAGGACCATAACCGGAACCTCAATCCCGGATTTGAAGAGGATCCGGACATATTTGTAGAGCTCAAGGAGGGAGTCCTCTACCAGGCGAGCTATGATGGCACAGAAGTGGCCATCATGGCCGATTATCCTGGCCTCCTTCCTACCTCATATGTAAGTAGTCAGGAGACATCTCCTCCGAAAGAGCTTCCTTATTATGCCTCACCCACCGCACTGTCTCGTGGTCCAAAGGGGAGGTGCCCGGCGCGCCATGCTGCACTAGAGGCGTCTCATAAGAGAGTGGCACCTGCGCCGGGCGGGTCTTCGAAGAGGAAGGCAAATGACAACACGGCCGAGCCTTCATCAAAGAGGTATGGCTTTAAATATGCCCCCTGGAAGTCACATCGAACTATGACATTGTCCGCTGTGTTTTATCAGGAAGAGTGTTCGCCGGACTATGTCCGGGGATCCTGCCGGTCGCGCCTCCACCAATCAGGTTCCAAACCCTGCCTCTAGGGCGGGGGCTGACATGGGAGTGACGCCGGATTGTCCTTCTTCAGAGGATTCGGATAATGTATCCATCACGAACTCTGAAGTAGAGAGCGCCATGAATCATCAGCGACGGAGGGCCGCTCTTCGCGACCCCAGCTTTACTAAAGAGGCGTTCAATGCCTTCAGCTCGGTTGATGCATACATCCGAGCTGCTCGGGATGGGCTTGCCAGAGCCACTGACCAGCATTTGAAAGATATGCGGGTAAGTACACATTGTACAGATCTAGTAATCATATACTAGTAGCCCCCGAGACTTGAAGCAGTTGAGACAACTGATTTAAGGATCATTGTATAATCAGGAACTCATGGAGAAGAACAACATACTGTCTCATGAGCTGGAAAAGTGTCGGACCCAGCTAGTTGTTGTTACCGCCGAACTGGAGAAATCCAAGGAGGCACCGCCTGGTAATGTTCTCCTCCATCCAGAAAAATATAATCATATACCAATAATGTTAACACTGTTGTATTTCCCATGGCAGGATCGTTAGATCAACTGAAAGAGGAACTGAAGGTCGCACAGGCAGGTAAACATCAGGACGAAAAGCAACTGGCCGCTGGCGAACGTGTGTTGACACGGACCAGGGATGATAAGAACAAGCTGCAGGATTCCAACACCCTGCTGGGCGAAGAGCTAAAATTATGTGCGAGCCCAGCTAGCGGACTCCGTAAAAGAGAACAGGAGGCTACGGGGCGGCATATTCAGTATGCTTTTGAACTTACCATCATGTAATGTGGTAAAGAAATGAGTTAACAGATTTATGTCTGCAGGTATGCTGACTGGCCGGCTCGAAGAGGAAATGTCTGAAGCTCAAGGCGATCTGCTACAAGAGCTGTCGCAAGTGCACGATCGAGCTCGGAAAGCGATGCAGAGTGTTGCCCAGGCTATATGGCCATCCGCATCCCCTCCAGGAAGTATGGAGGAGCTTGTGAAGCTATTCAAGGGAGCTCGGTGCCACTTTAGATTATGGAAGATATCGGCTTGCCGGGAAGGCGCACGAGAGGCCTGGGCCATGGTGAAAACGCGGTACACCAGACTTGATCCGAATCATATGGCCTGGGTCGGACCTCGGGGGTCAGATGGACAAGAGATTCCAGTGAGCTTGGTATATGACCAAGTAAAGATAGCCGCCAAGTTTTCACAACAGGATTGTAAGCTAGATGGCCTGTTAGACGGTATAGAGGAAGAAAAAGCTTTTGAGTCCAAGTGACTATGTACTTCAATTGACAAATTTGTCCCTAGCTGAATTGTAAAATGATTGTCATGGCAGACCTTTTCGCTTTGACCTCCGGACCCGAAGGCGCAGAGTGTTTCCGAATACCGGACCGGCGATAAATACCAGGGCATGTGTGGAAACCAGGCGTAGGGGTCATAGTTTCTTGAACAGACAAGTTGTATTCGGCTAGCTATGTTCTATTACGTATTGATTGTAAGAAACATCTTCCAGAGAGAATAGTTCCATTAAGGGTTCCTTTCCCTGGGTGAACATGCGTTAGTATGCATGACCAAATTGTGATTCGAAAAATCGCAGTATACATAATATCTGGGGGTTCATAGTGCAACGAGGGTAAAACGTCTTTAGTCCGCCGACCGATTATTCTCTTAAGAACGCTAGCTTTCGGCTTCACCCAGTCTGAGGTACAAGTCCGGATGACCCGGCTGTAACAATCGCAGAGGTGCTTCCTTTATGCCCTAGCCGAACAAACGGGAACGTAGGGCATAAGCACAGGAGCCATGCAACCCAGCTTGGCAAAAAATTAAGTCATAAAGGTGCATATAATGGTGAAGAAAAGGTATATATGAGAAAAGGACACATATGTGGTGAGCTTGATGCTCAGAAAATGATAATAAGCTTTTGTAAAAGAAGCCCCCATGTATTATGGGCGTATACATTTAAGGATCACTACAAAAAAATACACTTCCGTGATGATACGTGTTTGTCACAGTAGGTCACGTTTTCTGTCATGCATGTACATCCATGACAAATTTATGATGTAATCAAGATAGTCATACCTGTGTTTGTCGTAGAAGTGTTCCATGACATTACCAAAATTATCATCATGGAATTGCCCACTTCCATGACGATAAATCGCGCGTCACAAAAGTGCTTTCGTCAAGGGTGACCGACACGTGGAATCCACTGTAATGGAACGCCGTTAAGCTATCGGGTCCGGTTTTGGATCCGATAACCGATTATCAGCCGGACCAATGGTGATTTTCCACGTAAAATCATCATTGGCCGGAGGAAACACGTGTTGCCTCACCGCTAGGGCGATGTCATCCACTCATTGGACAGAGGCGCCTCGATAGGTAGACACGTGGCACGCCCAACAAAGGGCCCATTCCGTGAAAAAGGCCGCCCAAGAAAATTAGCAGTGCGGCCCATATAAGGCCTACTTGTGTCAGTCCATTTAGGCCCACGGCCCATACACTAGTAGAAAACACCTATTAGTCCCGGTTCAGAGGGCCTTTAGTCCCGTTCATGAACCGACTAATGGGTCGTTATTAATACCTCCCCTTTAGTCCTGCTTCAATCCGAACCGGGACTAAAGGCCGTAACCGTGGAGTTTGACCTTTAGTCCCGTTGGTGTTACCGACTAAAGGAAATTTTATGATTTTTTGAATTTTTTGAATTTTTTATTTTCAAATTTCTGAATTATTTTAACCTCTAATCTCTAATCGTAACCCCTAATCACTGCTCAATTTATCCTCTAATCTCTAATCACCCTCATCATTCCAAATCATCTAACTTCCCGAACGGTCACCCATCCTCCCACTCCCCACTGAGCACGCTTAACTTCCGGGTTCTATTCTCCTCGCTTCCAAGTTCGCACTTGTTGTTTTCCGACAATAGTAAGATGCCAATCTTATTAACCTCGTGAATTTTGCTTGAGCATTATGACACATTTCATCGCTTGAGTTTCAAACTATTGAATTAAAAACAATAATTATTTAGAAAACAATAGTTATTTTGAATAATTGGTTTGACCATAGTTTGACCACAGTTTGACCAGATTTGACCAAAATTCAAAATAACTGAACAAATTATTTAGTAACACTAATATTCTAGAATAATTAGTTTGACCATTGTTTGACCATAGTTTGACCACAGTTTGACCACAATTTGACCAGATTTGACCAGATTTGACCAAAATTCAAAATAACTGAACAAATTATTTAGTAACACTAATATTCTAGAATAATTAGTTTGACCATTGTTTGACCATAGTTAGACCATAGTTTGAATTTTTTTGCCTCTCCAGATCTTAAAAGGTCCGTAACTTTTTTTTCTGTTAGGTTTTTGAGGATTTTCGAGTAGATGATTTTTCATATAAAAAACTTTTTCATCCGAGTTAGTATGCAAAAGTTATGCCCATTTTTACAAATTCTCGAGAGATTTTGCAAATAAAGTCGAAATTCATATTTGCAAATTTTCCCAACAACTAGACCACATATCACATGGGAAACTTATTTTCTTTTATTTTTTTTGACATTTTCATCATTTTCTTTTATTTTTTTAAAACCTGAAAGGCGATCCACGGGGGGGGGGGGGGGGTAGAGTTTGAAAATCGGACCTTTAGTACCGGTTCGTGCCATGAACCGGTACTAATGCCTCAAACCCCATTAGTACCGGTTGGTGGCACGAATCGACTAAAGGTCTAACCCTTTAGTCCCGGTTGGTGCCACGAACCGACTAATGGGCATCACACTTTTAGTCCCGGTTCGTGGCACCAACCGACTAAAAGGTCCGAACGAGCCGGACAATGGCCCACGTGGCCCTGGCGCCTGAACCGACTAATGTTTCCATTAGTCCCGGTTCTAGACCGAACCGGACTAATGGGCAAACCCGGGGTGGACCAAAGCCCTCTTTTCTACTAGTGATACGAGATGTGCCAATTCGGCCCGCCAACGGCCCGTTAAACATTTGACACCATTGCAGCCCATCGTCAGTTTGAGCCCGTTAATAGCCCACTATATATTTGGGCTCAATATCGGCCCGATGAGATTTCGGCCTGTTAACGGCCCATTCAGTGGATGGGCCAATTTTCACGATGTACATCTTTCATCCTTATAGAGACCCATTTAAATATTGGGCTAATTTCCGGCCCGGTGTGTCTTTCAGCCTGTTGACGGCCCATAAATCAGTTGGCCATTTGTAGTCGGACCTGAGTTTCGGCTTTTTAGCGACCCATTTAAGTGTTGGGCCAATTTCCGGCCCGGTGTGTCTTTCAGCCTGGTGACGGCCCATATATCTGTTGGGACATTTGTAGTCGGACCTGAGTTTTGGCCTTTTAGCGACCCATTTAAGTGTTGGGCCAATTCCCGACCCTGTGTGCCTTTCAGCCTGTTAACGGACCATAAATAAGTTGGGCCATTTGTAGTCGGACCTGAGTTTTGGCCTTTTAACGGCCCATGCCCTTCATGGTCCAATACCAGCCCGGTTTCTCTTTCGGCCTACTAAAGGCCCACAACACAGTTGGGCCATTTACAATATGACCTGACTTTCGGCCTCTTAGCGCCCATGCTCTTCATGGTCCAAGACAAGCCCATTTGTCTCTTCGGCCGCTAAAGGCCCACAAAGATAGTTGGGCCATATGTAGCCCGAACTTAGTAACGGCCTGTTAACGGCCCGTGAAATCAACGGGGCCCACCTGTTGCCCACTTCGATGTCAGCCTGTTAACGACCCGAGAGTTAAGAGGGCCGACCATTAACTTTCGGCCTGGTAACGTCCCATTAACTTAATGGGCCCACTAAAGTTCGTACACGTCTTTAGGACAAATTAGATAATTTGAGCCCATTACGACGAGCAATTATGCACAGGACTAAAACTGATCAAGCAAAGGTACGACATACAGGAAAAAACGTTGCACATCCAGCATATATTACATGAAATTACATCCACTGGGCAATCAAAGATTGATGCCAGTGCAAATAAATGAACGGAACCTAACGATCTACAACGTCACAATCTGCAACCTCAGCACGGATGACGCCCATAAGCATGTGGGCAAGTTCTTGCTGCTTTGCTACACTGTCTCTGAAAACATTGATCGCTTGTTGTGTCGCATTTACTCTGCACCTCTGATTCCTCCACCATTTCCATCATTCCTTCAGCCATTAATTGTTTCACAAACATACATTTTTTCCGTTGCATTCGAGATGAGGATACTTGATGATTCAGATGGCGATTTTGGCAGGCTTGTATTATTGATAGTGGAGAGTGTCTCGAACACTGCATCATAACATAAATTAGGAGGGGAACCAAACAGATTAATCATGAGTTATTGGCATATTACCTGACCTAGATTTATTGGAAAGAAACAATGGGGTTGCCTTGTTGTTTTC
Source organism: Aegilops longissima (assembly GCA_021605205.1). Lineage (NCBI taxonomy): Eukaryota > Viridiplantae > Streptophyta > Magnoliopsida > Poales > Poaceae > Aegilops > Aegilops longissima. Next base: position 570,247,650 of record CM038676.1, on the reverse strand, counting down.
AGATTTTGTCTTCTTATCTTCAGCAGCCTGCACCAAATGAAGACACTAGCATTGCTATCATTGGCCAAGTCAGATAATAGGAAAGCAACATTGGCACAACGAATGTTTGGGCAACTAGCCAACACCAAATTAACACAATATGGCACAGCTATCATCAGCCAGGTAAGGTAATACAAAAGCAACATTGACACAATGAATGAATGGGCAACCAGAGCGGCACTATAATTTAGTAATGTGCATGATATGAGATAGTACACTCATGCAGCTCAGTATGCAAAACTACCAGGCAGTTTTCTTTACAAAAATCAACATTGGCGCCTTTAAAATTTTTCTACAACTAATTTTAGACCAGACAAAGGTTGGATTCACGCTGATTAACAAAATACATGATGATGTAAAAATATAGTGATATACAACAGGTACTTACATCTGCATTGGAGTACAGAGAATTCCTGCAAGAATATTTCCTCACAGACGATACCAGTGCAGAAATTCTTCTATCTGTTAATCTTATTTTCTAAAAGAGAGATGGGTAAGAAACATGTAGAAAATATGAGCATCATGCTATAAATTTCATGATGCAAGGATACGCACACGCTTCTTAGAATGGAGTTGACATATTTTTGCTGGACTGGAGCGGACTAGTTCTTTGGCCACTGGAATCTGCTTATTATCAGTAGGAGTTGGGTTCTCTGTGCTGGAGCAGTATCTATAAAAACTGGAGTTGGTTTATTATCTCCTGGTGTTTGGATCTTTTGCAAAGACCTGCTTTGTAACCCTTCAGATTCTAACATAGTCGTCTTCCCCTTGCATGCCTTGTATAGAAGAATGGTGCTTCAATTATAAAACATGCTACAGCAGAGAGATGGAATAGGTACTGAAGAATAGAAAGGCATGACATATTGACATGTATTCCCTCCATCCAGAAAAAAATGGATGGGTCTAGGCATATTTCAGTTCTAGATACATCCTTTTATCCATTTCGGCAACATGTAATCCGGACGGAGGGAGTATGGTGTAAGAGCTAGGGATACGACAGGACAACATAGTAAAAAACACTAGTTGAATGTAAAACTGTATGCTAGAGGAATACGTACAGGAAAAACTAAGGCACCATACACGTGTATGATTGGGAAACTAAGATGGCATTGCAACAAAGCAATAGAACAACACTTCAATGTAAAAAAGCATGGTATGGTAGATAGATGAAGTACATACTGATGAATAACAATGCATAAGATATTCAGAAGCATGATGTCCAAATTAAGCAGATGGCACTACGATAGAGTAGAATGACAGTACTTGAATTTGAAAACATGTTATCGTGAATGGAATAGGTACTGAAAAACAGGAAGGCGTGACATATTTACATGCATGATCAGCATGCTAAGCACATGGCATTGCAACAGAGTAGATACACTCCATGACATTATATGCATGTTGTACCCATATCACGGGACAAGTTAGAGCAAGGACCTTGTGGGGTGAAGAGGAGTCAACATCTTTCTGCAAGTCTTCTGAAGAACTGCCTTTACATGTTCCATCATATTGGGTATCATTGACATCAAGTTTATTGGCCTTTACATTGCTCCATGAGGTTCTTGTGGATATATCAGTGTGTGCAATTATATCTGACATGCATGGAAGACAACCAGTAGTTAGATTTATGTAATGAGTGCCTGTAGGAGACGACATAAATAGTAGGACTGGGGTAAACTAGCAGCAATAGGTCTCAAAAACTAAAGGGAGAACACAGATGAAAGCTACAAAATATGTATTGTTTGTACTTGAGATTAACTAGATGCCACACAAAAGTATTAAAGAACAACATAGGTAATACTAGAAGTGGTATAATACTATAATCACCAGACTGTGGGATAGCATTGGCTGATGGATGATAACTATGCAACAGCGTTACCTAAAGAACAAGTATCTTAGCTGAACTATGGAACAGCGTTAACTCCTGAACAAGACCCGTAAGAGATCAGCATGAATATATAGTGAAATGTGATAATCTATTTTCCATGCTTAGATGAATAACAAAGCCATAAATGTTGCACACAAGTAAGATGAGGGTACAACCTATCTGGCCGCCATCCATAGGAGTGAGCATCATGTGCTGACTTGTCGATGGCCCTGCAGTTGTTGTGGCTATCCATGTTGTGCACGCACATTCGATGCATGGAACTGTTGAGTGGGGACTATAGCTCCCTTCTGGTGTATGCTTCCCTTGTTGGAGCAGCTGCGGTGAGTCGGAAGACGGTGTGGCTGAAGATGTAGATAACACATAATGTTAAGAACGACACATCTCTTTGATCTGAAGAAATACACTAAGAGATCAACAGCAAGGTACGAGAGTGGTCACACATCTATTGACTGAGACTAAATTGGGGTCACACGATTTTATTTTATTTTGGTACTGTCCGATCTACACCGGATGGCTTGATGGCCGTCTTGTGCCTCCCGGCTGACACTGTTAGGAATCTTCCCCGAAGAGCCAGCGACCAACGGCAGAGCAGCTTGCCTCCGTCGTCCGTGGCCCCGGCCAAAACTCCGCTCCCCACCCCACCGCACTGCCGTGGTTGCGCCGCCCCCGGGCCAATCCACAAAGACTCCCCGTCATCTAGATCCTGCGGCGGCAGTACCTTGAACCCACGCAACTCTAAGATAGCCATCTAAGCGCTGCTTCCGCGATGAACTTGCGGCCCCGCACCCTTACGTTAGACACCAGCCAACCGGCAGCCTAGGAGCTCCGCCGCCTCGAGGGGTGCTGCTTCCCATTGGGAATCGATTGGCCCAGAATAAAAATTCAGACAACTGACGCCTAAATAAAGTGATTTGAGATGAGGGTGCGACTTATCTGGCGGCATGGTGAAGTAGGCAAGTCCAACTGCCGAGTCGGTGAGGCCGGCGCGGTTGTGGTGGCCAGCGGCGGCAGGAAAACAACGATGTCGCGACGGTCGACGGCTACGGGGAAGCAGTGCCAGGACTCTGGACGGACCCGAAGTTGGAGCCGCTCCGGCGCCGTGAACAACGGCGGGGGTGAAACGGCTCCGGTACGGTTCACGCGGCCGTCGTCGAGGCAGCTCCAGCAGCACAGAGTAAGAGGCACATGGCCCAGTGCACGAAGTCAAATGGACAACGTCTCTGGCATTAGGGAGGAGGGCGGCTGTGAAATTGGTGCGGTGGGGGCGCCATGGAGGAGAGGCTGAGGTTTCGCGGCTCGGGAGAAGGGAGCTTCCGTGGAGAAGGTGATTTGGCGTCCACGAGGTATGAATGGGGGGGGGGGGGATTGGGAGGGGAGTGGAACCATGTTTTACGGACGCATTTGTCTGAAATTTGAGGGGGAGTTACAGTTCTAACCCTGCCTTTAGGCTTCTCGGCTTGGGTCTGTGTACTGAGGGTCGGGGATAGTAGAGTAACTTTGCTTCTCCCCAAATAGTTGGCGGGGGCGATTTTAGGCGAGGAGGGCGTGTTTTGAAATATAGTGGGCACGAGCGATTTTGGGCGAGGAGAGCGTGTTTTGAAATAGTGGGCGCGAGCTATTTCAGGCGAGGAGAGCGTGTTTTGCCGACCATGGTTTATGAATTATTTGGCACATGTCATTTCGGCCGAGGAGAAGGCGCGCTTGGATGAAGTTACGAACCTACCCTCGATGCACAACGGGCCAATTAATGCGTCTCCCACAAAGGACGGTAATTTTGCGTCTCCCATTTATTTGCTCAGGCGAATTCCACCGAGCAGAGGATGTTTAACGGTTCGTTCAAAATTTGGGAGAACGAGCATCCACGTCTACCTCACCAAGTCGATTTGAATCAAATTTAGAAATATTAGCTTGCCACTTCTTTTTTAGATGGAGAGATGATGCTCGGGAGTAATGTGTTTTTACATGCTCGTTGCTAGCGATTTACTATATGACAAATAGTTGACCCACTCAAAAACGGGAATCAAACCCAAAATGAAACATCTCGATTCAATGAAATAGCTCGTTCACCAGGTCAAAATAGTGAACTAAATCCAAAATTGAACAACTCAATGGAATAACATGTTGTACAATATTGTAGTACTCCATGAACATGTTGAAAGTCAAATTAATGAACTTGTTTGATATACGCATATATCCGTTCATGTGTGGATTGCAGACACCATGTTCTCCAATTTAAATATTTGAATGCAAGTTTATATCGAAACATGGTTTATATCAGTCTTTGATGCATAAAACGCGACCTCCCCCTCTCCCGGACTCTCTCTCTCTCTCTCTCTCTCTCTCTCTCTCTCTCTCTCTCTCTCTCTCTCTCTCTCTCTCTCTCTCTCCGACAATCTTCAATTCTGTCGCACGCATCCAACACACAAACCTTGTTGGTCCTCTCTCTTTCTCTCCATCTCTCTCTCTCTCTCTCTTTGTGTGTGTGCATGGGGGGGTCTTTCTAGTTCGCATTCATATATACTCCATCTATAGGTGTCTCTCGCACACTATGTATGATTCTCTAGTCCAAGCTAGATATCTTGGGTGCACTCATCGTATGCACACAAATTCGTTGGCTCGTTGCCCGTAACTCTCTCACACACCACTATGTCGTCTCGGAGCTCTTCCCCCTCTCTCTCAAACTCTCCATCTACCTGGGTCACACATACACATGCATATCCCACACACACTCGATAGGCCCATCTAAAACTCTATCTCTCTCCCTCGTTCTCTCTCCATCTCACACGCACACACACACAATCTCATGCCTAGCTAGCCAAGTATGATGGTCTCTCACTCTATTGTAGGCACACGCAGTCCCCCCTATATGTATATGACTAGCTAATCTTAGTCTTCATCACAAACATGTGCATGGTCTATCTCGATTTCTCTCGGGGCATCTTTCTATCGCGCACACACCTCCCTCGATCTCCCACCCATATAGTCCCCTCACGATCTCGACGGGGTCTCCCTATCACAAACACACCCTCTCGCCCTCCCCATGCGTCCATGTTCTCCATGTGTCCCTCTCGACCTTTGTTCCTTGTTGGCCAGACCTCTATTGGACATGTGCTATAGGGGTGTCTCTCTCTGTTGCAAACAATCACACACTAGCTATCTTCGTGTATCTCCTCGCCTCGCTTTTCTATCTCGGAGATGCATGCGTGATATGTTCGCCTAAGAAATGGAAAAACACACTCTCTCTCTAATTTATCGTTTGTTGTCACTTTCTCTTTCACACACATACTCTTTTTGCACACTTACTCATTCTCCTTCACACACACTTGATCCCTGTCGACGTAGGCACTCCCCTCAGTCCATAGCATATTGATTTATTGAAAAGTCAAACATCACAAAGTTTGACCATGTACATGGAGAAAAACAATTACATCTGGAACGACAAACATATACCATTAGATTCACCATGAGATGTAGTTTCGTATGATGTATCTTTGGTATTGAAGATATAAATAACATTTGTGTAAACCTGATCAAAGTTTCCAAAGTTTGACTTCTAAAAAAAAATTACATGCACTGCATTATCGAGTGGATGGAATATCTCTTTCCCCCTCTCAGCTATCTGACGCACCACTTAGCCTTATCGGGGCTCCTCAATCTCTCTCAAACTTTATATCTCCCTGGTTCACACATACACATGTCTCGCTCGCGCTATACATATAGACCCATCCAACACTCTCTGCCCTTGTTCTCTCTCTATGTGACACGCACCCCCCTAATAAGTACCATAATCCCTCACTCCATCTAAGGCGCAGCACTCCCCCCCTAAGTATGATTATCTCTCACTAGCCATCAGGAACACACGTATTGTCTCCTTCCATCCATACGTCTATCTCGATATCTCTTGGGGTATCTTCTATCACGCACACACCTTGTCACTCGATCTCCCACCCATGTAGTCCCATCACGATCTCCACGGGATCTCTCTATGACAAACATACACTCTCTCCTCCCCATATCTGCATTTTCTCCGTACGTCTCTCTCGACCTCTCTCCCTTGTTTGTCAGACCCCTCTTGGCCACGTGCTAGGGGTCTTGCTCTCTCGGTTGCAAACAACCACACACTATCTCCTCACCTTGCTTCCGTTGTCGAAGATGCATGTGTGATATGTTTGCATAAGACACACACGTTTTTTCTCGACTTTTATCGAGTGTTGTACATGTCTCTTTCACACACGCACACACACTTATTTCACTCACTCTTTCTATTCTCTCTCTCTCTCTCTAGTTAGGGACTCTCTCACGTCCATAAGCATATGGATGTTTTGAAAAGTCAAATCTCAGAAAAGTTTGACCAGGTATATGTGGAGAAAAACATTTACATCTGAAAAGATCATTAGATTCATCACAACATGTACTTACTTCATACTATCATTTATCTTTGGTATTGTAGATATAAGTAATTTCTTTATAAACTTGGTCAAAGTTTCAAAAGTTTGACTTTAAAAAAATGTTGGAACTACATTATCGAATAGAGGGAGTAGCTCTTTCTCTCTCTCTCTGCTATCTCTCACGGGCCTCCCCTCTCACACGAACACTCTATACCGATGGATTATACGCTCACTGTGTCAGCGTATAGCTCCGTATATTGTTTAGTTTACTGGTCAACCAGTCCACATGCTGCCTTGTCAGCTCGTGTTCTGTATCTTCGTGTGCTGGCCCATGTGGCAGTGGGTGAAAATAAGTAAACTAGAGGCCCATATGACACGCGGTGAAGTAAACAAAGTTGAAACCACTTGGGGTAGCACCCCGCACGCTAGTAAACTGAGGGTGCATTGAGGACACACTTCTTCCGCGTGGATGACGCACTCGCTCACAATTCACCACTACGCGGCGGGATGCACAGAAGGACGCACTCGTGCACACCCAGCATAGAACACACACAAGCACACGTGTACACCGGCGTCGCCACCGGTTGAGATGGACGGCAAGGCAGCCAACAAGCAGAGGCGGCTCGAGCCAAAACCGCATCCGGCAAGCCTGGACTTCATCAACAGCCTCCCCGACGACATGCTGCTTGTCATCATCGGCCTCCTCCCCACCAAATCTGCCGTGCAGACCGCCCCGCTCTCCTGGCGGTGGCGCCCCCTCTGGCGCCGCGTCCCCCTCAACCTCACCGTCGACAGCTGCCACTGCGATGGGGATTGCAAACGCATGGCCACAGTCTCCAAGATCCTTTCATCGCACCTTGGGCCAGCCAGATGCCTTGACATCCGCATGTTCATTACCAACTGCAAGGTCCAACCTAAGTTCGACGAGTGGTTCTTATCCCCCGTCCTAGATCAGCTCGAGGAGCTCAGCTTTGAAGCTGGACGACGTCGCTCTCTGCCGCCGTCCGTGCTCCGCCTCGCGCCAACGCTGCGCCGCGCCAGCTTCAGCTCCTGCTATCTTCCCCAGATTAATGCCGCGCCCGCCCTTCTTCTCCCTCAACTCAAGAAGCTCGACCTCTTCGACATTGTCATCTTGAAGAAGGCTATGGAGCACCTGCTTCGCAGCTGTACTGCGCTCAAGTACCTTCATCTTGAGCAGATCCACGGGTTCATTAGCCTCCACATCGCCTCGACGAATCTTCGATAGATTTATGTGTCTTGCTAGCCCCGCAACAAGACATCAATTGGGAAGAGATCACTCCAGCTGTTCCACGTTATGGTCATTGAGAATGCGCCTTTCCTTGAGAGATTGCTTGTATCGGATCTAGAAGGTCCAACAAAAATCAGGGTCATTGACGCGCCAAAATTGACAGCGTTGGTGCACTCGTCTGCCAAATTCTCTGAACTCTTTATTGGATCCGTAATCGTTCAGGTACAACACTCATCTTCTTCTCCGTCTTCTTGAAATTCACATTTTAAATTTCTTCTTGATGTATTTACGACCGCCTTCCGAAAATGATTCCCACAAGCTTGACCCATCTATGCGCACGCAAGTGAAGATCTTGGCAATAAAATCTATCGCCCCAATCTGGATCAAGTTGTTGGATTCCTTACATGCTTTCTGTGCACGGAGAAGCTACTCATCGAGGTGAAACTTATTTCCTATTAGTAAACGGTAATCACAACGTAGCTCAAATTTTTCGTAATTTTCCCAAATTACGATGACAAGTGTATTGTTCAAAACTGCATCTACGCACAACACTGAAAGAAATGTTTTTAGTATTTTTTCTCACGTGATCACCTGCATCATTTTTTGTTGTACTACTATAGTAGCCTAGGCTAGTCATAGTGGAAAGTAACTTAGAATACTCCAGTAACTCTATGGTTACCCTAAGAGAAAGTACTACCTTCGTCCTAGTTTACTCTTCCTATTTTGTAGTATCAAAATTTGACCATAGATTTAACTGACAAAATGTTAATGACCTCCATCCTAAGAACTATATCGTTGGATTCATATTTGAACATAATTTCAAATGGTGTAATTTTTAGTGACATGCATTGGCATTTTCTTACGTAAATCTATGGTCAAAATTTTATACTAAATAAGAGGTAGTACAAAAGTGGGCTATAACGGCCCTCCACTACGTAGGCCAAAACACGTGCTAAATTCACTTGTGATGCATTTGGCATCGATGCCCCTCCATTTCTCACCTGGTGCCCCAATCTGGATCACCTACTTTGCTCCGGTGCCAAAATTAACTCACGTAATGAAAAAACACTTGCGTGGGAGAGAGAGAGGACCGAGGCAATAAGAAAAACACTTGTTTGGGAGAGTGAGAGGCTGATGTAGTTGGTTTGATTGATTTGTGTATACATGTGGGTCTGTGTGCATAGCGGTGCCAACTCTCTCACATCGCAAGAGCGGTGCCAAAATCTTTTGATTTTACATCCATGCGTATTATGTGGCATACTTTTGCGAAATATGGCATCAGCCACATAGTGGAAGGCAACAAATGCCCAAGATCTTCACGTACTCCTAGGTAAATGAGAGGAAAGAGAGAGAGAGAGAGAGAGAGAGAGAGAGAGAGAGAGAGAGTGAAAAAATATCACTAGCCAGCCAACCCTATCGTATGAGCGAATGATATTGGTACCTCTTGATGACACGACAATCTTATACAGCCAGCTGCTCTAATATGTTCTCTTCTTTTGCAGATAAAAAAAGACCCGAAAGTGAAAAATGTGTTGCACTATAACAATCTCATCGAATGCCTTGATCTCCATCTTACAGAAATTGATTTGATCGACTACCAAGGCAGCACATCTGAGATTAAATTGGCCAGGTTCTTTGTTCTGGAGGCAAGTGTGCTCAAGGTAATGAGGTTTGGCGTTCTCTGGCGCAACAATGAATGGCTTGCTGATCACCGCAAGCGTCTAAACCTAAATGACAAAGTCTCCGCAGAAGCTGAATTTGTTTTTGAAACATCAAGTGGCCAGACACTCAAAAACTTATTTTCCCATTAGTGACTTGTCAGGGCGGTGGATTTTAGTTTGTACGATAATGCTGCATCCACCTAAAGTAACGAAAGTTCTTACGTAAACTTCCTAGTAATTCCGTCTTCGTAGGTGCAACATTACTCCTAAGATTTGTAATATCAGTTTGAAATTTGTAATATTGTCGTGTCCTATTCCTGCTTTTTCAAAATCCTGTGAATCAAACAGGTCCTGAGTTGGTGATGATGTTGTGCCTGCCATCTTTCACCAATAGCCGTCGGATATAGATCTGACGCATACAAACTAAACTTCTCCAGTTTTGCAAAAAGATGCCCGCACTTGTTCTCTATTTACAAACAACTCCTTGTCTCTCACAATCAGCCTTATCTCCTCCCCACCACATCTAGAAGGCCATGGAAAAATCTGGTGCGATGGCCGCTGCCGACGCCGTCCACCCCCCAATCTTGGTGTTCCGTGCAATGCACGGGCATCTACGCACGGGAAATTATGTCGAACACGGCTAGTTGTAAGCAGGCTAGGTCTATAGCCATGATGATAGTGACTGCAGACAGTGAGGCTGACTATGGTATGCCGAACACGGCGCCTATACTCAGGTGTCATCTCCAGCGTAGGGTCTTGTCACTTCACTGTGAGGAGCATCACGTAATAATTTGACCAACGGGTAGTACAGTGCTACTACATTGGTAGTAGTACTACTAGTAGTACTAGCACCACCGTCTGGATTTAGTAGTACTACCACGTCCATCTTGATTTAGTATTTGACTAGCAATATCTAGTAATGCATGTCACAAAAAATGTACTACTCCCTCTGTAAATAAATACATGGTGTATTTTTTATTCCCATCGATGAGATAACTTAATGTATTTTTGCTACTTAATAGGATTACATGCAATGAACTAACCACTGCATGTGATGTTTGGTAGTCTCAAGTCATTGAAAGCATGCACGGGCACGGAGGGGGACGCAACTTCATTGACTTACTGCACCTGCCTTTGTGTGTATGACACGTGGGCCCAATGGGTGGCTGGCCAACCTGTCATACAGCCAAAGGCAGGTGCGGTAGAGGGGCGAGGAGTAGATGGCCAACACGCACGTGAATTCAACGCAGTCTGCACTTCTCATATAAAGGCTCCCGCCATTCCAATCTACGAAATCCTACGCACCTACGCACCCAAGGGCAAGAGTGATCACTCCAATCGCAAGATCAGTTGACTAGAAGCTAGACCCATGGAGGCGATGAGCGCGAGCATCAGCCGGCTGTGCCAGATGGTCCACGATGCCGGCCTGTGGCCCGGCACCGAGGAACGTCTCCAGGTAGTGCTTGAGGCCACCAGGGCGAGGGGCCGCTTGGACGACAGCTTCGTCTTCTTGTTCGATGAGGTCCTCGTCGGCTTCCTCGACAAGTTCACCATCATCAAGAAGCTCGCGGACGACCTTGACGTACGCCTCTAGCCCACGCGCCCAGGCTTTGCGATGCATGCCACCCTCAACGGCCTCTATGGTGACAACCTCTTCGATGCACTTGTGGCCTTGCGAATGCCCGCCGTCGCGCCGGAGAATGTCCACCTCGAGGCCGCACTCGCCGCGCAGCGCCTGGCGCAGCAAGACACCATCGACATAATCACCCACGTCTACGCGCAAATCGTCCACAAGGACTACTACATGCAAGAGGAGGACGATAGGATGCTGGCCTTCTTGGACCGCAGGGCAACCTTGGACGACATTGTTCAAAAGCACGTTGAGCTTGCCGCCAATGCCGCTGCTCCTCACACGTCGGTTGGTGACCCGGTGCACTAGGGCGTGAGGATGTCGTTGATGGATCCATATGTATCTTTATCTTTCCGTCAAATCCATGTAGTAGTATATGGTACTAGTAGTAATTATCTTACGTTTCGCATCAACTTCATAATTTTCCTACGTACTCCATGCATGAACCGCGCCAGAATCAAACTTCTCATTACTCTAGGGAAAATCATTATTTCTATCTATCGGTCGCGCCATGGAGCAGAACCAAATTTTACAAGTTACAAGTTCAAAAGGAAAAGCCTGATGTGTCGCGTCGCACCCCCACACGGTTGGTCCGGCACGCCGCTCAAGGGGGAATGCATGCTGTGTTGCATTTTCACTTACAAGTGGGACCACAGTTGAGCAAATCGACTATCGGCAAACCCCCACCCCGCCCACTGCGCGATGGCTGAGAAAATAGGGAGAAGAGATGACTGTAGCACAGACTCCAAGAAAATTGGTGTCGGATGGGACTCGTGTGGGTGGGGTGTGCCGTACTTCTAGACATGAATGCTAGTTATGGCCCATGCCACCCCACTATATTGAGGTGCTGGTTACGTAGAACAAATTTCCTTGAGTCCGTGCTCAGCCCTCCTCTATCTCTCTTCTCAGCCAGCCAGCAGACGCGCGGAGCCCATCGTCTGTTTTCTCATATGCGGTACCACATGTCAGTGAAAACGCAAGAGGACCCACTGAACCTGCACATCTTTCACCTCGACGTGCTGGTGATGAAAAACAAATCCAATAAAGATCTTTGGTGGCTGCTTTTGGAGTTACTCAAGAGTAGTAAGATTCTATTTATAGTTTAACCCAAGATGCACATCACGTGGCTTCAACTACAACTCTATTTTCTTGCATGACACGACCTGGATGCTGGATGTCCTACGTGTCAGAAAAAGGAGGAAGAACTCGACCAAATATTTAGTTGTGCTCTCGGATTAGACTAGTTGTGCTAACTTAAAATTTTATTGTGTAGAATGGATGCAAGTTTTGGTATTGGGAAAAAGAGTACAACGATATATTGATAGAGCGCAATTTAGTAGATGTTCTAGCACTTTTAGCTAGCATAGAGGCTAGAGATGAGACTAGTGCACTTGTTGATAGAATAGAGGCTAGACACGTCTACTTCTTTACACTCGAAGAAGAAAGAAGCACGCAAGATCGAGCCTCTGCAGATCAACAATGAATGCATCGAGAAGGCACTAATCCAACTTACAGGAGAAGTTATGGAAGTTGGATATCTTCTAAAATGTATTCTTGTGGTTCTTGTTTTCTTTGGTCTTGCTTTTCTAGTCAAAATTTTGGTGATGTATTTCCATGTACGAAAAAATCAATGATGAAAAAAAGATATGTGTTTTCAAAGAAAAATGTACGCGGCCTGGATGCGGTCGCGCGTTCGGTGCATGACCACTGCATCCGAGATTTGGCCCGGACACGACCCCATTGCCCTAACCAAACGGACAGAATCCGGGCAAAAGGGAGGTCTGTTTGGGGTCGTGCGTTGGAGTTGGCCTTACAAGTGGGACCGAAGTTGAGAAAACCGCCTATCGGCAAACCCCCACCTCGCCCGCCGCGCGATGTCTGAGTTAGAGAAACGACGAGGTTGAAGAGATTGATGTAGCACGGACTCCAAGAAATATGGTGTCAGATGGAAGTCGTGCTGGTGGCGTGTGCCGTACTCCTGGACGTGAATGCTTGTTCTGGCCCATGCCACCCAACTACTCCTACTACTTATAGTAGTAGTATCAAGGATTCGAGGTGCTTGTTACGTACAGCGAACACATTAACATATGGCCCACCTCACACTGTGGCCAAATTTCCTGGAGTCTGTGCTAGGTTAAAAAGTGTTCTTTGTGAGGATGGTTGGCTGGTCTCAAGTTTAAAACTTGTTGTATTACGTACGTAGCCGTAGAGATAGTGTAGGATGTGAAGCTAGTACAAATAGTGTACTATTGTTGATTGGCCTCATCCGATAACCTGTTGCAATGCACGTACAATTATGTATTCGGAAAATATTTTTTTGCCTCGTCACAGCACCAACTCAAAGAAGCGACTCGAAAGCCATTCATAAATTTAGTAAGTTTATCACAGGCATATCATTTTATTACATACAACAGGTCATCAACCCACAACGACAACGAGGATACATAATAAATACTAAAGTTTTCATCACACAACAAATAACAAGTAATATAATGAACTTCAACTCAACCAATCCTCGGCTTTGGAAACGCTTGCTTTGAACCTCAAGAAATTCTCTGGGAAGAGCCAGCTACTATCAATCTCGAGACCAACGCAGGACTGGTCATCCAGGCTGAAGCAGCCTACTATATCACGACCAGGGTAGGGAACCACCGCAATGTCCGACGTATAGATACAGTTGCTTCTCATAAATGGTAGTAACGTTGTGTCAATAGTAGTTGGATCGCCTTACACCATCATTGGATAGTTTTGTCCAAGGAAGAGCGAGTTTGCTCCAAGACTATCAATACTGTACCAGGGAGAAGGTGTTGGTGCTAGCACACTAGTATCCATCCCGAATACCATGCAACGGGTGTTGGAATAGGTCCGAAGAGTGCGACCATGGGAGACAACACCTGCTCCCTCATTAGAAACATCAGTAGTGGGCTGTATACAGACAAGAAGGGGTGATCCATCGGAAGTTGCCAGGCGCCAGTGAGTACATGGGCCCTCCTCGTCCTCATGCTCGTGATCATCACCATCTTCATCTCCCCCTTGGTTATAATTTTTTTCAAGTATAGGTGGTGGAATGTTCACAGGACCTTGGAAACACAAGAAGAAGGTTAATTAGTAGAGAAGGGAAACTTGCTAACTCGCATGCATGTGGATGAAACAATTATAATTATGGTGGAAGACAAATGTATCGAAACTATGAGGATCCCATGCAAAAACAGTGCCACGAGTGGTGGCAGCAAACACAAGACCCTCGTATTCAATTGCATCACAGTACACATCCATGTATAGAAACTAATTTTTGAGCAATATCCATCCAGTCAAACCACGAAGGACGGCAACAAGCTTGTCGAAGATAGCAACAACTTGATAGTTCTTGTAATTCCAAGAGCTGTTGGGAACTCGAGAAATTGCTATCTTCTGTAGATGACAGTCACCATGATCATATTTGAACATACGTTGATCATCTGTGTGCTCAACCCCAGGGCACTCGGAGATTTTTGGAAGTGGAAACCGCTGACGAGTGTACACATTCACAAGTCCCCACTCACAATTGTACCCAATATAAACAACCCAAATCTCCATTTGCGCCAGCCCAGGACTTACCCTGAAGCGATGGCATCTTGACATCACACGTATCATTATCAAGCGACATCAACTTGCACAAGGCGAGGCCTCCGTCGTCCGCGCCAATGAGAACAGGCTTATAGCGAAGAAGATAAGGGAGATCAAACCGCTCCTGGACCCTTGGGGTTCCTTGTAATAATGTTATAAGTTGAGTCAAGAATGTTCTTTAACGAACCTGCCATGCTAGCCGAGGTGATGACATCGCACCGATCATGAGTTCCCCCACCATGTCATCTTTCAGATTGGGGCAATAATAACGGGGTCGTTTCCGGCTTGTTCCCTCCATGGAGAAGAAGATCAAACAATGGCAGAAGGAAGGGTGAGGGCAAATGGAGGAGGGAGGAAGAGCGTACGATAACAGTTCCAAATCGAGAGGGAAAGGCGAAGAGTCGGTGGACGGTTGCCAGTTTGCCACGGTACACGAAGAGGCGCCCTGGCCTACATGTCCTTTCGGAAATTGTACAAAGGACTCGCCGTCTTCTCACTGACATGTTGGAATGGGACCACATGTCAACGAAACATGGTGTGTAATTTCTCGTGCAAAATGCGATCTGGCCGCGTTGGCCCGAGGTGCCGCATTAGTTATCGACCTTTATTTTTTAACATACAATCTGAGTCGATAGTTCCTGTGGTCATCACATGTGAGCGGATATGTAGGTGGGCTAGGTGGGCAGGCGGCAACACTCTAAGTGCTAAAAGAGTTGATCTCGAAAAAAGAGTTGATCCAATGCTTGTTTTTGTTTGGATTTTCCATCTATGACCATTGGATAGAGTGAATCAATGGCTTACGTTCAAAGTTATTCTCATACTATAGAATGGTATAGGAACATGGAGAGATTTGGTTGATTTTATATCGCTGAATCTCTACCCAATAATAAAGCACGTAGGGTTTCTGCTCGTCCGTCGGGCCAATTTGCAAAAAAGCCCCTGCGTTTTCATGAAATCAACCCGCAGACCAGATTTAAGTCACAACGAACCGTTATTTTCTAGTTTTAAAAAAAAAAACCCTGACTTTTTAGGTATTCCATCCGCGGATCATATTTAAGGCAAACAAATGCTTTTCTAAACCATCCATATCTTTTAAACCGTAACTATGATTTAAATATGTTATATATGAAATTTGATTAGAAAAATATGTAGAATATGAATATAAGATTATTTTAACCTGTTAAGTATTTATAAATATTTTTTGAAAGATATTTAATTCAAAAAAATGGTTTTCTAAATTATACGTATCTTTTAAACCGTAACTCCGATTTTAATATGTTATATATGAATTTTGATTAGAAAAATGTGTGAAATCTGTATATGATGTTAATTTTACATGTTAAATATTTTTTAAATATTGTTTTGGAAGCAAACTTATAACTATAGCACACAATCCATTTTTTTCATACAGGCGGCGATCCGGATTGCAAATAAGCACCCACTATAATCATATTGTCAGGACCCCGATCCTAGGTCACACCGATCTAGCATGTAACACATCATATCACTTTGCGGCCTCACGCACGGTATTCCCACGGGTGTCGCCTTACCATGGCCCGGGACCGTTTGCGTCTTTTGGCTCACGTATATGATAGTGTCGCTAGCATCCATATGACAAAGAACCCGGGCCGACATAGCTAGTCGTGAACCCAAAGCGGCGCTAACCCATGGGGACAGGCATACATGAATCACATCGAGCATGTCGGTCATCAACGTATGTATTCGGGCTGTAGCACTGGGCTAACAGGACTCCGGTATCCCGGCCTGTAGCAGCTAGGCAGGACTCGAATAACACCGCGTGACATTTCCCGAAGGACGGACATAGGAACGGCGTGAAACACATGCCGGCCAGTCAAGTGTCCAAGCAGTAGTCTGGGCTAGCAGGACTCCGTGAACCGGGCTGTAGCGGACTACTATCGCTCGGAGGCACGAGACTACATTTCCCCATATGAGAGGCTGCCAAGGATAAACAACTAGTTTGTCGGATCCCACACATACCAAGCATTTCAAACATACACACAATATGCTCAATATGTGTAATACGACGTGGCATCACAACATAACTCTCGACTCAGATATAATACATTAGGCTCGAAGAGAGAGATATTACAAACATGGGTCTCATGACCCAACACTCGAAACATACAAGTCAAAGCACAAGCGGAAGCTAATCATGTCTCGAGTACGCACAACTATAAATGGAAAAAGGCTGAGAAGCGACTATCTACCAGATCTGCCGAGGGCACAAGATCGTGGCTGAGGTAACAAGCTAAGCGTCAAGTCCACGTGGAACTACTAGCGAGACCGACGTCTCTCGCAAAACATAAAATAAGCAAGCGTGAGTACAATTGTACTCAAGAAGACTTACATCGTAACTAACTACATATGCATCATTATCAAAAGGGGTGGTGGAGTTTGACCGCAGCAAGCCAGCTTTGACTCGGTGGCTATCCCGAACTACGATTGCAAGTAACTCTTTTGAGGTGGCGCACGAGTCCACATATTCCCCATATCAATACACCACTATGGACCCGCTCCCGTCTCCCTACAAGAACGCCATCCATAGCACTCACGCTTATCTTGCGCATTTTAGAGTATCCACTTTCACTTGTCTATGAACTGATATAGGCAACCCAGAAGTCCTTCTCCGTGGACACGGCTATTCAATAGATCATATTAAACCCTGCAGGGTGTACTTCTTCACACGCTCTCACCACTTACCGTCGTTTACACGACATGTACTCGGCAACCTTCAGCGGAAGCCCAGCGTGGGTGTCGGCCACGGCCTACCTAAACACTCAAGTCCCTAGTCCAGGTTTATCGCCTATTCGGGTTCCATCCGCAGGAGTCCGGCGAGGTTTCCCATACAGCCCCGAACGATGTGTGCGGGGTTCCCGAGATACCAAGCGGGCACTTTCGGTACACGGGCCATGGTGCCTACCGCAACACAACCCACCCCTAAGGTCAGCGTTGCGTGCGCCCCCAAGATGCTACAAACACGAAACTACTTGCAACTCCGGATGAGGACAAGGGTGGTTAAGAAGCCGAGAGGGTCAATTAAGGATCCCAATGCGTGGTAGTAACTGTTTCATGGATCACAAACACGTAACTCAGTTCTGAGGGCGGCTGCAATGAGACAACCCACCATGTACTCCTACATGGCCTCTCACCGCTACCTTTACCAAATCGTGTTCACACACTTAGCTCACACACAATAGGACATGTTCATAACAATTCCAATTCATTCCCGATGAATCGACCCGACTCAACTCTAAGCAGTAGCAGGCATGACAAAAAGCATAAATGAGTAGGCACATCATGGCTCAAACAATTCCTACTCATGCTAGTGGGTTTCATCTAATTCTTGTGGAATGACAGTCATGCAAAGGATCAAGGGGTTCAGCTACCGCAGCAAGTAACACATGAGTCGTTGTTGTCCTAATGCAGTAAAATAGAGCAGGGGCGAGAGAGTGGGATTGTATCGGAATGAACAAGGGGGTTTTGCTTGCCTGGCACTTCTGAAGATAATATAGTTCTTCATCGGTGTCATCGAACTCATCGTCGGTACGTCGTCTATCGAGAGGGGACAATTACCGGCAACAAGAGAGAACACAATCAATGCAATGCACATATATGATGCATGATCATGCTAAGGTACTGAATTCACCTAATGCAATAATAATCCAAGTTAGTTGAAGTGGAATTCAAACAAGGTTGAACTCCAACTTCAAATGCTATTCCATAAATTACCCTAATCATGATTCCTCCTATTCAGTGAGGTTAACTTGTTCAAACATGCATGATCATGGCATAAACAGATTCTTCATATTTTTCTGATCATTTTTCATATATAAATTATTTCAATCCGAGTTACGGTTGAATTTATATGATTCTTAGAAGTTTAGAGTATTTTCTGAAATTTACTGAATTAAATTAAATCTAGAAACCTAGTTATTATACGACTGACGTCAATGTGACGTCGGGTCAACAGGCGCCCAGGTCAAACCCGGCGTGTGGGGCCACACGTCGATGACTAACTAAACTAACCTAGTTAATTAGCACTAACCTAGGTTAAGTTAAATTTAGTTTAAACCTAAACTAGATTAGTTAGCGGGCAGGCCCGCATGTCGATGGGGAGAGGGGAGGTCAAACCGGCAAGGGTCAACCCACGCCGGTCAGTGAGTCACGGCGCCGGCGTTTAGCCGGCGAGCCACGCAGCGCGGCGCAAGTGCATTTGCCATTCCGCCACCAAATGGGCCGGGAAAACATCAAGCGGAGCTGAGGATGAGCCAAGCTCTTGGTGGAGGGTTTTGAGCTCGGGCGGCGGAATCGGCCCAGCGGCGACCTATCTGACGCCGGAGTTCGGCCGAGTCGAACACAGTGCTAGGGAGCACGGCGAGGCGCGGAGTGACGTTTTGCGCTCCGGTGAGTGCGGTGAGGCGGTGGTGAGCTCGGGAGCGAGCATGCGCGGTTATGGCCACGCTACGCCATGGCCGGGGCGAGGTGTTTGGTCAAAGTTGGGGATCGGGCTAGAGAACAGGCGCGTCGGCGGGAGAGGGGCGAGGCGCAGGAGCTCACCATGGCGACGATGGGGCCTTCAGGCGAGGTCGGGACGGCCCGAGCCGACGAATTGCCGGCGGCGACCAAGTGGGTCGAAGAGGGAAGAACGGCGGGGCGGCGCCTCCGGGCGCTCCGGCGTCGGGAGACTTGGTGAGGAGGGAGGAGAGGGACTAGGCGGAGCTCGGGGACATGCCGGGGAGGAGAGAGGGAGGTGGTGGCCGCGGCGAACGGCGACGGTGGCGACGAGGCTGCTCGGTCGCGTGAGGGAGAGGGCCAGAGAAGAGGGAGGAGCTCGGGGAGAGAGTGAGAGGGTCGAGGGGGGGGGGCGTGGCATCTCCAGGCGTCGCGAGAAGGTCGGGAGGCCGCCAGCACAAGCAGGAGGTGGCAGCGGCATCGCCAGGCCTTCATCACGCCGCCTCTGCCTTATACAGCAGAGGAAGATGATGAGCGGTGGGGAGTAGGTGGGCTGGGCTGGCCAACCGGGCCGGCCAGCAGGGGGGGAAGGAGGTTGGGCCGGTTGGGGCGCCAGGTAGGTCAGGTGAGCATTCTCTCTCTCTCTTTTATTATTTCTGTTTTCTATTTTGTTCTGTTTTGTTTTAGTTTAGTAAAATACTAAACCATTTTATAAAATCCTGGAAATAGTTATGTGGCTAGAACTAAAATATACCAAACCACATAAAATGTTCCAGAATTATTGGACATATATTATTTATATGTCAAATATATATCCAATGCGAGTAGTTATTGAATTAATTCAAAGGCCCAAAATAAAATGTTTCAGTCACTCCAAAAATATTGGTTTGAATTTTATTCTTGCCAATATTTTTTTAAAGATGAAAAGGAACATTTCCTTGGAAACATTTGAAGCAATTTTTAATGTTGATCATTTATTTTAAATGATTCCTGGGGCTCTCCAATTCCCCAATTCAAATTCAATGGAAATTTAGACATGATGCATGGATGCAAGAAAATCAAGCTAGGGCTGATCTGGGGCTGTGACAGCTCACCCCCACTAAACAAGAATCTCGCCCCGAGATTCAAGACGTGAGGCAAGAGGAAAAGGGAAGTCACAGACTATCACAATCTTCATGATCCATTTGCCCTTTTCGAAGATGTTGATTTACTCCATCATCTTGGTCTTGACGTCCTTGCTTTCGAGGTCTTCACTCGACACGACAACAGAAAGAAGGGAAAAACCCTACATGATTCGACCTCCATGAAGATCAGGTAAACATGATCAACTCACGGACTGAGACGGTGACACATCTCGAGTTGAGACACAAAATACATCGAGGGGGATGGAAGAACAACAACGGGGTTTGATTGGTGGCAACAATTCCACGCTTAGGGAGATGGTGGATGGTGTCAAGGTGGCGAGGAAATATTTATCATGATCCCGTAACGGGATACCTCGAGAAAGGTGACGCAAGAACTATTCCCTTAAGTGGCAAAAAGAATTACTTTTGATATAGAGACCATTGGAACTCTTTATACCAGCCAAAGGCAATCACAAGCGATCATTTGGTGGAGTGCAAAGGAATGGTACACTCGGACTAGAATGGATGATGTAGACTACCTTGTTGAAGACAACGCAATGGATGATTTTGCTTATCATCGAAGGTGGGGGACCCATGGTAAGTCTACTTTGAAGATAAACCTGGACAAGAATTGCTAAGAAGACAGTCTATAGCGAGATAGCACAAGGACGGTGCAAGCTGGGAACGAAATGCAGCTGTTGAATGTTCCAACCATCATGTCCTTTGAGATTCAGATCTGGTTGGTGTTAGGATATTTCAGACTCATCACATCGAAAAGGAAGGGTTGCAACACAATTGACGAGATGGCGTTGCGAGATTCTCGGATATGAACTACGATAGCAAGCTCCAAAACATGAGCTGGTTCTGCTACTAACATGTGAACAGGTTGTCCAAGACAAGGATGACCACATAGTAGTCTTATCATAAAACACTACCGAGTTCAGGTTGGGAACCATCATCGAGGATATCGGAGTTTAACATAAGTCATATGATTAGCTCTTATGAAGAAACTTCTTCTCCTTGTGCAAATCAGTTAGTGGCTTGGTGTGCTAGGAATACATACGGAATGAAGATGATCAGTCTATCAAACCATAGAATACTTCGCACATGCATGACTGACTTGGAGTGATTCGGAGGAAGCAAAACAAACCTTTCTCAAATTCATGGCGGCAACTTACACCTAAAGCACATAAATTAGGAAGTCTCTTCAACCATCCAAGCATAAGCTTCATGAGCGGCACACGAAGAAATGCTTACACAATTTTCCAACACTAGGTTGAGGTTCAACATGACTTATGGGGAGACAAAATGCTCTTGATGGGCTCAACAACAACTCATCGAATTTCCATATCACTGGACTTCCACCATCATGTGAACACGTTGATAGCATTGGTTAGACCAAATATGTAATGGTGTATGCTCGCGGGATCAACCACGAGTAAGACAACATCACGCATATCGTTGGTTCTGATTTGACTTGACGATTGCCCACACTCAAGTCAAAGGGTTGATAGGACAATAGATCCAGCAACTGATCACAGGGACCAATCGATGATATATCATCTTTCTTCAATACACACTACACAAAAATATCCCTTCGGAACGAACTAAGTTAGGCAAGCTTTTATCTTCCAACTCTCCAAGTTATTGTCTAGCTTAACCAACTAGCTTAGAGATATCCAACACAGATTCTTGGAGAAAGAGTGGTTCACAAGAAACCAACTTGATCACGAGCTCAACATAACAGTCAGGAAAACAACCCGGTAACACTTCCAAGAAGATATTTGGAAAGTCACGAACCACTGGTATGTTACTAAGCTCGAGAACAATCTTGCTTTTCGAGGGCAAGGCGATATGATCAAATGAGTGAGGACTTGACACAATCCTAACTCATTAATCGAAGTGTGCACCGAAATAAGGACTAGGTAGCACGATCAATCTTAGGATGATGGTTTAATAACCAACACGCTAAGAATGAGAATATTGTCCATTCACTACCAAGCAACAAGTTGCTCGGGTATTGATTTCACACATCACAATTCACTTGCGGCATTCCGTTACAATAACACGGAACCGAGGAATGAATAATGATAGCGAGAGTATCACTGCGTCAAGAATTCCTAGGAGGTTGTGCAATTCCCATGACATTCTTGACATAAGATGGCAATACTTCAGGGTAGAACAGAATCAAAAGCTGAATTGGCATTTTGATCTGCGGGATACAACTACTTTGACCCAATCCTAGAAATGGATGAGGTCTTTGAGTTTGTTTCTCCTAGTCATTCCGAATAGAATGGCTTGACGGACCACAAGGATAAAATGCATCGATGAACACAAATGCACACATACCCTTGGCTATCAATTGATAGATGAAGGTCAGAAGGCATCTAAGAGAGCAACTCAGAGGAACATATAATTTTTCGAGTTATGGAGGCATGGATTAGTATGTCGAGCAAAGTTCAACATTTCTTCCGGATAACCCATGCGGAAAGATAGAATTGGCAGATTCACAATTATGAATGGAGAACTCCTCAAGAGCACTCTTATCGTGATGTTTTGGTTCAACAAGGAACTTCTGCCATAAGCGGTTCGTAGTATTTGGAGGAAGGAAATACCACGGACCTTGAGGACTATCGCAAAGGTTACTAATATCCTAAAGGCACTAGCAAATACTAGCAACATGAAGTAGGATGAATCTCGGGTTCAGAAACCCAGGAGTAGAATACCTGCTACTAAATGGCATCACGGGATGCTTTCGAAAATGATGGCCAGAATCATCACACTGGGGATACAAAAGCATAGCTAAATTGCTAGGTGACTTCCTAAACACCTAAGGTCATAATAGTAGTTCCAACATATATGTCGAGGTAACAAAATACCTCAACTCACCGATTAGTGTGCTTATTCTGACCAAAAGTTCATCGGGAACGGAAGGAAAGAACTTGCAAATGCATCAGACTATTTAGAGACCTGGGATGACTCGGACAACATAACGGCTGTAAATGCTCAAAATGATTTGAGACATCCTGCAGAAAACGGTGGCATAACCACTCAACAGCATCATAACAAGATTCTGAGATCAACAGTTATCATTCAGAAACAGTAGGAACTGAACTGGGGAATAAAACCAACAATCTTAAAGGTCTATGGATTAGTAACACGTCATCCTAATAGATAGATGAGAAGCCTAGTTCTTAAACCCGTAGAAGAGAAGAGGATGACTCGGATCGAAGGCCATGAGGTATAAGGAGTAAAAAGAGCCTTACGTTCCTTCCACAATCAATTCCCTTACATAACTAAAGCATTTCTAGACACAACTTGACCAGTTTGGCTTGGTAATCCTCTGAGCATCGGGCTCGATACCAACGCTGTCGGGACCCGATCCTAGGTCACACCGATCTAGCATGTAACACATCATATCACTTTGCGGCCTCACGCATGGTATTCCCACGGTGTCGCCTTACCATGGCCCGGACCGTTTGCGTCTTTTGGCTCACGTATATGATAGTGTCGCTAGCATCCATATGACAAAGAACCGGGCCGACATGGCTAGTCGTGAACCCAAAGCGGCGCTAACCCATGGGGACAGGCATACATGAATCACATCGAGCATGTCGGTCATCAACGTATGTATTCGGCTGTAGCACTGGCTAACAGGACTCCGGTATCCCGGGCTGTAGCAGGCTAGGCAGGACTCGAATAACACCGCGTGACATTTCCCGAAGGATGTACATAGGCGAAGTGAAACACATGCCGCCACCAAGTGTCCAAGCAGTAGTGCTGGGCTAGCAGGACTCCGGTGAACCGGGCTGTAGCGGACTACTATCGCTCGGAGGCACGAGACTACATTTCCCCATATGAGAGGCTGCCAAGGATAAACAACTAGTTTGTCGGATCCCACACATACCAAGCATTTCAAACATACACACAATATGCTCAATATGTGTAAATACGACGTGGCATCACAACATAACTCTACGACTCAGATATAATACATTAGGCTCCGAAGAGCGAGATATTACAAACATGGGTCTCATGACCCAACACTCAGAGCATACAAGTCAAAGCACAAGCGGAAGCTAATCATGTCTGAGTACAGACAACTATAAATGGAAAAAGGCTGAGAAGCGACTATCTACCGAGATCTGCCGAGGGCACAAGATCGTAGCTGAGGTAACAAGATAAGCGTCGAAGTCCACGTGGAACTACTAGCGAGGCCGACGTCCCTCGCAAAACATAAAATAAGCAAGCGTGAGTACAATTGTACTCAGCAAGACTTACATCGAACTAACTACATATGCATCATTATCAAAAGGGGTGGTGGAGTTTGACCGCAGCAAGCCAGCTTTGACTCGGTGGCTATCTGAACTACATTGCAAGTAACTCTTTTGAGGTGGCGCTACGAGTCCACATATTCCCCATATCAATACACCACTATGGACCCGCTCCGTCTCCCTACGAGAACGCCATCCATAGCACTCACGCTTATCTTGCGCATTTTAGAGTATCCACTTTCACTTGTCTATGAACTGATATAGGCAACCCGAAGTCCTTCTCCGTGGACACGGCTATTCAATAGATCATATTAAACCCTGCAGGGTGTACTTCTTCACACGCTCTCACCACTTACCGTCGTTTACGACATGTACTCGGCAACCTTCAGCGGAAGCCCAGCGTGGGTGTCGGCCACGGCCTACCTAAACACTCAAGTCCCTAGTCCAGGTTTATCGCCTATTCGGGTTCCATCCGCAGGAGTCCGGCGAGGTTTCCCATACAGCCCGAGCGATGTGTGCAGGGTTCCCGAGATACCAAGCGGGCACTTTCGGTACACCAGACCCGCGGTGCCTACCGCAACACAACCCACCCCTAAGGTCAGCGTTATGTGCGGCCCCCACATGCTACAAACACGAAACTACTTGCAACTCCCGGACCGAGGACAAGGGTGGTTAAGAAGCCGAGAGGGTCAATTAAGGATCCCAATGCGTGGTAGTAACTGTTTCATGGATCACAAACACGAACTCAGTTCACGAGGGCGGCTGCAATGAGACAACCCACCATGTACTCCTACATGGCCTCTCACCGCTACCTTTACCAAATCGTGTTCACACACTTAGCTCACACACAATAGGACATGTTCATAACAATTCCAATTCATTCCCGATGAATCAGACCCGACTCAACTCTAAGCGATGAGCAGGCATGACAAACAAGCATAAATGAGTAGGCACATCATGGCTCAAACAATTCCTACTCATGCTAGTGGGTTTCATCTAATTCTTGTGGAATGACAGTCATGCAAAGGATCAAGGGTTCAGCTACCGCAGCAAGTAACACATGAGTCGTTGTTGTCCTAATGCAGTAAAATAGAGCAGGGGCGAGAGCGGATTGTATCGGAATGAACAAGGGGTTTTGCTTGCACGCACTTCGAAGATAATATAGTTCTTCATCAGTGTCATCGAACTCATCGTCGGTACGTCGTCTATCGAGAGGGGACAATTACCGGCAACAAGAGAGAACACAATCAATGCAATGCCATATATGATGCATGATCATGTTAAGGTACTGAATTCACCTAATGCAATAATAATCCAAGTTAGTTGAAGTGGAATTCAAACAAGGTTGAACTCCAACTTCAAATGCTATTCCATAAATTACCCTAATCATGATTCCTCCTATTCAGTGAGGTTAACTTGTTCAAACATGCATGATCATGGCATAAACAGATTCTTCATATTTTTCTGATCATTTTCATATATAAATTATTTCAATCCGAAGTTACGGTTGAATTTATATGATTCTTAGAAGTTTAGAGTATTTTCTGAAATTTACTGAATTAAATTAAATCTAGAAACCTAGTTATTGCGTCGACTGACGTCAATGTGGCGTCGGCGGTCAACAGGCGCCCAGGTCAAACTGGCGTGTGGGGCCACACGTCGATGACTAACTAAACTAACCTAGTTAATTAGCACTAACCTAGGTTAAGTTAAATTTAGTTTAAACCTAAACTAGATTAGTTAGCCGGGCGGGGCCCGCATGTCAGTGGGGAGAGGGGGAGGTCAAACCGGGCAGTGGGTCAACCCACGCCGGTCAGCGGGTCAGCGGGCGCCGGCATTTAGCCGCCGGCGAGCCCGACGCGGCGGCGCAAGTGCATTTTGCCATTCCGGCCACCAAATGGGCCGGGGAAAACATCCAAACGGAGCTGAGGATGAGCTGAAGCTCTTGGTGGAGGGTTTGAGCTCGGGCGGCGGAATCGGCGCCGGGCGGCGACCTATCTGGCCGCCGGAGTTCGCCGAGGTCGAACACAAGGTGCTAGGGAGCACGGCGAGGCGCGGAGTGGCGTTTTGCGCTCCGGTGAGTGCGGTGAGGGCGGTGGTGAGCTCGGGAGGCGAGCATGCTGTGTTGTGGCTACGGCTACGCCATGGCGGCGGCGAGGTGTTTGGTCAAAGTTGGGGATCGGGCTAGAGAGCGGGCACGTCGGCGGGGAGAGGGGCGAGGCGCGAGGAGCTCACCGCGGCGGCGATGGGGCCTTCAGCGAGGTCGGGACGGCCCGGAGCCGACGCAATTCGTCGGCAGCGACAGCGGGTCGAAGAGGGAAGAACGCGGGCGGGCGCCTCGGGCGCTCGGCGTCGGGAGACTTGGTGAGGAGGAGGAGAGGACTAGGCGGAGCTCGGGGACATGCCGGGAGGAGAGAGGGAGGCGGTGGCAGGCGAGCAGCGACGGTGGCAGCAGGCTGCTCGGTCGCGTGAGGGAGAGGGCCAGAGAAGAGGGAGGAGCTCGGGGAGAGAGTGAGAGGGTCCAGGGGGGGGGGCGTGGCATCTCCAGGCGTCGCGAGAAGGTCGGGAGGCCGCCAGCACAAGCAGGAGGTGGCCGCGGCATCGCCAGCGCTCGCCACGCCTCGCCTCTGCCTTCTGGCAGAGGAAGATGATGAGCGGTGGGGAGTAGGTGGGCTGGGCTGGCCAACCGGGCCGGCCAGCGGGGGGATGGAGGTTGGGCCGGTTGGGGCGCCAGGTAGGTCAGGTGAGCATTCTCTCTCTCTCTTTTATTATTTCTGTTTTCTATTTTGTTCTGTTTTGTTTTAGTTTAGTAAAATACTAAACCATTTTATAAAATCCTGGAAATAGTTATGTGGCTAGAACTAAAATATACCAAACCACATAAAATGTTCCAGAATTATTGGACATATATTATTTATATGTCAAATATATATCAATGCAAGTAGTTATTGAATTAATTCAAAGGCCCAAAATAAAATGTTTGATCACTCCAAAAATATTGGTTTGAATTTTATTCTTGCCAATATTTTTTTAAAGCTGAAAAGGAACATTTCCTTGGAAACATTTGAAGCAATTTTTAATGTTGATCATTTATTTTAAATGATTCC
The DNA here is from genome assembly GCA_021605205.1 of Aegilops longissima. Lineage (NCBI taxonomy): Eukaryota > Viridiplantae > Streptophyta > Magnoliopsida > Poales > Poaceae > Aegilops > Aegilops longissima. Next base: position 570,220,211 of record CM038676.1, on the reverse strand, counting down.
TGGGGCTCTCCAATTCCCCAATTCAAATTCAACGGAAATTTAGACATGATGCATGGATGCAAGAAAATCAAGCTAGGGCTGATCTGGGGCTGTGACACATATAGGGAAAAGAAAACATCGAGAACTACTCGTGCATACCTCTGAATATTTCGCAGGGGAAAACAACATATTTCTCATCGCGAGTGTGAGAGAAAGCGAGAGTGAGGGAGAGCGAGGAGAGAGGGAGAGAGAGACGTCGTAGGATTAACCACATTCTAACACGTTTTGGTTTGTGTGAACACCAAGGCCACCACCGGCGAGGGTGAGAAGAAGGATAAGCGGCAACACAAATATGATGCGTCGCTAAAATAAAGGAGATGGACCTATTGTGGTCTTGAGTGATGGTTGTTCGGTTAAGAGTGTGTGTTGTGTTTTTTCTCCCGTTGCAACACACAGGCTCTTTTGCTAGTAATATAAAATATTATGAGTGCAGACGCTCCACCCCGAGGTTTGTAGCTCCTTCTCGGTCGTCGGGAATCTATGTTCTTCCACTCTTTCGTTTAAGACATGAGCTTTGTTCATCCTGTTGCCGACACGCGGGACATCTATATGCCTCCATTTTACAAAATCATAATATATGCCTCCATGACACACGGGACATCTAGCATCAAGGTGGCGTGTCATGCAAGAAAATGGAGATATGCAGTGCGTAAGTGAGTCGTGCACTTCAATGGCACCTAGTACTACGCAATATGTTTTCTCCTCGATGGCACGTGAATAGTGCACGTACTCAATGACAGAGCACGGGATGGTAGCCATGGACATGGCGGCCCTTTTGAAGAGTACTAATAAATCGTAACTTTGATGTGTCCGTCAACTCGCAGAGCGACGAGAAGCTTGCTTACTCGCCTTCTCCCTCGCCAACGCGTCTTGTGTGGCTCGCAGCCTAAGGAGAAACTTTTGCCTACAAGGTGGATGTGGGCAGTTCATTTGGTGTCAGATTGCGAGTAAGTAGTATTAAGAACATTGATCGTCTCCAACGTATCTATAATTTTGATTGTTCCATGCTATTATATTACCCCTTTGGATGTTTATGGGCTTTATTTTACACATTTATATCATTTTGGGACTAACCTACCAATCGGAGGCCCAGCCCATATTGCTGTTTTTTCCCTATTTCAGTATTTCAAAGAAAAGGAATATCAAACGGAGTCCAAACGGAATGAAACCTTCGGTTGCGTGATTTTTGGAACGAACGTGATCCAGAGGACTTGGAGTGCAAGTCAAGAAGCTTCCGAGGAAGCCACGAGATAGGAGGGCACGCCCCCTATCTCGTGGGCCCCTCGGGCAGCCATCGTCGTACTTCTTCCTCCTATATATACCTACGTACCCCGAAAACATCCAGGGGCACCACGAAACATAATTTCCACCGCCATAACCTTCTGTATCCACGAGATCCCATCTTGGAGCCTTCGCCGGCACTCTGCCGGAGGAGGAATCAACCACAGAGGGCTTCTACATCAACTCCATAGCCCCTCCGATGAGTCGTGAGTAGTTTACCACAGACCTACGTGTCCATAGTTATTAGCTAGATGACTTCTTCTCTCTTTTTGGATCTCAATACAATGTTCTCCCCCTCTCTTGTGGAGATCTATTCGATGTAATCTCTTTTTGCGGTGTGTTTGCTGAGATCCGATGAATTGTGGGTTTATGATCAAGTTTATCTATGAATAATATTTGAATCTTCTCTGAATTCTTTTATGTATGATTAAGTTATCTTTGCAAGTCTCTTCGAATTATCAGTTTAGTTTGGCCTACGGGATTGGTTTTTCTTGCCATAGGAGAAGTGCTTAGCTTTGGGTTCAATCTTGCAGTGTCCTTACCCAGTGACAGAAAGGGTTGCAAGGCACGTATTGTATTGTTGCCATCGAGGATAACAAGATGGGGTTTATATCATATTGCATGAGTTTATCCCTCTACATCATGTCATCTTGCTTAATGCGTTACTCTGTTCTTATGAACTTAATACTCTAGATGCATGCTGGATAGCGGTCGATGTGTGGAGTAATAGTAGTAGATGCAGGCAGGAGTCGGTCTACTTGTTATGGAAGTGATGCCTATATACATGATCATGCCTAGATAATATCATAACTATGCGCTTTTCTATCAATTGCTCGACAGTAATTTGTTCACCCACCGTAATACTTATGCTATCTTGAGAGAAGCCACTAGTGAAACCTATGGCCCCCGGGTCTATCTCTTATCATATTTGCTTTCAATCTACTTTTATTTGCATCTTTACTTTTGCATCTATATTATAAAATACCAAAATATATTTATCTTATCATACTATCTTTATTAGATCTCACTTTCATGAAGTGGCCGTGAAGGGATTGACAACCCCTTTATTGCGTTGGTTGCGAGTTCTCAATTTGTTTGTGTAGGTGCGTGGGACTTTTGAGGAGCCTCCTACTGGATTGATACCTTGGTTCTCAAAAACTGAGGGAAATACTTACGCTACAGTTGCTGCATCACCCTTTCCTCTTCGAGGAAAACCAACACAAGCTCAAGACGTAGCAACCATCATTCTTGTTCGACTTCCGGAAGAGGAGAAGAGCCAAGCGCAAGGTCACCTAATAACCTAGTACAGTGCTACTACAAACAAAGTTGGTCCACCTTTTTAGAGCATGGTTAATTAATATAGACGGCTCTTGCAGCGGCATATCATTTAGAGCAAGTACTCTCTTCGTAGGATCAAAGGAAGTGAAACAAAAGTTGGAGTGGATGCTAGATTGCCAATTAAAACATGATTACATAGGAAAAAGTCCTATAGCATTCTATCATATGAATCAAACGACCAATGTAGGAAAATTATGAGGGGGGGTCTCTCCAACAGTGTTCCTCGGCTCGCACCTAGCATCACGGTGGTCGAACTTGAAGTCATTCATCTGGTATACGTGGCCTCTCAGATCTGGTACTCCAATTTTAGGTTGGCTCTATGTGATGTGGCAACTTCATATACTAACCGGATGCTGGCTATACTACTACGGTACTCACACTCCAAGAAATGACTCGAAAACCATTCATAAATTGAGTCTATGACACGCATTTGCAAATGTACCATTCATTACATACAACAAGTCATCAACACACAACGACAACGATGATACATGTTGGATTATAGATTATTTCCAACAAAACATTCCAGTAAATACTGAAGTTTTCATCACACAATAAATAACAAGAAATGAAATGAACTTCAACTCAACCAATCCTTGGCGTTGGAAACGCTTGCTTTGAACCATAGGTGCTCTGGGAAGGGCCAGCTATTTTCAATCTCGAGAGCAACGCATGACTGATCATCTAGGCTGAAGCGGCATATATCAGGAGCAGGGTAGGGAACCACCGCAATGTCCGAGGTATAGATACAGTTGCTTCTCATAAATGGTAGTAACACTGTGTCAACAGCAGCTGGATCACCTTTAACCATCATTGGATAGTTTGGTCCAAGGAAGAGCGAGTTTGCTCCAAGACTACCAATACTGTACCAGGGAGAAGGTGTTGGTGCTAGCACACTAGTATCCATCCGAATACCACAGCAACGGGTGTTGGAATAGGTCGAGAGAGGGCGACCATGGGAGACAACACCTGCTACCTCGGTAGTAACAATCACGATTAATTTATATCTGAGACTAGAAGAGGTGATCCATTGGAATTAGTTGCCAGGCGCCACTGAGTATATAAGTTCTGCTCGTCCTCATGCTCATGATCATCACCATCGTCATCTCCCCCTTGGTTATAAAATTTTTCAAGTATAGGTGGTGGAATGTTCACAGGACCTTGGAAACACAACAAGGTTAATTAGTAAAGGGAAACTTGCTAACCCGCATGCATGTGGATGAAACAATTATAATTATGGTGGAAGACAAATGTACCGAAACTACGAGGATCTCATGCAAAAACAATGCCACGAGTGGTGGCAGCAAACACAAGATCCTCGTATTCAATTGCATCACAGTACTCATCCGTGTACAGAAACTGATTTTTGAGCAATATCCATCCAGTCGAACCATGAAGGATGGAAACAAGCTTGTCGAAGATAGAAACAACTTGATAGTTCTCATAATTCCAAGAGCGCTTGGGAACTTGAGAAATTGCTATCTTCTGTAGACGACAGTCACCATGATCGTATTTGAACGTACGTAGATCATCTGTGTGCTCAACCTCAGGGCACTCAGAGATTTTTGTAAGTGGAATCTGCTGACGAGTGTACAAATTCACAAGTTCCCACTCGCAATTGTACCCAATATAAACAACCCAATCTCCATTTGCGCCAGCTCAGGCATTACCCTGAAGCGATGGTATCTTGACATCACACGTATCGTTATCAAGCGGTATCAACTTGCACAAGACGAGGCCTCCATCGTCCGCGCCCATGCGAACAGGCTTATAGCGAAGAAGATAAGGGAGATCAAACCGCTCTTGGACCCTTGGGTTCCTTGTAATGATGTTATTAGTTGAGTCAAGAATGTTCTTGAACGAACCTGCCATGCTAGCCAAGGTGATGACGTCGCTCCGATCAATGAGTTCCCCAACCACGTCATCTTTCAGATCAGGGCAAGAATAACGGGGTCGTTTCCGGCTTGTTACCTCCATGGAGAAGACGATCGAACAATGGAAGAAGGAAGGGTGAAGGCAAATGGAGGAGGGATGAAGAGCGTGCGACAACAGTTCCAAATCGAGAGGGAAAGGCGAAGAGTCGGTGGACGGTTGCCAGTTTGCCACGGTACACGAAGAGGCGCCCCGGCCTACACGTCCTTTCAGAAATTGTACAAAAGGACTCGCCGTCGTCTCACTGACATGTTGGAACGGGACCACATGTCAACGAATCATGGTGTGTAATTTCTCGTGCAAAATGCGATCTGTCCGCGTTGGCCCGAGGTGCCGCATTAGTTATCAACCTTTATTTTTTTTGATGGCGTGCCGTTCAGTTTTGAAGCACGACTAACTGGTACTGTTTGCAGAGAAAATATAAACTACTCTACCACTACTCCACCTCTAGTACTAGTAGTATAAAAAAGATATATAGGCTGGAGCTTCAGAGCTTTCTTGCCAAGGGCTGCCCACTTGCTTCTCACACCATCACGCTCTCTCCAGATCTAAAAAAGACGGCCTCTCTCTCCCTCCTCACCGGTGGTCACAGTCCGCCGGGGAAGAAAATGACGTGCAACGTTGACGCACTCGTCGTCGGCGAGCGAGGTCACGCACTGACGACAAGGCCGTCCTCTCAGACCTAGCGCCCACGCGAGATGGCCTCCGTCCCCAAGCTCGCTGCCGTAGTGCGTGCGGAGGACGACGACCACGAGCGAAGCCACTTCCCACCGACCCTCAGGTATGCTACCTCTTTTCGAACCATACCCTTGTTCTATTGCCCCATCTGCCACGTCGCTGCATGTGGATCTTTTTCCACTCCACCATCTCCCCAATTTGCTATCCTCTGCTCTGCTGGTCACGCAGACGAAAACCTTAATCTACACTATTATAGGAAACCCTACTTCATGCAGACTAATCCATGTATGGGTTGAATAAGGAAAGGATGGGAGACTATACTGTCCAAGAGAGTAGGCATCGAAACCGCATCTAGGTTGAAAAGGGGAAATTAGTATCTAAGGAATGAGTCTCGTGTCTCTTGGTTGAAGAAGGGTAGAAAGGCATGACAACACAATAGAGAATGACCAGGTCGACCAATTTGTTGCCCTCACATAATAAAAAGGTGGCTAAACATAGCAAAAATGGGACGTAATCCACATATCCCGCCTGGATATTTGTTGCTCTGGGCAACCATACCTCCCTCACCACTCTATGCGTCCGTGGAGGTACATCGTACTAGTGCGCCCACTGTCCGAATGGGCCTCCCATGCTCTTATTGTCACTTTTTGCCTGTTAGTATAACGCCAGCAGTCAAGTCAAGCAATGCTACTGCTAAAGTGATGACACATTTAACTAATGCCGCACTCAGTCTAATGCCACCGATAAATTTAAGAAATGCCATTTAATGTCACTGGATTATTTCAGGTTTAGCTGTTGATTGTGGATGTATTAAAGATTTTTCAGCTAAGGCATTCTAATGCTGTTGCACAGCTAGTATACCAACGATGAAACTTGTTACTACCTTCAGATTTTTGCACTGTTAATGCTTATATATTACATACCTCACTTTCATGAGATAAGTTATTTTTGTGTACAGTGTCACCAAAATGCCAAGGCGCTGATGTCATTTTATTTTGGTTAAACTGCACAAAAAATTATGAAGACAAGAGGAAAGGTCAAGAGTGGGCACCTCCTCCTCCGGCTGTTCTCTTGATTCATTCGATCAAGTTTTTATGTTTGATCGATTATCAAGATTGGGATAGCAATTTTGAAGGTCCCCCCGAGTTCGAAATGATATTTACCTTGGATGTACATGGTTTACAAATTTTTTATACTGTCATTAGTTAATAGTGCTAGTTACCTTCAGACTTTTGTATTTGGTTTAATGCTCATGCACAGCTAGTATACCAATGCTGAAACGTGTTACCTTTACATTTTGTATTGTTAATTATATAGAAATCTTCCAGTGCTAGAGTTTATTGAAAGCTATTCAGTAAAACCATTGTACTGTACCCTATAATAAAATAACTACTCTACTGTTGCACTAGCCACTGGAAATTTCGAATGGTGTTGCATTAGCGTATGGACATAAATAAAGTGTGGCAAGCTTTCCCAGATATGTGCTCAAGAAAACTACTACATGTTTTTCTAAATACTAGACGTTTGGGTACTTTAAATTGAACCACAAAACGTCTTATATTAAGGAACGAGAGGGTGTAGAGTTCACTCAAATTATCCCTAAAAGCTAGTCACACCTTTGTTAAAATTAATGTTCATTATGTTATCGGAGGAGGTTTGTAAGTTTGTCTCTAATGCCTGTCGACTACATACCTGACATCATGATGTAATGTAACATCCACAATTTTCAATTTGGAATGTTATACATAGAGCATCACTTGCATATCATATTTTATTGCATTTTGGCCCGGTCCTAGAAATTTCACGCAACTCAAGGACCCACGGAGAGAGTTGGAGATTTCGTTATTTTCATATTTGAGTTTTTCTCAAATTTTGAAAATAGGATCATTTGATTTTATTTATTTTATATTCAATTATTTCTATTATAAAAATATGAGAGAGGGAATAAAATAACTTTCCCAAAATAAAGGAATAATGAAGATTTAATAAAAAAATCAAATAAGATTTTTTTGGAGTGTTTCGCTATTTTATTTGAATTTAGGAAAAATTGCACGTTTTCAAAAATTGCATTTTAGGGCCAAGAAAATGTTCACCTCGTTCTACATATTTTATTTAGGCGGTGGAAATTTGTTTTGGCATTTTTAGATTTTTATTTATTTTTCTAGATTTTTCTGAGTCTCGGCGAAATTATTTTCAAAAAAACACGCCCGCGCCCGACTGGGCCGAATCCCAGCCAGCCGGCCCACCCGCCGCAGCCGCCTTCCCAGCGCGCCACTGCCGCAGAGTCTGGGGCAGACTCCGCCTGCTGCCGCCGCCGCTTGCCCCTCCCCCAAGCCGCCGTACCCCCTCCCCTTTAAATACCCAGCTCGGGGCCCTTTGGGACCCCAAGCCGCAGCCGCCGCCGCCACACACCCCGCCGCCCGAGCCGCCCGCCCGCCGCCTCGTGCCGCCGCCGCCACCCAACCCGCCCGCCGAGCCCGCCGCACCTCGCCAGCCCGCCGAGCCGCCCCACCCGCCGGAGGACCTCGCCGGAGGTACCGCCCGAGCCGCCGCCGCCGCCGTTTTTTTTTGAGAAAAACCACTTCGGTTTTTTTAAAAAGAAAACCCTAGATTTTTTAGATCGGTTTTCCCCGGTTTATTTAGTTAGCGAGCGACGCTCGATCGTTCGTTTTAACGAACGCGTTCATCGTTCAGATCCAGTTAACGAACGTTCGTTCGTTAAACTGTTCATCGTTTTTCTTTTTCTCAGATTAATTCTGTGATTTTTCTGATCGCGATTTCTGATCCGATTTTTGATCTAGTATAACTTTTCGCTCGTCTATCGGAATCAGGCGATTCAAGCGCCTAGAGTTTCGTCTCGAAACCCTATTTCCGAATAATCTACTCAAACAAGTTTTTGCCTCTAAAAAATTTGACTTAGGTTCAGATTAGTAAAACGAAGCCTGTTTCTTTCGCCGTTTGATTTTCGTCTTCGTTCAAGTTGTTTATTTTTGCAAACCGGAGTTCTTAAGTTGAACTTTCTGGTTAGATCTTATATTTGAATTTTACCTGTGCATTAGATGAGTACTTATTGTGTGCTTGTTTATTTGCGATAGAGATCCGGAGTGCGCCGCTTGCTACTTTGAGTCTCTAGGTTTCACGGATCATCAGCAAGGCAAGTAACACTTTGATACCCTTTTACTACCCAGTGTTTATGCATTAGATCAATCCTCAAACATTGCATGATTAGGATCTAATTAAATTGTTGGTTTTGGGAAAGTAGATGAGGTTGTACCTATTACCTATTTATTATCAAACCTTTGGGAGTTACTTCTACGTTTGCTTATTATGCCAAGCTATGCTAGTAGACGTGGATTGGGTGAGTGTATCCATGACAGATTTGAGATTGTTAATTAATGGTTTATTTAAGGTGGCAACTTAAACACACATCTGGGTGGATTGAGGTACCTGGGTATTCGAGGATTGCCTGTTTCTTTTTAGACCGCCACCCAGGCTCAAAGGGATCATGAGATTATTCATGCTAGAAACTTCCGTGTGCAGCCACAAGCTACTATGGGCTCTAGCATAGTTGACTAAGTTGTGCGAACTCTTACAGTGGTAGAGTAGCAGATGTAGAGGGATGTAGGTGTAGCTGTCTACCCGTTCGTAAGGTGCTAAGCGCTTACGAAAGACGTGTCTCGGTCATCCGTTTCTCAAACACCATGTAGTCGAGAACCCCAACGGAGGAGATCGAGTCTTGTGGGGAAAAGTGCACAAACCTCTGCAGAGTGTATCAAACTAATCATGGTTAGCCGTGTCCCCGGTTATGGACAACTTGAGTATCTAGTACTTGGATTATCATGTGAATCTCATCATGTTACTTTAATTAATATTGTTGGGTTTTTAATGATGATGTTTAATTGGGATTGAGGATGCTGTCAACCATTCTCAATGTTTAACAACCACCAGGATAGTTAAATAAAATTTATTCCTTTGCAGTAGGAAACAAATTGGCTTTACGCAAAACTGTAACCATAGTGCTTTCCACCAGCCATATATGCATGTAGTATAGCATTACTCTTTCATATTGCTCTCTATGTGTTACATTGCCAACATATTCCATGTGCTGACCCGTTTTCGGGCTGCAACGTTCATGTTGCAGACTTTTCAGACGACGAGTAAGGTGCTTTAGGTCGTGGTTCTATACTCAGTGATGCCGTTGGAGTTGATGGACTCGCTTATCTTCCAAGCCTTCCGCTGTTATCGTTATTAGATGGCCTTAAGCCATATTTATTGTAATAAGTTCTCTTTTGAGACATTCGATGTAATAAGTGTGTGATTGCTACTCTGCTATAAATCCTTCAAGTACTATGCGTGTCAGCATTACTGATCCAGGATGACAACGATGCACGAGGTCGGGTATGCGAGGTCTGGTCGCTACATGTAACACTACTAGGGAAAACCTTATACACGTAATCTTAGCGGCGGTAGCGGTTTAAAACTGGCGCTCTTGCTAACTAGCGATAGCGAGCTTAACGGAACGCGCTACTAATAACTAGGTAGCGATGGCGCTCTAGGTGAAACAAGCGCTACTACTATAGTTGCCACGGATTTGCCTCGGGCTAGATATAGTAGTAGCGCCCTTCCATGGACGCTGCTTCTAAAGTACTTAGTAGCAGCATTTTTACGCAAAACTTCGCTGCTGCTAAGTGTTGCACCTAATTAAGTTTAGTCCCATACTGCTAAGCGAACAAGGTGTTTACCACCTTAAATATGTTACTTCTCAAACTACCTCGAGCACTTGGTCTTCATTGAACTATATGTGTAGGATTTGTGGCTGCAATATGAATCTTCACGGCGCCTATCTGGTCTCGTGAGGATTCATGTTGACTATTTAGATTCTACACAAAAGATCAATGATGACCAATGTATATTTTGATGCATGCTTAGACTTAGCGATGGCGTTTTTACGTAAAACCGCTATAGCTACTTTAGCTATAGTGCGTTTCCTAAAGTCTTGCTCTTGCTAGTTCGACTTAACCACCCGCCTCAAAATTTAGCTAAGTCCTCCTTCCTCCCCTTGTTCCCCTACTCCTCTGTCGCCGCCGCCCGAGCCTGAGCCTGCCCTGACCGTGGCCGCCCGAGGCCGCCCTCAACCTCACCGCCGCCGCCCGCTGCCGCTCACCATCGCCGCCGCCCCCCCCCCTCCGCTCTCGACCTCACCGCCACTCTCGACCTCACCGTCGCCGCCACCTCCCCAACCCCGCCGCCTCCTGATCCCGAGCCCGCCCTCGCCGCCCCTACCTCTCCGTCGCCGAGCACCTCCCCGCCACCGTCTCTCCCCTCTCTGTAAGCCCCCCACCCCTCCCACACCCGTTCTCTCTGCTTAGTACTAGATGTGTTTTAGTAGTAGTAGATGTTAATTTAGGGTTCATAGATAATGATTTTTAGCAGTAGTATATGTTAATTAGTAGTAGTGATGGTACTAGTTAACTATTGTATAATGTAGTTTATTTTTACTGTTTTTAGTAAGTGTTTAAAATAATTAGTAAGTAAATTAATAAACTAATTGAACTAGTTTAGTTTTAGTTGAACTAGTTTAGTTTTAGTTGAACTAGTTTAGTAAGTAAATTAATAAACTAGTTGAATTAATAGAACTAATGTATTTTTAGTAAGATAATTAATATAACTAGTTGAACTACTTTATTTTTAGAAAGAATTTTTTTTCTATTTATAGTAAGTTAATATTTAGAAAGAACTAGTTGAATTAATAGAACTAGTTGAACATGTCATATTTGTTGTTATCTTTTTAGTTAAACAATTATTCGGGATGTATTAGTGATAACTTATAGGGTTTTTGCTTTTGCAGAAATCAAGGAGCCCCTCCATCATCCCCGCCATCGTCCCCGTCACCGACCCCCTCCGACCTTGAGGTGGGACGAGCCAAATCTCCATGTATATCTTGTGTTGCTCAAATAGGATGTGTGGTTGCCCAAGTGGCCGGTCATGTTCAGGTTACACCTCCGAGTGGCCTATGTTTTGCCGGAGTGTTGATTAATTTTCATTCCGGTAAATTTCAGGTGATCGATATGTCCTTTTTTAGCAAAGGTCATGCCGGATTTTTCCGTGAATTCTGGCATGACTTGTGCTAGAATATGTAGGAAATATCGAGTGGCCTGGATTTTCTCAAAAAATAATGATCTAATTTAGGTTTTGTAGTACATATATATATAATTGAACAAGTTTAATCTTTGAATTATGAACGTAGGAAATGTCGTACTCGGACGATGACAGTCTCCCGGGGGAGTGCAGCTGGTGCCACGACGATCGAGGTATGTGCGACAGGTTCGTTGAGCTGGACGAAGATCGACGCTTCAGCATTAAGCTCGAGGAGACCTTCAATGTTGAAACGGTACACAACAACGACAAGTGTTTTTTTCGTAATTAAGCATGACTTCAACTATTTCAACGTCTAATTTATATCTTTTACAGTTCGACTAGCTTATCCCATGCCATGCAAGACACTATGTCTTGGAGAGGATGGGATTTGAAGACCATGAAAATTTTGAAACAAAGAAAATACACCTAAGGTCCCATCATGATATGGATTTTGAAATAAATCTATACAATTATCAGAGCGTAACCCATTTTGGTTGCCAAAATTGGGAAGCACTTTGCAAAATGTATGGTTTTTATGAGGGTATGATTGTCACCATGGATCTTGGTGTTCTTGATATCGAGCAAGACAATATGGACATTTGGGTCCTTGTTGACACGCTTCCGATTCTACCGCAATGTGAGTTTCTCAAACATAGTTATTAACTAATTTATATTGTTTATTTCAAAATAGTTGACAACTTATTTCCATTGACAGCTTATTTTGAATGTTCAAACTATGTGCGGAAGATGGTAGAAAAAACCCACTACATTGATGGCTCCAAATTAACTTATAAGGAGAAAAGTCATCTGATCGCTTACTGTACTTATCTGAGAATTACACTACCTATTATCGAACTCCTCCAAATTATGGTGAATACCTGCCACTAGTGCACATGTTGAACCACGGTAACTTCTATGGAGATACCCTGGTAAGATTTTTTACTATTACGACATCCATGCATCTTTTGCATACTTCTAAAACTAGTACATCATTGCTAACTATGAAGTTATTACTATGTTTTTCAACAGAAAATCCCGATGGATTGTGTGCCTCATCGATGTATCGAATGGTGCCTTGCAGTTCTAAACATACATCGAGGTCAATCTAAGGAGCTCACTGTGCATATCGGTTCTAAAACTGGTGAACACATGCTAATCAAAGAATGGAAAAAATGTTTGGACATTACAAGGAGGTTCTTGGAAGTAACATTAGCGAAAGGCAAGAATTGGAGGCAGGATAATCTCCATTCTCCATAATGGAGAGTCGGGGCTATCTTGTTTTTGCTATTTTACCTTAGAGAATATAGTAGGTCCTAAGAGAATGTAGTAGGTCCTATGAGGTACAATATGTTTATTATGTGGTACAATGTGTTAGAGTTGTGATTACGACTAGTCACCAATTTTCTATGTGATGTCTCATTGATGAAAACGATGATCTTGAGGAGGTGTTATATGACAATGATGTATTATGATGATAAGTTGTTAATGATATGATGACGATGATGATATTTATTATATCATTGGGTGAAAGAACATGGATTAGTTTCAAGTGGATGGACATCCACTTGAAACTAATCCTGATTCTTTCACCCGTGATGTAATAACTCATTATGATGTGAAAACAATCTCTAAATTCCGTTGTATGAAAACTTGTGTAAAGGTGTATGAATACAACATGAAATAAAAAAGAAATAAAATACTGAAATAATAGTAGCAGCGGGGGGAGAAGCGCTACTACTAATTACCATAGTGCTCCTCGGGAATCGCTACTACTAAACCGATTTAGCGATGGCGTGGGCTGAGACGCGCTCTTTGCTATCGTTAGGTGTGGCGCTTTATCAACAGCGCACCGTCCCGCGCTACTGATAGGCCTAAAACCCGCGCTGCTGCTAGGCTTTTCCCTAGTAGTGTAATGTTAAGTCATTTCCTTTTGTACAGTGTCACTGAATTGTCAAAGCGGTGATGGCATTTTATTTTAGTCGAACTGCACAAAATATGCTTAAAAGAAGAGGAAAGGTCAGGAATCGATCATTCTTCCAGAAAGAACTATATATGCCTTTCTGACATCAGCACTGTTGCCTCATTTATTCCTTCAAACAGGTGGTTAGAAATAGTCTTGCTACCTTTTCCCATTAAGAAATTGGAATGCTTATATTTGTGAGTCTATGCTTCAACTAGTGCCACTTTTATAGTAATCACACTTTCAATATCTATGCAAACAGGGATGCTCGATTTTAGTGGAACTGCCCAAAAAGTCCAACTGGTTCAACATTAGGAGCATGTTTTCTTCCAAACATTTATATCCAATTGGTGGCACTATGAGCTGTTCATTACGAAGGTACATGGTTTGCTACTATCTCGCTACTCTTTTTGTACTATCATTAGATAGTAATACTAGTGGTTTGCATGTGAATTTATTGGCAAGGTGGACCTACATTGGAGGTGCAAGACAGGATTTAATGATTGGACGCTCAATTTCCATTGTATCGATTTCACCTCTTCCATCACCGCGAACATGGATATCCTTTGTCTGATGAAGAATAGGCGCTATATTTCTGCTCTGAACCAGCAAATCAATTCAGTATGAAATTGTCCAGGGCAAAACATGACTGTATCAAATTGTCCAGTGCAAAACATGATAGATGCTAAGCGGTAGAGACATGTTTAAACCGAAAATACAAGGTGGGGTATATGTTTACTAGCTGCTTGATATTTGTGCAGACAGAGATGTGTGCCCGTTGCTATTTGGCAAACACACAAAGTGACCGCAATTTCAGTTGAACTGCACAAGAGAATAGTATAGTCACTGCATGCAGTGCCATTTGAAAATAGACACAGAAAGATTGGATAGTCACTTCACGGACTGCAGAAAAGTAGTACTGTACTATTTATTGGCCAACACTAGGTGCTTCATTGCTTTGGTCTGATTATACAATGGGCATCATTTTTCCTAAGTTAAAGTCTGTATTCTGAAAATAGTCTCGCCGTGTGATCGAGAGAAGACCAAATCATATTGCAGTGGATGTTCCTCCATCATGTTTGGTTCATTCTCATGGTTCCAGCTGTTGGTGAAACCACTTAAGTTTGCAAGAGGAATTGTAGACCTCACAAACAAATTTTTCTTTCATTCTGTACTGAATGTGCCAAGAGAAGCATCCATGTTAGTAGGCAGAACAGATGTTTTTTCTAGATCTTTGCTTTTGGAGCCACATATTTGTATATGATCTGTGAATCATTGAGATGCATTAATATGTTGATCTTATGTATGGGAATTGTACTAGTTGGTTTTAGTTGTGGCTGATCTTTGCTTTTGGAGCTACATATTTGTATATGATCTGTGAATCATTGAGATGCATTAACAGTTCCTTATATCTGTTCGCTCAGTGTTTACAAGTTACTGATCGATCACTAGCTAGCCTACTAATGCGCTCCTGGCAGTTTTAGTTGCGACGCAAGATCCGAAGTGGCAGTTTATTGAATAAAAATGCCTACCTCTGAAGAAACTGACAAGCGGCTCTGAAGAAAATGCCATGCGAATCTGAAGAAACTGCCAACAAAAACGTTCGCAAATGACTTATCTCCTAGCTAAAGTTCATCAACTAATGCCCTCGGTTGCGACTCCTTGAATGCTGCTCTGCGTAATGGCTGCGAGCGATTTTGAGTGCCTGCATGCAGTCGGCCATAATTAAGGAAACTAACTGATGCGAAAAAGATGCGCTTTAATTGTTGCGGGCCTTTAAAATCCGTGGAATCATTATTGACAAGGAGGGAGATGATTCGAGTGCACTCGTTTGACCGTCATGCCGGCGTGCGACCCAGCCTGAGCGGGACGGGGCAACACGATCAAATTTCAGTTTCTCTAGTTTTCCATGGCAAGCTGGCGCGCTAAGCCATGCCTGCTTATTTATGCATTGAATTCCGATGACCGTCGCGCTACCTTTTTCCTATGAGTACTGTTTCCCGGCCTTCTATGGTGGCACCATGACCCAACTCGCTCTATCCTCATAAGCCTGTTGGGGAACGTAGTAATTTCAAAAAATTTCCTACGAACACGCAAGACCATGGTGATGGCATATCAACGAGAGGGGAGAGTGTCCGTCCACGTACCCTCGTGAGACCGAAAGCGAAGCGTTATAACAACGCTGTTGATGTAGTCGTGCGTCTTCACGATCCGACCGATCCAAGCACCGAGCGTCGGGCACCTCCGAGTTCTGCACACGTTCAGCTCGATGGCGATCCCGGACTCGATCCAGCAAAGTGTCGGGGATGAGTTCCGTCAACCGACGGCGTGGTGGCGATGTTGATGCTCCATCGGCGCAGGGCTTCGCCTAAGCTCCGCAGCGATATGACTTCTCCGGCGCGGGGCTTCGCCTAAGCTCATGACGATATGACGAAGTGGAATATGGTGGAAGGGGCACCGCTGCGGCTAAGGAAAGATCCGTAGATCAACTTGTGTCCCATGGGGTGCCCCCTGCCCCGTATATAAAGGAGGGAGGGAGGAGGAGGCCGGCCCTAGGAGGAGGCGCGCAGGGGAGTCCTACTCCCACCGGGAGTAGGACTCCTTCTTTCTAGTCCAACTAGGAGAAGGGGGAAAGGGGAAGTGGAGAAGGAAGGGAGAGGTGGGCTGCGCCCAAACCCCTTGTCCAATTCGGACTGGGCTTGGGAGG
This sequence comes from Aegilops longissima, assembly GCA_021605205.1. Lineage (NCBI taxonomy): Eukaryota > Viridiplantae > Streptophyta > Magnoliopsida > Poales > Poaceae > Aegilops > Aegilops longissima. The sequence continues at coordinate 570,204,138 of CM038676.1, read as the reverse complement.
GCGCGCCACCTCCTGGCTCCTTCCACTAAGGCCCATTAAGGCCCAATACTCTTCCCGTATTCCCGTAACTCCCGGTACTCAAAATACCGAATCACTCGGAACCTTTCCGAACTCCGAATATAGTCGTCCAATATATCGATCTTTACGTCTCGACCATTTGAGACTCCTCGTCATGTCCCGATCTCATCCGGGACTCCGAACTCCTTCGGTACATCAAAACTCATAAACTCATAATATAAGCATCATCGAAACCTTAAGCGTGCGGACCCTACGGGTTCGAGAACTATGTAGACATGACCTAGAACTATTCTTGGTCAATAACCAATAAGCGGAACCTGGATGCCCATATTGGCTCCTACATATTCTCTGAAGATCTTTATCGGTCAAACCGCATAACAACATACTTTGTTCCCTTTGTCATCGGTATGTTACTTGCCCGAGATTCGATCGTCGGTATCAATACCTAGTTCAATCTCGTTACCGCAAGTCTCTTTACTCATTCCGTAATACATCATCTCATAACTAACTCTTTAGTTACAATGCTTGCAAGGCTTAGGTGATGAGTATTACCGAGAAGGCCGAGATACCTCTCCGACAATCGGAGTGACAAAACCTAATCTCGAAATCGCCAACCCAACATGTACCTTTGGAGACACCTGTAGTACTCCTTTATAATCACCCGATTACGTTGTGGCGTTTGGTAGCACCAAAGTGTTCCTCCGTGGCAGGAGTTGCATAATCTCATAGTTACAGGAACATGTATAAGTCATGAAGAAAGCAATAGCAACATACTAAGCGATCATGTGCTAGGCTAACGGAATGGGTCATGTCAATCACATCATTCTCCTAATGATGTGATCCGTTAATCAAATGACAACTCATGTCTATGGTTAGGAAACATAACCATCTTTGATTAACGAGCTAGTCAAGTAGAGGCATACTAGTGACACTCTGTTTGTCTATGTATTCACACATGTATTATGTTTTCGGTTAATACAATTCTAGCATGAATAATAAACATTTATCATGATATAAGGAAATAAATAATAACTTTATTATTGCCTCTAGGGCATATTTCCTTGAGTCTCCCACTTGCACTAGAGTCAATAATCTAGTTCACATCGCCATGTGATTTAACATCAATAGTTCACATCTATATGTGGTTAACACCCATAGTTCACATCGACATGTGACCAACACCCAAAGGGTTTACTAGAGTCAGTAATCTAGTTCACATCGCTATGTGATTAACACCCAAAGAGTACTAAGGTGTGATCATGTTTTGCTTGTGAGATAATTTTAGTCAGCGGATTACATCACATTCGAGCCGTAAGTATTTTGCAAATTTCTATGTCTACAATGCTCTTGCGGAGCTACTCTAGCTAATTGCTCCCACTTTCAATATGTATCCAGATTGAGACTCGAGTCATCTAGATTAGTGTTAAAACTTGCATCGGCGTAACCCTTTACTGACGAACCTTTTTCACTTCCATAATCGAGAAACATATCCTTATTCTACTAAGGATAATTTTGACCGCCGTCCATTGATCTACTCCTAGATCACTATTGCACTCCCTTGCCAAGCTTAGTGGTAGGGTATGCAATAGATCTGGTACACAACATGACATACTTTATAGAACCTATGGCTGATGCATAGGAATGACTTTCATTCTCTTTCTATCTTCTGCCGTGGTCGGGTTTTGAGTCTTACTCAATCTCACACCTTGTAACACAGGCAAGAACTCTTTCTTTGACTGTTCCATTTTGAACTACTTCAAAATCTTGTCAAGGTATGTATTCATTGAAAAACATATCAAGCGTCTTGATCTATCTCTATAGATCTTGATGCTCAATATGTAAGCAGCTTCACCGAGGTCTTTCTTTGAAAAACTCCTTTCAAACACTCCTTTATGCTTTGCGAATAATTCTACATTATTTCCGATCAACAATATGTCATTCACATATACTTATCAGAAAGGCTGTAGTGCTCCCACTCACTTTCTTGTAAATACAGGCCTTTCCAAAAGTCTGTATAAAATCATATGTTTTGATCAATACAACAAAGCGTATATTCCAACTCCGAGATGCTTGCACCAGTCCATTGATGGATCGCTGGAGCTTGCACATTTTGTTAGCACCTTTAGGATTGACAAAATCTTCTGGTTGCATCATATACAACTCTTCTTTAAGAAAAACATTAAGGAATGCAGTTTTGACATCCATTTGCCAGATTTCATAAAATGTGGCAATTGCTAACATGATTCGGACAGACTTTTAAGCATCGATACAAGTGAGAAAATCTCATTGTATTCAACATCTTGAACTTTGTCTAAAACCTTTTTCGACAAGTCTAGCTTTGTAGATAGTAACACTACTATCGGTGTCCATCTTCCTCTTGAAGATCCATTTATTTAACATGGCTTGCTGATCATAGAGCAAGTCAATCAAAGTCCATACTTTGTTCTCATACATGGATCCTATCTCAGATTTCATGGCCTCAAGCCATTTCAGCGAATCTGGGCTCATCATCGCTTCCTCATAGTTCGTAGGTTCATCATGGTCTAGTAACATGACTTCCGAACATGATTACCGTACCACTCAGTGCGGATCTTACTCTGGAAGACCTCACGAGGTTTGGTAGCAACTTGATCTGAAGTTTCATGATCATCATCATTAACTTCCTCACTAATTGGTGTAGGAATCACTGGAACTGATTTACGTGATGAACTACTTTCCAATAAGGGAGAAGGTACAATTACCTCATCAAGTTCTACTTTCCTCCCACTCACTTCTTTCGAGAGAAACTTCTTCTCTAGAAAGGATCCATCTTAACAACGAAAAACTTGCCTTCGGATCTGTGATAGAAGGTGTACCCAATAGTTACCTTTGGGTATTCTATGAAGACGCACTTTTCGATTTGGGTTCGAGCTTATCGGTGAAAACTTTTCCACATAAGCATCACAACTCCAAACTTTAAAACGACGACTTAGGTTTCTTGCTAAACCATAGTTCATACGGTGTCGTCTCAGCGTATTTAGATGGTGCCCTTTTAAGCGTGAATGCAGCTGTCTCTAATGCATAACCCCAAAGCGATAGTGGTAAATCGGTAAGATACATCATAGATCGCACCATATCAAAATAAAATCTGATTCTGACGTTCGGACACACCATAACATTGTGGTGTTCGGTGGCGTGAGCTGTGAAACTATTCCACATTGTTTTCATTGAAGACCAAACTTCGTAACTCAAATATTCATCTCCACGATCAGATCGCGAAACTTTATTTTCTTGTTGCGATGATTTTCCACTTCACTCTGAAATTCTTTGAACCTTTCAACTATTTCAGACTTATGTTTCATCAAGTAGATATACCCATATCTACTCAAATCATCTTGTGAAGGTCGAAAATAACGATACTTGCCACGAGCATCAACACTCATTGGATCGCATACATCGGTATATATGTTATTTCCAACAAGTCAGTAGCTTGTTCCATTGTTCGGAGAACGGAGTTTTAGTCATCTTGCCCAAAAGGCACGGTTCGCAAGCATCAAATGATTCATAACCAAGTGATTCCAAAATCCATCCTTATGGAGTTTCTTCATGCGCTTTATACCGATATGACCCAAGCGGCGATTGCCACAAATAAGTTGCACTATCATTATTAACTTTGCATCTTTTGGCATCAATATTATGAATATGTGTATCACTACGATCGAGATCCAATAAACTATTTTCATTGGGTGTATGACCATCGAAGGTTTTATTCATTTAAACAGAACAACAATTATTCTTTGACTTTAAATGAATAACCGTTTTGCAATAAACATGATCAAATCATATTCATGCTCAACGCAAACACCTAATAACATTTATTTAGGTTTAACACTAATCCGAAAGTATAGGGAGTGTGCGATGATGATCATATCAATCTTGGAACTACTTCCAACACTCATCGTCACTTCCCTTCAACTAGTTTCTGTTCATTCGCAACTCCGTTTGAGTTACTACTCTTAGCAACTGAACCAGTATCAAATACTGAGGGGTTGCTATGAACACTAATAAAATACACATCAATAATCTGTATATCAAATATCTCTTTGTTCACTTTGCCATCCTTCTTATCCGCCAAATACTTGGGGTAGTTCCGCTTCCAGTGACCAGTTCCATTGCAGCAAAAGCACTTAGTCTCAGGCTTAGGTCCAGACTTGGGCTTCTTCACTCGAGCAGCAACTTGCTTGCCATTCTTCTTGAAGTTCCCCTTCTTCCCTTTGCCCTTTTCCTTGAGACTAGTGGTCTTGTCAATCATCAACACTTGATGCTCTTTCTTGATTTCTATCTTCGTCTATTTCAACATCACGAAGAGCTCGGGAATCGTTTTCGTCATCCCTTGCATATTATAGTTCATCACGAAGTTCTAGTAACTTAGTGATGGTGACTAGAGAATTCTGTCAATCACTATCTTATCTGGAAGATTAACTCCCACTTGATTCAAGCGATTGAAGCACCTGACAATCTGAGCACATGCTCACTAGTTGAGCGATTCTCCTCCATCTTTTAGCTATAGAACTTGTTGGAGACTTCATATCTCTCAACTCGGGTATTTGCTTGAAATATTAACTTCAACTCCTGGAACATCTCATATGGTCCATGACGTTCAAAACGTCTTTGAAGTCCCGATTCTAAGCCGTTAAGCATGGTGCACTAAACTATCAAGTAGTCATCATATTGAGCTAGCCAAACGTTCATAACGTCATATCGCTCATATTGAGCTAGCCAAACGTTCATAACGTCGCATCTGCTCCTGCAATAGGTCATCACCTAGCGGTGCATTAAGGACATAATTCTTCTGCGCAGCAATGAGGATAAACCTCAGATCACGGATCCAATCCGCATCATTGCTACTAACATCTTTCAATACAATTTTCTCTAGGAACACATATGAAAACATAGGGAAGCAACAACGCGAGCTATTGATCTACAACATAATTTGCAAAATACTACGGGACTAAGTTCATGATAAATTAAAGTTCAATTAATCATATTACTTAAGAACTCCCACTTAGATAGACATCTCTCTAGTCATCTAAGTGATTCGTGATCCAAATCAACTAAACCATGTCCGATCATCACGTGAGATGGAGTAGTTTCAATGGTGAACATCACTATGTTGATCATATCTACTATATGATTCACGTTCGACCTTCGGTCTCCGTGTTCGAGGCCATATCTGTTATATGCTAGGCTCGTCAAGTTTAACTTTGAGTATTCGCGTGTGCAACTGTTTTGCACCGTTGTTGATGGACGTAGAACTTATCACACCGATCATCACGTGGTGTCAGGTACTCTGAACTTTGGCAGCGGTGCATACTCGAGAGAACACTTCTTGATAATTTTAGTGAGAGATCATCTTATAATGCTACCGTCAATCAAAGCAAGATAAGATGCATAAAGGATAAACATCACATGCAATCAATATAAGTGATATGATATGGTCATCATCATCTTGTGCTTGTGATCTCCATCGCCAAGCACCGTCATGATCACCATCGTCACCGGTAGCGACACCTTGATCTCCATCGTAGCATCGTTGTCGTCTAGCCAACTATTGCTTCTCGACTATCGCTACTGCTTAGTGATAAAGTAAAGCAATTACATGGCGTTGCATTTCATACAATAAGCGACAACCATATGGCTCCTGCCGATTGCCGATAACTTCGGTTACAAAACATGATCATCTCATACAATAAAATATAGCATCACGTCTTGACCACATCACATCACAACATGCCCTGCAAAAACAAGTTAGGCGTCCTCTACTTTGTTGTTGCAAGTTTTACGTGGCTGCTACGGGCTGAGCAAGAACCGTTCTTACCTCGCATCAAAACCACAGCGATAGTTTGTCAAGTTGGTGCTGTTTTAACCTTCGCAAGGACGGGCGTAGCCACACTCGGTTCAACTAAAGTGAGAGAGCAGACACCCACGGTCACCTTTAAGCAACTAGTGCTCGGGCGGTGAAACCAGTCTCGCGTAAGCGTCTGGCGTAATGTCGGTCGGGCGCTTCATCTCACAATACCGCCCGAACCAAAGTATGACATGCTGGTAAGCGGTATGACTTATATCGCCCACAACTCACTTGTGTTCTACTCGTGCATATGACATCAACGCATAAAACCAGGCTCGGATGCCCTTTGTTGGGGAGCGTAGTAATTTCAAAAATTTTCCTCGAACACGCAAGACCATGGTGATGGCATAGCAACGAGAGGGAGAGTGTCCGTCCACGTACCCTCGTGAGACCGAAAGCGGAAGTGTTATAACAACGCGGTTGATGTAGTCGTCGTCTTCACGATCCGACCGATCCAAGCACCGAGCGTCGGCACCTCCGAGTTCTGCACACGTTCAGCTCGATGGCGATCCCGGACTCCGATCCAGCAAAGTGTCGGGATGAGTTCCGTCAGACGACGGCGTGGTGGCGATGTTGATGCTCCACCGGCGCGGGGCTTCGCCTAAGCTCCGTGACGATATGACTTCTCCGGCGCAGGGCTTCGCCTAAGCTCAGCGATGATATGACGAAGTGGAATATGGTGGAAGGGGCACCGCTGCACGGCTAAGGAAGATCCGTAGATCAACTTGTGTCCCATGGGGTGCCCCCTGCCCCGTATATAAAGGAGGGAGGGAGGAGGAGGCCGGCCCTAGGAGGAGGCGCGCCAAGGGGAGTCCTACTCCCACCGGGAGTAGGACTCCTTCTTCCTAGTCCAACTAGGAGAAGGGGGGAAGGGGAAGTGGAGAAGGAAGGGAGAGGTGGGCTGCGCCCAAACCCCTTGTCCAATTCGGACTGGGCTTGGGAGGCGCGCGCCACCTCTGCTCCTTCCCACTAAGGCCCATTAAGGCCCAATACTCTTCCCGTATTCCCGTCACTCCCGGTACTCGAAAAATACCGAATCACTCGGAACCTTTCCGAACTCGAATATAGTCGTCCAATATATCGATCTTTACGTCTCGACCATTTGAGACTCCTCGTCATGTCCCTGATCTCATCCGGGACTCCGAACTCCTTCGGTACATCAAAACTCATAAACTCATAATATAAGCATCATCGAAACCTTAGCGTGCGGACCCTACGGGTTCGAGAACTATGTAGACATGACCTAGAACTATTCTTGGTCAATAACCAATAGCGGAACCTGGATGCCCATATTGGCTCCTACATATTCTCTGAAGATCTTTATCGGTCAAACCGCATAACAACATACTTTGTTCCCTTTGTCATCGGTATGTTACTTGCCGAGATTCGATCGTCGGTATCAATACCTAGTTCAATCTCGTTACCGGCAAGTCTCTTTACTCGTTCCGTAATACATCATCTCATAACTAACTCTTTAGTTACAATGCTTGCAAGGCTTAGGTGATGAGTATTACCGAGAAGGCCAGAGATACCTCTCCGAGCAATCGGAGTGACAAAACCTAATCTCGAAATCGCCAACCCAACATGTACCTTTGGAGACACCTGTAGTACTCCTTTATAATCACCCGATTCGTTGTGACATTTGGTAGCACCAAAGTGTTCCTCCGTAAACAGGAGTTGCATAATCTCATAGTTACGAGAACATGTATAAGTCATGAAGAAAGCAATAGCAACATACTAAGCGATCATGTGCTAGGCTAGCGGAATGGGTCATGTCAATCACATCATTCTCCTAATGATGTGATCCCGTTAATCAAATGACAACTCATGTCTATGGTTAGGAAACATAACCATCTTTGATTAACGAGCTAGTCAAGTAGAGGCATACTAGTGACACTCTGTTTGTCTATGTATTCACACATGTATTATGTTTCCGGTTAATACAATTCTAGCATGAATAATAAACATTTATCATGATATAAGGAAATAAATAATAACTTTATTATTGCCTCTAGGGCATATTTCCTTCAAAGCCCCCACCGGCCCGACGTCGCTCGCCACTTATCCTCGCTCTCGCCACGTCCTCCATGCTTCCGCCCGCCCGCGATAGGCGAGGCCGGAGGCGGTCACCGCCGAAACTAGTGTTCGGTTTTTCACCGGAAGGCAGATGGAGGGAGGAGGCATTCTATCGGTCTTTAGATGGCAATGCGGAGATTGAGGACTTGTTGGAGCGTGACCGCCTGGCGGAGGAGCAGGAGTTGTTGGAGCGCGACTGCTTGGCGGAGGAGCAGCGTATCACCGATTTGCGCCGCAAGCGGGACATGGAGCAGCAGCGCACCGACGCTCTGAGTCGCGAGCAGAGCGCCCGCAACTGGGCCGACTACATGGAGGCCAGCATCTGGAAAATAGCCACGAGGCTGTCGAGACGCATGCAGCGTTCACGGCGCCGATTTTACTACCAGCTCGTCAAGTGGGTTTCCGGCTTAGAAGCGAAGCTTGGTGGACCACGCCCGGTATGGAAAGGGCCAGCAGCAGCAGCAGCAGCCCTATCACACCTCACAGCAAGTCCGGCGGCGGAGGACGCTGGTGCCGGCGTTTAGCGTGTACCGCAGATGGCGGTCAACATCGTCTAGTTAGCTAAGAGTAAGTTAGTACTTGTACGCTACTAGAGTATTAGTGGGAGTAGATAGTTAACTTGGCTATGATGGTTGTCAACATGGAAGTTCAGTACTCTATATGTGGATCAGACCTGTTACTTTGCTCTGAATGTTGAACTTTCCATTTGAACGTATGGAATGGGCTGTTATTTTTTTAAATGGGTTGTATTTGTCCTCCACGGGTTTAGAGGCTGACTTGTGGTCCTACCAAGTTGATGCGTACACAATCAGGAGTTGATTGTACGTGGAGAGGATGACAGCAGGGACCCGCCAATGTCATGGCAGTACGCAAGAAAGTGCCTCCTTATTTCAAGCCAATAAAAAAAAGGCTCCTCCTAATGGATTTCGACATCTGGGTCCCATGCCATTGTCGGCGTAGTCAATAAATGAGAGAATTACTGTGGAGGTGACACGAGGGACCCAGACAGATCGCCATTATTTTTGTTTTGGGTTAATTTGATAAATGCCACTCCAAATCTGGTGTTTAGAAATGCCACTGCAATTTCAAACTTTGAAAATGCCATTTCATGCCATTTCGGTGGCATTTTTCAAGTCCGGGTGGCGTTTTCAAAGTTTGCAAATGCAGTGGCGTTTTCCAAAGTTTGCAAAAATTGCAGTGGCGTTTTTCAAAGTTTGGAAATTGCAGTGGCATTTTTATGAATCTCCATAATTGGAGTGGAATTTATCAAATTTGTTTTTGAGACGGAAGCAGGGTGTCAACTGGGCTGTGCGGGGCACTCTGGCCTGTCTAGACAACCTTCTCTTTTATGTTTACCACAGACCAACCCAGTAGTTTTTTTTGTTTCTGAAAATGGCTAGCCCTGTTTTTTTGTGATTTGCCAAGTAAGTCACTTTGTCAGGCCTGTTGGGCTGCAAATCTTTCAAGACAAGGAGAGCTTCATTCGGCTGGACGAGAAAATGGCCAATCAGTAATGAGAAATGGGCTGTACATTTTTGAAACACATCAAACCGACAATTAGTTTCAAATTTCTTTTTTTTCATTTCGAGATTTTAAATTGCATTAATTTTTATGCATGGACAATTAGTTTGATTTTATATTGATATACATTTATTTTTAAAATCAGTTGGATTAAAAACAGTTCGGACCGCACCGAAATATGCAAAATTTTGTATAATTTTTTAACCGTGGCCACAATATGGGCTGTAATGCTAACAAAAAGAATATGGGCTCCAAAAAAACCTTAAGAATTAGCAAATGGGCTGTAAATTATTAGAAATAATGGTAGATGGGCTGTATGATGTTTTCCACAGATTTGAGGCTTTCCTAAAAAAAGGTTGACGCACAAGCAGTGACTATTGGATGTCCATCCAACGGCCGTCGTGCTTCTTCAATCTTTGCTCTTCCTGCTCCAGCCGCTCAAACAATCGCCGGCGGGACTGCCTGCTCCCTCCTCCCCGCGACCGGCTGTGCTGTCGCGCATGACTCACCACCCCACCGAACTCCCATCGCTGGCCTAGCCATCCCTCTACTCACCCACACCTGCTATGATTCTCCGGCGACGGCAGACGAACTAGTAAACCCTCGTACAGTCGTAATCCCCTCCGCGTGGGAAACAACTGCCGACTCTTCCCTGCCTCCGTGTCGTTCCCATCCTAGGCCTTGCCGTTGTCCACCGCCCTGGTGCTCTCGGCGCGGCCTAGTCAACATGGTCAACGATTGACATGCATCTGAAGTGGACTGTACGTGGAGAGGCTGACAGCTGGGTCCACGGCCGCACCCAAGGAAATGCCTCCTTATTACGCGCAAAATAATGATTCCTCCACCTGACATTTGGGACCCACCGAACGGGCCTCTGTATTTCGGGAAAAGAACGTTATCGCTGCTAACAGCTCGGACCCACCAACTATATCTTTGCACGCAAGGAAGTGCCTCCTTATTATGCACAAAAAAATGAATACCCCCTTCTAGCTGGGACCCAGTATAGTGGTAGGCTGACTTGTGGGCCTACTAAGTTGACAGGGACGGAGGGCTTTGTCAACTTAGTCAATATGCACGATTCTAGCTCCAGTGACCGTACGATGTCCATCCAACGGCCGTAGTGCTTCTTCAACCTCTGGTCTTCTTGCTCCAGCCGCCCAAACCAGCGCCGGTCGTGCCTCGTGCTCCTGCCTCCCGTTGCCGGCTGCGATGCGGCGGAGGCCTCACCGCCCCCTAGTACTCCCACCGCTGGCTAGGCCATCCCTCTACTCACCCACACCCCCTGTTATTCTGCGGTGACGGCAGCCTCACACCGCAGCGAACCAGCGAACCCTCATACTCCTCTACGCGTGGGCATCCACTGCCGCGTCTTCCCCGGCTCTGCGTCATCCCCTTCCTAGGCCTCGCCGCCGTCCACCACCCTGGTGCTCTCGACGCGGCATGGTCAACGTGGTCAAGGAACGACTTCCATCGGAAGAGTACTATACGTGGAGAGGCTGACAGCTGGGTCCACGGCAGCTGCAAGGAAGTGCCTCCTTATTACACGGAAAATAATTATTCCTCCACCTGACAGCAGGGACCCACCGGACGGGCCACCATATTTGGCGAAAAAAACGTTTCCCCCCTTACTACTGGGACCCACCAGACGGGCCACCGTATTTCACGAAAAAATGTTCCGCCCGCTGTCAGGTCGGACCCACCAGAAGTGCCTCCTTATTATGCACAAAAAATGAATACTCCCCCTGCTAGTTGGGACCCACCTTGGTGGGTGGCTGACTTGTGGGCCTACTAAGTTGACGGGGATGGAGTGCTTTGTCAACTTAGTCAATATGAACGATTCTAGCTCCAGTGACTGTACGATGTCCATCCAACGGCCGCAGTGCTTCTTCAACCTCTGGTCTTCTTGCTCCAGCCGCCCAAAGCAGCACCGGTCGTGCCGCATGCTCCTGAATCCCGTGGTCGGCTGTGCTGCCACAGAGGCCTCACCACCCCCTACTATTCCCACCGTTGGCCAGGCCCTGCGGCGACGGCAGCCTCACACCGCAGCCGAACCAGTGAACCCTCGTACTCCTCTCCGCGCGGGCTTCCACTGCCGCGTCTTCCCCGACTCTGTGTCGTCCCCTTCCTAGGCCTCGTCGTCGTCCACCGCCCTGGTTCACTCGGTGCGGCGTGGTCAATGTGGTCAAGGAACGACTTCCATCGGAAGAGTACTGTACATGGAGAGGCTGATAGCTGGGTCCACGGCCGTAGCAAGGAAGTGCCTCCTTATTACGCGCAAAATAATTATTCCTCCACCTGACAGCGGAGACCCACTGGACGGGCCACCGTATTTCGAAAAAAAGCGTTTCCCCCTGACTGCTGGGACCCACCAACTACATCTTCGCACGCAAGGAAGTGCGTGCGGACAAAAAAACGATTCGCCCCCCTGACTGCTGGGACCCACCAGCTACATCTTCGTACGCAAGGAAATGCCTGACAGTCGGGACCCACCTGGTTGAAGCGTATGTAGCATTGTCATTTTGGTCTTGAACATGTACGTACATACTAGTCGATGTAGAGGCACACACGTGTCATAGAAGAGGCGCGCATGTAGCACGTACACGTACGTATAGCGGCAAGTGTGAAAGAAAGAAAATACGACCACGTACGTACATACGGGCAGGGTCTCGAACGCCTACTCGCGCATACTACGGACATGGCTCGTGTACATGGCTGGGTCGCAATGGAGAAACTGCGTCATCGTCGTGTTCATGGGGAGTCAACCGGCTGGGTAAGAACGGAATGCGTCGTCGTATTCATCAGGAGGGCTTGGACGAAATAGCAGATGGAAACGAGGCCTGGCGTACCGCAGAATGGAGGAAACGGCCTTGTGTTCGACCGGCCACGGTCTAAACGGGATCCTGTTCATCGGGAGGGGTCTGGCGTACCGCAAAACGGAGGAAACAGACCTCCTACGGTCGGAACGGGGGTCCTGTTGATCGGGAAGGGCGTGGCATACCGCAAAACGGAGGAAACGGACTTGTGTTGGAGCGCTACGGTCGAAACGGGGGTCCTGTTCATCGGGAGGGGTGTGGCATACCGCAAAACGGGACACCACGGGATACTGTTCATCTCCACCATCGACCCCCTCCAGCCTCCACGGGCTACTATTCATCCACCGTCGACCTCCTCCAGCCTCCACCTGCGACTGTTCATCCATGGGCTCCTGTTCATCCAGCCTCCACCGCGCTACTCCACCGGCTACTGTTCAACCAGCCCTCTCCACGGGCTCCTATTCAACCACCCCTCCACGGGCTACTGTTCATCCAGCCCTCCATCATCTACTGTTCATCCTGCCCTCCACGGGGTGGTCCTGTTCATCCAGCCCTCCACGGGGTCCTGTTCATCCAGCCCCAACCGGCTCGATCGATCGGGGTCCTGTTCATCCAGAGGCAACACCACGGGGTCCTGTTCATCCACTCCCACCGGGAACTGTTCATCCAAACCCCCCAGCAACGCTCACTATTCATCCAGAGGCAGCATCGATCGGCTTCAATTAGTAGCAGTAGCGAAGGAATCACTCGATCGGGTTCAGTTAACAGCCATCGCTCGATTGCTCGGGTTCAGTAACGCATAGCCTGAAGTGCAATCGCTCGGGCTCAGTTAGAGCCCAATGCCTCGCACCCACGCGCGTGCGTCAATGAGAGAAACGTGCATCTCTCGGCCCCGACCACCCACTGTAACCAGGAACACCCCGATATTTTCCTCGCCCTCGCTTGTACCATGGTTTTTTCCGTCATGGATGGCCCAAAGAATGTCAAGCAGCCGCGTCTCCGGCCCGCCCAGGACGAAAAGCCCATTTTCTGTCATGATTTTTTTGTCATAGAAGTAGGACCCCACCACATCTATGATGATACCGGGTTTTGTCACAATTATCGTCATAGAAGTGTCATAAGTATGATAGAAA